>CM064518.1:14101809-14301668 GCA_032716605.1 Paralithodes platypus | reverse complement strand
GAACGACTCACCAAAACTATCTTCTCCTAAATGTTTGTGGGTGAAGATGTCGTGGAAAAATAATTGACACTCGATTTCTTTACACAGGACAGCGTGAACGCGCTCATTGCTGCTGTCTTTGACTCAGAGTTCGTACTTATAATTCGTCGTATAGCTAGGTCATGCTTCGTATAATGTAAATCGGAAAATAAATTGGAATTTTTCATGTTTTTCTTTTATTTTTTATAGTTTTTACAATTGCTTCTCTCCTAAAGTTTTGTGGGTGAAAGATCGTTCCATAACCCAATGTATGGCCGAATACGGTCTCTTATGTGTGTAACGCTGGCACAGGTGCACCAACACAGGCAACACGGCGCAGCAAGCACACAGAATACGGTACCCCAGTCAGACGACTGACCAAAAATATCTTCTCTCCTAAATTTTTGTGGGTGAAAGATGTCAGGGACAACAGTGACAACTCGATTTCTTTAACAGGACCAAGCGTGAGCGCGCTCAATTGCTGCTGCGTATGGGCAAAACGTTAGCTACAAAATCTTTAACTCAGATGAGAGAGAGAGAAACAGACACATCTTCTTTTCTCTCCTAAATTTTTGTGGGTGAAAGATGTCGTGGAAAAATAATTGACAACTCGATTTCTTTATAATACTTATATTAGGGAACATTGTAGATAGTGTTCCCCGATAATTTAACTACGGACAGATTGATCCACTGAGCATCCCTATACCTAAAACAGCCCAATTTTGTTCTCCAGATTGGCACTAAAGCTAAATTGTTGGGGGTGACACTCTCGAACATATCTCGATGTAGGCCTTCGTGGCGATCGGATAGATTTCTATTCGAGAGGCCTCCCAACGACCCTAGGCAGAGGACTCTAATTAACCCACAAAACATATTCCGCTATTCAAAAGCGAGACTTCGCTGTGATGTGAAAAAGTGTCAACAATATTTTTTTCCAGAGAGGTAAATATTTCGGAGAACCACTCTCCAATTTTTTTCGATGTGGTACCCTATCTCGATTCATAACACCTTATACTGCATCGTCTGTGGATTTTCCTATAAATAAGTACATCTATGTGGAAAGTTACAAAAACAAGGACTCGCGTAGTAAAATTTTATTATTCTTATTAGGCAACATTTACAAATAATTAATTGATATAGGGTCGAAAATGGCCGGAGGCACATGGTAATAAAAGAGTTATTGCATTCAAATTCCAACCTTACCTCAAATATCCCTGCAAGACCATTTGCTCTCTAAAGGGATAAAATATAGTTCTATATTTTGTTTATTTTAATAAAAACAAATGAGAGGTGTCTGCCGAGGTGTTTCTGAATATTTTCTAGAATGCCGAGGGTCATTGGAGGACCCTCGAATCGAAATGTATCAGATTGCCAGGAAAGCGACGTCGAGAAATATTCGAGAGTATCTCTCCGAAAAATTAACCTCCTATGAAAAATGTTGAACAATATTAATTTCCTGTTGTGAAAATTCTGAACAATATTTTTTCGAGAGAGGTGAATTTTGGGGGATTAACCTCTTATGAAATATTTGAACACTAATTTTTTTCCAGTTGTGAAAAATTTGAACAAATGAACAATATTGTTTTTCGAGAGAGGTGATTTTTTTTTTTTGGGGGGGGGGGGGGACACACACGAACATTTCTCGATGTCAGCCTTCATGGCGATCGGATAGTTTTCTATTCGAGAGGCCTCCTAACAACCCTCGGCAGAGGACTCCAAATTTAACCCTAAAATTATTCCGCTATTCAAAAAAGAGACTGCTGTAGTGTGAAATATTTTAACAATATTTTTTAGAGTGAAATACTGGACCGTCTGTGGTTTTTCCTATAAATAAATACATCTACGTGGAAAGTTACACAAAAAAGAAATATAGATATATTGTATAAAATTAATTAATATAGGGTCGGAGAGGGGAGACAATTTTGCCAACCTTACTTCAAACATCCCTGTAAGGCCATTTACCCGTTACCCCGTTAAATACTAATATTTGCGTTTGGTTTGCCGTATCCCAATACCAAATTTAATGGTTTTATTTATTTTTGTTCTCCTCCCAACTTGATTTGTATTGTCGTTGTATTTCAGTCGTTTTGAATCTACCATAATTCAAGTTATTTCTTTCTCGGTAGAGTTTCATTACATTCCAATCAATTTCCCGTCTCACTATACCTTTTCGGGGGAATTTACCCATTAAATGCTTCACATCCTCATATATAGTCGGAATCGTTTGAATTGGCAATTATGGCATTTTGAAAATGTTGACAGATCCATGATTTATCAATTTTGAAGTCTTCTTGACGATGGAAATTGTCGATGCTTCTCTGATCGACCCCTCCAGGGCTGCTTGGTTCATCTGCATCTGTGATCCTGCACTTTCTATGATGGTTGGTGTAACTGGCGAAAAAGGCCCTTGCTCATCCATAAGAGTCGTTGCCTTGCTAATGGACCCTTGGAGAACCACAGACCTAAACTGACAAGGTTGATTCGTGTTTTGATGCAGATGATGTACGGTACTCCTGAATTGTAGTCGCCTCGCTACCGGATCCTTGTAGCACTGTGGACAAAGATCCACAGTCAGGAACTGACCGAGTCCCATCATCCAAGGGTACATTACTTAACTGTAGCCTGAAAGAAGATAGAAATGCCTAAAGTTAATATTCTCACTATATTTCTCCTGAAACAAATTTAACCTCTTTATCTGGCAAATGGCCTTACACGGATATATGAGGTAAGGTAGGATTTTTAATGCAATAATCCCCTGGCATGTGGATTAACTGACAAAATTATATTACCTTGTGTCTCTCACCTCCTCAGACCTCAATTCAGTAATTATTTTTACATTTTGCTAAATAAAAATAATACAAATGGAAAGTTTCTGTATCAAAGTATTATTCACACTGCAATAATATTAATAGTATATTACAGTCTGCTACCTCAGACAGCTTCCTAGGCAAAATGTCCCCTAGTACCCCTTCTGAGCCGACCGTGTAGGAAACCGTAATAACTCTACGGAGATGGCACATCACGCTACACTATGCCCCGGCGTTGGACTACATCCGTACGATATGTGCTTCGGTTCCTGTCAACATCACTCTTGCTACTATTTGTACCATTCCCATTGTTATTGTCGTACCGGGGAATCGTTGGCCACCAACTTTACCCTGGGAATGCAAACCTGCAGGCTAGAACTGAAGATCCGTTTTTTTGATGCAGATGGTGTATGGTCCTCCTGACTTGTAGTCTCCTCTTGAATTGTAATCACCTCACTAATGGATCCTATCAGCACTGCGGACAGAGATCCACAGTCTGGAACTGACAGAGTCCCATCATCCAAGGGTACATTAGTTGACTGTCGCCTGAAAAGTGTGGGGCAAAAAATATACAGAAGTTGTTTTAGGGCAAATATAAAGTTAATTGTAGCATGATTTATTAGTATACGATAATTCCCTAAATACACGAAATACTTTGATTTTTGTCTTCACATTGTGTGCATCCTGAAGGAGCGGGAAGAGGACAGGCCGCACTTACATCCTGTGAAAGTTTTGAAGGGCGTGACACTCTGGCATCCTCTCCCAGTTCCATTAATGGCAAGCCATGCTGTTTCCTGAAAGATTATAAAAATGCCAGCTGTTAGTATTCTCACTATTTGTCCTCTGAAACAAATTTAATCCTTTAGCGGGCAAATAACCTTTGAGGAAGGTTGGAATTTGAATGCAATATCCCTCTGGCATGTTTACCAACTGGCAAAATTATATTACCGTGTGCCTCTCACCTCTCGGACCCCATTTTAATGAAGCATTTGTACATTTTGCCAAATCAAAAGAATACAATTGTGGCTTTTATGTAAGCCTCATTAACACCTACCCTGATGCTGCATCACAACGTAGATCCTGCAGACTGTCCATAACTCTGTTTCCAGTAGTCCTGCGATTGGTGAAGTCGTAGTAATTTCTGCATGTTGTCATGCTGTGGCAGGCCAAGGTTGCAAGGGCTTGTCTGTTGGCAAGCGTATCCTCATCTTTGAACGCGGCTGTGATCTGTGCATGTCGTAGCTTCTGGCTGCCCACTCTCCCAACAATACCTGCCCTCAGTCCCATCTTGGCAATGATCTTCCCTACATTTTCTATTGAGAGTCGAGAGCAACATTGGCCATCGGGTTTGTTGCCTTGCCGATTCACAAAAATCTTACATTTTGGCCTTACACATGTGGCAACTATTGGGCGATAATATTTCATGTACGCCTCAAGAGCAGCTGCCTCTGTATTGCCTAAGTATAAGATGCAGGGATCTTTGGACCCCGTTTTGTGTCGTGATACCTGTACACAAGTTACCTTTCTGCCATGTTCGACTTCTGTTGATCTTCCCTCGTATTCGCCGATTGCAGTAAACTCCCGATATCTTCGTAGGCGTCGAACGGACAGTCTCACAATCAGTGCATCGCGCAATCTGACAAAATCTTGTTTTATAAGTGGCTTTGCCGGTGCACGTCCATCGTGGATTAATGAGGCCGCATTGTTTATGGGAATTTCAACAGCATCATTAGTTTCCAGGAGACGTACATCTTCCATCGCCAAAATCGCGGCCTCGTTTTGCTGTTTACGGTGTTCTTTCTGTCCTACCTCTTCCGTGCCAAAGTATTCTGTGGAAGGAAATAAGACATAACCCAATTAATAGTTGTACAACTCGTGGAATCACTTTTACAAATATATAAAACGAAAATATGAAACATTCAATAATTACTCGATAAAATTATCAACATTATACTTACTTTTTGCTTTGGCGACCGCTCGCCTGATGGGGCCCCCTAGGAGAGTTTCTGTTACTTGGAATTGTTGACTCTCAGTTTCTTTGAGAAAATTGAGAGCATGCAGACAGGAGTCTGTCATCATTCGAAGTGTGCTCGCGGAGACGGTTTCAGAGCGTGCCATTATTGATCCTCCGGTCATGACAGCTTCTCGGGTGAGCTGAATAATCTTAATTAAGTCCCCCCCACCAAATGGATTTCTCGCAAATTCCTCCTCTGTTCCGCGTGGCCCAAAGAGTGCATCTCGTTACACTATGCCCCGGCGTTGGACTACATCCGTACGATATGTGCTTCGGTTATGATCTTCCCTACATTTTCTATTGAGAGTCGAGAGCAACATTGGCCATCGGGGTTGTTGCCTTGCCGATTCACAAAAATCTTACATTTTGGCCTTACACATGTGGCAACTATTGGGCGATAATATTTCATGTACGCCTCAAGAGCAGCTGCCTCTGTATTGCCTAAGTATAAGATGCAGGGATCTTTGGACCCCGTTTTGTGTCGTGATACCTGTACGCAAGTTACCTTTCTGCCATCTTCGACTTCTGTTGATCTTCCCTCGTATTCGCCGATTGTAATTTCAGTAAACTCCTGATATCTTCGTAGGCGTCGAACGGACAGTCTCACAATCAGTGCATCGCGCAAGCTGACAAAATCTTGTTTTATAAGTGGCTTTGCTGGTGCACGTCCATCGTGGATTAATGAGGCCGCATTGTTTATGGGAATTTCAACAGCATCATTAGTTTCCAGGAGACGTACATCTTCCATCGCCAAAATCGTGGCCTCGTTTTGCTGTTTACGGTGTTCTTTCTGTCCTACCGCTTCCGTGCCAAAGGATTCTGTGGAAGGAAATTAGACATAACCCAATTAATAGTTGTACAACTCGTGGAATCACTTTTACAAATATATAAAACGAAAATATGAAACAATCAAATAATTACTCGATAAAATTATTAACATTATACTTACTTTTTGCTTTGGCGACCGCTCGCCTGACGGGGCCCCCTAGGAGAGTTTCTGTTACTTGGAATTGTTGATTCTCAGTTTCTTTGAGAAAATTGAGAGCATGCAAACAGGAGTCCGTCATCATTCGAAGTGTGCTCGCGGAGACGGTTTCAGAGCGAGCCATTATTGATCCTCCGGTCATGACAGCTTCTCGGGTGAGCTGAATTATCTTAATTAAGTCCCCCCCCCCCCCCCCCCCAAAGGGATTTCTCGCAAATTCCTCCTCTGTTCCGCGTGGCCCAAAGAGTGCATCTCGTTACACTATGCCCCGGTGTTGGACTACATCCGTACGATATGTGCTTCGGTTATGATCTTCCCTACATTTTCTATTGAGAGTCGAGAGCATTTCCAGGAGATGTACATCTTCCATCGCCCAAATCGCCGCCTCGTTTTGCTGTTTACGGTGTTCTTTCTGTCCTACCTCTTCCGTGCCAAAGTATTATGTGGAAGGAAATAGGACATAACACAATTTATAGTTGTACAACTCCTGGAATTACTTTTACAAATATATAAAACGAAAATATGAAACATTCAAATAATTACTCGACCAAAGGGATTTCTCGCAAATTCCTCCTCTGTTCCACGTGGCCCAAAGAGTGCATCTCGTTACACTATGCCCCGGCGTTGGACTACATCCGTACGATATGTGCTTCGGTTATGATCTTCCCTACATTTTCTATTGAGAGTCGAGAGCAACATTGGCCATCGGGGTTGTTGCCTTGCCGATTCACAAAAATCTTACATTTTGGCCTTACACATGTGGCAACTATTGGGCGATAATATTTCATGTACGCCTCAGAGCAGCCTCTGTATTGCCTAAGTATGCAGGGATCGGTTTGGACCCCGTTGTTGATCGTCCTGTACACAAGTTACCTTCCCTTTCTGACTTCTCTTCCTCTCGTCGCGCCGATTTGTAAACTCCCGATATCTTCGTAGGCAACGGACAGTCTCACAATCAGTGCATCGCGCAATCTGACAAAATCTTGTTTTATAAGTGGCTTTGCTGGTGCACGTCTATCGTGGATTAATGAGGCCGCATTGTTTATGGGAATTTCAACAGCATCATTAGTTTCCAGGAGACGTACATCTTCCATCGCCAAAATCGCGGCCTCATTTTGCTGTTTACGGTGTTCTTTCTGTCCTACCTCTTCCGTGCCAAAGTATTCTGTGGAAGAAAATAAGACATAACCCAATTAATAGTTGTACAACTCGTGGAATCACTTTTACAAATATATAAAACGAAAATATGAAACATTCAAATAATTACTCGATAAAATTATTAACATTATACTTACTTTTTGCTTTGGCGACCGCTCGCCTGACGGGGCCCCCTAGGAGAGTTTCTGTTACTTGGAATTGTTGATTCTCAGTTTCTTTGAGAAAATTGAGAGCATGCAGACAGGAGTCCGTCATGTTACGACTGGGGTTCAAATATATCAGGGCTCTTATTCATTGGACTAGTAATGGCATAAATGCTACAACGGAAAGCGCTAGCTCCAACCTCTGATGTATATTCCCAGTGAACAAAGAACACAAATACTCTACAGAGTTCTATATGCAATAATAGGCTATCAAACTCTCAATAAATGTGCGTCTACTCTAGGCTTAATGTTATGTGAAAACAGCCTATTACTACCTATAACCGAAGGTGCTTGGTTATGGTATGCAAAGTAAGGTGGTAAGAGAAGTTACAGCTTACGTTACTTTAATCAATAAATGTCAGGCACTCCTGCATGAAAGAAAGTGCACTAAAGTCCTTCAACACTAACAAGGAATCTTCTTTAAATGTTAGATGCTATAAAGATGCTCGTATCGGAAATGGAACCCAAAAAGGCAGGCAGCGGAACAATGCTCGTGCAGGCTATGCACACAAAAAGGCAGAATATATAATGCCGTCGGAGCCAAGAATATCCTAAACACAACAACAATAATAATAATCGCCACGACAATGCAGTATTCCTATCAACAAAAAGAGCCTAAGTCGTTTGTGTCTCAATACATCCAACTAGGCTGCGAAATGCTTGTGTAATCATAAACGGGTATGCATAAAAAGAGTAATTAGGTTAATATACTTAATGTCTACTATGATTGATAAACTCTAGCTAGAGTCAATGATACGAGATACTGGTGCGCATGGCATGCCGCATAGCCTAGTGCAAATCTCAAGTCTGTGCGTCAAATATTACGTTATAATGAAGGGTAGCTCTCTTGAGAAACCTTAATACCGAAGTATTAAGCGTTCTCCTGGCGTACCTCAAAGACAAACAATCGAGACTAGAACAGTGCAGAATGGTATAGGCAAAAAGCCCTCATTCGTGCATGCTCTATTCTCAATGGCACACAGACTAGAATTTACTCAATCAACTCCAGTTCTCAGGTATGTCGTGCAGCTTTTAACTAAAGCCAGCACTCATAGGAAACAATACCTTATAATATCAGACTCCTAGTCTAGCATTATCTAATCCAGCAGAACACTAATTGAGATGCGGTCTCAGGATGATAAGACCGCATCTCTAGCTGCCACTAAAACCTGCAGCCAACCCTACTCCTGCCAGCCAGAGTCCAGGCGTGCCACCCCCAGAGCCACAAGGACATAACCACCACGCGCCAAACGCCCTTGATCCTCTCAAGCCGGGCGCCTTAAGTAGGGGCAAGAAGATTGCCTTATACTCACCCAGCCTGGACATCATTAACTAAGCTTGCCATTTGGTATTATTTAGTTCAGGGTAAGAACAGCCAGAGATAGCTGGTGTTCAACTTGTCAGTTGTGTGCTGTGATCGAAGATCTACCAGGTCGGGTTCCCCCCATCAGGAAGAGGACTAGCTTGGGCAACCCACTTTGGGCTCCCCCTTTCTGGCCTTCGATGCGGTGCACAAACCAAGTACCAAAGGATTCCTACCTTGTTTTGTTCAAGGGATTATGAGGATAGTGTAATAACTAGAGATCTACCAGATCGGGTTCCCCCCATCAGGAAGAGGACTAATTTTGGGCAACCCACTTTGGGCTCCCCTTTCTGGATTCTCTTTTTGCTACATGGTTCTGATAGTTCCACGAACTAGCAAGGAAGGAAGACACTTACCTTGACCCCCCTTAGACTACCTATAATGTCACTATCTAGACTGCTTGCCACTCTAGGTAGATCATTATGCTAGTCACCCTAACCCCCCAAACCTTGTAGCAGAACTCCAGCATATCCTTTGGGGATCACTGCACTGTGGGAGTGCAAGAGGAACCCGGTTGGCCCGTGGTAGGCGCCAAGGTCTAAGGAATCATCTTGTGACTCACCCTGGACCAGTAGCTGGAGTCATCACGCCCAGCCGCCCCCCCCCTGGACCAACTTCCAGAGTCATCACGCCCAGCCGCCCTCCGGACTACTGGATCCTCCCTCGATCTATGGGCCCTCCTCTTCACTACAGCTCTCCTTTAAGTGCTTTTGTACCGTTTATGGGTATAGAGTTGACTCAGGGTTGTGGTAGAAGTTATCTTCAGGGGTTCTCATTAACATTACGTCTTGCGAGAGGTCTTTCTTCTCCCTACTTAAATTGACGTTAATTAGCCCACTTGCCGGGACCCATTATACATACCTATCAGGGGATCCTTATATATGCACCTTCCCGGGTTATTGGTCTCCCATAGCCCGACAGAGGGGGCGTGCTTATATAAGACCCATAGCATCAAACACAAACACATATTTACACGTAATCTAGTCCCTTTGTATAACTTCTAGCCTAATTCATTTAACATTCTGTCAGGTTCATAACTCGAATAGATTTCACTCTATCTCAGCTCCCGACGATTGTTGCCTCAGCCTTCAGCACCTTGCTAGTACACAATTAGAGTTAAGGATTAATCTTTGCCAGGTGAGATCTAGCACACCTATAGTATTAATATCATTTGTGAGCCTTTCCGAGCCCACTTCATTGTTGATGACCACTTGGCCATTATTGCTTTAGAGTCAGTTAACGTCACTATATGCCGGGGACATCATTACATGATCCAGACGGCATTTGCCATTACTGCACTCTTGTCTTTTGTTGAGATCCTCTCTGAGATCTATTTGGGTAGGAGGTGTACCTCCACCATTTTGGATACCTTATAATTGTATCCTAGGAGTATTATTATTACCTTGAGTCCGGACCCATTGTCCGACTCCTATTGCTTACTTGATAACCTGAGTATTGTATGTCTTAATTATTCTTATTGTTGTTGATGATCTCCAGGTTACAGGTATAAAATATATGTCTTGCTCCTCCATGAACCAGGTGTTAAACTGAATAAAACCCATGTTAACTTGTTACCTGTGTGCTTACTATCCTGCCGTCTTGTCTCTTTATTTAAAGTTTAAGGTATACCTATCCAGTTAGAGAGCTGCTCATTGTACAAAGAATATCTCGCGTTCCAATTTGGACCGGGCATAACACTGGTGGCAGCGGTGTCTCTTTCTCGAAGGTAGCCTTTCAGGTTTTTCCTGCTTTAAATATTTTGAGAGTATCACGACAGGGATAAGTAGTCAGGATGGCAGGGAAAGCACTGGATATTATTCCTTTCAGACCAGAGGAAACTGACATTGCCACCTATTTAGAGGTTGTCAAGCCAGTGCTTGACATCATATTTAAAGATGAAGTTGCCCCTAAAATACATACTGTAGTCATGAAGCTAGGGCGGTCTATGGCCCTAGTTTCCAGTTATGTAAAAGAGAACCCCGGAATGACCTGGGAACAGTTTGAAACATACACTAAAACTGCCATTAACCCCGTCTTAGGTACTGTAATAGCCGACCAGCAATTTCACGCCATCACCTACGACGGGGACCTCGACGCCACCATCAGCAAGCTTACCAGGCTGGCTTCCACCGCATTCACAACGGCTACATCTGCAGAGAGGAAGGAGAACGTCCGCCGGACCCTGATGAGGATCCTTCCGCGTGCAGTCCGGGACCACTTTGCCATCACAGAACCGGCCGGATATGATACAGACCTCCCTATCATACGCCGTACTCTGGCCCTGCAAAAATCCCAGGAGCAAGGAAAGATCGCGGGTATCCAACGAGCTCCCACTAAGCCACAAGGACCTCATTCCGGACCAACCTACCACCCTAGCCGCAACCAGGACAAGCCGGAAGAATGGGCCAGAGTCAAGCCTGGAGACTGGAAGCCCTGCGGGTCCCAGTGCCCTATTAATGGGTTGAAGAGGTCTTTTGCCGAGTTGCTGGCCAAACGCTCGAGGGTTCCACTGTTCTGGGGACAGATTCCCTGGCTGAAGCCCTCCAGAAGAGTTGCCACCATCCTAGAAGACGGCACCGCAGGAGCTGAGGACTACGACGAGGTTGGTGACCCGGACGACCACAGTACAGTCGAGCCGGAAGTCATCAAACCGGGTTTTTAGACCGCCCCCGCCCACCAACTTGCAAACTGGCGGGGGCTCGAGATAGGGGCAGCTATGATATGATAAAGCCTCCCATTTACACCCACCTGACCATCCAGGGAGTCAACTCTCGACTCCTTGTCGACACCGGAGCTTCAAGATCCTGTATTTTTTCCTCTTACCACCAGAGACATCACAACACTTTTGGACCGATTCAACACTCGTCCACCACCCTCATTGATGCCAACGACAACCTTATTCCTAGTACTGGCATCACGGCCCCACTGTATGTGGCCACCCCTCAACCTAACCACGGCCATCACCACGCTTTCATGGTATTTCCCTCCCAAGAAACCACCTATGACGGATACCTGGGATTCGACCTTCTCACGGCCCTTCGCACTACTATCCAGTGTGTTGAAAGAAGATTGTTATTTTCCACCAAACCCCCAGGACTCACCACTCCGAAGATTGCCACACCGCTCCATGACCCTCCTCAAACCTTGAAAGCCATCCGTGTTGCATCGGCCATCACCATTCAACCCATCACCTTGCTGCCACATCATGAACATTGGGTACCCATCCATCCAGCCCTCAACGGAGAACTCATTCACACTCCCTCTCTTCAGAGCCCTTTTGACAGGGATTGTCTCACTGCTCCTGCCATTTTAAAACAAAATGCAGTAAGAATAGCCAACATCTCCGACCACCCTATCACCCTACCCAGGGGTCTCACCATCGGAGAACTAGAGACTTATGATGACCAGCCTTCAACCGACACCACCACCTCCATTCCTGCATCAACTCCATCACTCCCAGACGTTCCTACTCACCTCACCCCTCAACAAAAGGACGATCTGTGCCAGTTAATGGCCGAATACCAGGACATCTTTGCCACCAACTCCCAAGATGTAGGCCACACCCATGTCCTAGAACACCACATTCACACTGTTGGACCCCCAGTCAGACAGGCTATACGAAGAAAGAACCCCCTTCAGCGCCAAGAAGAACAGAAGCAAGTTGCAGAGATGTTAGAAGCTGGCATCGTCAACCCCTCAACTAGCCCTTGGTCCTCTCCAGTGGTACTGGTCAAGAAGAAGGATGGGTCATCTCGATTCTGCATCGACTACCGACAACTCAACGATGTCACCATCAAAGATGCCACCCCACTACCACGCATCGACGACTCCCTAGACTCCCTCTTAGGGGCCAGATGGTTCTCCACACTGGACCTGCAATCCGGATACTGGCAGGTCCCCGTCGCCCCCACCGACCAAGAAAAAACAGCTTTCTCCACCAGCCAAGGGAAGCTTTACGAGTTCTCAGTGCTGCCATTCGGATTATGTAACGGTCCCGCCACCTTCTCCCGACTGATGGAATCCGTACTTCAGGGATTAACTTGGGAAACATGTCTGGCGTACTTGGACGACATCATAGTATTTCCCCCCTGGGGGTTAGGGAATAGAATATGCCCCACGTGCCTTCTACGTGTCGTAAGAGGCGACTAAAGAGGTTGGGTCGGTGGGTTTGCGACCCCCACCCGGAAAAAATATCGAAGCAAGGAAAAACGAACGAACAGCCTCGGATGCGGACGGAACCAACGTTGACGAACCACGACCGACTAAGGACATGCCTTTGGACATTCTGAGAATGGCTACGTGGAATGTTAGTGGCATGAATGATGGCACAAAAGAGAGAGAGGTTCTGGAAGTGTTAGTGAATGCCAGGCTGGATGTATGTGGAATGACAGAGACCAAATGGAAAGGTTCAGATGTGAGAGAGTGGGAGTGTGGAATGGGTGTGTGTGCTGGAGTGAGTGAAGGAACAGCGAGAGAAGGTGCATGTTTGTTTGTAAGTAGCAAATGGAAGGAATGTGTAAGAGTATGGGTCTGTGGGTTCAAGGATTGTGTGGGTGAGAATGAAAGTAGGAATACAAACGTGGGTGATTGTATGTGTGTATGCCCCGACAGAGGATATACTTGAAAGAAAAGAGGAGTTCTGGATGAATGTGGAGGCGTGCCTGGAGAAGTTTGACAAGAACGAAAGAATATTTCTGATTGGGGATATGAATGGTAAGGTGGGTGATAGGAAAGTTGAGGGAGTGGTGGGAGGGTGGGGGTACCATCAGAGGTGAATGGGAATGGTAGTGCACTTGTGGACGTATGTGTGGGGAGGAGGCTGTGGATAGCCAACACCTTCTTCCGACACAGAATGATCCTCAGGTACACGTGGAAACGGATGTTGACGATGAAGGATAAGACAGTGGTGGAACGAAAGTCATTGATTGATTATGTATGTGTGGATGAACGAATGAAGAAATCTGTGATGGATGCTAGGGTGTATAGGGGTATCAGAGGGGGTCTGTCTGATCATTATGTAGTGGTAGCTAAGGTTAGGATACAAAATAAGTGGGTGAGGAGAGCGGGAGGGAGGCGAGAGGAGGGTGGAATGGTGAGGAGGGTGGAGAGGTTGCAGGAGGAGGAATTCAGGGAGGAGTACAGGAGAGCAGTGGAAAGACGACTAGGGGGTTCGACCTGGAAGTTATGGAGGAAGTGGAGGAGATGAGCAAGGTGTTTAAGGATGAGATCTGTGCAGCATGTGAGGAGGTGTGGAGTGAGGAGAAGAGGGAGGGGAGTGAAAGGTACAGCATGGTGGACAGAAGAGGTACGAATAGCTGTGGAAGAAAAGAAGAAAGCATATAGAGAGTGGTTGGGTAGCAGAGGGAATGAAGATTCCGAGAGACAGAAACGAGCGAGGTACGTGGAGAGTAAGAGGGTGGTGAAGAGAGTAGTGAAGGAAAGTAAGAGAAGAGTAGATGAGGAATTTGGAAGGAATCTGAGTGTAAAATGGAGGAGAGTAAGAAACTGTTCTGGAAAGAAGTCAAGAAAGTTAGGAAGGTAGCAAGGGAAACAGTAAGTGTGAAAGATAAGAATGGGAGAATGCTAGCCGAGAAGCAAGAGAGAGTCGAAAGATGGAGGGAGTACTTCAGTGAGTTGCTAATGAAAGGAATGAAGAGCCAGCAAACATAGCTGGATATGGTATGGGAGGAGAAGAAGAGAAGTAGTGGAGGAGGAGGTGGGATCAGGAGGTCAGAAGTGTGGGAAGCCATGAAAAGAGTGAAGATGGGGTAAGCACCAGGAACTGATGGAGTGTGTGGGAAATGTTGAGGTATGGTGGTGAGATAGTGATAGAATAGGTATGGAAAATGTGCAAACTAGCATGGGAGAAGGGAGTGCACCCGATGACTGGAAGACTGGCATAATAGTCCCCCTATATAAGGGCAAAGGGGAAAGAGGAGTGTGTGGTAACCACCGAGGAATATGTCTTCTAAGCGTAGTAGGGAAGGTATACAGTAGGGTAAGTGATTGAGAGTGAGAGTGAGAACGGAGAAATGGATAGGCGACGAGCAGGGAGGTTTTAGGAAGGGAAGAGGATGTGTAGATCAGATTTTTACCCTGAATTGTGTTGTGGAGAAGTATCTGGAGAAGAAACAAAAGGTGTATGTTGCCTTTATGGACTTGGAGAAGGCCTATGACAGAGTGGATAGAGAAGGTTTGTGGAAAGTACTTAGAATATACGGAGTAGAGGGCAAGTTGCTGAAAGCAGTGAAGAGCATGTATGAGGGTGCAAAGGGGCAGTACGTGTGGAGAGTGAGCAGAGCGAGTTCTTTGACCTGAATGTTGGTTTGAAACAGGGGTGTGTGATGTCCCCGTGGTTGTTTACTGTATATATGGATGGAGTTATGAAAGAAATACTATCAAGAGCAGTGGATGTTGGTGTATCGCTGAAAGGGAGGGAATTGAGTGGAAGCTACCTATACTGCTGTTTGCGGATGATACAGTTCTGATGAGTGATAATGAATGGGAGTTGCAGGGTCTGGTAAATGAGTTTGGAACAGTGTGTGAAAAACGGAATTTGAAGGTAAATACGGGGAAGAGCAAGGTTATGGTCTTCGAAATGGGTGAAGTCACAGAGTGTGAGGTGAAGCTGAACGGTCAGGCTATGGAGATCGTCAACTCTTTTAAGTATCTGGGCAGTGTGTTGAGTAAAGATGGGACTATGGATGAAGAGGTGCGGGAGAGGGTACAACAGGGGAAGAGGGTTGTAGGAACGCTAAAAGCAGTAACAAGAAATAGGGTGGTCAGTATGGAAGTGAAGAAGTCCTTGCATGACAGTGTGGTAATCCCGACACTGACTTACGGAAGCGAAGCATGGACGTTGGTTGAGACTCAGACCAAGAGTGAGAGCAGTGGAAATGAATTACTTAAGGAGTGCGTGCGGAGTTACATGGAGGGATAGACAGACTAATGAGGAAGTAAGAAGGAAGGGTGGTGTGGGAGGAGATGTGCTGGAAAGTGTGAAAAGGAACAACTTGAGATGGTTCGGCCATATGGAACGTATGGAAAGCGAGAGAATGATTATGAGGGTGTATGAGAGCGAGGTGGAGGGACAGAGGGGGAGAGGTAGACCGAATATGAGGTGGAAGGATGGAGTGAGGAAGTACATGAACGAAGGTGGTGCTGGTTGGGGGGAGGGGCGTCGACTGACTGGGGACAGAGGTGCATGGGGGCGGTTCGTTCGTGGCCACCCCTTCGGGGATCACGGCGTCAGGCAATAGATAGATAGATAGATAGATAGTATTTGGTCGTACCTGGGCAGAACACCTCCAACGCCTCAGCCAAGTTTTCCAGAGGATCCGACAAGCCGGATTAAAGCTGAAGCCTACTAAATGCACCATGGCTCGACATCAGGTCCAATTCTTAGGACATCTGGTGTCAGAAGAAGGACTTGCACCTGACCCCAAGAAACTCCAAGCCATCCAGGAGATCCAACCCCCGAAGTCAGTAAAAGGAGTAAGAGCTTTCCTAGGCCTTGCCTCCTACTATCGGAGGTTTGTGAAGAATTTCGCCACCATTGCCAGACCTCTACATGACTTAACTAGGAAGGAAGAACCTTTTGTGTGGACCCCCGACCGTCTCCAAGCCTTCACCTCCCTCAAGGATCTACTCGTGTCTTCCCCTGTCGTCTCTTTTCCGGACTACCAACTACCCTTTAGACTCTACACCGACGTGTCCCTTCTCGGCGTCGGTGCAGTCCTCTCCCAAAATCGAGAAGGACGAGAGCACATCATTGCTTGTGCCAGCCGGACCTTAACCCCAGCAGAAACCAACTACCCGGTAACTAAAAGAGAATGCTTAGGCATCGTTTGGGCCCTCCAACACTTCCGGGCCTACCTAGCTGGCGTCAAGATCACCATCATCACTGACCACCAAGCCTTACAATGGCTCAGGAAATCTGATTCTAAGAATGCCCTAACAGTCCGTTGGCGAGAATCACTTGAGGAGTTTGATTTTGAGATTTCCTACAGGCCGGGAAAACTCCATACCAATGCAGACGCCTTATCCCGGCTCCCACTGGCACCAGAACAACTCAACACCATCCAAGAACCTCGACCACCACCTACTACCACTCCCCCTCTCATCCAGGCCTACCTCCGGAACGACAAACCAACTTGGATCTCCACCCGACTTTTTGGCCTCTTACAAAGAAGGGGTGACGCCCTCTTTACCCCAGAAGGTCAGATCGTACTAGGGCCTGAGGATGATGAACAAATGATGTCTTCTTTGCACACCAACAACGGGATCCATCTAGGCCAAAAGAAGTTGGTGAACACGTTCAAAAACATCTACTGGACTCCTCGCCCCTACACCACGGCCAAGAAAATCACTGAAGCTTGCCGTGCCTGCACCCTGGGAAAAGACCAAACACGCACCCCAGGACCTTCCGGCAAACTCATCGCTTCTAAACCCTGGCAACTTTTGGCAGTAGACATCATGGGACCTCTACAAAACGACAGGGGATACCGCTACATCATCACCTTCGTGGACACGTACTCAAAATACGTGATCGCCTGCCCTGCCAGAGAACACACTGCTATGGCCGTCACCGAGGCATTATTACAACATGTCTTTCCCTATTTTGGATTGCCACAGGCAATCCACTCCGACAATGCCCCTGAATTCACCGGGCAAATTTGGACGCAAATCTCCGAAATGTTTGGATTTCACATCAGCCACTCTTCACCCTACTGGCCAAAAGGAAACTCCATCTGCGAGCGATCTCATAGAACCATCGCCAATCAAATCCGGACACGCCTCCAACAGATGAACTCATCGGACTGGACCAGCCAAATTCGCATCATACAATGGGGAATAAACACCTGCCCCAGAGACAACGGGATCACCCCTCATGAGATGGTTTTTGGGAGCCCACCTCTCCTCATACCACTACGTCACCTAGCTGCCCCTACTGAGGCCTCACCAGGTCTAAATACCAACCTCGTTCACCTCAGGAACCGCCTACGTCAGCTCCAGTTTTCCCAAGATCTCCAGCCTGATGAAGCCCCCAAGAACAACCCTCACCAAGTAGGCGACCTAGTCATGGTTGCCATCTTACCTGTACCCTCCAAACTGAAGCCACGGTACAAGGGTCCATTTGAGGTCCTTAGGATCCCAAACTGTTTCCAGGTCATAATTAACTATCATGGGGAATCTCGCACTTATAGGAATAGGTTTGTCAGAAGGTTTCAACCTATTAATAAGAATATTACTGTTGTAGCTGAGCCTGATCAGGATGTTGACTGTACCCCTGTTTCAAATCTTCACCCTCAAACTTCCTGTCTTTCCGGACCTGTCCCTCTCAACCATGCTGTCCCTCTCCCTCCACCTCTTTCCACTCCCCCTCTCAATTCTCCTTTGCCTGCCCTTCACTCTCCTGTACTGCAACCTCCTGTCACCCTTCCCACCCGCCTCGACCAGTTCACCCCTTCTCACCTTCCTAAACATCGACCTCCTCCTGTTCTCTCTACTCAAACCCAAACTTCCCCCTCTTCTCTTTCACCTCCTGTCACCTTCACCCCTTCCCGCATTCCTAAGCCCAAATCTTCTCACATCTCCTCTCCTCTCGTTTCACCTCCGCAACCTCCTTCTCAACCATCACCTTTAATTAACCTTGCCACGTCTAGTCTTCCCCCCTCGCCACCACAACTCACCAACATACCCCCCACTTTGCCTATCACCCCCAGCTTCCGTCCTAAAAAACCCTCACCTACTCCTCCTATCTCTAAAACCCTACCTCCTTCTCCTCAATCTATTTCCCCTCCTTTTCAACTTCCCAGGCGAAAAACAATATCCAAATTTCGCTCAATGTCACCTCTAACTCCATCTCCCCCATTTCCCAGACTGCCTTCTCATACCCGCTGTGGAAGACCTGTGAAGCCACCCACCAGATGGGAACCAGCCCTGTCTCAGCCTAAAGCGAGAAAGGTTAAGGATCAAGCGTCTCCAAGCTCCTCCCCCAGCCTGGTACTTCGGCGTCCGCACAACCTCATGACCTGGGCCAAGCCAGGCTCTCTGTCATCACTCTCCAACCACCTCCAGCCACGACACCGCCCTCGCTGACGACCACCACCAAGATGCGGATTGACATGATAACCCTGGCGCGGAAGGACTCCACCAAAGTGATCAAGTCACCTCACCACCTCCTCGACCATTTGAGGTACTATGACTCCTCTTCTCTCCTCACCCTCACCGGAGACAAGATGGCCACCCCTAACAACCAGGGAGTCATTTATTACCACTTCCTCCAGCACCTGACCCCTGTCTACGAAGATAATACTTCAAGACATTACCATCTCCAGTCCCGGGGTCGGGACTTTTCTCTACCAGACGGTAGTGAGATGCGGTCTCAGGATGATAAGACCGCATCTCTAGCTGCCACTAAAACCTGCAGCCAACCCTACTCCTGCCAGCCAGAGTCCAGGCGTGCCACCCCCAGAGCCACAAGGACATAACCACCACGCGCCAAACGCCCTTGATCCTCTCAAGCCGGGCGCCTTAAGTAGGGGCAAGAAGATTGCCTTATACTCACCCAGCCTGGACATCATTAACTAAGCTTGCCATTTGGTATTATTTAGTTCAGGGTAAGAACAGCCAGAGATAGCTGGTGTTCAACTTGTCAGTTGTGTGCTGTGATCGAAGATCTACCAGGTCGGGTTCCCCCCATCAGGAAGAGGACTAGCTTGGGCAACCCACTTTGGGCTCCCCCTTTCTGGCCTTCGATGCGGTGCACAAACCAAGTACCAAAGGATTCCTACCTTGTTTTGTTCAAGGGATTATGAGGATAGTGTAATAACTAGAGATCTACCAGATCGGGTTCCCCCCATCAGGAAGAGGACTAATTTTGGGCAACCCACTTTGGGCTCCCCTTTCTGGATTCTCTTTTTGCTACATGGTTCTGATAGTTCCACGAACTAGCAAGGAAGGAAGACACTTACCTTGACCCCCCTTAGACTACCTATAATGTCACTATCTAGACTGCTTGCCACTCTAGGTAGATCATTATGCTAGTCACCCTAACCCCCAAACCTTGTAGCAGAACTCCAGCATATCCTTTGGGGATCACTGCACTGTGGGAGTGCAAGAGGAACCCGGTTGTCCCGTGGTAGGCGCCAAGGTCTAAGGAATCATCTTGTGACTCACCCTGGACCAGTAGCTGGAGTCATCACGCCCAGCCGCCCCCCCCCCCCTGGACCAACTTCCAGAGTCATCACGCCCAGCCGCCCTCCGGACTACTGGATCCTCCCTCGATCTATGGGCCCTCCTCTTCACTACAGCTCTCCTTTAAGTGCTTTTGTACCGTTTATGGGTATAGAGTTGACTCAGGGTTGTGGTAGAAGTTATCTTCAGGGGTTCTCATTAACATTACGTCTTGCGAGAGGTCTTTCTTCTCCCTACTTAAATTGACGTTAATTAGCCCACTTGCCGGGACCCATTATACATACCTATCAGGGGATCCTTATATATGCACCTTCCCGGGTTATTGGTCTCCCATAGCCCGACAGAGGGGGCGTGCTTATATAAGACCCATAGCATCAAACACAAACACATATTTACACGTAATCTAGTCCCTTTGTAAAACTTCTAGCCTAATTCATTTAACATTCTGTCAGGTTCATAACTCGAATAGATTTCACTCTATCTCAGCTCCCGACGATTGTTGCCTCAGCCTTCAGCACCTTGCTAGTACACAATTAGAGTTAAGGATTAATCTTTGCCAGGTGAGATCTAGCACACCTATAGTATTAATATCATTTGTGAGCCTTTCCGAGCCCACTTCATTGTTGATGACCACTTGGCCATTATTGCTTTAGAGTCAGTTAACGTCACTATATGCCGGGGACATCATTGCATGATCCAGACGGCATTTGCCATTACTGCACTCTTGTCTTTTGTTGAGATCCTCTCTGAGATCTATTTGGGTAGGAGGTGTACCTCCACCATTTTGGATACCTTATAATTGTATCCTAGGAGTATTATTATTACCTTGAGTCCGGACCCATTGTCCGACTCCTATTGCTTACTTGATAACCTGAGTATTGTATGTCTTAATTATTCTTATTGTTGTTGATGATCTCCAGGTTACAGGTATAAAATATATGTCTTGCTCCTCCATGAACCAGGTGTTAAACTGAATAAAACCCATGTTAACTTGTTACCTGTGTGCTTACTATCCTGCCGTCTTGTCTCTTTATTTAAAGTTTAAGGTATACCTATCCAGTTAGAGAGCTGCTCATTGTACAAAGAATATCTCGCGTTCCAATTTGGACCGGGCATAACACTAATAATTAAAGGATGCAGTACTTAAACAATATAAATGCCAACCAATGCTTCGTGATCCACTTATCTTAACAACTAACATACATGGGTTATATCAGACCTTAACGCACAATACAACTGGCCAGCATGAAGCTGATTTTGCAGAGTTAACCAGAGGGGATATAGTCTTAATAAAAGGTGGTGAAAGATATGAAAAAAGAGAGAGGTAGGCAGAGGAAAAGATTCTCAGGTGCGAGCGGGGTACAGGTAGCAAGGGAGAAAGATGGGTGCGTTCTAGAAACCAGATCTGAGGGAGAGAGTGGCGAGGAACTGTATATATACTCGCACTAGCTCGAGCCGCGTGGGAAAACAGCGGTTACAAGTCATCTAACCACTAGCAAAGCTTACAGCCTGGTAAGGGCCTCTCTCCACCAACCCCCGCGAGGCAGCCAGCCGTGACATCATCGAGCGGGACAAAAAACACTGCGCGCCCCCTCTCACTCTGTTCTACTCCCTCTCTCTCTCCCAGATCCTATCATTACTAGTTAATGATAAAATATATACTTTACAATTAAATATATAAAGCCTTGACATGGGTGAAAACAAAGAGCCTTTCTGGACTGCCCATGACACAAGCTTTCATATGAAATAAAGCACTCTCTAATACACAAACTGTAGCCCCATCCACTGCCCTGGCGATCCTAGCGAGTCACTGTAGGACAAGCCATGCGGTTCTAACGGAGTGGTTAACGTCACACCCCCCCCAAGATTTTTCTCAGAGGCCCCAAGGCTCACAAAAATCTGATGGTTAGAACCCATGCTATATCTCCACTTCCCATCACCCAGCGGCAGTAAAATATCTGGCACAGTTCTTCAACAAAATATTTTTCAAAATTATAACCCTCCCCAACACCATAGGTTAAATTATATGTAGTTATGCTCCTCAAGAGCGAGCTTCTCTAGCCCAGCATTCTGAGAGGAGTGCAACTCAGAATTACTGCTATAACATACTAAAAAAATTCAACTATCAAAGAAAGAGTTTTTATTTGATTTTTATGTTTATAATTTGTTTATTTCGGCTGCACTATAGGGGCAAGCCTAGTTTTTTCTTCTATACCAAACGCTCAACTCCTGCTTTACGACCCAATACGCTGGGCTACAACCGCGAGCCAACAAGCACCAAGCGCAAAATACTATTCAAACTAAAGCAGGAGGCTACCCGTGTGTCAATCTACCCAGGATCATATACCCTTGAACGACCATCTGCAACCACGTAGTCACAACCGGCAATATGGCGTATGTCCAGGTTATATACCAATAACCTTAGTGACCACCTGGTCAGCCTCATATTCCGATTGTGAAACTGGTCCAAGAACTTGAGAGGGTGATGATCTGGGTAAACTACAACGACCGGACCATAGGCTGGAACACAGACCTCGAAATGCCTCAGAGCAAGTACAACCGCCAGCAGCTCCTCCTTGACAACAGAGCAGCCCCCCTGGGCCGAATTGTACTTCTCCGAGCAGAAACTAACAGGATGCTCCAGCCCATCATCGTCCTTTTCCACAAGGACGGCACCAGCCCCCACACCACTAGCCTCCGTTGCTAGTTGGAAAGGTAGGCTAAAGTCAGGGGCCCTGAGGATCGGGTGAGTGCACAACAGGTGTTTTACTTCCCTAAACACCTTCTCACACTCAGGCGCCCATTTGAACTTCTTATCCTTCCAGTTATCCTCCACCTGAGCTTGACTGTCCCGTTCTCCTTCTCCACCTTGACTGCTAAATGTCATCACAGGCACAGTGAGAGGCTCAGGGGGGTGCCTCCCATACTCTTTCACGGGATTATCATGACATAACTGATTGCGCTTCCGTCTGTCTGGAGTGGCTACCAAGTAAACCAGGTCCGATAGCTCCTCCACCACCCTATAAGGACCAGCGTACTTCGCGGATAAGGGGTGACCTACAAGGGGCAGTAGAATCAACACCTCCTGACCCACGTGAAACTCCCTGAGTTCAACCTTGAGGTCGTACCTGTCCTTCCTGAGGGCCTGAGAGCTAGTCAAATTACGGCCAGCCAACTCCAGACTGCGCAACATCCGTTCTCGACTGTTGAGGACACACTTGAGCATAGAACAAGGTTTTTCTGCGCCCTCCCATACTTCTTCAACCATATGGAGAGGCCCTCTGACACGGTGTCCAAAGACGAGCTCATTAGGGCTGAATCCCAAACTCTCCCCAGGTACCTCCCACACAGCAAACAAAACACATGGCAGGCCAAGATCCCAATCCCTCCCACTCTCAAAGCAACAACAACGAAGCACAGATTTCAAGGCTGAGTGCCATCGCTCTAACACACCCTGGCTCTCCGGATGATATGCAGATGACACAACCCCAACAATCCCATGCTGCGGCATTGCTTGTACAAAGAGGCTAGAAGTGAAGTTGGGTCCCCGGACTGACTGAATCCCCTGCGGGTAACCATACCGGGAAAAATACACTAGCAAGCTTCGGACCACCGTCTTCGCCGACCCATTTCTCATAGGGTACGCGTCAGGGTACCTTGTTGCTACATCTCCAGACTGTGCATCACTGTCCTCCTTCAACTCTTTCGTCTTTTTAAGCCCATCCTCTGCCCCTTCAGGAACAGTTACTGGGTCTTCTCCAGACTCGAAATGTGGTCCTAATAATGAGTCCCCGAGAAGGTCCGTTGACACTAAACTCTCAACCGCATCAACTTGCACCCCCTTCTCGGTACCCTTCCTCCGCTGATCTAAAGATTGTTGACCAGAATGTGACTCCCTGGATGCAGAATCTCCGGTGACAACACACTCCATAGGCTGCCCCGGACACTTCTCAACCCACTCCTGCTCCTCCCTACTCACGTCGGCCGGCTTCTCGGCAACGACCAAGGGTGGAGCCTCAGAAGTAGGTCCCGCAAAGTCGTTGCCGAGAAGGAGGTCGACGCCCCCAACAGGTAACTTCTCCACAATTCCTACATCCAGGTCTCGAGTCACACCATCAACTTTCACCTTCATTCTTACAAGCGGGTATGACCTTGTCGCATTAACTCCCTGAACCACAACCACCCGCGCCGTATTGACAGGTTTACCAGTGAAATTTCTCAACAGTGTTTGCGATGCCCCAGTGTCACGCAAAATTCTCACCTCATGTCTTCTACCCCCCCCACTCCACAGAACCGAGTCCCCTGTGGTCACTAAAGGCATCACGGACAGGGAATAAGCCTTCCGGATCCTTCTGCACTGGCAGTGTATTTACCTCGGAAGAAATGCCTCTAACAAACTCCGATGTCCTCTTGAACACTCCAATGCCGTGAGCAAAAGACACGGCTGCCGGAGGAGGTCGACTAGGGCACTCATTTGCCTTATGACCCTCCTGGTGGCAACTAAAACACATAAATTTTGGTTTCGGCTTATACTGTGATGTAAAAGGCCCCTGACTTTTCACATACGGTGTGGTGTAAGTTTTGGATTCAGTTTTAGTTTCATGGCTCTTCTGTTTAAATGTGTCATTGTTCCGGGGAGGGGGAGGATAACGGTCCTTAGCACTTACATCGTACTTCTGTGAGGACCCACAACCCCGAATCAACGACAGCCGTCGATCAGCCATTTCTGCTGCTTCGACTAGAGTTCTTGGGTTTTTCTCCTTTAAGTTCAAAGTTAGATCACCGCCCGTGCTCTTAAAGAACTGCTCCAACATCATTAACTGCTTAACTCCATCAAACGTTGTTACCTTCTCAGATCGGAGCCAGTTCCCCATAGCATCGGACAAGTCCCGGGCGTGTTCCAAAAAGGTGCTATCTCTCCCCTTAGTTACACCCCGGAACTTCAAACGGTACGTTTCTGGTTGCAGTTCGTAAGCCCTCAGGACAGCCTCCTTGAGATCCTCGTACACAATACATAACTCCAAAGGTAACGCATCATAGGCTTTAAGACCCTTGCCTATTAATCTAGAGGATACAAGTGCTGCCCATTTATTCTCTGGCCACTGGTGTTCCTGGCACTTCTTCTCAAAGCGTGTGAAAAATTCTGTTACACCACTCTCATCAAACACCGGAACCAGTTTCAATAAGTGCGAGAGAGACTTTTCATGAACACGGTTACCAGCCCCAAGTCGCTGTCCCGTTGTCTCTACTCGCGACTTTTCTACATCCCTGTCGGCACAGTACTTAGTCGACTCAGCTTGGATTTTTGCTAGCTCTATTTGCTGCTGAAGCTCACCTGCCCTTTGTTGCTGGTGACTTTTTCTCTCTTCTATCTTGGCTAATTCTATTTGCTGCTGAATCTTAGCTAATTCGAGCTGAAGCAATAATTCTGGAGATAACCCTTGAGGAGGTGAAGGTGCTACAATGTTTGAAATTACCGGTGGTCCCCCCAGGGGCAACCCACCCTGCCAGTCACCACCCACCTGTGGAAGCGTACCCGGGGTAGGCAAACTACTGGGATGGCTGGGAGTCGAGTGTAGGGGAAGCATGGCCGAAGGGCTCTGAGCACTCAACCCATCTCGCTCACCAGTCACCCTGCCCAGTACACACGTTATCAAGTTATCCCTGGTCATGCCGCTAGTACCCGCATGACCGATAGCTGTGGCCAGGCATTGAAGACCGTACCGCTCCATACCCTCCAACCGCTCGGCAGTAACAGGCCATTGCAAAAATATCCTAGCATCCTCCTCACAGTTCACCCGATTAACCCTTTCATCATGCTGCTGTTCCTCAGTTTCGACATTACGTACTGTGTCTCCATTCTCCTCTGACCCGGTATAAGACATGATGCTCACAAAAATTTCTCACCACAATATTCAGAAAAGAAGTACCCCCAAACTCTTATACCTCAATATACACACAACAATTCTCGGAAATACTCAAGGGCTATACTATGTTGCAAAAAAAAAATATTCTTGCTGATCACCGCAAAATATTCTCCAAAACAACAAATGTTCCCTGCTAATAAATGTAGGTTCACCAAATCCTAGGTAAGGTCGCCATTTGTTACGACTGGGGTTCAAATATATCAGGGCTCTTATTCATTGGACTAGTAATGGCATAAATGCTACAACGGAAAGCGCTAGCTCCAACCTCTGATGTATATTCCCAGTGAACAAAGAACACAAATACTCTACAGAGTTCTATATGCAATAATAGGCTATCAAACTCTCAATAAATGTGCGTCTACTCTAGGCTTAATGTTATGTGAAAACAGCCTATTACTACCTATAACTGAAGGTGCTTGGTTATGGTATGCAAAGTAAGGTGGTAAGAGAAGTTACAGCTTACGTTACTTTAATCAATAAATGTCAGGCACTCCTGCATGAAAGAAAGTGCACTAAAGTCCTTCAACACTAACAAGGAATCTTCTTTAAATGTTAGATGCTATAAAGATGCTCGTATCGGAAATGGAACCCAAAAAGGCAGGCAGCGGAACAATGCTCGTGCAGGCTATGCACACAAAAAGGCAGAATATATAATGCCGTCGGAGCCAAGAATATCCTAAACACAACAACAATAATAATAATCGCCACGACAATGCAGTATTCCTATCAACAAAAAGAGCCTAAGTCGTTTGTGTCTCAATACATCCAACTAGGCTGCGAAATGCTTGTGTAATCATAAACGGGTATGCATAAAAAGAGTAATTAGGTTAATATACTTAATGTCTACTATGATTGATAAACTCTAGCTAGAGTCAATGATACGAGATACTGGTGCGCATGGCATGCCGCATAGCCTAGTGCAAATCTCAAGTCTGTGCGTCAAATATTACGTTATAATGAAGGGTAGCTCTCTTGAGAAACCTTAATACCGAAGTATTAAGCGTTCTCCTGGCGTACCTCAAAGACAAACAATCGAGACTAGAACAGTGCAGAATGGTATAGGCAAAAAGCCCTCATTCGTGCATGCTCTATTCTCAATGGCACACAGACTAGAATTTACTCAATCAACTCCAGTTCTCAGGTATGTCGTGCAGCTTTTAACTAAAGCCAGCACTCATAGGAAACAATACCTTATAATATCAGACTCCTAGTCTAGCATTATCTAATCCAGCAGAACACTAATAATTAAAGGATGCAGTACTTAAACAATATAAATGCCAACCAATGCTTCGTGATCCACTTATCTTAACAACTAACATACATGGGTTATATCAGACCTTAACGCACAATACAACTGGCCAGCATGAAGCTGATTTTGCAGAGTTAACCAGAGGGGATATAGTCTTAATAAAAGGTGGTGAAAGATATGAAAAAAGAGAGAGGTAGGCAGAGGAAAAGATTCTCAGGTGCGAGCGGGGTACAGGTAGCAAGGGAGAAAGATGGGTGCGTTCTAGAAACCAGATCTGAGGGAGAGAGTGGCGAGGAACTGTATATATACTCGCACTAGCTCGAGCCGCGTGGGAAAACAGCGGTTACAAGTCATCTAACCACTAGCAAAGCTTACAGCATGGTAAGGGCCTCTCTCCACCAACCCCCGCGAGGCAGCCAGCCGTGACGTCATCGAGCGGGACAAAAAACACTGCGCGCCCCCTCTCACTCTGTTCTACTCCCTCTCTCTCTCCCAGATCCTATCATTACTAGTTAATGATAAAATATATACTTTACAATTAAATATATAAAGCCTTGACATGGGTGAAAACAAAGAGCCTTTCTGGACTGCCCATGACACAAGCTTTCATATGAAATAAAGCACACTCTAATACACAAACTGTAGCCCCATCCACTGCCCTGGCGATCCTAGCGAGTCACTGTAGGACAAGCCATGCGGTTCTAATGGAGTGGTTAACGTCACAGTCATCATTCGAAGTGTGCTCGCGGAGACGGTTTCAGAGCGAGCCATTATTGATCCTCCGGTCATGACAGCTTCTCGGGTGAGCTGAATTATCTTAATTAAGTCCCTCCCCCAAAGGGATTTCTCGCAAATTCCTCCTCTGTTCCGCGTGGCCCAAAGAGTGCATCTCGTTACACTATGCCCCGGTGTTGGACTACATCCGTATGATATGTGCTTCGGTTATGATCTTCCCTACATTTTCTATTGAGAGTCGAGAGCATTTCCAGGAGATGTACATCTTCCATCGCCCAAATCACCGCCTCGTTTTGCTGTGTACGGTGTTCTTTCTGTCCTACCTCTTCCATGCCAAAATATTATGTGGAAGGAAATAGGACATAACACAATTTATAGTTGTACAACTCCTGGAATTACTTTTACAAATATATAAAACGAAAATATGAAACATTCAAATAATTACTCGACCAAAGGGATTTCTCGCAAATTCCTCCTCTGTTCCGCGTGGCCCAAAGAGTGCATCTCGTTACACTATGCCCCGGCGTTGGACTACATCCGTACGATATGTGCTTCGGTTATGATCTTCCCTACATTTTCTATTGAGAGTCGAGAGCATTTCCAGGAGATGTACATCTTCCATCACCCAAATCGCCGCCTCGTTTTGCTGTTTACGGTGTTCTTTCTGTCCTACCTCTTCCGTGCCAAAGTATTCTGTGGAAGGAACTAAGACATAACACAATTTATAGTTATACAACTCGTGGAATTACTTTTACAAATATATAAAACGAAAATATGAAACATTCAAATAATTACTCGATAACATTATTAACATTATACTTTCTTTTTGCTTTGGCGACCGCTCGCCTAACATCCTTTAACTGTCTTCGTGGCGCAATGCATAAGTGTGTTGATTCTCGGTGTAAGCATCCTAGGTTCGAATCCCCGGACTCCCACATGTGTTTGTTAATCGAGTTTAGGAGTAAAGTTGGTTAGTGGAGAAAACATAATAATTAAGTCATAGTATTGATAGAGGTCCTTCCTTAACTGCATATATTCGTCTTTCGGTATTTACCATAATACGATTAAAAGGACGTCCCTGGTATTGAACGGGTTAACAGGCCATATATACGAAGTATGCCTACCATTGGCGACGACTGCGGTGAAGATTAGCGGCGCACACAACGAGTCAACTGGTGGTGAACGGAGCAATGAACGACAAGAAGCAGGCAACTGGTGGTGCATGGAGCAGGGAAGGCTCCGTCGTATATAGAGGATGCTCGCCCCCCTGAATCAGCTCACTGTGGGTAAGAGGAAGGGCAGGGAGTGAGGGGAGGGCACTCTACATTCAAAGAGGGTAGGGCATGGACTGGGGTCCATTTCTGCCTAGGGTACATCACCTTAGACCCCTAGTATCGAAATGTATTAAAAGATAAATTGGGCCAGGCAGGCAGGCAGGCAGGCAGGTGCGCCGCAGAGGTAGGAGGCCGAGGAGAGAGAGAGAGAGGGCAGGCACGTGTCCCTCCTCCTCCTGGCCCGCCACACCCACACACACCCAACACCTAAACACACCCAGGCACACACACACACAGACCAAGATGGGCAGAGGGAGGCAGCGGCCTTCACTATATAGGAAGGAGATGGCTCCCCATTTCCACCCCCTCCCCCTTTTCGACCCCCGTTTGGGGCTATGCTCGGCACCCACCCCTGGTAGATCCGGACCCCTGTCCGAGACTGACAGTCTGACTCGGAGGTAGGTGGAGGAGGAGGTTGTGTGTGTGTGTGTGTGTGTGTGTGGCAGTCAGCTAGAACGGGCGTGGCCTGTGGGTATATAAGCTGCTTGGATCATAGGAGCACCCACAGACGTATCTGTACCGTAAAGAGAGCCTCATCTCCTGTGCTGGTCCGTCACCTCTCATCACAGCACGACCGCAGCTGAAACAGACGTATCTGCACCGTAAAGAGCTCCACTTCTCCTGAGCTGGTCCGCCACCTATCATCACAACACGATCACTGCTGCCACCGACGAAACCTGTGTGATCCGCCCTTCTGCCTTGTGTTTTCTGCCCAGGTCAGAATCACAGCCGCCACCGCATTTATGCTGTGTGCTGGCTGCCCCGTGTTGTCTGTGTTGCTGCCCCTGTGATAGTGCTAGTCGTACCCGGCTCACCTTTACCCGACGAAGGGTAGTACCGCTCACCACCCGCTCCTGGCCTCCCAAGAGTGGCAAATACTTCCCGAAGACTATTAGGTACACATAGTACTCCAAACAATCTCTCCCAAATCTTGTTTGCAAATATCCAATGCCTAAAAAATAGAACCACGAACAAAGTACCATTTATTAGGGGCCTGCTAGAAGAAGGAAACGCTATATTTGCGGCTCTCACAGAAACTCACATTAAAGATCAGGAAGATAGTGAGGTATGGATTCCTGGTTACAACCTACATAGGGCGGACAGAACGCATAGATCACATGGAGGTGTAGCCTTGTACATCCATGACTCACTGATATGTACTGAATTCCTAAATAACAGTAATGAAGTGGTGGAAATACTTGGAGTTAAAATAGAATCCCTAAATTTAGCAGTTATTGTTACATACAGGCCTCCAGACGCATCCCGAGAAGAATTCAAAACCCAGCTCAACAAAATAAAATCAGAAGTGGAAATCCTGGGTAACCCAACACCAAATATTATATGGCTAGGAGACTTTAACCTACCAAACATTAAATGGAGACAACTAGAAAACCAGTTAGTGGCAAACAACACCGGAGAAGCAAATACGAGAGAGCTTTTTGAACTTTGCGATTTTTTTAGTCTTACCCAACATATTGCTGAACCCACATGGGAAAACAATATCTTAGACCTGGTCTTCACTAACAACGACTCTCTAGTACACAGCATTAACATATCGGACACAACATACTCAGATCATAAATTAATTGAGATCAAAACAACCTTAGAAAGTGTGTACAGACAATCTCAGAATCGAGAACAAAAACCGGCCCCTTCAGTAAATTTAACTTCAATAATAAAAACATTAGGTGGGAAGAGGTAAATCAAGAAATGGAGGAAATAGACTGGGAAGATTTAATGAATAACCTGACACCAGCAGAATGTCTAGTCTTAATAACAGAAACCATGACCCAAATCTGTAGCCACCATATACCTGCAAGACAAACAAACAAAACGAAGAAGCAAACAAGATCGGGAAAGGAGGAGGCTGTACAGAAGAAGAAAATTACTCGCACAAAGACGCACACATCAAAATCTACAGGATAGGCAAAAGGCCGAAATAGATAGAGAAATTGTGGAAATTGAACAAAGGCTAAGAATATCATACGAACTACAACATATGGAAGAGGAGAGGAAAGCTGTTGCAGGTATAAAGGAAAATTCCAAATACTTCTTTTCATACGCCAAACAAAAGGCTAAAACAACATCAAACATCGGCCCACTGAGCAAAGGGGACGGCTCTTTCACAGGGGACAAAAAGGAAATGAGCGAACTCTTAAGCAGGCAGTATGAAATGGCATTCAGTGAGCCTGATGAAACAAAAGTCATCAGAGACCAAAATATATTTTTCATGGAAACCTCCCCCACGGAAACCCCTTAGATGCTGGATATTGATTTCGGTCCAAAAGACATAGAAGAGGCCATTTCCAACATGCCATCCCACTCGGCACCAGGCCCGGACTCATGGAATTCGATCCTAATGAAGAAATGTAAGGAAAACCTCTCAAAACCCCTGGCTATAATGTGGAGAAGGAGTCTAGACACTGGTGACATACCAGATAGCTTGAAAAACGCAATAATTTCCCCACTGCATAAAGGAGGGAGTAAAGCACTACCAAAAAACTACCGCCCGGTAGCTCTAACCTCTCACATCATTAAAGTTTTCGAACGAGTCCTGCGAAGAAAAATTTCAACATTCATGGAGACAAATGAACTACACAACACCGGTCAACATGGGTTCAGAGCGGGAAGATCATGTCTCTCACAACTTTTGGAACACTATGACAAAATTCTTAAAGCGCTAGAAGAAAAGAAAAACGTGGATGTCATTTACACCGATTTTGCTAAGGCATTTGATAAATGTGGCCATGGTATAATAGCCCACAAACTGAAAGCAAAAGGTATAACTGGGAAAATCGGACGGTGGATATACAATTTCCTCGTAAACCGAAAACAATCAGTAGCAGTAAACCAAGTCACATCTGAGCCTTCGGATGTCAAAAGCTCAGTGCCCCAAGGAACAGTGCTAGCGCCCCTTCTGTTCCTCATACTAATTTGCGACATAGATACCAACACCAGACACAGTACGGTGTCGTCTTTTGCTGATGACACAAAATTAAGCAAGATAGTAAACACACAAGAAGACACGGGCCGACTGCAGGAAGACATGAATGTAGTATTCCAGTGGACCAGGGAAAACAACATGCAATTCAATGAGGAAAAACTCCAATTAATACGGTACAGAGATAATAATGGTGTTAAAGAAATTACAAATTACTTAACAGAATCTAACCACATAATAGAACGGAAAGACAGTGTGAAAGACCTTGGGGTATTAATGTCTGAAAATATGGGTTTCAAAGTACATAACCAGGTCAAAGTGGCGGCTGCGAAACGTCTAACGGGTTGGATTCTGCGTACTTTTAAAACACGCTGTGAAGTACCTATGATAACGCTCTTCAAATCTCTAGTGCTACCGCGGCTTGAATACTGTAGTGTATTAACATCCCCATACAAAGCAGGTGAAATAAATGACTTAGAGAGTGTACAAAGAAATTTCACTTCGCATATAAGTTCGATAAAACATCTACACTATTGGGAGCGTTTAAGAGCACTGAATCTGTACTCACTGGAACGTAGAAGAGAACGTTACCTAATAATATACACATGGAAAATCGCAGAGGGTTTAGTACCAAACCTACATACTCCGATAGTCATGAAATTCAGTGATAGGAGAGGCTGGGAATGCGAAATCGCCCGGATGAATAACAGGGGTGCTATGGGCTCTCTGCGAGAGGGCTGGTTATTACACAGAGGCCCACGTCTCTTCAACAAACTCCCACGGTGAGTAAGAGACATGAGGGACATCTCGTTAGACAACTTCAAGAGAGCCCTAGATGTCGAACTGCAAAAAGTGCCAGACGAGCCCATCCTCGCAAGGGAGCGAGCTGTCGCTTCAAACAGTCTACTGCACCAAATCACCACCCATAACGAGGGGCGTCGCGCTCCTTGGTGCCGCTAGAAGAGCGGCGAACACATCTAAAGGTATCTAAAGGTAAGGTAAAGGCTCCTGACGTGGACTACCAGCCAGCCAACCAACAACCCAGGCACTTGGACCACAGGGCTTTGGACAATTAGTGTCGGGGGTTTGGCATCCCCAATATTAGCCCGGCGGGAGAAGACCACCAACCCACCATTCTTGCAAATTAATCTAGCCGTGTGTGTGTGTGTGTGTGTGTGTGTGGGGCAGTCAGCTAGAACGGGCGTGGCCTGTGGGTATATAAGCTGCTTGGATCATAGGAGCACCCACAGACGTAACTTCACCGTAAAGAGAGCCTCATCTCCTGTGCTGGTCCGTCACCTCTCATCACAGCACGACCGCAGCTGAAACAGACGTATCTGCACCGTAAAGAGCTCCACTTCTCCTGAGCTGGTCCGCCACCTATCATCACAACACGATCACTGCTGCCATCGACGAAACCTGTGTGATCCGCCCTTCTGCCTTGTGTTTTCTGCCCAGGTCAGAATCTCAGCCACCACCGCATTTATGGTGTGTGCTAGTGTGTGTATAGTCTTTGCTTTTATGGGATATATTAGAGCTAATTCTAAGAAATCCAAAGATAATCCTAATTAAGATAAAGTTATATCCACTTTAAATTATTCCTCTACAATTTTAGACAAAAATAATGTTAATAATCTTATTACTTCAAAGAAAGTCAAGTCCATGTTACCAGATGGTTGTAAAGATTTCAAACCATTAATAGTGTATTCATATGAGTCTATTATTTGTAATTATTATAATTATGTTTTAGGAAATCTTTCAGATAATGATAAAATGTCTTGTCGTGTTGCAAATTTGATTTTAAATGAACATTTTCACACTAATTGTAGTTTCTTTTAGTCATGCAGAGTTTAGTAATATTTGCCAGAACGTCCCGGACTTCCCTGTGAGCTCCACTTCTCCTGAGCTGGTCCGCCACCTATCATCACAACACGATCACTGCTGCCACCGACGAAACCTGTGTGATCCGCCCTTCTGCCTTGTGTTTTCTGCCCAGGTCAGAATCACAGCCACCACCGCATTTATGGTGTGTGTTGGCTGCCCTGTGTTGTCTGTGTTGCTGCCCCTGTGATAGTGCTAGTCGTACCCGACTCACCTTTACCCGACGAGGGGTAGTACCGCTCACCGCCCGCTCCTGACGTGGACTACCGGCCAGCCAACCAACAACCCAGACACTTGGACCACAGGGCTTTGGACAATTAGTGTCGGGGGTTTGGCATCCCCACTATTAGCCTGGCGGGAGAAGACCACCAACCCACCATTCTTGCAAATTAATCTAGCCGTTGAGGACCTCCACCTCTAGTGTCTACTCTAAGGTATGTTGTTTGCCCGGTGTCTATCTTCTATATAGTCTTTGCTTTTATGGGATATATTAGAGCTAATTCTAAGAAATTCAAAGATAATCCTATTTAAGATAAAGTTATATCCACTTTAAATTATTCCTCTAAAATTTTAGACAAAAATAATGTTAATAGGCCTAGTCTTATTAATTCAAAGAAAGTCTAGTCCATGTTACCAGATGGTTGTAAAGAATTCAAACCATTAATATTGTATTCATAATTATGAACGACCTATTGAGTCTACTATTTGTAATTATTATAATAATGTTTTAGGAAATCTTTCAGATAATGATAAAATGTCTTGTCGTGTTGCAAATTTGATTTTAAATTAAAATTTTAACACTAATTGTAGTTTCTTTTATTCATGCAGAGTTTAGTAATATTTGCCAGAACGTCCCGGACTTCCCAAATTGACTAATTCCCTGAACGTGACGATAGTGCGTTGTAATGTGTGCAATTAGTTTGATTGGGAACCAGATTAACTTGCTCATGTAGTAATATACACCCTATGTGGTGGATTGTGTTCTTTCATTTCATAAATTTTATTTTATTAAGCGTTGTTTCCACATAGCGATTTTGATATTTTTGTTTTTACTTTGTATTGTCTTTGTCTCAGTTTTGGTTTGACTTTGTTTGCAAATATTACATTTTAATTTGGGTGATATGTGAGCAGTGCAATACTGGCGGGCAAAGTGTGACCTTGTTTTAATTTACTCTACCTCGTAAAGATTAAAAAAATTTCTTGATTCCATTATTTTTTTCATAAATGGCATCTGGAAGGCGTCTACCGCCACTAACCCGGCTTCGGCCACTGCAGCGATCGTCATCGCCTCCAGCACCCTCATTGTTTACCCCTCCACTACCTCCACCACTTCAATCTATGATGCATCGCAATGGAGGACGCGGTAAAAGGGGGCGGGTCAGTGACGGGAGTCATAGCTGCTATTCAAAGAGAAGAAGGACTTCCTTGGACAGTGAGCGAGGACCGCCCAAAAAAGGCAAACCCTGGCCACCCAAAGAACAAGTGTCATTACAAGATATGTACTATGCATTAAGACTATCGGCTATTGTAGCGATGGCCCAGATAGACCCCCAAGAACTTTTCAAATTAGATTTGCTGAATGAACATTTGCTGAGGCACTTATCATTGTTAGTAAATTAAAATAATCACAAAATTCACCAGCATTTAGTTAAGAAAACATAAGGTAAGGGAGGAGCCATGAGTTTCATTTTTTATAAAATTAAAACTTATAAAATGCATCAGGCTAGAACAAAAAGTGGAAATGATGATGAGGAATTCACCTACGGTAAGCCTTCCTTATTCATCTTCTGTTTTTATATATTTAAGAAAGATTCATCCTTTTTTTATATATTTAATAATAATACCAATGAATTAACTCCTCATCAACATGTGTTATTCTTTTTAAAACACTATTATTAACCCCTAATTGTCGGCGCGCAACATAAGTCGAGTATAATAAATCTGGACTATCTGGCGGCGCGCGACATAGGTCGTGTGGCAATTTCAGCACGTAATGTTGCTGAGAGAGAGAGACAAGTGGTGGCAGGAGAGTAGCGAGCGTATGACTGCTCCAGACCACCGCGGCGAACCTACTGACACGAATCCCACCTCCTCCCTCCCTCTCTCACTCGCTACATACTGAATTTAATGGGGAAAGTACCGAATTACATGCTTTTTGCACTCGCGTTGCGCGGTTGTTGCAAGAAAACTAGCCGTCATAAAAGGATCGTTATGGTGTTATTGGAAAGCTCTGTTTATGCCCTTTCAGGGATAGATACTTGTTTTACGCTCTGGGTCTTATTTAGGCATGAAAATGATCACGTAAACAGCCCTATTTTGGCTAAAAACACCCCGCTGGGCGGTTCATATAAATAAACCGCTAGCCCATTAATCTAGTGTCAATCTATTTCATGTGTCCATTAATCATTCCCTATTTTGTTTGTTAAATAAACCTGTAGAGCACATAATTGTTCATCTTTCTGCATAGATATTTCGTGGCCGGACTGATTGCCGACGGACATTTGGCCGAACTGACATTTGGCCGAACGGTTAGGTTAAGTTAGGTTTGGTTAGGTTAGGTTAAGTTAGGTTAGGTTAGGTTAGGTAAGGTTAGGTTAGGTTAGGTTAGGTTAGGTTAGGTTAGGTTAGGTTAGGTTAGGTTAGGTTAGGTTAGGTTAGGGTCTGTCGGCCAAATGTCCGGGAGCCAGATATTTAGTGTGTTTGTGTTTTGGTATAGATATTTACTGTCATCGGCCGACTAAAGATCGTTTTTTTCTCTCTTTTTTTAAAACGAGACTTCCGAAGAGGAAGAAGAACACGAAGACAAAGAAGAGGCCAAAGAGTTAGCCAAAGAGGAAGACCAGGACGAAACCGAGGAGACCGCGGGGGAGGACGAATGGGAGGCTGAAAAGGAGGGATCGGGGAAAGACGAAGGGGAGGCCAAAAAGGAGGGGCCGGGGATGGACGAACGGGAGGGTGAAAAGGAGGGGTCGGGGAAGGACGAAGGGGGCCAAAAGGAGGGGCCGGGGATGGACGAACGGGAGGGTGAAAAGGAGGCGCCGGGGAAGGACGAACAGGAAGGGGAACAAGAACACGAAGACAAAGAAGAGGCCAAGGTGTTAGCCAAAGAGGAAGACCAGGACGAAACCGAGGAGACCGCGGGGGAGGACGAATGGGAGGCTGAAAAGGAGGGGTCGGGGAAAGACGAAGGGGAGGCCAAAAAGGAGGGGCCGGGGATGGACGAACGGGAGGGTGAAAAGGAGGGGCCGGGGAAGGACGAACAGGAAGGGGAACAAGAACACGAAGACAAAGAAGATGCCAAGGTGTTAGCCAAAGAGGAAGACCAGGACGAAACCGAGGAGACCGCGGGGGAGGACGAATGGGAGGCTGAAAAGGAGGGGTCGAAGGGGAGGCCAAAAAGGAGGGGCCGGGGATGGACGAACGGGAGGGTGAAAAGGAGGGGTCGGGGAAGGACGAAGGGGAGGCCAAAAAGGAGGGGCCGGGGATGGACGAACGGGAGGGTGAAAAGGAGGGGCCGGGGAAGGACGAACAGGAAGGGGAAGAAGAACACGAAGACAAAGAAGAGGCCAAGGTGTTAGCCAAAGAGGAATACCAGGACGAAACCGAGGAGACCGCGGGGGAGAACGAATGGGAGGTTCAAAAGGAGGGGTCGGGGAAAGACGAAGGGGAGGCCAAAAAGGAGGGGCCGGGGAAAGACGAAGAAGATTAATTTTATTTCCCGCCGGGTGATCCTTTATCCATTATTTTTTTTGACCCCCCAGATGGAGATGAGGACATAGTTGAAAAAGACACCAGTGAGTGTATGAGTGCAGATGAAGGGTATTATAGTCATGCATCTTGCTTAGTTGAAGATAAAGCTGAGGATAAAGAAGACCATGAAGATGATTGTGTTATTATAGATGATACAGGTGAAGATAATGAATGTATTATTATAGATGATACAGGTGAAGATAATGAATGTATTATTATATATGATAAACAATGTGATGATAATGACTGTGAATTTGTGGGTAACATTATTCTTAGATTTGATGGAAGGTAGGAATTAGAATGCAATAACCCTTTGGCGACCCTATTGCCATCATATATTGGTACATTTTTTCCTAAAATGTTATGAAGGCTATTATAGTCAATCCACTTGTTAAGATGCAGATGACTGTCATATTAATAATTATAAAGGTGATGATCTGGAGTGTGAAAGTGTGGGTATCACAATACACTCTGATCTATTTGTATCCAGAAGAAGGAAAAGGGACCATGTGCGTTAGATAACGTTGTATACCCTGACATGTTTTTGGAACCAAAGTCGCTAGCTGACGAATATTCGAAGTCGATAGACACCGGATCATCATTCAAGAAGAAGACATCGCTGACAGAAATTGCAATAATGATGCAGGGAGCATCCCCTAGAAAAAAAAATAAACTGTTAGATTAACCTTTTATTTTTCTCCTGTATTTACACATATATCTCCATTGTTTACACATAGATCTCCATTGTGTACACATATATCTCCATTGTGTACAGATAAGATAGATACAGCTCGCTCACCTGGACAACAGGACCTCTATTCCCAATGGTATAGTGTAGTGGAATTATAAGGGTCCCGGTCCCCTTTTCCAAAAGAAGGAGGGGTCATGCGATCCATGATAACTGTCTTCGTATCGCAATGGATAAATGCACTTAATTTCGGTGTGAGCATCCCTGGTTCGAATCCCTGGACTGCTACATGTATTTGTTGATTACATTAATTGAGTTTAGGAGTAAAGTCGGTTGGTGGAGGTATAGCAAGTGGCTGTGTGATCTAGCATTCTTGTCTGACATTACCATGTAAAATGCAACTCGAAAGGTACACTATGCACTTTCCCACTGCTAGTAGAAAAGCTTTCTACAACATCTGATTATGATAGTGAATATGCGAAACTAATCAAGCCATTTAGTGAAAGGGTTTGAAAAATACCAAGCCGGAGGTGACCATCTCTGACGATGAACTAAAAGCTAGGTACAATGATCTCACATTGCTCGAGTTCTATAGACGTTACATACACGCTGATGATTTTCCATTTTGAGGATGTATGGACTGAAATATGTGTGTGTTCAGAAACACTTACTGCTGCGAGCATAAATTGTCAAAACTTATCCTCGCAAAGAGTCGATTGCGCTCTAGGCTAACTGATGCAAACCTGTAAAACCAGCTACGAGTAGCAACAGTGTCAACTCACGCTGTCCTGATAAAGAAATCTAGTTGTCAATTATTTTTCCATCGAAAATTGATGTCAGGCCGTCTCTCGGATGGCCGTAAAGGCCCCGGTAAACGACGCAGTATACGAAGCATGGCCTCGGTAAACGACGCATGACCTAGCTATACGACGCATTATACGAAGCAGTACCCCTTCTGAGCCGACGGTGTAGGAAATCGTAATAACTCTACGGAGATGGCCCACCGTGTTACACTATGTCCCGGCGTTGGACTACAACCGTCCGATATGTGCTTCGGTTCGTGTCAACATCAATCTTTCTACTATTTGTACCATACCCTTTGGGTAAGAGGTATCCTCACCAGGATTCGAACCCACTCACTCCAGGTATATTTTCGAGAAATGATGGAGAGTCGCTTTTCGAAAAATTTAGGCCCCGGTAAACGACGCGGTAAACGGCTGGGAAAACGACCCGGGATAATGACTCGGGAAAACGCATGAGCTTAGGTATACAATTGAGGGAGAGTAGCCATTTGAATTTTCAGATTGCAACACAGCCAAGTTGTCTGAAGGAGGGGTCCTCCTGCGGAGAAGAAAGGCGAGAGGGCTCATCCCCTTTTCCTTGGAAGAAGCCAGAGACATGTGGCTTATCATCACCCTCTTTCCTTCCCGCTTCTCAGCAGCATTTTTGTGGTTGGCCATCACTGTGCAATTCTGTGATATGGGATATACTCGAAAAAGAAGAAAGAGAAAAAAGGACGAGTGGAGTATCTCCGACGATAGTAGGTGGAGCAGCCCGGCCAGGTAGTCGACTCTCTGGGCGGAGCAGCCCGACCAGGTAGTCTCTCTCTGGGTATCTTTGACAACGGCCGACTAAGCACCTCTCCATCCCTTCCCATCAGATCCTCCACTTTCTTAACTTTAGGGTCAAGTGAAGTGACCTAAAATTAATGGGAGTAACTGGTACTGTGGTGCTTCGTACTTATAATTCGTCGTATAGCTAGGTCATGCTTCGTATAATGTAGACGGAAAATAAAATGGAATTGATCATGTTTTTCTTTTATTTGTCCTTCCTAGTTTTTACAATTTCTTCTCTCGGTGAAAGATGTCGTGGACAAATAATTGACAATTCGATTTCTTTAAATTTTTCACACACACACATTTAGACCCTCCCGAAGAAAAAAGGTTCACCGCCAACTCAAGTCGTATAGCAGAATTTATTTTTGGTGAGCCGTCTGACTGGGGTGGTCGTAGCTCTCGGATCGAAGTATTTCCGATCGATCCCAATTCCACCAACTCACGTTGGACAGCAGAAGATCGCCTATAGATTTGTGTGTGACAATCACGACAGGGACCCGCACAGCGGCGGAGCCGCAGCAGCCCGACCAGGTAGTCTCTCTCTAGGTGGAGCAGCCCGGCCAGGTAGTCGCTAGGTCATGCTTCGTTTAATCATGCGTCGTCTACTGTCCTAGGTCATGCTTCGTATAATGTGTCGCACCCCCAGTCAGATGCCTCACCAAAAATAATCCCACAAAAATATCTCTGGGTGGGAGCAGCCCGACCAGGTAGTCTCTCCTAAATTTTGTCTTTCCTAAATTTTTGTGGATGAGTCGCCGCCTCTCTCTCTACTGTCGGTGGAGCAGCCCGGCCAGGTAGTCGCCTCTCTGGGCGGAGCAGCCCGACCAGGTAGTCTCTCTCTGGGTATCTTGGACAACGGCCGACTAAGCACCTCTCCATCCCTTCCCATCAGATCTTCCTGTGTTGGCACAGGTGCACCAACACAGGCAACACGGTGCAGCAAGCACACAGAATACGGCTGTGCTCCGACGAGGTACACCCTCTCCCTCTCGCTGTCACGTTTCGTATAATGTGTCGTATAGCTAGGTCATACTTCGTTTAATCATGCGTCGTCGACAGTCCTAGGTCATGCTTCGTATAATGTGTCGCACCCGCAGTCAGACGCCTCACCCAAAATATTCCCACCAAAATCTCTCTGGGTGGGAGCAGCCCGACCAGGTAGTCACTCTCCTAAATTTTGTCTCTCCTAAATTTTTGTGGGTGAGTCGCCGCCTCTCTCTCTACTGTCGGTGGAGCAGCCCGGCAAGGTAGTCGCCTCTCTGGGCGGAGCGACCAGGTAGTCTCTCCTAAATTTTGTCTCTCCTAAATTTTTGGGGGTGAGTCGCCGCATCTCTCCCTACTGTCGGTGGAGCAGCCCGGCCAGGTAGTCGCCTCTCTGGGTATCTTGGACAACGGCCGACTAAGCACCTCTCCATCCCTTCCCATCAGATCTTCCTGTGTTGGCACAGGTGCACCAACACAGGCAACACGGTGCAGCAAGCACACAGAATACGGCTGTGCTCCGAAGAGGTACACCCTCTCCCTCTCGCTGTCACGTTTCGTATAATGTGTCGTATAGCTGGGTCATGCTTCGTTTAATCATGCGTCGTCGACTGTCCTAGGTCATGCTTCGTATAATGTGTCGCACCCGCAGTCAGACGCCTCACCGAAAATAGTCCCACCAAAATCTCTCTGGGTGGGAGCAGCCCTACCAGGTAGTCTCTCTCCTAAATTTTGTCTCTCCTAAATTTTTGTGGGTGAGTCGCCGCATCTCTCCCTACTGTCGGTGGAGCAGCCCGGCCAGGTAGTCGCCTCTCTGGGTATCTTGGACAACGGCCGACTAAGCACCTCTCCATCCCTTCCCCTCAGATCTTCCTGTGTTGGCACAGGTGCACCAACACAGGCAACACGGTGCAGCCAGCACACAGAATACGGCTGTGCTCCGACGAGGTACACCCTCTCCCTCTCGCTGTCACGTTTTGTATAATGTGTCGCATAGCTACAGTAGGTCATGCTTCGTTTAATCATGCGTCGTCGACTGTCCTAGGTCATGCTTCGTATAATGTGTCACACCCGCAGTCAGACGCCTCACCCAAAATAGTCCCACCAAAATCTCTCAGGGTGGGAGCAGCCCGACCAGGTAGTCTCTCTCCTAAATTTTGTCTCTCCTAAATTTTTGTGGGTGAGTCGCCGCATCTCTCTCTACTGTCGGTGGAGCAACCTGGCCAGGTAGTCGCCTCTCTGGGCGGAGCGACCAGTTAGTCTCTCCTAAATTTTGTCTCTCCTAAATTTTTGTGGGTGAGTCGCCGCATCTCTCCCTACTGTCGGTGGAGCAGCCCGGCCAGGTAGTCGCCTCTCTGGGTATCTTTGACAACGGCCGACTAAACACCTCTCCATCCCTTCCCATCAGATCTTCCTGTGTTGGCACAGGTGCACCAACACAGGCAACACGGTGCAGCAAGCACACAGAATACGGCTGTGCTCCGACGAGGTACACCCTCTCCCTCTCGCTGTCAGGCTTCGTATAATGTGTCGCATAGCTAGGTCATGCTTCGTTTAATCATGCGTCGTCGACTGTCCTAGGTCATGCTTCGTATAATGTGTCGCACCCGCAGTCAGACGCCTCACCGAAAATAGTCCCACCAAAATCTCTCTGGGTGGGAGCAGCCCGACCAGGTAGTCTCTCTCCTAAATTTTGTCTCTCCTAAATTTTTGTGGGTGTGTCGCCGCCTCTCTCTCTACTGTCGGTGGAGCAGCCCGGCCAGGTAGTCGCCTCTCTGGGCGGAGCGACCAGGTAGTCTCTCCTAAATTTTGTCTCTCCTAAATTTTTGTGGGTGAGTCGCCGCATGTCTCCCTACTGTCGGTGGAGCAGCCCGGCCAGGTAGTCGCCTCTCTGGGTATCTTTGACAACGGCCGACTAAACACCTCTCCATCCCTTCCCATCAGATCTTTCTGTGTTGGCACATGTGCACCAACACAGGCAACACGGTGCAGCAAGCACACAGAATATTTTATTTTCCGATTTACATTATACGAAGCATGACCTAGTTATACGACGAATTATACGAAGCACCACAGTACCAATTATCCCATTAATTTTAGGTCACTTGATCCTAAAGTTAAGAAAGTGGAGGATATACTGTAGGTGACTACATAGCAAACAACCAATATATAACTCCCAAAAAGTATTATAATAACATATAAATTCTAAACAGTTTGTATTTGTACAAACACATACGAAGTGCCACAGTACCAGTTACTCCCATTAATTTTAGGTCACTTGATCCTAAAGTTAAGAAAGTGCAGGATACAGTAGGTGACTACATAGCATACAACCAATATATAACCCCCAAAAAGAATATAATAAAATATAAATTCTAAACAGTTTTTATTTTTACAAAAAAAACCCACAAGGCAGAAGGGCGGAGCACACAGGAGAAGCGGAGCTCTAGACGGTGCAGGGTGCCCATACTAAGCTGCTTCGATCATCCGCCAGAGGTCATTACAGTGGTGACCACTGGGGTCAGTGCCACTACGCCAGAGGCCATTGCAGCAGCGACAATAACAATGGGAATGGTACAAATAGTAGAAAGAGTGATGTTGACACGAACCGAAGCACATATCGGACGGATGTAGTCCAACGCCGGTACATAGTGTAACACGATGGGCCATCTCCGTAGAGTTAGTACGATTTTTCTACACCGTCGGCTCATAATGGTTACTAGGGGACATTTTGCCTAGGAAGCTGTCTGAGGAAGCAGGATGTAATATAAGATTGACCCACAAGGCAAAACTGGCAGAAATAGGGCTAGCATTACCAGAACTATGCATTAGGAGTAGAATTTGAGGCTTGTCCATATTTCCTTTCTCTGGAGATTAATCCAATTGCTAGGTGCATTTCTGAAATCAGCATAAAAAAAACTACTCCTAATGCAAAGTTCTGGTAACGCTAGTCCTATTTCTGCCAATTTCGCCCTGAGAGCCAATAATTGAAGTCTCTATTCACACTGTTCCCTAACATTAGTGTTACGGACAGACCAGTTGCAAGATGACGTTCTGGTATATTGGGAGAAATAAAACCATTTTAATTTATTTGTGTTTTTAGTGATCAATATTTTTTTTCCTGAGAATAGGCATTACAGAATGTCCCATACTCAACACTAATTTCAGTCTATCATCATTTCAGGTAATCATTTCAGTAATATAGTCTTTAATTGCGCTAAGGGAATTAGTGTCCTCATTAATGTATGGAATCAGATCATTATGGCCAATGTCCTCCAACATCTGTCCTAGAATAGAAAAGTGTATTCTGCTATCATCTAGTACACACCGGGGCACCCCTGCGACACGCAAATATCCCAACACGTAGGCGTATCTCATTAATATTACGGTGACACACTTCAAATTCGCAGGCCCATATTTCTCCGAGTCGTTGTCCACATTCATGGCGTTATCGACAATGAGGATATAATGGTTCCAGATAATGTCATGCCTGATATTGTTAGATAGATACGAATCTTCGTGAATGGAGTGATCAACGTTATAAATGACCGAAGAACGGGATGTCGCAGATGATTTTCTAACTACGTCGATCTGGTAGGTTGCTCTTGAGCGAGGCAGTTCTGCGGAAGATGCTTTACCTTTTAGCACGTCAATTGATACGGTGAGACCGAACCGTCCCCTGATTACCAAGTGAACGTCGGTCACAATGGAAGAATTCAAGAAAGAGAGCTTGATCTTCTGCAGATTTTCCTCATCAGTGTCCATGGACACGAGCAAGCACGTGCGTGTGGTCACCCAAGACGGTACCTCCTGTAACTGATACCTGACAAGATCCTTGTAGCGTCCTCGTCCTTCATTCGTGACATGAAAACTGTAAGCTCCTTCGCTCTGGACAGACATGACACTCCTCAGATTGAAGTACTTGTCCTGAAAGGGGTCAACGTCAATGATGGCCGTGGCCACGGTTGGATTCTCCGTGTAGCTGTTGACCGAGGACCCCCGGTCAGATTCCTGCGAGGCTGGCGGCAACGGGAAGAAGAGTTCGTGGGGAGGAGGAGGAATGTGGTGAAGACTGAGGTATCTATCTTCTCCGGCGAGACTGCTCCCATTCACATGTTTTACTCGGTATCTCCCCGGTGGACCGAAGGATAGGTTCTTATAGAATGTCTGGGGGTTGACCTGGGGGGCGAAAGAGCCCAAGAAATCGTGAGCGTTCTGGACATTAGCTTTGCCGAAAATGGGCCTCAGTACATTAAGATCTCTCACTCTCTTGTCGAATACGTTTATTTGATCCCCTGTGCTCATTTTCCTCCTCTTTGATTCGTTAGGGTGGTTTCCGTCGCCCCGTGGCGCTTGGTGGGGCGCCCTCCTCACACTGACACCAAACCAGTTCCGAGTAAAAATACCCGACCCGATGAAAAAACGCAATACTAACAGGAACGCCAGAACCCACAGACCAACAGCCAAACCGAATTTCCACTTTTTAATGTCAAGATGACTGGCGAGCAGACCGAGTACAACGGGAAGGCCCAAAATTAATATGGGAGAATTGACCAAGATGGTAGCCAACCTTCGAGTCTCGTCTCTAATGGCATCTTCAGTGACTTCGATGATGCGTTTGGTGACATCTGCCCCCGCTGACAGGATGACGGAGGCAGTCGCTTGAGTGACGGAGAGTCCCGTATCACACGTGAGAGAAACCCCCTTGCTCAGCTCGCTCATGGAGGCGAGGGAGGGCAAGACGGACGGGGGATCGAAGGTGGCCCAAGTGCCGCAGTCGCCCGCCTCCGAGTCATTGGTCCCGCATATGGGCGCATATCCCACGTAGGTCGACTCTACTCCTTGACCGTCCGGGATGGTGGCTCCACGGGCGGTGAACAAATCTCGGTCTTGCTGTATGGCCTTCCTGATCTTATTCAGGAATGGATGTTCCGTGGTCAGAGCGTGACCCACGGCATGATCCTTACAGGAGAACTTGGGAATCTTGTAGGTCACCAGATCCCCTTTCAGGTTGATCCAATTATGGTGGGCCCCCTTCGAGGCATGCATAAGACCCACGACGGCTGTGCCCAGAATGCCGGCGACCGTAAACACAGGCACACACGAGACCGTATTCGGCCCCTCGATTGCGTTATGAAACGATCTTTCACCTACAAAAATTTAGGAGAGAAGAAACTGTAAAAACTAGGAAGGACATATAAAAGAAAAACATGAACAATTCCATTTTATTTTCCGATTTACATTATACGAAGCATGACCTAGTTATACGACAAATTATAAGTACGAAGCACCACAGTACCAGTTACTCCCATTAATTTTAGGTCACTTCACTTGATCCTAAAGTTAAGAAAGTGGAGGATCTGATGGGAGGGGATGGAGAGGTGCTTAGTTAGCCGTTGTCAAAGATACCCAGAGAGAGACTACCTGGCCGGGCAGCTCTGCCCAGAGAGGCGACTACCTGGCCGAGCTGCTCCACCGACAGTAGAGAGAGACTAACTGGCCGGGCTCCAGCGGCGACTCACCCACAAAAAATTAGGAGAGACAAAATTTAGGAGAGACTACCTGGTCGGGCTGGAGAACATGGGGTTATACATGACTTGCTCTCTCTGAATAATTTCTAAGGTATCGTTCGATTTTCTAAATAATTCAGCCGACTTTAAGTCTTGTATCTTGGCATACCGACCAAACATATTAGCCGTTAATTCAATGGCCAACATTTTCTTCAATAGAGTCAAATGTTCCTGCGGGGGGTTGTGCAACTTATCACCGACGCAGTACCCAACAATCGCATCCGCCAGGGAGGCACATTTCATTCCATTGATCTGAAATCGTAACATTTCCACGGTAACCTTTAACACGGTATCGTTGACTCTCTCGTCTATTCTGGCTTTCATCTCTTTGCTCGCCATATTGGTCACTGCCCTTCCGAGACGACTCACCCAAATTAAATTCTGCTATACGAGTTGAGTTGGCGGTGAACCTTTTTTCTTCGGGAGGGTCTAAATTTGTGTGTGTGAAAAATTTAAAGAAATCGAATTGTCAATTATTTTTCCACGACATCTTTCACCGAGAGAAGAAATTGTAAAAACTAGGAAGGATTAATAAAAGAAAAACATGAACAATTCCATTTTATTTTCCGATTTACATTATATACGAAGCATGACCTAGCTATACGACGAATTATAAGTACGAAGCACCACAGTACCAGTTACTCCCATTAATTTTAGGTCACTTCACTTGATCCTAAAGTTAAGAAAGTGGAGGATCTGATGGGAAGGGATGGAGAGGTGCTTGGTCGGCCATTGTCAAAGATACCCAGAGAGAGACTACCTGGTCGGGCTGCTCTGCCCAGAGAGGCGACTACCTGGCCGGGCTGCTCCACCGACAGTAGAGAGAGACTAACTGGCCGGGCTCCTGCGGCGACTCACCCACAAAAATTTAGGAGAGACAACCTGGTCGGGCTGCTCGCACCCAGAGAGATTTTTGTGGGATTATTTTTGGTGAGGCGTCTGACTGGGGGTGCGACACATTATACGAAGCATGATCTAGGACAGTAGACGACGCATGATTAAACGAAGCATGACCTAACTATACGACACATTATACAAAACGTGACAGATAGAGGGAGAGTTTGTACCTCGTCGGAGCACATCCGTATTCTGTGTGCTTGCTGCACCGTGTTGCCTGTGTTGGTGCACCTGTGCCAACACAGGCACACATGAGACCGTATTCGGCCCCTCGATTGGGTTATGAAACGATCTTTCACCCACAAAAATTTAGGAGAGAAGAAATTGTAAAAACTAGGAAGGACAAATAAAAGAAACAATGAAAAATTCCATTTTATTTTCCGATTTACATTATACGAAGCATCACCTAGCTATACGACGAATTATAAGTACGAAGCACCTCAGTACCAGTTACTCCCATTACTTTTAGGTCACTTCACTTGATCCTAAAGTTAAGAAAGTGGAGGATCTGATGGGAGGGGATGGAGAGGTGCTTAGTCCGCTGTTGTCATAGATACCCAGAGAGAGACTACCTGGCCGGGTTGCTCCACTCAGAGAGGCGACTACCTGGCCGGGCTGCTCCACCTACAGTAGAGAGAGACTAACTGGCCGGGCTCCAGCGGCGACACACTCACAAAAATTTAGGAGAGACTACCTGGTCGGGCTGCTCCCATCCCAGAGAGATTTTTGTGGGATTATTTTTGGTGAGGCGTCTGACTGGGGGTGCGACACATTATACGAAGCATGACCTAGGACAGTAGAAGACGCATGATTAAACGAAGCATGACCTAGCTTTACAACACATTATACGAAACGTGACAGCGAGAGGGAGAGTGTGTAGGTTTGGAAACGGTATCCCTCTCTGAAATGTGATGTTGCGTTGCCCTTGGGTATGGCCCCTAAAGTACCCCTCATCAAGTCGGCGGCATTACCTGTAGCGTCGCCGCTATCACCCTCCTCGACTCTGTGAGTCGAGGAAGGTGACGGATGTGTAACCATGTTTCCTCCTCCTCCTCCACCGTCGCCCGGTCGTTCGGAACTACTCCTCTCTTTGTAGCTCTTATATTCCAGAGGAGTGACGTCCAAATCTGAGAACATGGGGTTACACATGACTTGCTCTCTCTGAATAATTTCTAAGGTATCGTTCGATTTTCTAAATAATTCAGCCGACTTTAAGTCTTGTATCTTGGCATACCGACCAAACATATTAGCCGTTAATTCAATGGCCAAAATTTTCTTCAATAGAGTCAAATGTTCCTGCGGGGGGTTGTGCAACTTATCACCGACGCCGTACCCAACAATCGCATCCGCCAGGGAGGCACATTTCATTCCCTTGATCTGAAATCGTAACATTTCCACCTTAGCCTTTAACACGGTATCGTTGACTCTCTCGTCTATTCTGGCTTTCATCTCATTGCTCGCCATATTGGTCACTGCCCTTCCGACCTGGTTGAAAATACTCTCGGTGTTGGATTTTGGCGCACAAGAGGCAGAGCACGAAGAGAAGCTACTCTGGCTAGCATCATTGGCACTCTCCGTTCCCTTGAAGGCGGAGGAGGAGACAATAGGACCACCCGACTGTACCGAGCTAGGAAAATGTCTCGAGAGGGGTGCATAGTCGTGGTGATCCTCCAAAAATCAATGAAACGGCTTTGGCCTTTGGGAGGATTCTTTTTTATCTGCTGTACCTCTATACCTTCTCCTTTTTGAACTAGCGGTAGCGGTGGAAGTAGCCGTAGTGGTAGCAGGGGTTACGGGACATGAAGGGTAATCGACGGTGTTGGGATCAGGGGACCGTGAAGGAAGGTGTCTTTTGCAAGGTCTGGTAGTAGGTGTGGTTGGGTGCGTCTCTGAAACGATACCTCGTTTGCCAGAAGGTTGCCACCTGCTCTTACCTGCCCTTCTCTCCCAACGTCGAGTGTGCAGTTTGGATTCGCCTATGGGAGGCAACGAGTTTCTGTAGGATGAAGGGCTTGGAGATTTGTCCACGAAATCTTTCACCGAGAGAAGAAAGTGTAAAAACTAGGAAGGACAAATAAAAGAAAAACATGAACAATTCCATTTTATTTTCCGATTTATATTATACGAAGCATGACGTAGCTATACGACGAATTATAAATGCGAAGCACCACAGTACCAGTTACTCCCATTAATTTTAGGTCACTTCACTTGATCCTAAAGTTAAGAAAGTGGAGGATCTGATGGGAAGGGATTGAGAGGTGCTTAGTCGGCCATTGTCAAAGATACCCAGAGAGAGACTACCTGGTCGGGCTGCTCTGCCCAGAGAGGCGACTACCTGGCCGGGCTGCTCCACCGACAGTAGAGAGAGACTAACTGGCCGGGCTCCTGCGGCGACACACCCACAAAAATTTAGGAGAGACAATATTTAGGAGAGACTACCTGGTCGGGCTGCTCCCACCCAGAGAGATTTAGGTGGGATTATTTTTGGTGAGGCGTCTGACTGCGGGTGCGACACATTATATGAAGCATGACCTAGGACAGTAGACGACGCATGATTAAACGAAGCATGTCCTAGCTATACGACACATTATACGAAACATGACAGCTAGAGGGAGAGTGTGTACCTCGTCGGAGCACAGCCGTATTCTGTGTGCTTGCTGCACCGTGTTGCCTGTGTTGGTGCACCTGTGCCAACACAGGCACACACGAGACTGTATTCGGCCCCTCGATTGGGTTATGAAACGATCTTTCACCCACAAAAATTTAGGAGAGAAGAAATTGTAAAACTAGGAAGGACAAATAAAAGAAAAATATGAAAAATTCCATTTTATTTTCCGATTTACATTATACGAAGCATGACCTAGCTATACGACGAATTATAAGTAAGAAGCACCACAGTACCAGTTACTCCCATTACTTTTAGGTCACTTCACTTGATCCTAAAGTTAAGAAAGTGGAGGATCTGATGGGAGGGAATGGAGAGGTGCTTAGTCCGCTGTTGTCATAGATACCCAGAGAGAGACTACCTGGCCGGGTTGCTCCACTCAGAGAGGCGACTACCTGGCCGGGCTGCTCCACCTACAGTAGAGAGAGACTAACTGGCCGGGCTCCTGCGGCGACACACCCACAAAAATTTAGGAGAGACTACCTGGTCGGGCTGCTCCCACCCAGAGAGATTTTGTGGGATTATTTTTGGTGAGGCGTCTGACTGGGGGTGCGACATATTATACGAAGCATGAACTAGGACAGTAGACGACGCATGATTAAACGAAGCATGACCTAGCTTTACGACACATTATACGAAACGTGACAGCGAGAGGGAGAGTGTGTAGGTTTGGGAACGGTACCCCCCTCTGAAATGTGATGTTGCGTTGCCCTTGGGTATGGCCCCTGAAGTACCCCTCATTAAGTCGGCGGCATTACCTGTAGCATCGCCGCTATCACGCTCCTCGACTCTGTGAGTCGAGGAAGGTGACGGATGTGTAACCATGTTTCCTCCTCCTCCTCCGCCGTCGCCCGGTCGTTCGGAACTACTCCTCTCTTTGTAGCTCATATATTCCAGAGGAGTGAAGTCCAAATCTGCGAACATGGGGTTACACATGACCTGCTCTCTCTCAATAATTTCTAAGGTATCGTTCGATTTTCTAAATAATTCAGCCGACTTTAAGTCTTGTATCTTGGCATACCGACCAAACATATTAGCCGTTAATTCAATGGCCAACATTGTCTTCAATAGAGTCAAATGTTCCTGCGGGGGGTTGTGCAACTTATCACCGACGCCGTACCCAACAATCGCATCCGCCATGGAGGCACATTTCATTCCCTTGATCTGAAATCGTAACATTTCCACCTTAACCTTTAACACGGTATCGTTGACTCTCTCGTCTATTCTGGCTTTCATCTCTTTGCTCGCCATATTGGTCACTGCCCTTCCGACCTGGTTGAAAATACTCTCGGTGTTGGAGCTTGGCGCACAAGAGGCAGAGAACGAAGAGAGGCTACTCTGGCTAGCATCATTGGCACTCTCCGTTCCCTTGAGGGCGGAGGAGGAGACAATGGGACCACGCGACTGTACCGAGCTAGGAAAATGTCTCGAGAGGGTTGCATAGTCGTGGTGATCCTCCAAAAATCAATGAAACGGCTTTGGCCTTTGGGAGGATTTTTTTTTATCTGCTGTACCTCTATACCTTCTCCTTTTTGAAGTAGCGGTAGCGGTGGAAATAGCCGTAGTGGTAGCAGGGGTTACGGGACATGAAGGGTAATCGACGGTGTTGGGATCAGGGGACCGTGAAGGAAGGTGTCTTTTGCAAGGTCTGGTAGTAGGTGTGGTTGGGTGCGTCTCTGAAACGATACCTCGTTTGCCAGAAGGTTGCCACCTGCTCTTACCTGCCCTTCTGTCCCAACGTCGAGTTTGCAGTTTGGATTCGCCTATGGGAGGCAACGAGTTTCTGTAGGATGAAGGGCTCGGAGATTTGTCCACGACATCTTTCACCGAGAGAAGAAAGTGTAAAAACTAGGAAGGACAAATAAAAGAAAAACATGAACAATTCCATTTTATTTTCCGATTTATATTAAACGAAGCATGACGTAGCTATACGACGAATTATAAGTACGAAGCACCACAGTACCAGTTACTCCCATTAATTTTAGGTCACTTCACTTGATCCTAAAGTTAAGAAAGTGAAGGATCTGATGAGAAGGGATTGAGAGGTGCTTAGTCAGCCATTGTCAAAGATACCCAGAGAGAGACTACCTGGTCGGGCTGCTCTGCCCAGAGAGGCGACTACCTGGCCGGGATGCTCCACCGACAGTAGAGAGAGACTAACTGGCCGGGCTCCTGCGGCGACTCACCCACAAAAATTTAGGAGAGACAAAATTTAGGAGAGACTATTTATTAGTGGCCCCTCCATCATTGACGAACATGCCTATTACATAAGGCATCCTCTTCAAACACTAATTCGCCGTAGTTTGAATCTACCGCGCAGAGCATTTAAAATCTGAGGAGCCTTCATCATGAGCGCACGCGACCTCACTCATGGCTTCAGTCATTATGAATTGGGTTCTCACTACGAAAAAACTTTGTAAACAATAAAAACAAAAAGAAAATAAGAATAACTATCCAATAAGCTTTCCATCATATCGTGGATGTACTTGTGTGGATCTTTGACCAGACGCTGATTCAGGCGTCATTCTTCCTTCTCTGCTCTGCGATCAGCCGGCCTGGACGTGACTCTCCACGCTCCGCTAGTTCCGCATTTGCTGCGTCCCTAGTGAGTTTTTTCTCATTTGTTTACTCCGGGATGTATCGAGTAAGGTTAGGATATGCGTAGCAGGAGTGTCCTGGGCTGGTTGCCCGCAGTGCAGTGTATTTTGGGTCGTGTGTTTGGGGCATCTTTTTCGGATGTACCCTCGTGTTCCTGTTGTGGACAGGTGAATTTTTTATTTTTTCATAGTTGAGTTAGCTTGTGATGCAGGCGGCTTTCATTACGCGATTAATTCTGCTGCCTTTTATCTTTCTGATGAGGTAGCGTTGCTTTGCTGACGTTCCCAGCGTATTTGTCTTCACTTAGTGAAGTTTTTTCTGGGTCCCGAGTCGGTCTTTCCTTGGTCGGAAGTTTTTACTACAGTGGTGTGTTGGCGGTGGTTCCTGTTGTTATATTTCCAGTGTTTTTTGTTTATATCTCAACAGTTCTTGTGCCGTTTGCTTAGGCCTAGCCAGCCGCTCGTAGCTTTGCCACATGTACAAGTGTTATTGATTTATTTTATAAATATGTCCTACTGTGTCATGTGTATCCGGGTTTAGTTGTGTATTGGCTAATTCCACGGACTATGTTTGTTTCCTTGATTAGTTGTGTATTGGCTAATTCCACGGATTATATTTGTGGTCCCTAGGTTAGTCGTGCTTGGCTATCTCTCGGGTCCTAGGTGCGTTCAGATGGTATCTGTTCTGGGTGGGTTACTTTCAGGCGGGGTTTTCTCGGTTTCACCATAAAAACTCCGGCCGTGAGCCGTGTTTGGCCACGCGTGGTTTCAAATCCGGCGGGTGTCCCCGGCGAGTTGGTGTCTGTGGCTCTCCAAGACTGTGTCTCTGTGTTGGTGCCTGTTTCAGGCTCCCTATGATTCCCGGCGGATTGGTGGTACCCATCTAACATTGTTCATGCGGACATATGTTATGTAGTTTTTCTACCCGGTTTTACAAACCAAAGGAAAAACCCTAGCTGTTGTTGTGGGCTTTCCTCCCCGGCGATCTTTTACAAAGAAGTGGGGATAGGAACTTATGGGGTTAACGTTTCTGACATCAGGTCTCACCCGGCGGGTGTACCTTGTTAAGGTGGGATGAACGAATTGGTAATTCAGTTTAGTTAACCGGTCCATTTTAGTGATACTATAATGTATCGCCGCCCTCACCCTTACGGCGATCGAAGGCTCAATTAGGGTGAACGTATTTTTTCATAAATTGGCCACACCCGGCGGGTGCTCCTGGGAGGGGGAAATACGGGATTTACAATTCAGGCTAGTTACCCAATTAAGTTGAGAGATACGGCTCTGTATCGCCGCCTTCACCATACGGCGATCTATGTGACAATTCATTAGAAGTCAGGTCTCATTAATCTACCCTGTGTTAATCTGCTAGATACTTCAGGGGCCGGCGTCTTTGTGGGGGGTTGTTTTCAAAATTGAATCTTGTAACAGTCACCGCCAGAAAGACTTTATAAACGCCATACTGGTCTTTTATATTATGTCAGAGGGTATTCTTAAAACTTTCTTAACCCGGCAAGCGCGATAGGCCTCACGGAAGGCTTCCTATAGGGAACGCGATAGGCCTCACGGAAGCAAGACCATAAAAAAAGCCTTCCAAAAAAAAAAAGGGCCTATCAAAACAAAGGATTTTGTCTCTAGGTGAGATAATTCCCCTCTAGTACTCATCCATGTGTTTCTCACCCCTCCCTCTCCCCTGCTTCCCCACCTTATTCCCCCCTCCCCCCCCTCCTCAATTATCACCTATTTATCCACTTATTATCATCATTTATCGGTTATTTTTCTCTCCCGCGATAATGTAGCACAAGTGGGTTGCATAAAAGATCGTTATGCAACACCCAGACACTGGCACACACCGCCCCGCTCGTCTCAGTTGACTCCCAGACAGCGAGAGGGGAGGGCTGCCTGTGGCTCTCTCTCGCCTGAGATTATGACCGGGTGGCCAATATCTTCGTTTTTCACCACCCAAATGCTTTTCCCACTTATTTTAGCACTCTTGAAGGTTCATATATACATCATATATGTAAAATAAAAGCATACCGAAAACAAATAATGCTTTATATTGTAAATATAACAAATTCTGTCAGAAACCAGGGCTAGAAATGCACAAATAACTACCGTAGCACCTAGGTCTATATCGCGCTTGTCAGGTTAAAAGACATGTCTAGATATTCGGATATCTTTATTAAAAAAAAACGCCGCATAACGAGCTGTAATCATTATGGGGTTACGCCTCGTTATCCGGCGTGGTATGAACACTTGTATGCGATAAATTTATTAGTGGCCCCTCCATCATTGACGAACATGCCTATTACATAAGGCATCCTCTTCAAACACTAATCCGCCGTAGTTTGAATCTACCGCGCAGAGCATTTAAAATCTGAGGAGCCTTCATCATGAGCGCACGCGACCTCACTCATGGCTTCAGTCATTATGAATTGGGTTCTCACTACAAAACAAAATTTGTAAAAAATAAAAAACAAAAACAAAATAAGAATAACTATCCAATAAGCTTTCCATCATATCGTAGATGTACTTGTGTGGATCTTTGACCAGACGCTGATTCAGGCGTCATTCTTCCTTACTTCTCTGCTCTGCGGTCAGCCGGCCCGGACGTGTTTCTCCACGCTCCGCTGGTTCCGCATTTGCTGCGTCCCTAGTGAGTTTTTTCTCATTTGTTTACTCCGGGATGTATCGAGTAAGGTTAGGATATGCGTAGCAGGAGTGTCCTGGGCTGGTTGCCCGCAGTGCAGTGTATTTTGGGTCGTGTGTTTGGGGCATCTATTTCGGATGTACCCTCGTGGTCCGGTTGTGGACAGGTGAACTTTTTCACAGTTAGCTAGCTTTGTGATGCAGGCGGCTTTCATTACGCGTTATTGCTTCCTTTTATCTTTCTGATGAGGTAGCGTATTTTTGCTGACGTTCCCAGCGTATTTGTCTTCACTTAGTGAAGTTTTTTCTGGGTCCCGAGTCAGTTCTTCCCTTTGCCGGAAGTATTTGCTACAGTGGTGTGTTGGCGGTGGTTCCTGTTGTGATATAATTCAGTGCTTTTTGTTTATATTCCGAAATGTTATTGTTATCCGTCTGCCTAGGCCTAGCCAGCCTCTCGTAGCTTTACCACATATACAAGTGTTATTGATTTATTTTCTAAATATGTACTACTGTGTAATGTGTGTCCTGGTTTAGTTGTGTATTGGCTAATTCCACGGACTATTTATGTGTCCTGGGTTAGTTGTGTATTGGCTAATTCCACGGACTATGTTGGGTCCGGCGTTAGTTGTGTTTTGGCTACGCCTCGGTCCTGTGTTGCGTTCAGATGGTATCTGGACGGGGTGGGTTTTTTCCGGCGGGTTTTTCTCGGTTACACCATGAAAATACCCGGCTGGTTGCCGAGTTTTGGCCACGCGTAGTTTAAAAACAGGCTTGTTTCCCCGGCGAGTGGGTGTCTGTGGCTCCCCAGGACGGCGTCTCTGGGGTGCCTGTTTCAGGCTCCCTCTGATTCCCGGCGGGTTGGCTGTACCCATCTAACAGTGTTCATACGGACATGTGTTGTTTGTAGTTTTTTCGGTTTTGCAAAGCCAATATAAAACTATGCTGTTGTTGTATTTCCTCCCCGGCGATCTTTTACAAAGATGTGGGGTTCGGAACAATTGGGGTTAACTTTTAAACTTTAAATCACCCGGCAGGTGCAACCTGGTAGGGTGGGATGACCGAATTTACAAAATTCAGTTTAGTTAACCAGACAATTGAGGGATGCATTGTGTATCGCCTCCTTCAACATACGGCAATTTAAGGCACAATTGGGGTTAACGTTTTTTAAACTAATATTCACACCCGGCAGGTGCTCCCTGGAAGGGTGGGAATAACGAATTTACAATTCAGTTAGTTAACCAGACAATTGAGGGATACGTTTTGTATCGCCGCCTTCAACATACGGCGATCTAAAAAGATACTTCGGGAGAAGTTAGATCTCATATATTTGTCAGGCTTCCCAGTTTTTGATCTACGAGATAATTCGGGGGCCGGCGTCTTTTTTAGTTTTTTTTTTTCCAAAATTGAATCTTGAAAAAAACACCACCGGAAAGACTTAATCAGTTATAAACGCCAGGCTGGTCTTTATATATTATGTCAGAGGGTATTCATAAATCTTTTGGACAAATTAAGATATTCGAAATCTTTTACTTAGGAAACCCCACCGCGTAGCGAGCTGTAGTCGTTGAGTATTACGTCTCGTTACCCGGCGGGTTATTTAACACTTGTGTGCGAACATGTTTGGGTTAACCTTATGAGCATTAATTCCTGGAAATTTTATTTTTTTCCAGAGCTGGGTCCCGGCGGGTCTATGCAGAACCTGGAGTAATTATCCCACCAGTCTCTGTCATGGCTACCTTTGCCCCGGTTTTTGCTTTATGCATTATGCCCTCCTGTTCAGGTATCCCTATTTTTGCGCACACCCTTTGTATGAAATGTGTTAAAATGTCTCGTTTGGTGTAGGTTACCTTTCCGGCGTTTTTTCTCGTTGCTCCGAGAACACCGTTTTTGTTTACCGAGTTTTAGTCAGGATGGCTAAAACTGCGTTTTCTGTGGTCGAGCCTGGGATCAGGCTTCCTGGTTTATTCCCGTCGAGGGGGGCTCCACACAGTTTTCTAGGTGATCAGGCTGACACTTGTTGGACTTGGTTTTCTCGGCTTTTCAAAGCCATTGAAACAATGCTGTCTGTTTGTTTGGTCTTTACCTCCCGGCGACCTTTTTACAAAGAGGTCTGGGGCAGGTATAATTGGTTTGACATTGCATATAAAACCCGGCGGTTGTACCTTCGGGTGGTTATATTAACGGATTTGCGATTCGAGTTAATTTGCCAAACAATTGATTGATACAATAGGGTATCACGGCCTTCAAGACGGCGATCTATGAGGGCTTCTGGGAGAAGCCGGATTAGAGATTAAGATAGGCTTAGACTTTTTATGGGATAAAAAGATGCCTGAATCTTACTAGTGTCTCAAGTGTAAAGGGATACTTGAAAGACTTCATCTTTAATAAAGATATGCTTCATCTTTATGAGGATTAAGAAGTTATTCTTAATTCTTTTGGACAGGTGAAAGATATGCTGAAATCTTTAATAAGCCATTGAAACAATGCCGTTTGTTTGTTTAGTCTTTCCCTCCCGGCGACCTTTTTACAAAGAGGTCTGGGGCAGGTACAATTGGTTTGACATTGCATATAAAACCCGGCGGTTGTGCCTTTGGGTGGTTCTATTGACTGATTTGCAATCCGCGATCTTTTTATTTCCTCCCCGGCGATCTTTTACAACGAAGTGGGGTTAGGAACATTTGGGGTTAACTTTTAAACTTTAAATCACCCGGCAGGTGCAACCTGGATGCCCAAAATTTGGATGCCCAAATTTGCAAAATTCAGTTTAGTTGAACAGACAATTGAGGGATGCATTGTGTATCGCCTCCTTCAACATACGGCGCTTTAGGGCACAATTGGGGTTAACGTTTAAAAAAAAACTAATATTCACACCCGGCGGGTGCTCCTTGGAGGGATGGGAATAACGAATTTACGATTCAGTTAGTTAACCAGACAATTGAGGGATACGTTTTGTATCGCCGCCTTCAACATACGGCGATCTCAAAAGATACTTCGGGAGAAGTTAGATCTCATATATTTGTCAAGCTTCCCAGTTTTTGATCTACGAGATAATTCGGGGACCGGCGTCTTTTTTAGTTTTTTTTTTTCCAAAATTGAATCTTGAAACAAACACCACCGGAAAGACTTCATCAGTTATAAACGCCATGCTGGTCTTTATATATTATGTCAGAGGGTATTCATAAATCTTTTGGACAAATTAAGATATTCTGAAATCTTTTACTTAGGAAACCCCACCGCGTAGCGAGCTGTCGTCGTTGAGTATTACGTCTCGTTACCCGGCTGGTTATTTAACACTTGTGTGCGAACATGTTTGGGTTAACCTTATGAGCATTATTTCCTGGAAATTTTATTTTTTTCCAGAGCTGGGTCCCGGCGGGTCTATGCAGAACCTGGAGTAATTATCCCACCAGTCTCTGTCATGGCTACCTTTGCCCCGGTTTTTGCTTTATGCATTATGCCCTCCTGTTCAGGTATCCCTATTTTTGCGCACACCCTTTGTATGAAATGTGTTAAAATGTCTCGTTTGGTGTAGGTTACCTTTCCGGCGTTTTTTCTCGTTGCTCCGAGAACACCGTTTTTGTTTACCGAGTTTTAGTCAGGATGGCTCAAAATAGGTAAGTTACTCCGACGAGTTTGGTCGCTTGAGGGCTCATAAGAAACTGCGTTTTCTGTGGTCAAGCCTGGGAGCAGGCTTCCTGTGTTATTCATTGCTTTATGCATTACGCCCTCCTGTAATGTATAGTTTAGTGTGGGTTACCTTTCCGGCGTGTTTCTCGTTGCTCCGAGAACACCGTTTTTGTTTACCGAGTTTTAGTCAGGATGGCTAAAATTGGTAAGTTACCCCGACGAGTTTGGTCGCTTGAGGGCTCATCAGAAACTGCGTTTTCTATGGTCGAGCCTGGGATAAGGCTTCCTGAGTTATTCCCGTCGAGGGGGGCTCCACTCAGTTTTCTAGGTGATCAGGCTGACACCTGTTGGCCTTGGTTTTCTCTGCTTTTCAAAGCCATTGAAACAATGCTGTCTGTTAGTTTGGTCTTTACCTCCCGGCGACCTTGTTACAAAGAGATCTGGGGCAGGTATAATTGGTTTGACATTAATAATAATAATATTAATAATAATAATAATAATATTTATTCAGTTAGCAATTTACAGAGTTGGTACCACATAGTATGTTATAAATATGACATGTACCAGCCTTGCATAATTCCAACTAAGGATAGCCCAATAAGGCCGGTAGGCGTATTTCCATTGGGGTCCTTGTATATAAAAACCAGGCGGTTGTACCTTCGGGTGGTTATATTAACGGATTTGCGATTCGAGATAATTTGCCAAACAATTGATTGATACAATAGGGTATCACGGCCTTCAAGACGGCGATCTATGAGGGCTTCTGGGAGAAGCCGGATTAGAGATTAAGATAGGCTTAGACTTTTTATGGGATAAAAAGATGCCTGAATCTTACTAGTGTTTCAAGTGTAAAGGGTTACTTGAAAGACTTCATCTTTAATAAAGATATGCTTCATCTTTATGAGGATTAAGAAGTTATGCTTAATTCTTTTGGGCAGATAAAAGATATGCTGAAATCTTTAATAAGCCATTGAAACAATGCCGTTTGTTTGTTTAGTCTTTCCCTCCCGGCGACTTTTTTACAAAGAGGTCTGGGGCAGGTACAATTAGTTTGACATTGCATATAAAACCCGGCGGTTGTACCTTTGGGTGGTTATATCAACTGATTTGCAATTCGCGATAATTTGCCGAACAATTGATTGATACAATAGGGTATCATGGCCTTCAAGACGGCGATCTATGAGGGCTTCTGGGTGACGCCAGATTAGAGATTAAGATAGGCTTAGACTTTTTATGGGATAAAAAGATGCCGGAATCTTACTAGTGTTTCAAGTGTAAAGGGATACTTGAAAGACTTCATCTTTAATAACGATATGCTTCATCTTTATGAGGATTCAGAAGTTATGCTTAAATCTTCTGGACAGGTAAAGATATGCTGAAATCTTTAATATGATACTAAAGGACAACGAAAAGTAGTGGTGGAGTGCTACGGTTCGTTGACCGGCGGTTTTGAGGCACATATTTTGTACCATTTTTTGGGTGTAACCCTATGAGCTTTAATCCCCGGAAAATTCTCTTTCCAGGGCGGATTACCGGTGTTGCCCCAGGTGACCAGGTAGTTCCCGGGGGCGGTGTAGTTTTCCCCCAGTTTCTGTCGTGTCGGCACTTGAACCTCTCATGGCTGTATATTCAACGCTGTTAAGCTCAGGTAGCCCTATCTTATTTTTATTTGTTAATGAAATAATTTAATAGCTGAATCTTAATAAACATATATATTTTCTATGATTATATTATGATAATATTGTGTTTATTTATAGTAATTTATTTTAATACAATTAAATATAAATTAAATTCATTAGTATACTTTATGATTTTGCTCACCAGCTCTGCTTTCAATGTGTTAATGAGCTATGGGAGCTTTTAATTATCATAAACCTTTACGGGACTCGGACGAGGGCTCCCCGTTCAGGGAGTATACCGAGCTCGCAAGCGAGGGACAGCCACAACCAAGGTGTATGGCGATACTCACAGTCGTACCTCACCCGCCGGACGATAACGCCGGCGGGCGGACCTGACGCTCTGATGACGGACGAGAACAGGTTGAGTTCCATTTATCTCTTTTCCGCCGCCAGACGCGTCTCTAATGTGCCACGTAGTCAACAAACTACAGGATTAGCGAGGCGTAGTCTCGCTAATCGCGCCCCTGTGGTCGGCGCAGTGTGGTACCGGCATTTGAACACGTGGTGCCCGCACCCAGTGTCCCTCCTCGTCGGGTTGTTCCACTTAGAACACAATTGGCAACCTAGAAACCTCGCGGACTTGTTCATTTTGGACATTCAGGAGGCCAAGTGGCTAGCACCTTATGGTAGCGACGTGACCAAGATATTCACGAATCAATATACCCAGTCTACAAAGCGACAGTTTCAATCGCATTGGAATGCTTTTACGTCTCGGATTCTTAGAACAAAACAAACTGTGCCCTCGGTGGCGTTGGTTGTTTATTATTTAATTTATCTGTTCATGCAGAAACATTTATCTGAAAGTGATTTATGTGGGCAGGTTTTAAACTCCGCCCACCTCCCCGTCAGCTCAGGCCTACATGGTCTCTGGACAAAGCATCGTCGTTATTCTCGTTCCCGTATGTACCAAACACTGCAGATTTTACAAAAGGGCAGTATTCCTTATGGCTTTGGCTACCGGGAACAGAGTATCTGAGCTGGCGGCGATGAGCAACGCACCTAATTGCCTCAGGCAATTAGGCTGTAGTTAAGGCTGTAGTTAGGCTGTAGTTAATATCAAGAGGTTTGATAGGCTTCATGAGTGTATTCACATTGCACCTTCCCCAGGATTCATAGCCGAGATTGAGCACAGTGAACACGTGTTTTCAGAGTTCACGGTGCCGGCGTTAAACAGGGGAAAGGTGCACCATCTTTTTTGCCCAGTGCAAGCTCTAACCAAATATTTAAGAGTGGCACCTCTAAATCACCAGGGTGCTTTATGGGTCGCAAGTCCGGGTGAACGATTGATGGAGCGTACACTGGCTTCTCTCTTGGTCGAGGACTTTAAAGAGAAGCATCCCGGCGTTGTGGGTAAGACCCACGATTTACACAAGGGGACAGCCTCTTTACGTTTCCTTAATAATCTTTCGGTGAAAGTTATTACGTCCACACAGTTGTGGGCCTCTAATCAGGAGTTTTTTGCCTCGATACCTTTCAGTAGCTCTGGACAACCCTTCCTTGCCATGTATAGCTTTACGGCAGAGGGTCTAGGTGGCCCTTTTAGTCACGTTTTGTTTAATTTCAAGAAAAGGGGGGGGGGGGTAGGGGTGCAGTCAGTGTGACATAGGACACCCTAGACCCCTCCGGAGTATGTGTTCGGAACATACGAGCTGTGATACTGGTTGTAGGCATTGTATTATAAAATATCTCTGTAGTATTCATTGCAGGAAATTGTGCTAAAAGCCAATAGTAGTGTTACGACAATTCTTGTTGTAAGTAGCTTTGGCTGTGAAGCAATAGATTTTTGAGAAATCTCGGTAGTGGCAACTACGACTTTTACTTTTGCAGTAATTACTTCTGCATAAGTACACAAGTTCAGTACTTCTACGAATGTACAAGAATGCATTTATGTTTGGTTATATTTTTAGGAATATATCCACTAGTTAATGGGGTTTATATGTGCACATGTAAACTTATAAGTTTTTAGTTTTCACCACTTACTTTAAGTGGGGTGCCTTCTTAACTAGCAGATCTGTGCACAGAGTCTCAGAGTTAACCCTTTTTCAAGCAGGCTTCTTTGAAGCACGCTCCTGCTTGTACCCCTTTTTGAAGATTTAGGCTGTATAAAGTTTATGCACCCAAATATCTCTTTTTTACAAAAGTAAGAATACTATGTGGTTGTTTGATTATCTGCTTTTCTAGAGTTATGATATGATTACGAATGTCCCCCTCCAGTCTTTGAAATCAGGCATGTTCGGGGCCACTAATAAATTATAGGTTTGACTCCTGTAAGGAGATAAAGAAAACCTAATATTTAGTAGTGGCCCCGTAATCATTGACGACTGGGGCCCTCCCGACCATCCCCTTCCCATTCGTTGATGTATTATGGATTTTGGTTTACTTGATATGTCAGTGAAGGAAGAATGACGCCTGAATCAGCGTCTGGTCAAAGATCCACACAAGTACATCTACGATATGATGGAAAGCTTATTGGATAGTTATTCTTATTTTCTTTTTGTTTTTTATTTTTTACGAAGTTTTTTTCGTAGTGAGAACCCAATTCATAATGACTGAAGCCATGAGTGAGGTCGCGTGCGCTCATGATGAAGGCTCCTCAGATTTTAAATGCTCTGCGCGGTAGATTCAAACTACGGCGGATTAGTGTTTGAAGAGGATGCCTTATGTAATAGGCATGTTCGTCAATGATTACGGGGCCACTACTAAATATTAGGTTTTCTTTATCTCCTTACAGGAGTCAAACCTATATTTTGGGTTAACCTTATGAGCATTAATTCCTGGAAATTTTCCTTTTTTTCCAGGGCTGGGCCCCGGCGGACCAATACAGACCCTGCAGTAAGTCCCCACCAGTCTCTGTCATGGCTACCTTTGCCCTGGTTTTTGCTTTATGCATTAATCCAACCTGTGCCGGTATCCCTCTTTTTGCGCACACTGTTTGTATCAGGTGTGTTAAATGTCTAGACCGTTCAAGGGGTCTGTGGGTGATGCGCAACTGTTCCTTTTGCTCCCAACTAAGTGCCAAAGTCCTCCAAGATAATGATAAGACCGCAGCGGTCGCCTTACGAGAAGTTCGGCAACAAATGTCAGCGTATACTACGATTGTGGCTCATAAGTCACTTCAATGTGACAACGTCCCTCTTTGGGATAGGCTTCTTCTTGAGCACCCTCCCCCTAATAAACGTTCCTCTCGAGTAACTTGTCATAAGCCGGCGGAGACTGGACAGGGTTCTGTGTCATCTCCTGCCCCTGCTACTTCGAAACGTCACCGTGAGCCTACACCCCCGGCGGCAGTCTCCTCGTCTCCGACGAGATCTAGGTCTAGGTCACCCCTTAGACACCAGCCACCCAGTCTTGCCTCTTCACCATCGAGTAAGAGGAGTAAGACAGAAAGTTGCACCAGGGGTCACGGTGATAAATCCTCCAAATCGAAGAGTAGTTCACGGTCACACCGCAGCCATAAATCTTCGAAAAAGGATTCCCATGATAGACAGGCCTACCGACACTCACCTGTTTCTAGTGCTTCTCGTCATACCTCTACCCCAGACAGAGTTGGTGTTCGGTCTCAGGGGTCCAGTGTAGTACCTGTACCTAACGATGATTTACCCATTAACATTTTAACCCTGGAGTTGGAGGGTTCAGAGGACTCAGTGGTTGGGAGTGTTTCAGACTCCCACGGGAGTAGAGGCCAAGGCCTAGGTGTTTGGCGATATTCTAGTCCGGGGCCTGACCACCCACTTCCGGCTCAAACTATTCACACAGTGGCTGACGTCCATCGGGACGCGGCGATCCCTTCCTCTACTCCTAACTTATCTTGGCAACGAGATGGTACCCCAGCTTCGGCGGGATCTTCTCAGGAGGAACAGGATGACAAAGACGAGGTTTCGATTATATCGGATATGGAAGGGCAAGAGTCAGGTTCAGGCTTCGATGTCGCACAAGATCTTAATGATTCATCAGTGAACACATCATCAAATCAATTTGTCACTGCACAGGAAATTGATGGGCTACTTGATAATGCTTTATCTAGATTTTTTGGCCAACAGCAGGAAACTCCCACAGTGGACTTGGGAGCTCCCACGACAAGCTCTACGGTACGGCCTCTGATAACTTCTATTGCTTTGCCTCAGATCCCTCACCCCCCCTCTATGTCACCATCGGTGGTTACTAAGCCTGCTACGGCGGCATTGACCATTTCGAATGTAAGGGTTATAACGGATGTCAATCTGCCCCCTCTAGACAGAGCGCCTCTCAAAAAGGTAGCTATGCCCTTGCTTTACGGACCAGACGAGTCATGGGTCCTTTTGACCCCCACTAAACCAGAGCTAGCCCAACCTACCTTGTCAGGGGAGCTTCCAGTGCCGCGTGAGTGGGTCATCCAGGGCAATAAATCTAAGAAATTAAGGGCCTTGGATACTTTGGGGAATGTGCTAGATGTCAACGTCAAGGCTATACCTAGTTATTATCACCAGGACTATTTTGTTTATACTGCTAAGCCTGCTTTACCCCCTGCCTCAGCTTCAAGATTGTTTTCTGACTGGTCTAAGCATGATGGGTTTAATGACATTAAGTCACTGTCAGCTCTCACTCCAGAACTCGATTTGCAAACCGTCACAGACGCGGAAGCTAATCCTGTCTTAAAGGTGGGGCAGTTGGGCCCAGGACCTTGGGTGGAATGGGAGATAGAGGCTCAAAACTTTGCGACCACATTTACTTCCAAAACTTCCCACCAGATCCCTCAAGATACTCATTCTTGGTTCTCCATGCCAGTATGTTTTGCCGGCGGAGTCCCTTCGGCTTTGTTTGCTTTCTTAGCTGCCCCTAAAATTAATCTTTGTGAGCTAAAAGACCCTTTCACTACCCCTACCCCAACTCACCTAGACCGTGAATTTAGGCTACGGGGGAAAGCTTTTCGCCTGTTCTCTCAATACATAGTGTCTCAACAGGTAGCTAAGTCCTTGCTCCGGTCCACTCAGGCAATTGCAGACGCGGATGCCAGACGTTCGGTTGAATTGTCCCGGCGACTGCTTCTTCAGTCGTCAATCCAATCATTAGGTGACGTACGCACTGCCTTGCTTGAGGCGGTACGAGCGAGACAAGATCTGAGAATATCCTTAGTCCGCAAACTGCCTGATCGCATTGCGAATCAGGTGGTCATGTCACCAGTGCTCACTCCCTCTTTAATGTCCCCTGATGTGTGGCGAACGGTTTTTAATATGGCTCAGGCCGTTAAACGCAGTCCCACCCCTTCTAAGAAACCTGTCTTTAACTTCCCCAATCCCAGGCCAGTCGCTAAAGCTCAGCCGGGGGGATCTAAGCCCTTTCTTCCACCTAAGTCCTCCTCCACTCAAGGTCAGTTCAGGCATAGACAGGGTAGGTTTTCAGGTCAGAGAGGACGAGGCTATAATAAGCCAGGTCAGGGCCCGTCTTCTGCCAACGCCAGCCAGCCGGCGAAGCGTCCACCACCGCCAACTCCACCACCGTCAAAAAACTAAGGTCTCTCTCACTCCCGGTGCCAGTAGTAAGGCCGGCGGATCCGAGGGTAGTACAGCCGGCGAACCCTGGTCTGCTAACTGGGTCGTTCCGAACGTGTCACAAAGCATGGCCGATAAACACTTGGGCCCGGATGGTGGCACGCAAGGGCATCACTTGGCAGTGGCTCCGGCGACCTCGCTTACGTCAGCCGACAACGGCGAATTTTGTTTCTTTAGAGGTGGAGTCACTGGTCCAGGAAATGATTGCCAAGAATGTCATCATCCCGGTCCCCCCAAATTACCCTGTATTCACGTCCAAGCTCTTTTTGGTTCCCAAACGGGACAGTGTTCAGATGAGACCGGTCGTCGACCTGTCTTATCTGAACCTTCACATTCACAACGAGTCATTCCGAATGTTAACAGTACACCAAATCAGGCTAACACTTCCGCCGGGGGGTTGGATGTGTTCCCTAGACCTGACAGACGCTTATTGGCACGTATCGGTCAACAAACGATTTCAAAGGTTTCTGGCTTTACGGATCAGGCACCAAAATTTTGTTTTTCAGAGGATGCCATTCGGTTTGAACCTGGCACCTCGACTATTCACGAAATTAGTCCGGCAAGCCCTGATGCCGTTGTTAAAGCAAGGAATCAGAGTTCTGTGGTACCTAGACGACTGGCTGGTGGTGGCGGAGACAGAGCAATTATGCATCAAACATGTCAACATACTTTTAACTCATGTCAAAGCTCTAGGGTTCAAGGTAAATCTGGTAAAGTCAAACCTTGTCCCCTCACGAGTAATTCAGTGGATAGGGCTGGTTTGGGACACAGCGGCTCTCACTCTGAGTCAGAGTGTGGACAATCGCAACAGGTTTCGCAGGAAACTGTTCATGTTTCTTCACAGTCTGACTACGACACGGAGGGTCTGGGAGTCTCTGGTCGGCTCTCTCAACTGGATTCAACTAACTGTAATGTTGGGCCGGTTGAAAGTAAAACGGTTAATATTGGAGGGCAACAAATATTTCCCACTCTTACCGGCGGGAAAATTATGGCCCATCCCAAAATTAATCCGCACCTTAATGGCGGATTGGGCAAAGAGGGAAACGCTGCACTCGGTAATGTCATGGACCTCTCCTCCGCCAACGGTATGGGTAGACACGGATGCGTCAGGCACGATAGGTTGGGGATTTCAGTCAAACCAGGGGCACCAGGGTCAGGGGCTTTGGTCCCACTTAGAAATCTCCCACATCAATGTCAAAGAATTACTAGTCCCCTTGTATTTCCTTCAGGCTCACGGCTCTACTTTACGGGGCAAGTCGGTGGCCTTCAGAATGGACAATCTGAATGCAGTTCACTGTATTCAGAAACAGGGGTCAACGAGATCAAGGAAGTTGCTAAACGTGTCGGAAGAGATTTTTACTCTAGCCAACAAGCTAGACATTTATCTTCACGCATCTTATCTCCCAGGCGTAGCAAACGTCTGGGCAGACGCTCTGTCCCGGAGACAGAGCACGACAGTAGAATGGGAGCTCAAGCAACCCTTTTTCAACCTAATGATTGCAGAGCTCTACCATCCACAAGTGGATCTGTTTGCGTCCGAGGGGACTCACAAACTCCCTCTATACCTCACCCGCCGGACGGAAACGCTGGCAGGGGGGCCGGACGCCCTAGTGACAGACTGGAACAGATGGAGCTCCATCTATCTGTTTCCGCTGCCAGACGCGTCACTAATGTGCCACGTAGTGAACAAACTACGAGATTATCGAGGCTTAGTCTCGCTCATCGCGCCCCTGTGGCCGGCGCAGTTATGGTACCAGCAATTGAAGATGTGGTGCTCGCACCCGGTGTCGCTCCCGGTCGAGTATTTCCACTTAGACACGATTGGCAACCTAGCGACCTCGCTGACTTTTGCATTATGGACATTCAGGAGGCCAAGTGGCTAGCACCGTATGGTAGAGATGTGACCAATAAATTAATCAATCAATATACTCAGTCTACGAAACGACAGTATCAATCACATTGGCAGGCCTTTACTTCTTGGATCATTAGAACAGAACAGACAGTGCCCTCAGTGGCGTTAGTATTTAATTATTTGAATTATCTGTTTGAGCACAAACGTTTATCTGTGGTAACGTTAAAAAATCACTTAACTGCGATTAGAGTGCCCTTTTTAGACCTTACAGGTCTCTCCATACCGGTGGCGGAGGAAACAGGTTTTATGAAGGCATGTTTTAAACTCTGCCCACCTCCCCGTCAGCTCATGCCTACTTGGTCTCTGGACAAGGCATTGTCTTTACTTCACTCTCGTCTGTACCAATATACTGCAGATTTTGCGTTACTTTTAAAAAAGGCTGTATTCCTTTTGGCTTTGGCCACCGGGAACAGAGTGTCTGAGCTGGCGGCGATGAGCAACACACCTAATTGCCTTAGGTTTGGTAGACTTAATGAATGTATTCACATTGCACCTTCCCCGGGATTTGTAGCCAAGAATGAGCACAGTGCGCACGTGTTTTCTGAGTTCACTGTGCCGGCGTTAAAAAGGGGAAAGGTGCACCATAATCTCTGTCCAGTGCAAGCTCTAACCAAATATTTGAGAGTAGCTCCTCTAAACCCCCAAGGTGCTTTATGGGTAGCGAGTACGGGCAAACGCTTACTGAAACGGAGGTTAGCTTCTCTTCTGGTCGAAGTCATTAAAGAGAGTAATCCCGGCGTTGTGGGTAGGGCCCACGATTTACGCAAATGGGCAGCCTCTTTACGTTTCTTGAAGAACTTTTCAGTTGAAGATATTACGTCCACACAGTTGTGGGCATCTAATCATACGTTTTTGACTAGATACTTGTCAGTTGCTCTAGACAAACCTTCCTTACCATGTATAGCTTTAAGGCAGAGGGTCTAGGTGGCCCTTCAGTCACTTTTGTTTACTTTCAAAGGGAAAAGGAGGGGGAGGGGGGTGCAGTCAGTGTAACATAGGACACCCTAGACCCCGCCGGATTGTAAGAGCTGTGAGACAAATTATGGATAATGTGATATGAATATTTCTCTGTTCTATTCAGGGCGAGAAATTTTGCTAGTACATTGTTAGTACAAACAACAGTGTTGTTATAGTAGTTTTAGCTGTGAAAGCAATTTAGTTTAAACAGTGGAGATCGTTTGTGAAACATTTCCACGAATTGTATGGGGTTTATTATGTGCACATGTAAACTTATAACTTATTATTTTTGTCACCGCTCGTTGAGTGGGGTGCCTTTGTAACTACAGATCTGTGCGCAGAATCTCCAGAGTTACCCTTTTTTGTCAAGCAGGCTTCTTTGAAGCACGCATCTGCTTGAACCCCTTTTTTGTATATATATCGGCTGCGCCATGTTTAAATATATTTTCGAAGTAAGAATACTATGTGGTTGTTTGATTATCTGCTTTTCTAGAGTTATAATATGATTACGAATGTCCCCCTCCAGTCTTAGAAATCAGGCATGTTCGTCAATGATGGAGGGGCCACTAATAAATTATAGGTTTGACTCCTGTAAGGAGATAAAGAAAACCTAATATTTAGTAGTGGCCCCGTAATCATTGACGACTGGGGCCCTCCCGACCATCCCCTTCCCATTCGTTGATGTATTAAGGATTTTGGTTTACTTGATATGTCAGTGAAGGAAGAATGACGCCTGAATCAGCGTCTGGTCAAAGATCCACACAAGTACATCCACGATATGATGGAAAGCTTATTGGATAGTTATTCTTATTTTGTTTTTGTTTTTATTGTTTACGAAGTTTTTTCGTAGTGAGAACCCAATTCATAATGACTGAAGCCATGAGTGAGGTCGCATGCGCTCATGATGAAGGCTCCTCAGATTTTAAATGCTCTGCGCGGTAGATTCAAACTACGGCGAATTAGTGTTTGAAGAGGATGCCTTATGTAATAGGCATGTTCGTCAATGATTAAGGGGCCACTACTAAATATTAGGTTTTCTTTATCTCCTTACAGGAGTAAACCTATAATCTGGTCGGGCTGCTCCCACCCAGAGAGATTTTCGTGGGATTATTTTTGGTGAGGCGTCTGATTGGGGGTGCGACACATTATACGAAGCATGACCTAGGACAGTAGACGACGCATGATTAAACGAAGCATGACCTAGTTATACGACACATTATACGAAACGTGACAGCTAGAGGGAGAGTGTGTACCTCGTCGGAGCACAGCCGTATTCTGTGTGCTTGCTGCACCGTGTTGCCTGTGTTGGTGCACCTGTGCCAACACAGGCACACGCGATACCGTATTCGGCCCCTCGATTGGGCTATGAAACGATCTTTCACCCACAAAAATTTAGGAGAGAAGAAATTGTAAAAACTAGGAGGGACAAATAAAAGAAAAATATGAAAAATTCCTTTTTATTTTCCGATTTACATTATACGAAGCATGACCTAGCTATACGACGAATTATAAGTAAGAAGCACCACAGTACCAGTTACTCCCATTACTTTTAGGTCACTTCACTTGATCCTAAAGTTAAGAAAGTGGAGGATCTGATGGGAGGGGATGGAGAGGGGCTTAGTCCGCTGTTGTCATAGATACCCAGAGAGAGACTACCTGGCCGGGTTGCTCCACTCAGAAAGGCGACTACCTGGCCGGGCTGCTCTACCTACAGTAGAGAGAGACTAACTGGCCGGGCTCCTGCGGCGACACACTCACAAAAATTTAGGAGAGACTACCTGGTCGGGCTGCTCCCACCCAGAGATATTTTTGTGGGATTATTTTTGGTGAGGCGTCTGACTGGGGGTGCGACACATTATACGAAGCATGACCTAGGATAGTAGACGACGCATGATTAAACGAAGCATGACCTAGCTTTACGACACATTATACGAAACGTGACAGCGAGGGGGAGAGTGTGTAGGTTTGGGAACGTTACCCCCCTCTGAAATGTGATGTTGCGTTGCCCTTTGGGTATGGCCACTAAAGTACCCCTCATCAAGTCGGCGGCATTACCTGTAGCGTCGCCGCTATCACCCTCCTCGACTCTGTGAGTCGAGGAAGGTGACGGATGTGTAACCATGTTTCCTCCTCCTCCTCCGCCGTCGCCCGGTCGTTTGGAACTACTCCTCTCTTTGTAGCTCTTATATTCCATAGGAGGGAAGTCCAAATCTGCGAACATGGGGTTACACATGACTTGCTTTCTCTGAATAATTTCTAAGGTATCGTTCGATTTTCTAAATAATTCAGCCGACTTTAAGTCTTGTATCTTGGCATACCGACCAAACATATTAGCCGTTAATTCAATGGCCAACATTGACTTCAATAGAGTCAAATGTTCCTGCGGGGGGTTGTGCAACTTATCACCGACGCCGTACCCAACAATCGCATCCGCCAGGGAGGCACATTTCATTCCCTTGATCTGAAATCGTAACATTTCCACCTTAACTTTTAACACGGTATCGTTGACTCTCTCGTCTATTCTGGCTTTCATCTCTTTGCTCGCCATATTGGTCACTGCCCTTCCGACCTGGTTGAAAATACTCTCGGTGTTGGATTTTGGCGCACAAGAGGCAGAGAACGAAGAGAAACTATTCTGGCTAGCATCATTGGCACTCTCCCTTCCCTTGAGGGCGGAGGAGGAGACAATGGGACCACGCGACTGTACCGAGCTAGGAAAATGTCTCGAGAGGGTTGCATAGTCGTGGTGATCCTCCAAAAATCAATGAAACGGCTTTGGCCTTTGGGAGGATTCTTTTTTATCTGCTGTACCTCTATACCTTCTCCTTTTTGAAGTAGCGGTAGCGGTGGAAGTAGCCGTAGTGGTAGCAGGGGTTACGGGACATGAAGGGTAATCGACGGTGTTGGGAACAGGGGACCGTGAAGGAAGGTGTCTTTTGCAAGGTCTGGTAGTAGGTGTGGTTGGGTGCGTCTCTGAAACGATACCTCGTTTGCCAGAAGGTTGCCACCTGCTCTTACCTGCCCTTCTGTCCCAACGTCGAGTGTGCAGTTTGCATTCGCCTATGGGAGGCTACGAGTTTCTGTAGGATGAAGGGCTCGGAGATTTGTCCACGACATCTTTCACCGAGAGAAGAAAGTGTAAAAACTAGGAAGGACAAATAAAAGAAAAACATGAACAATTCCATTTTATTTTCCGATTTATATTAAACGAAGCATGACCTAGCTATACGACGAATTATAAGTACGAAGCACCACAGTACCAGTTACTCCCATTAATTTTAGGTCACTTCACTTGATCCTAAAGTTAAGAAAGTGGAGGATCTGATGGGAAGGGATTGAGAGGTGCTTAGTCGGCCATTGTCAAAGATACCCAGAGAGAGACTACCTGGTAGGGCTGCTCTGCCCAGAGAGGCGACTACCTGGCCGGGCTGCTCCACTGACAGTAGAGAGAGACTAACTGGCCGGGCTCCTGCGGCGACTCACCCACAAAAATTTAGGAGAGACAAAATTTAGGAGAGACAACCTGGTCGGGCTGCTCGCACCCAGAGAGATTTTTGTGGGATTATTTTTGGTCAGGCGTCTGACTGGGGGTGCGACACATTACACGAAGCATGACCTAGGACAGTAGACAATGCATGATTAATCGAAGCCTGACCTAACTATACGACACATTATACAAAACGTGACAGCTAGAGGGAGAGTGTGTACCTCGTCGGAGCACAGCCGTATTCTGTGTGCTTGCTGCACCGTGTTGCCTGTGTTGGTGCACCTGTGCCAACACAGGCACACACGAGACCGTATTCGGCCCCTCGATTGGGCTATGAAACGATCTTTCACCCACAAAAATTTAGGAGAGAAGAAATTGTAAAAACTAGGAAGGACAAATAAAAGAAAAATATGAAAAATTCCTTTTTATTTTCCGATTTACATTATACGAAGCATGACCTAGCTATACGACGAATTATAAGTAACAAGCACCACAGTACCAGTTACTCCCATTACTTTTAAGTCACTTCACTTGATCCTAAAGTTAAGAAAGTGGAGGATCTGATGGGAGGGGATGGAGAGGTGCTTAGTCCACTGTTGTCATAGATACCCAGAGAGAGACTACCTGGCCGGGTTGCTCCACTCAGAGAGGCGACTACCTGGCCGGGCTGCTCTACCTACAGTAGAGAGAGACTAACTGGCCGGGCTCCTTCGGCGACACACCCACAAATATTTAGGAGAGACTACCTGGTCGGGCTGCTCCCACCCAGAGAGATTTTTGTGGGATTATTTTTGGTGAGGCGTCTGACTGGGGGTGCGACACATTATACGAAGCATGACCTAGGACAGTAGACGACGCATGATTAAACGAAGCATGAATTAGCTATACGACACATTATACGAAACGTGACAGCGAGAGGGAGAGTGTGTAGGTTTGGGAACGGTATCCCCCTCTGAAATGTGATGTTGCATTGCCCTTGGGTATGGCCACTAAAGTACCCCTCATCAAGTCAGCGGCATTACCTGTAGCGTCGCCGCTATCATCCCTCCTCGACTCTGTGAGTCGAGGAAGGTGACGGATGTGTAACCATGTTTCCTCCTCCTCCGCCATCGCCCGGTCGTTCGGAACTACTCCTCTCTTTGTAGCTCTTATATTCCATAGGAGTGAAGTCCAAATCTGCGAAAATGGGGTTACACATGACTTGCTCTCTCTGAATAGTTTCTAAGGTATCGTTCGATTTTCTAAATAATTCAGCCGACTTTAAGTCTTGTATCTTGGCATACCGACCAAACATATTAGCCGTTAATTCAATGGCCAACATTGTCTTCAATAGAGTCAAATGTTCCTGCGGGGGGTTGTGCAACTTATCACAGACGCCGTACCCAACAATCGCATCCGCCAGGGAGGCACATTTCATTCCCTTGATCTGAAATTGTAAAATTTCCACCTTATCTTTTAACACGGTATCGTTGACTCTCTCGTCTATTCTGGGTTTCATCTCTTTGATGGCCATATTGGTCACTGCCCTTCCGACCTGGTTGAAAATACTCTCGGTGTGGATTTTGGCGCACAAGAGGCAGAGAACGAAGAGAAGCTACTCTGGCTAGCATCATTGGCACTCTCCGTTCCCTTGAAGGCGGAGGAGGAGACAATGGGACCACGCGACTGTACCGAGCTAGGAAAATGTCTCGAGAGGGTTGCATAGTCGTGGTGATCCTCCAAAAATCAATGAAACGGCTTTGGCCTTTGGGAGGATTCTTTTTTATCTGCTGTACCTCTATACCTTCTCCTTTTTGAAGTAGCGGTAGCGGTGGAAGTAGCCGTTGTGGTAGCAGGGGTTACGGGACATGAAGGGTAATCGACGGTGTTGGGATCAGGGGACCGTGAAGGAAGGTGTCTTTTGCAAGGTCTGGTAGTAGGTGTGGTTGGGTGCGTCTCTGAAACGATACCTCGTTTGCCAGAAGGTTGCCACCTGCTCTTACCTGCCCTTCTGTCCCAACGTCGAGTTTGCAGTTTGGATTCGCCTATGGGAGGCTACGAGTTTCTGTAGGATGAAGGGCTCGGAGATTTGTCCACGACATCTTTCACTGAGAGAAGAAAGTGTAAAAACTAGGAAGGACAAATAAAAGAAAAACATGAACAATTCCATTTTATTTTCCGATTTACATTAAACGAAGCATGACCTAGCTATACGACGAATTATAAGTACGAAGCACCACAGTACCAGTTACTCCCATTAATTTTAGGTCACTTCACTTGATCCTAAAGTTAAGAAAGTAGAGGATCTGATGGGAAGGGATTGAGAGGTGCTTAGTCGGCCATTGTCAAAGATACCCAGAGAGAGACTACCTGGTCGGGCTGCTCTGCCCAGAGAGGCGACTACCTGACCGGGCTGCTGCACTGACAGTAGAGAGAGACTAACTGGCCGGGCTCCTGCGGCGACTCACCCACAAAAATTTAGGAGAGACAAAATTTAGGAGAGACTACCTGGTCGGGCTGCTCCCACCCAGAGAAATTTTTGTGGGATTATTTTTGGTGAGGCGTCTGACTGCGGGTGCGACACATTATACGAAGCATGACCTAGGACAGAAGACGACGTATTAAACGAAGCATGGCCTAGCGACTACCTGGCCGGGCTGCTCCACCTAGAGAGAGACTACCTGGTCGGGCTGCTGCGGCGTCGCCGCTGTGCGGGTCCCTCTCGTGATTTTCACACACAAATCTTTAGGCGATCTTCTGCTGTCCAACGTGAGTTGGTGGAATTGGGATCGATCGAAAATACTTCGATCCGAGAGCTACGACCACCCCAGTCAGACGACTCACCAAAAAATAAATTCTGCTATACGACTTGAGTTGGCGCTGAACCTTTTTTCTTCGGGAGGGTCTAAATGTGTGTGTGTGAAAAATTTAAAGAAATCTAATTATCAATTATTTGTCCACAACATCTTTCACCGAGAGAAGAAATTGTAAAAACTAGGAAGGACAAATAAAAGAAAAACATGAACAATTCCATTTTATTTTCCGATTTGCATTATACGAAGCATGACCTAGTTATACGACGAATTATAAGTACGAAGCACCACAGTACCAGTTACTCCCATTAATTTTAGGTCACTTCACTTGATCCTAAAGTTAAGAAAGTGGAGGATCTGATGGGAGGGGATGGAGAGGTGCTTAGTCGGCCGTTGTCAAAGATACCCAGAGAGAGACTACCTGGCCGGGCAGCTCTGCCCAGAGAGGCGACTACCTGGCCGGGCTGCTCCACCGACAGTAGAGAGAGACTAACTGGCCGGGCTCCTGCGTCGACTCACCCACAAAAATTTAGGAGAGACTACCTGGTCGGGCTGCTCCCACCCAGAGAGATTTTTGTGGGATTATTTTTGGTGAGGCGTCTGACTGGAGGTGCGACACATTATACGAAGCATGACCTAGGACAGTAGACGACGCATGATTAAACGAAGCATGACCTAGCTATACGACACATTATACGAAACGTGACAGCGAGAGAGAGTGTGTAGGTTTGGGAACGGTACCCCCCTCTGAAATATGATGTTGCGTTGCCCTTGGGTATGGCCACTAAAGTACCGTACCCTCATCAAGTCGGCGGCATTACCTGTAGCATCGCCGCTATCGCCCTCCTCGACTCTGTGAGTCGAGGAAGGTGACGGATGTGTAACCATGTTTCCTCCTCCTCCTCCGCCGTCGCCCGGTTGTTCGGAACTACTCCTCTCTTTGTAGCTCTTATATTCCAGAGGAGTGAATTCCAAATCTGAGAACATGGGGTTACACATGACCTGCTCTCTCTGAATAATTTCTAAGGTATCGTTCGATTTTCTAAATAATTCAGCCGACTTTAAGTCTTGTATCTTGGCATACCGACCAAACATATTAGCCGTTAATTCAATGGCCAACATTGTCTTCAATAGAGTCAAATGTTCCTGCGGGAGGTTGTGCAACTTATCACCGACGCAGTACCCAACAATCTCATCCGCCAGGGAGGCACATTTCATTCCCTTGATCTGAAATCGTAACATTTCCACCTTAACCTTTAACACGGTACTGTTGACTCTCTCGTCTATTCTGGCTTTCATCTCTTTGCTCGCCATATTGGTCATTGCCCTTCCGAGACGACTCACCAAAAATAAATTCTGCTATACGACTTGAGTTGGCGGTGAACCTTTTTTCTTCGGGACGGTCTAAATTTGTGTGTGTGTGTGAAAAATTTAAAGAAATCGTTTATTTGTCCACGACATCTTTCACCGAGAGAAGAAATTGTAAAAACTAGGAAGGATAAATAAAAGAAACACATGAACAATTCCAATTTATTTTCCGATTTACATTATATACGAAGCATGACCTAGCTATACGACGAATTATAAGTACGAAGCACCACAGTACCAGTTACTCCCATTAATTTTAGGTCACTTCACTTGATCCTAAAGTTAAGAAAGTGGAGGATCTGATGGAAAGGGATTGAGAGGTGCTTAGTCGGCCGTTGTCAAAGATACCCAGAGAGAGACTACCTGGTCGGGCTGCTCCGCTCAGAGAGGCGACTACGTGGCCGGGCTGCTCCACCTACAGTAGAGAGAGACTAACTGGCCGGGCTCCTGCGGCGACACACCCACAAAAAGTTAGGAGAGACAAAATTTAGGAGAGAAGAAATTGTAAAAACTAGGAAGGACAAATAAAAGAAAAATATGAAAAATTCCATTTTATTTTCCGATTTACATTATACGAAGCATCACCTAGCTATACGACGAATTATAAGTACGAAGCACCACAGTACCAGTTACTCCCATTACTTTTAGGTCACTTCACTTGATCCTAAAGTTAAGAAAGTGGAGGATCTGATGGGAGGGGATGGAGAGGTGCTTAGTCCGCTGTTGTCATAGATACCCAGAGAGAGACTACCTGGCCGGGTTGCTCCACTCAGAGAGGCGACTACCTGGCCGGGCTGCTCCACCTACAGTAGAGAGAGACTAACTGGCCGGGCTCCTGCGGCGACACACCCACAAACATTTAGGAGAGACAATATTTAGGAGAGACTACCTGGTCGGGCTGCTCCCACCCAGAGAAATTTTTGTGGGATTATTTTTGGTGGGGCGTCTGACTGCGGGTGCGACACATTATACGAAGCATGACCTAGGACAGGAGACGACGCATTAAACGAAGCATGGCCTAGCGACTACCTGGCCGGGCTGCTCCACCTAGAGAGAGACTACCTGGTCGGGCTGCTGCAGCGTCGCCGCTGTGCGGGTCCCTCTCGTGATTTTCACACACAAATCTTTAGGCGATCTTCTGCTGTCCAACGTGAGTTGGTGGAATTGGGATCGATCGGAAATACTTCGATCCGAGAGCTACGACCACCCCAGTCAGACGACTCACCAAAAAATAAATTCTGGTATACGACATGAGTTGGCGCTGAACCTTTTTTCTTCGGGAGGGTCTAAATTTGTGTGTGTGAAAAATTTAAAGAAATCGAATTATCAATTATTTGTCCACAACATCTTTCACCGAGAGAAGAAATTGTAAAAACTAGGAAGGACAAATAAAAGAAAAACATGAACAATTCCATTTTATTTTCCGATTTGCATTATACGAAGCATGACCTAGTTATACGACGAATTATAAGTACGAAGCACCACAGTACCAGTTACTCCCATTAATTTTAGGTCACTTCACTTGATCCTAAAGTTAAGAAAGTGGAGGATCTGATGGGAGGGGATGGAGAGGTGCTTAGTCGGCCTTTGTCAAAGATACCCAGAGAGAGACTACCTGGCCGGGCAGCTCTGCCCAGAGAGGCGACTACCTGGCCGGGCTGCTCCACCGACAGTAGAGAGAGACTAACTGGCCGGGCTCCTGCGTCGACTCACCCACAAAAATTTAGGAGAGACTACCTGGTCGGGCTGCTCCCACCCAGAGAGATTTTTGTGGGATTATTTTTGGTGAGGCGTCTGACTGGAGGTGCGACACATTATACGAAGCATGACCTAGGACAGTAGATGACGCATGATTAAACGAAGCATGACCTAGCTATACGACACATTATACGAAATGTGACAGCGAGAGAGAGAGTGTGTAGGTTTGGGAACGGTACCCCCCTCTGAAATATGATGTTGCGTTGCCCTTGGGTATGGCCACTAAAGTACCGTACCCTCATCAAGTCGGCGGCATTACCTGTAGCGTCGCCGCTATCGCCCTCCTCGACTCTGTGAGTCGAGGAAGGTGACGGATGTGTAACCATGTTTCCTCCTCCTCCTCCGCTGTCGCCCGGTTGTTCGGAACTACTCCTCTCTTTGTAGCTCTTATATTCCAGAGGAGTGAATTCCAAATCTGAGAACATGGGGTTACACATGACCTGCTCTCTCTGAATAATTTCTAAGGTATCGTTCGATTTTCTAAATAATTCAGCCGACTTTAAGTCTTGTATCTTGGCATGCCGACCAAACATATTAGCCGTTAATTCAATGGCCAACATTGTCTTCAATAGAGTCAAATGTTCCTGCGGGAGGTTGTGCAACTTATCACCGACGCAGTACCCAACAATCTCATCCGCCAGGGAGGCACATTTCATTCCCTTGATCTGAAATCGTAACATTTCCACCTTAACCTTTAACACGGTATCGTTGACTCTCTCGTCTATTCTGGCTTTCATCTCTTTGCTCGCCATATTGGTCACTGCCCTTCCGAGACGACTCACCAAAAATAAATTCTGCTATACGACTTGAGTTGGCGGTGAACCTTTTTTCTTCGGGACGGTCTAAATTTGTGTGTGTGTGAAAAATTTAAAGAAATCGTTTATTTGTCCACGACATCTTTCACCGAGAGAAGAAATTGTAAAAACTAGGAAGGATAAATAAAAGAAACACATGAACAATTCCATTTTATTTTCCGATTTACATTATATACGAAGCATGACCTAGCTATACGACGAATTATAAGTACGAAGCACCACAGTACCAGTTACTCCCATTAATTTTAGGTCACTTCACTTGATCCTAAAGTTAAGAAAGTGGAGGATCTGATGGAAAGGGATTGAGAGGTGCTTAGTCGGCCGTTGTCAAAGATACCCAGAGAGAGACTACCTGGTCGGGCTGCTCCGCTCAGAGAGGCGACTACGTGGCCGGGCTGCTCCACCTACAGTAGAGAGAGACTAACTGGCCGGGCTCCTGCGACGACACACCCACAAAAATTTGGGAGAGACAAAATTTAGGAGAGAAGAAATTGTAAAAACTAGGAAGGACAAATAAAAGAAAAATATGAAAAATTCCATTTTATTTTCCGATTTACATTATACGAAGCATCACCTAGCTATACGACGAATTATAAGTACGAAGCACCACAGTACCAGTTACTCCCATTACTTTTAGGTCACTTCACTTGATCCTAAAGTTAAGAAAGTGGAGGATCTGATGGGAGGGGATGGAGAGGTGCTTAGTCCGCTGTTGTCATAGATACCCAGAGACTACCTGGCCGGGTTGCTCCACTCAGAGAGGCGACTACCTGGCCGGGCTGCTCCACCTACAGTAGAGAGAGACTAACTGGCCGGGCTCCTGCGGCGACACATCCACAAACATTTAGGAGAGACAATATTTAGGAGAGACTACCTGGTCGGGCTGCTCCCACCCAGAGATATTTTTGTGGGATTATTTTTGGTGAGGCGTCTGACTGCGGGTGCGACACATTATACGAAGCATGACCTAGGACAGGAGACGACGCATTAAACGAAGCATGGCCTAGCGACTACCTGGCCGGGCTGCTCCACCTAGAGAGAGACTAGCTGGTCGGGCTGCTGCGGCGTCGCCGCTGTGCGGGTCCCTCTCGTGATTTTCACACACAAATCTTTAGGCGATCTTCTGCTGTCCAACGTGAGTTGGTGGAATTGGGATCGATCGGAAATACTTCGATCCGAGAGCTACGACCACCCCAGTCAGACGACTCACCAAAAAATAAATTCTGCTATACGACTTGAGTTGGCGCTGAACCTTTTTTCTTCGGGAGGGTCTAAATTTGTGTGTGTGAAAAATTTAAAGAAATCGAATTATCAATTATTTGTCCACAACATCTTTCACCGAGAGAAGAAATTGTAAAAACTAGGAAGGACAAATAAAAGAAAAACATGAACAATTCCATTTTATTTTCCGATTTGCATTATACGAAGCATGACCTAGATATACGACGAATTATAAGTACGAAGCACCACAGTACCAGTTACTCCCATTAATTTTAGGTCACTTCACTTGATCCTAAATTTAAGAAAGTGGAGGATCTGATGGAAAGGGATTGAGAGGTGCTTAGTCGGCCGTTGTCAAAGATACCCAGAGAGAGACTACCTGGTCGGGCTGCTCCGCTCAGAGAGGCGACTACGTGGCCGGGCTGCTCCACCTACAGTAGAGAGAGACTAACTGGCCGGGCTCCTGCGGCGACACACCCACAAAAATTTAGGAGAGACAAAATTTAGGAGAGAAGAAATTGTAAAAACTAGGAAGGACAAATAAAAGAAAAATATGAAAAATTCCATTTTATTTTCCGATTTACATTATACGAAGCATCACCTAGCTATACGACGAATTATAAGTACGAAGCACCACAGTACCAGTTACTCCCATTACTTTTAGGTCACTTCACTTGATCCTAAAGTTAAGAAAGTGGAGGATCTGATGGGAGGGGATGGAGAGGTGCTTAGTCCGCTGTTGTCATAGATACCCAGAGAGAGACTACCTGGCCGGGTTGCTCCACTCAGAGAGGCGACTACTTGGCCGGGCTGCTCCACCTACAGTAGAGAGAGACTAACTGGCCGGGCTCCTGCGGCGACACAACCACAAACATTTAGGAGAGATAATATTTAGGAGAGACTACCTGGTCAGCTCCCACCCAGAGAAATTTTTGTGGGATTATTTTTGGTGAGGCGTCTGACTGCGGGTGCGACACATTATACGAAGCATGACCTAGGACAGGAGACGACGCATTAAACGAAGCATGGCCTAGCGACTACCTGGCCGGGCTGCTCCACCAAGAGAGAGACTACCTGGTCGGGCTGCTGCGGCGTCGCCGCTGTGCGGGTCCCTCTCATGATTTTCACACACAAATCTTTAGGCGATCTTCTGCTGTCCAACGTGAGTTGGTGGAATTGGGATCGATCGGAAATACTTCGATCCGAGAGCTACGACCACCCCAGTCAGACGACTCACCAAAAATAAATTCTGCTATACGACTTGAGTTGGCGCTGAACCTTTTTTCTTCGGGAGGGTCTAAATTTGTGTGTGTGAAAAATTTAAAGAAATCGAATTATCAATTATTTGTCCACAACATCTTTAACCGAGAGAAGAAATTGTAAAAACTAGGAAGGACAAATAAAAGAAAAACATGAACAATTCCATTTTATTTTCCGATTTGCATTATACGAAGCATGACCTAGTTATACGACGAATTATAAGTACGAAGCACCACAGTACCAGTTACTCCCATTAATTTTAGGTCACTTCACTTGATCCTAAAGTTAAGAAAGTGGAGGATCTGATGGGAGGGGATGGAGAGGTGCTTAGTCGGCCTTTGTCAAAGATACCCAGAGAGAGACTACCTGGCCGGGCAGCTCTGCCCAGAAAGGCGACTACCTGGCCGGGCTGCTCCACCGACAGTAGAGAGAAACTAACTGGCCGGGCTCCTGCGTCGACTCACCCCCAAAAATTTAGGAGAGACTACCTGGTCGTGCTGCTCCCACCCAGAGAGATTTTTGTGGGATTATTTTTGGTGAGGCATCTGACTGGAGGTGCGACACATTATACGAAGCATGACCTAGGACAGTAGATGACGCATGATTAAACGAAGCATGACCTAGCTATACGACACATTATACGAAACGTGACAGCGAGAGAGAGAGTGTGTAGGTTTGGGAACGGTACCCCCCTCTGAAATATGATGTTGCGTTGCCCTTGGGTATGGCCACTAAAGTACCGTACCCTCATCAAGTCGGCGGCATTACCTGTAGCGTTGCCGCTACCGCCCTCCTCGACTCTGTGAGTCGAGGAAGGTGACGGATGTGTAACCATGTTTCCTCCTCCTCCTCCGCCGTCGCCCGGTTGTTCGGAACTACTCCTCTCTTTGTAGCTCTTATATTCCATATTCCAGAGGAGTGAATTCCAAATCTGAGAACATGGGGTTACACATGACCTGCTCTCTCTGAATAATTTCTAAGGTATCGTTCGATTTTCTAAATAATTCAGCCGACTTTAAGTCTTGTATCTTGGCATACCGACCAAACATATTAGCCGTTAATTCAATGGCCAACATTGTCTTCAATAGAGTCAAATGTTCCTGCGGGAGGTTGTGCAACTTATCACCGACGCAGTACCCAACAATCTCATCCGCCAGGGAGGCACATTTCATTCCCTTGATCTGAAATCGTAACATTTCCACCTTAACCTTTAACACGGTATCGTTGACTCTCTCGTCTATTCTGGCTTTCATCTCTTTGCTCGCCATATTGGTCACTGCCCTTCCGAGACGACTCACCAAAAATAAATTCTGCTATACGACTTGAGTTGGCGGTGAACCTTTTTTCTTCGGGACGGTCTAAATTTGTGTGTGTGTGTGAAAAATTTAAAGAAATCGATTATTTGTCCACGACATCTTTCACCGAGAGAAGAAATTGTAAAAACTAGGAAGGATAAATAAAAGAAACACATGAACAATTCCATTTTATTTTCCGATTTACATTATATACGAAGCATGACCTAGCTATACGACGAATTATAAGTACGAAGCACCACAGTACCAGTTACTCCCATTAATTTGAGGTCACTTCACTTGATCCTAAAGTTAAGAAAGTGGAGGATCTGATGGAAAGGGATTGAGAGGTGCTTAGTCGGCCGTTGTCAAAGATACCCAGAGAGAGACTACCTGGTCGGGCTGCTCCGCTCAGAGAGGCGACTACGTGGCCGGGCTGCTCCACCTACAGTAGAGAGAGACTAACTGGCCGGGCTCCTGCGGCGACACACCCACAAAAATTTAGGAGAGACAAAATTTAGGAGAGACTACCTGGTCGGGCTGCACCCACCCAGAGAGATTGTTGTGGGATTATTTTTGGTGAGGCGTCTGACTGGGGTTGCGACACATTATACGAAGCATGACCTAGGACAGTAGACGACGCATTAAACGAAGCATGACCTAGCTATACGACGCATTATACGAAACGTGACAGCGAGATGGAGAGTGTGTACTCGTCGGAGCACAACCACCGCCGCCGTATTCTATGTGCTTGCTGCACCGTCTTGCCTGTGTTGGTGCACCTGTGCCAACACAGGCACACACGACACCGTATTCGGCTCCTCGATTGGGTTATGAAACGATCTTTCACCCACAAAAATTTAGGAGAGAAGAAATTGTAACAACTAGGACAAATAAAATAAAAACATCAACAATTCCATTTGATTTTCCGATTTACATTATGCGAAGTACGAAGCACCACAGTACCAGTTACTCCCATTATTTTTAGGTCACTTCACTTGATCCTAAAGTTAAGAAAGTGGAGGATCTGATGGGAAGGAATGGAGAGGTGCTTAGTCGGCCGTTGTCAAAGATACCCAGAGAGAGACTACCTGGTCGGGCTGCTCCGCCCAGAGAGGCGACTACCTGGCCGGGCTGCTCCACCTACAGTAGAGAGAGAGACTAACTGGCCGGGCTCCTGCGGCGACTCACCCACAAAAATTTAGGAGAGACAACATTTATGGGACACAATTTTTAGGAGAGCCTACCTGGCCGGGCTGCTCCCACCCAGAGAGATTTTTGTGGGATTATTTTTGGTGAGGCGTCTGACTGGGGGTGCGACACATGATACGAAGCATGACCTAGGACAGTAGACGACGCATGATTAAACAAAGCATGACCTAGCTATACGACGCATTATACGAAACGTGACAGCTAGAGGGAGAGTGTGTACCTCGTCGGAACACAGCCACCGCCGCCGTATTCTGTGTGCTTGGTGCACCGTGTTGCCTGTGTTGGTGAATTTAAAGCGTGACAAAATACTTCGATCCGAGAGCTACGACCACCCCTGTCAGACGACTCACCGAAAATAAATTCTGCTATACGACTTGAGTTGGCGGTGAACCTTTTTTCTTCGGGAAAGGGTGAGATTTGTGCTGGAGATTGACGGTAGCTCCACTTTTTGCTGAAGAGTGACGAGAATTGGCCCAGTATAATACCCTCTTAATTTAATTAAAAATTAAGCACCTCTCCATCCCTTCCCATCAGATCCTCCACTTTCTAAACTTTAGGATCAAGTGAAGTGACCTAAAATTAATGGGAGTAACTGGTACTGTGGTGCTTCGTACTTATAATTCGTCGTATAGCTAGGTCATCTATCTATCTATCTATCTATCTATATGCTCAGGCCCAAGCCCCATTTTGGGGGTAACTAGGTCATGCTTCGTATAATGTAAATCACTGGTCGCGATGGCGCGAGGGTTGAAGGGCGTGAGCGTCGCGCTGTCCCTGTGTATCATCCTTCTCAACATCCAGAGGGGATGTGCCGATATACAGGTGCAGAGGGGACCGGTAGTGTACCAGGTCAACACTAAGCAAGTTTTGAGGGACCTCGTCACACAGAAATCACACACAAGTGAAATCTTTGTCACCATTCCTGCCTGGGCATCTACATATCTCGGTAAGCCACAGCGTCTTAGCAAACAGTCTGGCACAACCTCGCTACATCACCTATTGTGCTACACTCTAATTAGCTGTGGAGACATAGAGACCAACCCAGGCCCCAGCTCAATGTTGAAGAAACCTCACCACAAATCAAGTAAGGCAGACACCGACATTTCAACAGTCCCTAGCAGTAAAATTCGTTATAACAAACTGGGCAAGCAGGCACCCCAGTCTCCCATTACGCTTCAACTCCCAACCAAGACCGCAGGGCAACCGCCAGCACAGTGCCAACACTCTACCTACTCAACATTACCCTCAACTGTATCATCACTACCGCAGCTATCGGTGACCCAAGTAACACAACATGTAACCAGAACACCCAAAACAACAGGAAGCTCTAGCAAACACATCGACAATGAAGTAACAGCAACGAACAAGAAAGACAAGAGAAACCCCCCATCCCCCACAACACGACGCCGCTGCACAACAAATCAACCAAACCTACCACAACACAACCCAACACTATCGGCAACCCAGGTAGCTCAACATGCGACCAGAACAGCTAAAAAAGAAGGGATCAGTCGCAACAACATCAACAATAAAGCAGCAACAACGGCCAAGAACAAGGACATCAAACAACAAATACAGGTAGGGGTGGGAGGGGGGCAAGGGGGCGCCACAACCTGTCCCCATCTCACGCGCTCACACCCCAGCAGCCGCTCACGGCACTCAGCTGATCACCACACCACCAGACGTACGATGAACAGTAACAGGAAAATATGTATAGTGTGCGATATTGGATTCAACAAAAGGAGTACAACTTCACGATGTAGTAGTTGTAATGAAACAGTACACGATCGATGTACTTACGTTACTAGCAGAAAAGAAGTGGAATGCGATAAATGTAGGGAAGTAGCTATTAAGCCAGAGGATTATGTTAAAGGCCCTAAAATCATTTGTGAAATATGTGAATCACTCATAACAAGAAAACAAAGAATCCTAAACTGTGTTAAGTGTAAAACTGTAGCTCACATGAAGTGCATCTCTAAGAAGACCAACAGTGAAGAACGGGAATTCCTATGCAACATGTGTGCCTTGCATTCATTACCGATTATTAATATTAAACGAACCAATGAACCAAGCAATGGGCATAGGGTCTGTGAACTGGTTTAAATCTTATCTTAGTAGTAGAATCCAAAGAGTCAAAATTGATGATAATATATCTGATCCTATGCCAATTAACTGTGGGGTCCCGCAGGGAAGCATCCTTGGTCCCTTACTCTTTCTCTGTTATGTGAACGACATGGAACTGGGTGTCTCATGTAAATTATTACTGTATGCAAACGACAGAGTGCTTCTGGTTTCAGGAAAAGACCCAATAAGTATTGCCGCTTCACTTTCCAAAGAACTAGAATCATGTAGTGAATGGCTAGTGGACAATAGACTATCTCTTCACCTGGGCAAGACGGAAGCCATGTTATGTGGAACAAAACGCAAACTGAAAGACATTGTGGGCTTCTCGGTCAACTGTAATTATATTCCTATAACAACAGTGTCACAAGTTAAATATCTCGGACTAAAACTGGACGCGAGTTTGTAAGGTGAAACAATTTTGGAATCTCTCATGAGTAAGTGTAAAGCACGTATAAAATACCTGTATAGACAGGTGGGATGCTTGCCCGCGGCGACCAAAATGACCCTCTGCCAAGCGCTTGTTCAATGTCATTTTGACTATTCTGTGTCATCCTGGTACTCTGCATCATCTAAATCAGCACAGCACAAACTTCAGGTCACTCAAAATAAAATGGTTAGGTTCATGCTGAACCTAGGACCCAGATCACATGTTGGCCAGGAACAACTTCAGTCACTAGGTATGCTCAATGTCTCTGACAGGGCCAAACAAATCAGGCTCACTAATGCCTTCAACATTTTCTATGCTAGAGCTCCACAGTATCTAAAGAATTATTTTGTTAAAGCAAATGAGAGGAGTGGACATAATACAAGAAACAGGATGTTTAATTTTAAGGTCCCGAGAATCCAAGGACAGGGTAAGCAAACATTCTTCTTCACTGCCATCAAAGACTGGAACGACCTACCCCAGTCAGTCCGTGAAAAGAGAACACTGTATTCCTTCAGACGTAGCCTGAAGGAACACCTGAACCGGACAGCTGCGAGAAGGGAGCACCAAGCTTATGTCTACTACTAAATACGACATAAGAGATTGACAAAACAAACTGAAATTATTACTGATTACGGATTACTGATATTTAGTATAGGATGTAAGGTATCTTAAAATAACCCCCTAGAAATACTTTCTCTAAGGTATCTATTTCTTTATCGTCCCCATTTCCCCAGCTAACCTAATCCCACAAGGACCCCAATGGAAATACGCCGAACGGCCTTATTGGGCTATCCTTAGTTGGAATTATGCAAGGCTGGTACATGTCATATTTGTAACATACAATGTGGTACCAACTCTGTAAATTGCTAACTGAATAAATATTAATATTATTATTATTATTATGAATTTTTACAATTTCTTCTCCCCCAGTCGCCATATCAAAGTCTTCAACCTATATCTTGAGTCATCTCTTCGGGAGCGAATAGAGCCTCAACTTCAGAGTCACACTGTCCCAAATCTGTATACTTCCGCTGGAGCTCACGGTCGGCCTCAGTGTCTTCTTCTCGAATGATGATATTGGTGTCTACTAACCTCTTATACTCTTCCGCTAAATATAGATATACATATTTTCCATAAATTATCTAGAAATCCGTTGCTAAGGGATTCAATTTAATAGAAAATATATACCTTAGTTAATGCTCGCAGTCTTGGTATTTTTGTATCATTTAAGAGGTGTTCATGTAGCCCTAACCACGACTCTACTTATATAAATATTCATTAACATTATCGCATCATAACATATCGACTACAATAAAAGTAATTAATATATAGCAAAATATAGAAGTAACCTTCATACATAAGAATAAAAGAAAATAGGAGTCTACAGAAAGCTAATTGGCTAACACAAGGCAGTTCCCCCTCACACTCAACCCTAATTATAAGGCCTAAGTAGCCTATAGAGTCAGACCTAGGCTAACTCACTAACACATATCGTATATATAGCCTACTAATTATCCTTTGGCTCTAGCCTCTACCTTATGCACCTAAACCATTAACTATTTCATAACATTTGATGCTTATTATATTTGTACTATCTGATAATGTTAATGTGTTAATTAATGACATCTAAAATAAATAATGTAGTCCTCTATACACAGTAACACGAGTTAAGAAAATACTATAGTCTGTGTATTAATGTACATTTTCTTATATGCATAGGCACCTATTACATGTTCTATGTTAAGAACGGTAGACTAAAGTAAAAGTGCGCAGACAATTCGCACGTATCACCAATCATTTTGATAGTTTCTCGGTTATATATCGCCTCATTCTGATATATATGCTTAGATAATATTATGATACATCTATGGCTCGCTTTCCAAAGCGATTTGTTAGGAAATGCGAAATGGTGGATATTTTACGGTGATGTATTGGGAAATCATGGCGGTATCTGAAAACTATAACCTATAGCGGGTGGATTTCGAAGCTAAAAGGATTATATAACCTATTTTCAGCACCACCAGTATAATTAATCAAGTATATAATGCATTTCGTAATAGATAAAGGTATCAAACGTTTTCAATAGGGACTGCAATTAATGGAATAGGTATTAGGAAGACTTGGCACCTCAAATCTGACCAGTGTTACCAGATCAGATGGAGGTCTATTGTAGGAATTGTTGGACCAATAGCATCGAGCTTTAATAATTAATATCTCCATTAATATGGAATGTTGAGAGTTCTGGTCTTCGTTAATCGATGGAACTTTTGGACGGCATTCTGTAGAGCTTTTCAAAACTCGGGTAGCTATTATGGTTGATGAGAAAATAGACTGAATGTATTTTGGTGCTGCCGTTTCTAAGCTCCGTCCCCCTCCGAGTCGTCTTATAGAAGTTTTGGGAACGAATTGTTCTCGTAAAATAAAGAAGCTCAGAATATAGCAATTTTGGTGCCACGTATGTTATATTTGGCTTTACCACTTCCAGTTTGTTCAGTTATTATAAAAATGGATGCAATATTTGGAATAAATTGCTAACTGAATAAATATTATAATTATTAGGGGTTCGTCCCCTACGGGAAACCCCTATTGTAATCATTAAACCTGGAATTTCATCCAAATTCTTTTTACGCGCCGGTTTCGACGCAATAACTCCAGAACCGCTTTTTGGATCGGCATCAAACTTTCACAAGAGGTGCGTTTTTGTATTGGGCAACTTTTGATATGCTAAACATCCGGCATGGTGGCCAAACAGGTCCGTGGCAGCCGATTTCCCGAAAAACTTGCCGCTTAAATACCGTCTCTCCCACTCACAGGAAACGACTGGGCTTTGGCATACGCACTCCCCTACTAATGCTCCGCAAATTTTATAGAGAAGGTTTTGCTTTTGCACGTGGGTTTTTTCCGGTAATCTTGAAAAAACCTCGAATTCCACTTAACCCGGGAGCTGCGGGGAGACTCTTAAGAGTTCCCCCGGCGCACTGCGGGGAGACTCTTAAGAGTCAGAGAAAATAAAAATCAACTTTTGACATAGAAAAAAAAAAAAAAATTTATATTTTTTTTTTTTTATTTTTTATTTTTTTTTTGGCCCCTGGGCCATGCAAAATCTCAGTCCTCTACCTCCCCTCCTTCCCCACTTTCCTCCTCTCCTTCAGTTATCACCTATTTTCCCTGTTATTCCCTTATTCTGAGGTATATTTTCGTGCTAACATTAGAAATCCGATTGGAGGGTGTGGTCATCACTGATAGCAAGCGAGTGCAAGAGAGAGAGAGAGAGTATCGATCGACTGTGTCTCAGTGGCCTTGGGGGAAATTGGCGGGAAAGCAGATTGCCTCACCCATACATTATACAACTCGCGGGCTATATCTCCGATTTTGACCATCCAAACGCTGTTTTCACTCGTTTTATTGTTGTTTCAGGTTAATACCTTTATAATCAACCCATAATAGGCGCATATGGATAAGTATTAATGCTATTAATGGCACAATGAATATTTTAGTGGCGGAAACACCTCAAATACGTCAGCACAGGGGGACGTTTCCAATTACCCCCATGCGCACTTCAGAGGTTAAAATTCCACATCTTGAAAACTACGCCGATGATCAGAGCCATGCTTGCGTAGTTGGGTGAGGCTCGCGATTCCGAACGTTTTGATACCAAAAAAATATAAATGGGTGGAATAGTTTGGCCGCAGCATTGAAAACGGTCTATTCTTAAATTACTTTAAAACCGAATTCGCTACCCACACAAAGTTTACCGTCTACAGTCTATAGGCTTCCACGCATCCCCCAGTTTTGCTTAATAACATAATCTCTTTATTATTCAGTCCTATCTTTTGTTTTTTTATTTAACTCTCTCAAAACCGTTCGAGTCCCTACGAATTCCAGCAATTATTTAGCCAACCTACCTATACATACCTACCCTACCAAATAATAATGATAAATTCAAATTTATTTTTGGTGAATGACAGAGTATTGGCTAAGGTTTTTAACAATTCCTCCCTTTGCCAAATGCTTAGTTTAATAACAATGATATGGACCTTTAAAGTTTTGGCAATTGCCCGTGTGACTCGTATTTTAACCCTCCTAAAGTGTTACCACGAAATACCGCTAGATCCTTTCTCAAAAGTCGCTAGCATGTTGCTACATAGCCAAACAATGTTAGGATAATGCTGCAATTTCTAAAGAGTTTTGGTTTGTTTGTTTTGCAAATTTTACAATGTAGTATGACTAGAATGTCTGAAATTTTCAAATTATCCCTAGTAAATGTCTCTTAGATATAAAAGAAATGGCTGCTAGATTGAAGTAAATAGCTCTACATTTAGCGGTAATATGTAGCTTTACAACTGGCACCACTGCAACCACCACCTCCCTCCCAGTATGTCTCCACAAAATACTGCTAGATCCTTTCTCAAAAGTCGCTAGCATGTTGCTACATAGTCAAACAATGTTAGAATAATGCTGCAATTTCTAAAGAGTTTTGGTTTGTTTGTTTTGCAAATTTTACAATGTAATATGACTAGAATGTCTGACATTTTTAAATTATCCCTAGTAAATCTCTCTAGATATGAAAAAATGGCTGCTAAATTGAAGTAAATAGCTCTACATCTAGTGGTAATATCTAGCGATACAACTGGCAACACTGCCTAGCCCTTCCTTCCTATCTTCTTCCTCCCTCATATGTATCAACAACCACTCTAGTGAACTTTCGGTATTTAGTTTATTCAGCTTAATACTATTTATCCACATAAAATAGAAACCTATCACGATTGTTGTCTAATACAACCATAGATAATACTATTACATAGTATTTGAACATGATGTCGAATTTAGCAGTTCTGTTTACCTTGAACAGTAATTGACAGTCTGTGACAGAACCGAAAGCTTCTCTTGCCGTGTAGTACTCAAAGAAAGCAGGGGTACTTAAGCCAAGTCAGAGATGCAGAGGTAACTTTCACAATGCATTATAACCCGAGACAGACACCAATATACCACTAAATCAGACAAATATCACTACAAAAAAGATAGGAAAATATTATATTAATGTCCTAGGTATTTGAAATTATGCAAATGAGTAAAATCCGTTATGATATAATGATAATGGGATTGATTAGTATCTGGCAACAGTGTTGCACAAAATTTTCTGAACGTATGCGAACTTCGGAGTATTTATCCCATTAATATACACATCTATCACTATTTAAATTTAATACAACCATACACAGTGCTATTACATATTATTTGAACATAATATAGGATGCTCTTTCCTTTAAACCATTTTCTATATTCACGAAAAATATAGGCCTAGCCTAGGCAGCGCTACCGGTAGGTACGAATTTATCAGTTCGAATTTTGATTGAGAGTGGGATTAGGCCTAGGCCTAGCCTAGGGCTTAACATGGGATACTGTTTGGGGTTTGGGAATAGACTGAGGCTGCTGTAGGCCTAATTAGGTAAAATTAGTCAAATCGAGACAATTGCATAGCCTAGGCCTATTAAGCAAATATTTTACCAATCTACAATAGGCCTAGTCTATTCGCTGTAAGTAGGCAAGAAATCATGACCTAGGCTATAACCTCTGTAACTAAAAAACAACTAGGCCTAGAGTGATCAAGCTAATATGTGACTATGTCGACCATTTGGGAAGAGTCAGTCAAGGAATAGCCTAGATGTGGAAATTTGCAGCCAATTTGCTCTAGCCCTATTTGATATACAGAGGTTAGAGGTCATTGTTGAGGCCCCCCCCTCATGACATATTGTCATCATCTTATATATTGCCAGCAGGGAGCAAATAACCGAAAAAAATCGCCGTCAAAATAGACGCGAACTTAACCATGGCGATCGACACATGTAAACATGGCGGTGGAGCGGCGACGAAAGCTTGCCATCATGTTCCCGTCCATTTTGAATGCCGTTGGATACAATAATATGTTGAGGGGGGCAAATAGGCCTAACCAAGCTGCGGCGATCGACCATGTAAACATGACGGCGGCGGCGGCGGCGGACGCTTGCGATCATGTTCCCGTCTATTTTGACTGCCATTGGATACAATAATATGTTGAGGGAAGGGCTTTGCGGCAATTTTTGTGGTTGTTTGCCCCCTACTGGCAATATATATGATGATAACATGTCATGGGGGGGGGGGGGGGTGAGGGGGGGCTTTCAACATATTATTGTATCGAATGGCATTCAAAATAGACAGGAACATTATCCCAAGCGTCCAACGCCGACACCGCCGCGGCTGCTGAAGAACAAGGAAATTAGCAATAGGTTTCATTGTGAACTGGAGGAAATTAATAGAAATAAGGAAGCTAGGCCTAGCGATGTAAATAGTCAATGGAATTTCCTTATTAATGACAATTATATGTATAGGTATAAAGTAAAAACAATATATTTTACATAATTTATTGCATATCTTACATATTTAAACAATTATATATTAAAAATAGTTTAACCACACCACTGAGTTCCCCCATAATACTCTAATAGGGCTGGCCTGAAGAATTAGATCAAGATGGACAACCAATCAACACATGATAGGTAGGGAAGGGCAGGTTAACAACGGCGATCGACAAATGTAAACATGACGACCGTACACTCGGAAACTACATCCATCCCCATTAGCCTAACCTAACAACCTTACCTAACCTATCCTAGTATTATGGGTGGAGGCTGCCACCCCCTAGACCCAGTACGTTGGATACAAAACTAACCCTCACGTAACACCTAGTATATGTCCCTAGTACCCAGTACGTGGGATACCAAGCTAACCCTCACGTAACACCTAGTATATGTCCCTAGTACCTAGTATTTGGGATACAATACTAACCCTTACATAACACCTAGTATATGTCCCTAGTACCCAGTACGTGGGATACAAAACTAACCTTCACCTAGCATATGTCCCTCACTCAGTACACCTTTCACCCTCACTACCGTTCGTGAGTCTTCATACATCTTCATTATCACACGCACCAGCCACTCCTCTACGCCAAATTTTCTCCTAGCCTACTGCACAACTTCTTACTTTCAGTAGAGACGTGATTTTCCGGGCCCGTCGCAAGACCACCGTCTCAACCGAGCCGTCGCAAGATCATCACAGGACAGGAAAAACAACACAGGCTTGCTCCAAGCCAGCACACATCTTACAAATATATAGGCTAGGCTATACAACTTCCATTTCATCGGAATAACATTCACCGCCAATTTAATTATCATAAGGATTATATAAATGCAATTCTGATATGAAAAAACAATCGGTAAATATCATAACCTAGGCCTAGTCAAAGCTGGGGTTTGTTGTTGTTTCGTGGACAAAATTTAACCAAGCGTACTGTCCCACATTAATTTATTATCAACAATTGGATATACGTTACTGTGGGCTCTTATTACTCTACTTCCTAATAATAGGCAAGTAAATTATAACATAATGTTTGGATAAACAAATATACCGAAATAAATTAGAATGGAGAAACAGTAAGTTGAGTGAGATGTTTCAGCTTGCCGTCAACCCCGCTCCGGAGCTCTCTTGCCGTCGCAAGAGAATATTGGTGTCTCGCTTGCTAAAGGTGGGCTTGCGACGGGACCAGAAAAACAGTTTTTCGGGTAGATCTTGCGACGGTGGTCTTGAGACGGGACCGGAAAAACACCTCTTAGATATCTTTCCTGCAGCTGCCTGACTATGAAGTTATCATACCTTCAAAGACTCTCTCACACTCACAGACCTTCATGACTTGGCCAAGCATTTTCAGGCCTCTTATAGCAGTTGCAAGGGGAGCCTAACTCTGAAATCACTAGATAGTGCCTCCAGAACCATAAAAAAGAGGAGAGGGCTTAATTAACACACTTCCCTGTTGGACTCCGACGCGAACTGAAAATTCATCACTCAGTACCCTCACGTAACACCTAGTATATGTCCCTAGTAGCCAGTACTTTGAATACAAAACTAACCTCCACCTAACACCTAGTATATGTCCCTAGTAACCAGTACATGGGATATAAAGCTAACCCTTACCAAATATCTAGTACCGTACTGTATATGTCAATCCAAGGTCCTCCTGCTAATGAAGAAGTTCCTGAGGTTGGCGGGGCGTCTCCGTCGACTGCGGGGCATGGGTGCCCTCCCCTGAAATCTACGATGTCCCCGTCCTCCCTGTGAAACCTCTCCACCCTGGGGTCCTTTCCGCCCGGATAGGGTGACATAAGCTTCACAGCTTCACTACCCTATATCCTCAACAAGAAGTACTGTATATGTCCCTCACTCAGCTGTACACCTTTCACCCTCACTACCGTTCGTGAGTCCTCGTACATCTTCATTATCACATGCACCAGCCACTCCTCAACGCCAAGTTTTCTCCTAGCCTACTGCACAACTTCTCTGGCCACCTTATCAAAGGCCTTCTCCCGGTCTGCAAACACAACATCAGATCCCTATCTTTTAAGTACATACAGTACATACAGTATCTTTCCCTTATCATACCTTCTAAGACTCTCTCACAGACCTTCATGACTTAGTCAAGCATTTTCAGGACCCTTATAGCAGTTCCCAGGGGAGCCCAACTCTGAAATCACCAGATAGTGCCTCCAGAACCATAAAAAAAAAAGAGGAAAGGGCTTCATTAACACAGAGCCCTGGTGGACTCCGACGCGAACTGAAAACTCATCACTCAGTACCGGTACATCTTTCACCCTCACTGCCGTTTGTGAGTCCTCATACATCTTCATTATCACACAAATACCTTCATGACTTAGATTGTGCCGTGTCCTAGCATGAAACCAAACTGCATATCGTCAATATCATACCTTCAAAGACTTTCTCACAGACCTTCATGACTTGATCAAGTATTTTCAGGCCCCTATAATTTTCCCTATCCAATGAGTCCCCTTTGCTCGTATACAGTATATAATATACTTTTGTGCCATTCATCAGAGATTACTTCCTCTCTGATGATGAAGTTAATTAGCTCATTGAACACACCTACTCCTTTCTCACCTGAGGCCTTAATCATCTCGGCTAGAATGCCAGAGTATCCTGCAGCTTTTCTGTCCTTCATTAAGTTATTGCACTGCTTACAAAAGCTGGCACAATCACAGGGAGGGGGGATTATTCGTAGTGTATCACAAACTTATTTTACAATGGAAAATAATGCATGAGGAGGGCTGGGTAGGCCTATTAGTATTTTGTGAAATAACTTAAATTAGGTTAGGCTATAGTATACTTCATTAGGTTATTAGGCCTATGAGAAACCAGGCCTAGGCCTAGCTTAATTTTATTTCACTGCTCAACATATTTTTTTTTTTTTTTTTGCTTTTGAGCTCTGCATAGGGCTATATTCAGGTAGGCTTGGGTTTTAGTAAAATTGCATTAGGCTATGCTACATATTTTTACTTCTATTGGAAAGCACAGGCCTACACAATAGTACACATGTTAAAGAATTTAACCTAGCCTACCACAATTTAGCCTAGACTGAAAGAACAAACAAAAATAGGCTAGGCTAATTGCAGCTAAATAATTTAGCCTAGCCTCACCAATTTAGCCTAGACTGAAAAAACAAAACAAAAATAGGCTAATTGCAGTTTTGGTAAGAGTTGTAGTTGTGGGCATACCAAAAGCTTTGTTTATATAGCCTAGTCGCACGCTCGCAGTTAGGCCTACATTCGCTTCTAATTTAACTGCTGGGGTAAACTTGGTAAAGCCACCCTCAATCCGCCGGCCGGTAACAAAACAATTTACCCAACGCCTGGCCGTGAGATACAATAATGGGTTGAAGGGGCTTTATCCCCCTATGACTTATTGTCATCATCATCTATATCACCAGCAGGGGCAAATAACCACAGTCAAATTAGACGCGAATGTAATCGCGAGCGTGCGACTATGTAAATAAATGGACGATAGACCCGCTAACGCATTTTTTCCTAATGTATTAGATTTTTTTATATTTAGGACCTCAACAGTTGAAAGATGACAATTTTAAGGTTTATTTTAGGCTATACAAAAATATTTGCTTTGTAACTTAGATACTCATATTTATGCTTATAATTGCAGTACGAGTGGGGTTTTTCTTTTTATATGTAGGCCTAGGCTAAACAAATGTTAGTTTTTGTTTTATAGGCTACACTAGGCTGAATTTATGCTAATAAATATTAATTGGAGGGAGCAAATCTGTCAAGGAATAGCCTAGATGTGGAAATTTACAACCAATTTGCTCTATCCCTTTTTGAGATACAGAGGTTAGAGATCGTTGGATACAATAATATGTTGAGGGGGTCAATCGCCCCCCATGACATATTGTCATCATCATATATATTGCCAGCAGGGGGCAAATAGCCTAGGCCTAGCCTAACTACAACAAAAATCGCCGTCAAAATAGACGCGAACTTATATTAACTACGGCGATCAACCATTGCCCGCACCAGCCGTCCCCCAGTTATTGTTGAGGTCCTGAGGAACCGTATGACTTTGACGAGCTCTTCCCTCCGCTGTCTCCGCATCCCATGTATCGTCGTACGGTACCCCTTCCCCTCCACATCCTACATCTGGTCGTTCTACATATGCCTCCTAAGCCTCGCCTCGTCCCGTCACTGAGCATGTGGATGGGCGTCCCTTTCTGGCTTCAAAGATGGATTCCTTCCGACAGCTCCTACTGGATTGTCTGGGGTTGGTTGATAAGGGCACCTCGCTTCAAGACATTGCTCTGGCCCTAGTACCGTGGTTTGTAGGTCTCTGGTTCACCACCTGATGACCTGCTATTGGGTTGTTGCCTTTACAGTGTTACGGTTCTACGAATGACCTAGAATGAAAGTGACACGGTGGTGAATTTTAACCTTAACTATAAACAAATTTAATTGTGACATAGGATCTCCGCGACCGCGAACTTATATTAACTACGGCAATCGACCATTGCCCGCACCGGCCGTCCCCCGGTTATTGTTGAGGTCCTGAGGAACCGTATGACTTTGACAAGCTCTTCCCTCCGCAGTCTCCGCATCCCATGTATCGTCGTACGGTACCTCTTCCCCTCCACATCCTACATCTGGTCGTCCTACATATGCCTCCTAAGCCTCGCCTCGTCCCGTCACTGAGCATGTGGATGGGCGTCCCTTTCTGTCTTCAAAGATGGATTCCTTCCGACAGCTCCTACTGGATTGTCTGGGGTTGGTTGATAAGGGCACCTCGCTTCAAGACATTGCTCTGGCCCTAGTACCGTGGTTTGTAGGTCTCTGGTTCACCACCTGATGACCTGCTATTGGGTTGTTGCCTTTACAGCCTTACAGTTCTACGAATGACCTAGAATGAAAGTGACACGGTGGTGAATTTTAACCTTAACTATAAACTAATTTAATTGTGACATAGGATCTCCGCGACTACGGTAGGGCCGGAGTGGGCGAGTATTTGCCTGAGGTTGCCCCAAGACAAGACAAGACAAAATTCTAGTGCTGGTTTTACTCAGATTTTGTGAGTTTTAATTTAGCCTAGCCTAGGCCTAAGAGTTCAGAAAATTTGCAAAATGCACCCCATACTAGCCTACCCATAGCCTAATAGGCCTAGTGATTCTTTTTTGGCAGACCACCCACAAATTTTCATATAGCCTAGGCCTAGGCTAGCCTAAGTTCTGGAATGCATGTTGGAATAGCCTTCCTATAAACTGTAGGCTAGGCTACTTCCTTTTAATTTAAGTTTGATTCTTTGGAAAAATCTATTAGGCCTAGACCAGGGCAGGAAAGTAACATTTAAAATGACGTGTAAAAAGTCGCCCATAAACGGCGGGCCGCTATGTTATTGTAATTAGGGAGCTTATTTCGTCTGTTGATTGACTTTGTCCTTAATTGGGGATCCTATGAATTAGCACAGATGATGATGACTTACCGTACATCATAATACGTGACGGGCCGACGTGGGGGGGGCAGAGCCGCAGAGACCCCCTCAACATATTTGGTGTCCCACAGTAACTTTTAATGGTATAGATGTAGTTACCGGGTGTACGGTCGTCATGTTTACATAGAACGATCGTCGCGGTTAACTTCGCGTCTATTTTGACGTTTATTTTTTTCGGCATATTTCATTTTATTCACTTCCTTTTATATTTAGGCTATAATCTAGCTTTGGCACGACAATAACCCTAACCTAGTCTTTCTTAACCCGGCAAGCGCGATAGGCCTCACGGAAGGCTTCCTATAGGGAACGCGATAGGCCTCACGGAAGCAAGACCATAAAAAAAGCCTTCCAAAAAAAAAAAAGGGCCTATCAAAACAAAGGATTTTGTCTCTAGGTGAGATAATTCCCCTCTAGTACTCATCCATGTGTTTCTCACCCCTCCCCCTTCCCTCCTTCCCCACCTTATTCCCCCCTCCCTCCCCCCCCCCATTATCACCTATTTTTCCTCTTATTATCATCATTTATCCGTTATTTTTTTCTCCCCCCATAATGTAGCACAAGTGGGTTGCATAAAAGATCGTTATGCAACACCCAGACACCGGCACACACCGCCCCGCTCGTCTCAGTTGACTCCCAGACAGCGAGAGGGGAGGGCTGCCTGTGGCTCTCTCTCGCCTGAGATTATGACCGGGTGGCCAATATCTTCGTTTTTCACCACCCAAATGCTTTTCCCACTTATTTTAGCACTCTTGAAGGTTCATATATACATCATATATGTAAAATAAAAGCATACCGAAAACAAATAATGCTTTATATTGTAAATATAACGAATTCTGTCAGAATCCAGGGCTAGAAATGCACAAATAACTACCCTAGCACCTAGGTCTATATCGCGCTTGTCAGGTTAAAGATTCTTCTAATCTTCCAGTAGCCTATAGCCTAATTTAGGTCATTTTTAAAGGCACACAATTAAATGGTTGGTATTTTAAACGACACTACTGCAGCATTATGAGAAACAATTTATTAGAGATAATAGGCAACAATAGATTCGCCATATTTTTCTCCATAAGCTATAGTCCGCATGGAGGATTTTCGTTATCGACAAATTGAAAAAATTCCCACTTCACAGACAAAATAGACAAATACACCAAAAATTGGGGTGTGGGGGCAGCAGCCCCCACCCATAATAGCCTACTATAATAGGTTAGGTAAGGTTGTTAGGTTAGACTAGCCTTATGTCCATTCAAAGGGGTATAGGCCTATTAAACACTAGGATAACCTATACCTGGTCAAGGGTAAGTCCTGCTGTAGTCAACTTGAATGCTACCTTAAATTGTAATATTAGACTAGGCATAGCCTATAGAAAAAATAGCCTAGCCTACTTATTTATTGTAGCCTATAATATAGGCCTAGCCGTGTAGAATGTAGAGTTCGGGCATACCGCCACCATTGTTTACACTGCGCAGAGCGGCGACGGAAGCTTGCCATCATGTTCCCGTCTATTTTGACTGCCATTGGATACAATAATATGTTGAGGGGAGGGCTTTGCGGCAATTTTTTTGGTTGTTTGCCCCCTACTGGCAATATATATGATGATGACAACACGTCATGAGGGCAAAGCACCCCCTCAACATATTATTGTATCCAATGGCATTCAAAATAGACGGGAACATTATCGCAAGTGTCCGACGCCGACACCGCCGCCGTAATGTTTACATATGTCGATCACCGTGGTTAAAGGCTGGTTCACACATAGCCGAGTCGGTGCGCGAGTCCAACACGAGTCACACTCGTCGATTATCGCCGTCGCTGGAGGCTGAGTCGGCCGCGAGTAGCAATTGTTCCCGAGTCAAGGAGAGTGTAACACGAGTTAACTCGATTCAATACGAGTCAACACGTGTTCATGCAAGAGTCTGTACGAGTAACTGAGAGTCAAAACGAGTGTAACACGAACCCAACACGAGTGTCAAAAATTTGAAAAATAATGGCCACATTCCAGGGCACGTAAACAAAGAGTATGGACGAGTCAACGCGATTGTTACACGGATCAACACGATTTTTATACGGATCAACACGAAAGACAACGCGTTGACTCTCGTTGGATCTCTGTTGCACACGTGTTGACTCGTGTTACATCCGTGTAAACTCTCGTTGATTCTTCCTACATTTTTGAAATAACGGTATTTCAAATGACACTTGCTTTTTCGTGTTACACTCGTGTTTTTTTCTCAGTGGATCGTGTTTACTCTTGTTTACTCGTGTTTTCACTTGTGTTTGAATCGTGTAAACTCTGGCATCATGGGGGCACCAAATTTTGGCACTCACATTCGTGCTTTCTACTCTTGTTGATACGTGTTGCATGTGTGTTACATACGTGTTGTTGCGTGTAGACACGTGTTGCTTCGTCAACGTCGAAATGATGACGAAAAGCGGCGAATCACCAAAGAGTGTTACACGGGTTTACACGAGTCAACACGAGTTAACACGAATAACGAAGAGTTATTCAGAGTCAAACACGAGTTAACACGTATGTACACGAGTCTACACGTATTTAGGCCACACTCATGGGTCCCCGCCACGGGACCCAAAAATTTCATGCATGCATGAATTTTTTGGACCCCGTGGCGAGTACCCACGAGTGTGTCGAGTATACACGAGCGTAGCACGAGTCTATACGAGTGTTGAGGAGTATCGACGAGTCATTGCTGAATAGCAAAATTTCATCACTCGTGTTGGACTCGCGCACCGACTCGGCTATGTGTGAACCAGCCTTTAGTTCGCGTCTATTTTGAAGGCGTTTTTTTTCGGTTATTTGCCTCCTGCTGGCAATATATGATGATGACAATATGTCATGGGGGGGTGACCCCCCTCAACCTATTATTGTATCCAAAAGCAGTCAAATAGACGGGAACATGATGGCCAGCATCCGCCGCCGCTCCGCGTAGTGTAAACAAGGCTGGCGGTACACCCGAACTCTACATTCTACCCCACTAATTTTCCAACTAGCATAACCGATGATTATCAATGATCAATCCCAGTCAGAAACGTCCATGCTTCCCTCCCATAAGTCAATGTCGGGATTACCACACTGTCATGCAAGGACTTCTTTACTTCCATGCTGATCACCCTATTTCTTCTTACTGCTTTCAGAGTTCCTACAACGCTCTTCCCCTGTTACACTTTCTCCCACACTTCTTCATCCATAGGCCTACTCACATCTTTACTCAACACACTGCCCAAATACTTAAATGAGCTGACATTCTTCATAGCCGTTCAACCTCACTTCACACTCTATGGTTGCACCCCTTTCAATGACCATAATATTGCTCTTCCTAGCATTTACCTCCAGATTCCGTTTTTCACACACTGTTCCAAACATATTTACCTGACCCTGCAACTCCCATTCACTATCGCTCATCAGAACTGTGTTGTCAGCAACAGTAGTACCGGTACTGTACTGTTGAGGCAACTTCCACTCGTTTCCTTCCCTTATCAGCGGTACACCAACATCCGCTGCTCTTCCTTGTATTTCTTTCATGACTCCATCCATATACTGTACTGGTATATATTGAACAACCATCGGGACATCACATACACCCTTGCTTTAACCCAACATTCAGATTAAAGAACTCGCTCTGTTAATTATCCACACATACTGACACCTTTGCACCCTCATACATGCTCTTAAACAGCACAGGGACGTTTCCATTCATGCGCACTTAATTGCTTTCAGCAACTTGCCATCTACTCCGTATATTTTCAGTACCGGTACCGGTACTTTCCACATACCTTCTCTATCAATTCTGTCATAGGCCTTCTCCAGCTCCATAAATGCAGCATACAACTTTTGTCGCTTCTCCAGATATTTCTCCACAACACATTTCCGGGCAAAAATCTGAGCTACACATCCTCTTCCCTTCCTAAGATGACTACAGTATGCTAACCGTTTCCCCAGCAATACTGACTGAAAATGCCCAAATATATTGCATGTCCACTTCAGATTTATCTAAAATATGTAAAATTACACCAAATACCACTACAGTAGCACTGAAATCAATAAAACTCACTAACAGGATAAATAAATGGAAGAAATACTCCAAAAGATTAATATGTTAACCCTTTACCCAGCAATACTGACTGAAAATGCCTAAATAGATTGCATGTGCTCTTCAGATTTATACATACATACGTACATAACATTTTAAGACTGAGTGCTCCACACAGATGTGCAGTTTCAGTCTCTTTTCCTAATGGCGGCGTTCCAGGCAACCCTGTTAAGGGATGCTTTACTTGTCAAGTTTTTGGATTTGAGATCGGCACGTATAGTCCGATCCCAGGTCTTACTCGGTCCACCCCTTGGTGCAGCTCCCTCCACAATCGCAGACCTGCATCTTTTCACCCAATTTTGTTCATCCATTCTCTCCACATGTCCATACCATCCCAGTTTACTTGTACGCATCTCCTCGCTAATACTCTTTATACCTAAACGTCTCTTCAGCTCATCATTTGTTATTCTGTTGACATCCTTTATCTGAAATATGTAAAATTACACCAATTACCAACTACATTACCAACAAATTTAATAAAGTTTAATAACACGATAAAGAAAATGTAAGAAATAGCCCTAAAGATGAATTTATCTATCTATCTATTGACGGACGCCTTGATCCCCGAAGGATTGGCCACGAACGAAACACCCCTATGCACCTCTGTCCCCAGTCAGTCGACGCCCCTCCTCCCATCCAGCACCGCTTTCACGCATATACTTCTTAACTCCATCCTTCCACCTCTCTCTCGGTTTATTTCTCCCTCTGTCCTTCCACCTCACTCGTACACGCTCTTAGTCATTCTCTCGCTTCCCATACGTTCCACATGGCCGAACCATCTCAAGGTGTTCTTTTTCGCACTTTCCAGTACATTCACACCACACCTCTCTCGTACTTCCTCATTCGTCTGTCTATCCCTCCATGTAACTCTGCACACACTTCTCAAGTAACTCATTTCCATCCCTTTCACTCTTGGTTTGAATCTCTCCAACAACGTCCATGCTTCGCTTCCGTAAGTCAGTGTCGGGATTACCACACTGTCATGCAATGACTTCTTCAGTTCCATGCTGACCACCCTATTTCATGTTACTGCTTTCAGCATTTCTACAACCCTCTTCCCCTGTTGCACCCTCTCCCACACTTCTTCATCCATACTCCCATCTTTACTCTGTACACTGCCAAGATACTTAAATGAGCTGACAATCTCCATAGCCTGACCATTCAACTTCACCTCACACTCTGTGGCTTCACCCCTTTCGAAGACCATAACCTTGCTCTTCCCCGCATTTACCTTCAGATTCCATTTTTCGCACACTGTTCCAAAAATATTTACCAGACCCTGCAACTCCCATTCATATCATCAGCAAACAGCAGTACACAAACATCCACTGCTCTTCCTTGTATTTCTTTTATGACTCCATCCATATACTGTATATATAGAACAACCATCTGGACATCACACACCCTTGCTTTACCAAACATTCAGATCAAAGAACTCCCTCTGTTCATTCTTCACACATACTGATACCTTTGCACTCTCATACATACTCTTCACTGCTTTCAGCAACTTGCCATCTACTCCATATATTCTCAGTACAGTACTTTCCACATACCTTCTCTATCAACTCTGTCATTCCACTCGTTGCCTTCCCTTATTAGTGGTACACCAACATCCACTGCTCATCCTTGCATTTCTTTTATGACTCCATCCATATACAGTTCAGTATATATTGAACAACCACAGGGACATCACACACCCTTTCTTTAACCCAAAATTCAGATCAAAGAACTCGCTCTGTTCATTCTCAACACATACTGACACCTTTGCACCCTCATAAATGCTTTTCACTGCTTTCAGCAACTTGCTATCTGCTCCGTATATTCCAAGTACTTTCTACATACCGGTACCTTCTCTATCAACTCTGTCATAGGCCTTCTCCAAGTCCATGAAGGCAGCATACAGCTTTTGCCCCTTCTCAAGATATTTCTCCACAACATATTTCAGGGCAAAGATCTGAGCTACACATCCTATTCCCTTCCTATGATGAATACTGTATGTTAACCGTTTCCCCAGCAATACTAACTGAAAATGCCCAAATATATTGCATGTGCTCTTCTGATTTATCTAAAATATGTAAAATTATACCAAATACCAACTACATTAGCACAAAACTCAATCAATCACAGAAACAGGATAAAAACATAGAATAAATACCCCAAAAGATGAATACGTTAACCCTTTCCCCAGCAATACTTACTGAACATGCACAAATAAATTGCATGTGCTCTCCAGATTTAGCTGAAACATGTGAAATTACACCAAATACTAACTACATTAGCACAAAAATCAATCAAGCACTTTAACAGGATAAATAAAATGGAAGAAATAGCCCAAAAATGAATTTATCTATAGCCTACCGGTATATATTGCCGGACACCTTGATCCCCGAAGGGGTGACCATGAACGAAACGCCTGCGTATTTCAAGCTCGCTTGAGTTATCACTCGATCGTCTTTTAGAGCTTTTTGGCCCGGGGTAATTACCACACCATCGCGTCATAAGGAGTTTGAGGGGGTTAAATTGCTAGATACATAGAGGAAGAGGAATGCCAAGTAAAGCTAAACAAAAATATATAAGATATTTTTAACATCTATCTATCATCTATTGCCTGACGCCGTGATCCCCGAAGGGGTGGCCAAGAACGAACCGCCCCCATGCACCTCTGTCCCCAGTCAGTCGACGCCCCTCCCCCCAACCAGCACCGCCTTCGTTCATGTACTTCCTCACTCCATCCTTCCACCTCTCATTCGGTCTATCTCTCCCTCTCTGTCCCTCCACCTCGCTCTCATACACCCTCTTAGTCATTCTCTCGCTTTCCATACGTTCCATATGGCCGAACCATCTCAAGTTGTTCCTTTTCACACTTTCCAGCACATCTACCTCCACACCACACCTCCTTCTTACTTCCTCATTAGTCTGTCTATCCCTCCATGTAACTCCGCACGCACTCCTTAAGTAATTCATTTCCACTGCTCTCACTCTTGGTCTGAGTCTCTCAACCAACGTCCATGCTTCGCTTCCGTAAGTCAGTGTCGGGATTACCACACTGTCATGCAAGGACTTCTTCACTTCCATACTGACCACCCTATTTCTTGTTACTGCATTTAGCGTTCCTACAACCCTCTTCCCCTGTTGTACCCTCTCCCGCACTTCTTCATCCATAGTCCCATCTTTACTCAACACACTGCCCAGATACTTAAAAGAGTTGACGATCTCCATAGCCTGACCGTTCAGCTTCACCTCACACTCTGTGACTTCACCCCTTTCGAAGACCATAACCTTGCTCTTCCCCGCATTTACCTTCAAATTCCGTTTTTCGCACACTTTTCCAAACTCATATACCAGACCCTGCAACTCCCATTCATTATCACTCATCAGAACTGTATCATCTGCAAACAGCAGTATAGGTAGCTTCCACTCAATTCCCTCCCTTTTCAGGGATACACCAACATCCACTGCCCTTGATAGTATTTCTTTTATGACTCCATCCATATATACAGTAAACAACCACGGGGACATCACACACCCCTGTTTCAAACCAACATTCAGGTCAAAGAACTCGCTCTGCTCACTCTCCACACGTACTGCCGCCTTTACAGCCTCATACATGCTCTTCACTGCTTTCAGCAACTTGCCCTCTACTCCGTATATTCTAAGTACTTTCCACAAACCTTCTCTATCCACTCTGTCATAGGCCTTCTCCAAGTCCATAAAGGCAACATACACCTTTTGTTTCTTCTCCAGATACTTCTCCGCAACACAATTCAGGGTAAAAATCTGATCTACACATCCTCTTCCCTTCCTAAAACCTCCCTGCTCGTCGCCTATCCATTTCTCCGTTCTCACTCTCACTCTCTCAATCACTACCGGTACCCTACTGTATACCTTCCCTACTACGCTTAGAAGACATATTCCTCGGTGGTTACCACACACTCCTCTTTCCCCTTTGCCCTTATATAGGGGGACTATTATGCCAGTCTTCCAGTCATTGGGTGCACTTCCCTTCTCCCATGCTAGTTTGCACATTTTCCATACCCATTCTATCACTATCTCACCACCATACCTCAACATATCCCCACACACTCCATCTGTTCCTGGTGCTTTCCCCAACTTCACTCTTTTCATGGCTTCCCACACTTCTGACCTCCTGATCCCCACCTCCTCCTCCACTACTTCTCTTCTTCTCCCTCCCATACCATATCCAGCTATGTTTGCTGGCTCTTCATTCCTTACATTTAGCAACTCACTGAAGTACTCCCTCCATCTTTCGACTCTCTCTTGCTTCTCGGCTAACATTCTCCCATTCTTATCTTTCACACCCTTACTGTTTCCCTTGCTACCTTCCCTAACTTTCTTGACTTCTTCCCAGAACAGTTTCTTACTCTCCCTCCATTTTACACTCAGGTGCTCGTTTCTGTCTCTCGGAATCTTCATTCCCTCTACTACCCAACCACTATCTATATGCTTTCTTCTTTTCTTCCACAGCTATTCTTACCTCTTCTGTCCACCATGCTGTACCTTTCACTCCCCTCCCTCTTCTCCTCACTCCACACACCTCCTCACATGCAGCACAGATCTCATCCTTAAACACCTTGCTCATCTCCTCCACTTCCTCCATAACTTCCAGGTCGAACTCGCCTAGTCGTCTTTCCACTGCTCTCCTGTACGTACTCCTCCCTGACTTCCTCCTCCTGCAACTTCTCCACCCTCCTCACCATTCCACTTTCCTCTCGCCTCCCTCCAGCTCTCCTCACCCACTTCTTTTGTATCCTAACCTTAGCTACCACTACATAATGATCAGACAGACCCCCTCCAATACCCCTATACACCCTAGCATCCATCACAGATTTCTTCATTCGTTCATCCACACATACATAATCAATCAATGACTTTCGTTCCACCACTGTCTTATCCTTCATCGTCAACATCCATTTCCACGTGTACCTGTGGATCATTCTGTGTCGGAAGAAGGTGTTGGCTATCCACAGCCTCCTCCCCACATACGTCCACAAGTGCACTACCATTCCCATTCACCTCTGATGGTACCTCCCACCCTCCCACCACTCCCTCAACTTTCCTATCACCCACCTTACCATTCATATCCCCAATCAGAAATATTCTTTCGTTCTTGTCAAACTTCTCCAGGCACGCCTCCACATTCATCCAGAACTCCTCTTTCTTTCTTTCAAGTATATCCTCTGTCGGGGCATACACGCATACAATCAATACAATATTTTTAACATGAGGTTGCTTATAATAATTTGTACCTCTGCAGTTTCTCCATGGCTAACGAAAAAGGTCACATTCCTAAGAAGCCCCAACCAAAAAGGCCAAGCTTCTGTACAGAACAAATGCCACACCATTACCCTTATGGTGACCCTATCAAATAATCAAAACAACCACACTTCTTAACCCAATTCCCGCGGGGCCCCTCATATGACGGAGACGATTTTCCGGCTATTTTGTAGCCTGTGAGCCAGGCCAGCTTTTGCAAGCAGCACGGATGGACGTCAGCCGGAGCCTACAGGCCCCGCCACGACACTGAGGTTTGTGTGAGAGAGAGTTCACTTATGTGCAGCGTCACACATAGCGAAAACAGAAAATAATTGGTAATTATTAGCGATTTCGCCTAGGCCTATCGGATTTGGTAATTTTTAGCAATTTTGCCCTTCGTTTGCAAGATCCTTACAAGAAAACCAGACGTCGTACAGGGATGATTCAGGAATAATTTGAAAGCTATTACCGTACTTTCACGAATACATATTTGTATTACGCTCTAGCTTTTGCTTATGCATGAAAATGAGCAGGGAATGAAGGCAATTTCGGGCAATTATGCCTACTCGTACAGGAGTCCTTGGAGCGGCTTCGGTCGCGGGAATTTCCACACCTCACACCACACACACACATCACACAGTTTTTCCTACACCGAGAAATGACTCTCCGGCTGTCATTTCTCGAAGACTTCTTCTAGCCGGAGACATTGAGAGCAACCCAGGACCCACCTACACATACATATGTCCAACTTGCTCAAAACCCATCGCTTCGAGTCGCCACACTAATGGTTCAGTTCTCTTCAATTCATGCAGGAACTGGACCCACTTCACCTGCACAACACTTGCCTTCAAGAAACACTACACGAACACCTGGACCTGTTCCTCATGCCCCTCCCTCTCCCAGTCAAATCCCTCGCCTAAAACCCGTCCACCTCTCCTCCCCAACCCCCCTAACCTTCCCATATCATCCACTCCCCCCCCCGAAAACCTGTCCACCTCTCCTCCCTAACCCACCTAACCTTCCCATACCATCCATATCCTCAACTCAACATACCACACCCCATCCTAATCCATTCCAACCCCCATCTGCTCCCCAATCCCCACCCCCACCTCACCCTTCCCAACCCCCAGCCCCTCCCTCACCCCGACCCCCACCCCCTCCCTCACCCCCACCCTATCCTCGTGCAGCAGCACCCAACATACATCGTGCACATAACATTAACATTCTCCAATTGAACATAGATGGCATCAACACAAAGAAACTCTCACACTTCATCAAACAACACAACATACACATTGCCATCTTACAAGAAACAAAACTCCGCACAACACAAAAAACACCCACATTTCATGATTTCACCACCATCAAACAAGACCGGGCTGTCGGCAGAGGCGGTGGACTCATCACCCTGGTACACAAAGAAATATCATACATAGTTACCAGTGTACAAACCAAATCCCTCCTCCCCCCAAATGATAACACAACAGAAATACAATCAATTAAAATACGCACTGGCAACAACTCCAACATAACCATCATAAACACATACATCCCCTACAGTACCAAATGAATACAGACCACACTTACAACACATCACAAACACCCCACACATCATCCTGGGTGGTGACTTCAACGCCAAGACGTCGGCCTGGTTTGTCGACAACCCCGACACAGACAGAGGGCTGGTACTACAAAACCAAACTGTTAACCTCATCATCCTTAACGACATCCATCAACATACCCATATTCCTCACCAAGCCCTCTATAACCCATCATCTCCAGACATCACCTTTTGCTCCCCAGAACTCGCCCCCACAACATCCTGGAGGGTGGTCAGAACCATAGGCTCTGACCACCTCCCGATCATTATCACCACCAAAACCAGACTCACCCCAGCTAACCACAAACACACATACACCAATTATAAAAGACCTAACTGGGAAGCATTCACAAATGAGACAGAACAACACTTCACAACTCTAAACAGTACACCCATCACTAACATCAACAATGCTGTACACATACTCAATAAAACTATCCAAAACACTGACAAGAAACACATTCCAAGAGGTAACAGAAAAAGACACAACCCCAACTTCACACCAGAAATTCAAAACCTCATCAGACAACGCAACATACTGAAACACTCCCCAGCACCCCACACACAAGACATCACACAACAAATCCAAGCACTCAACACCCAAACTAACAACAAAATACAAGAACAACAAAAACTAAATTGGAATAACTTCCTACAAACACTTGATCACAAAACAAACCCCAAAAAATTCTACAAAACACTAAACAGCATCACACTTTCCAACAGCAACACAACACAATCACATGCTGCAAATCACAACAACAGACTCTACTCCTTCATGTAAACAACAAGCAAACACTCTCATCAATCACTTCTCACATGTCAGTCACCTAAAACCTCACAAAGACGACCGACGTGTCATCCGACGTAAGAGACAATTCCCCACAGACCCTGACTATACACCCTTCACCAATCACCAGACAAAGCATATCATCAACAATCTCAAGCACTCAGCCGCTTGTGGCCTAGACAACATAAGCAACATACACCTCAGACACCTGGGACCACAAGGCATACAAGCACTCACTAACATATCAAACTACAGTTATTCACACAACACAATACCAGACATTTGGAAGCATGGTCTCATCACCACATTCCCCAAACCCCACAAAGACCCCACGCTACCCTCCTCGCACCGCCCCATCACACTCCTTTGCTCCCCCTCCAAAGTCATGGAACGCCTAGTGTTACAACTAATTACACCCGACCTACCCTTAGCTCCAACACAACATGGCTTTAGGCCACTGCACTCCACAAACACTCTTCTCACAGACCTTACACAAAGAGCTTTTGACGGCATCAACTCAGCTAGACCACCACACAGATCACTATTAGCCACACTCGACATTAGTAAAGCCTTCGATGCCATCCCCCGCCACAACCTAACAAACAAAATCTACAACACAAACATGCACAACAACACAAAAAGGTGGCTGGCCAACTTCCTAGCAGGCAGATGTGCACACGTATCTTTTGACGGTCAGTCATCTAAAATCAGAAACTTTCCAAACGGAGTCCCACAAGGAACCGTCCTATCGCCCGCACTCTTCAATCTGTACATGCACGATATAAGTACACCCAATACGCCCCAAATAAACTTAGCCTCCTATGCAGATGACATAATACTCACATGCACACACTATGACCCAAAAAGAGCAACAAGACTCCTTCAACCCTATCTCAACACACTACATGGCTGGTGCACTACAAACAGACTTAATCTACCCCCAGCCAAATCCACCGCAACCCTGCTCACAAGCTGGACAGGAGAACACAAATACATCCCTCAACTCACCATAAACAACACACCCCTAACACATACACACACACACAAAATCCTAGGAGTAACATATGATACTCATATGACATTCAAACAGCACACCACAAACATTAAAAAGAAATGACACCCAGACTTAACGCCCTCAGGTCACTTGCTCACACAAAATTTGGACACAACAAAGAAACTACCACCACAGTATATAAACAATACATAAGATCAGTGATGATGAGAGGCACTCAATTCCTGGCAGTAGCCTCCACGAACCAAGACCACTCACTAAACTACATGGCAACACACCCACAGACACCAAGAAATATCAAAACAACACCCAGCACACGGTATCACACACAATTACTGTCCTCTCTCCCACCCCGAACCACCTTCCAGAAGCACATCCATACTCATATCTCTCGCCGATCCATCCACTCACTCACAGACAACACGCAGCTGCAAGCACGACCTCCCGAAATCCATCCTTCCGAATCCTCCCATCCTCGCGAGGACAGAGTCCACCTGGCCAGGCTGAGATGCGGACACCATCCAGCTCTCCTGAGCTATCAGAAGAGACTGGATGACTCCGTTGTCGATGCCTGCCCGGGATGTAACACAGCACCCCATACCATTAAACACATAATAGAAGACTGCATTTCACACAACCACTTACGCCAACAACACAATCTGCACTCAATGAGAGCTCTGTAGGAAAGCCCGATCGTGGCCATGGCCTTCCTTAGGGACTCGGGGCTGTTCGGCCAGGCAGCTTAGGGAACAACAACAACAACAACAACTCGTACAGGATTAATGGCTTTAACCAAAATGGTCACACTCCTTAACCCTTCTTTAGCGGCCTATGCGGTTTATTTATGTGTACCGCCCAGCGGGGTGTTTTTAGCCAAAATAGGGCTGTTTACGTGATCATTTTCATGCCTAAATAAGACCCAGAACGTAAAACAAGTACCTATCCCTGAAAGGGCATAAACAGAGCTTTCGAATGACACCATAACGATCCTTGTATGATGGATAGTTTTCTTGCAATAACCGTGCAACGCGAGTGCAAAAAGCAGGTAATTCGGTACTTTCGGTACATAATTGAGTATGTAGCGAGTGAGAGAGGGAGGAGGGAGCTGAGATTTGTGTCAGTAGGTTCGCCGCGGTGGTCTGGAGCAGTCATACGCTCGCTAGTCTCCTGCCACCACTTGTCTCTCTCTCTCAGCCACATTACGTGCTGAAATTGCCACTCGACCTATGTCGAGCGCCGCCACATAGTCCAGCTTTATTTAACTCGACTTAAGTGGTGAGCCGCTTTTTAAGGGTTAATGGTCTAAGTGGCCATAGCCAAAATGGCTACACTATATTCCTTCTGTACTTTCTCCATGCCCGATGAGATACATGATATTTTGATATATGTGGCACAGCCCTTGTATCCAACACAATACCCTGCGTGCAACCTCGCTCGAACCCCGCACAACGTTGCTTGCAACTTTAATTATTATTATTATTATTATTATTATTATTAAGCATAACATTCTACTTCTATTGCATATTTTTGGTAATGCTAGCCCTATTTCTGCCAGGTTTGCCCTTAAAATAACTTAAGTAACTCATAGAACATAAAAAACCAGTTGTTGTCTGTTGACGGACAGGCTCCTGGAAAATATCCTTTTTTCGGGACAGGCTAGTTTGGCCAAATCTGGACCGGCCAGCAAAAATGTCACGTTAGGGAACCTTAATTAATGACACACCTTAGGGAACGAATGACCAATATTCAGTTTGTGTACAGGATAGTTTTTGGCCTGTCCGAAAATTGTGCCTATCATAGGTGAACATTTCAGGCCGATAGCAAACAAAAGTTTCCTAACAAGTGAGTGTAGCAATTTTCGGAGTTTGGCAGGTCTTCTTTGGGACAGGTTGAATGAGAGCAAACTTAAAGCAAAAAGGGAAGACGTTAGAGGAGAGACAAAGATGAAAGAGTTTACCTAGGCAGGGAGTCAGCACGGAAGCAGAGTTTTTTAGTACAACAGGAGGAACACCATCCGGACCGTACGCCTTCTTAGTATTAAGCCCAGAGAGGGTAGAAAATACATCTCCAGAAGAGATTAGGATATTAGGCATAAGTAGGAGAGAGAGGGGTGGAGAGGGAAGAATAGCACCGGAATCATCCAAGGTGGAGTTTCTAGCAAAAGTTTGAGTGAAGAGTTCAGCTTTGTCAGAGGAGGAAGATATGGTTGTACCATCACAGTGGAAAAGGGGAGGGAAAGACCAGGAAGACAAATTGTTGGAGAGGTTTTTGGCTAGATGCCAGAAAGATTGGGAATAGCTAGAGTTGGATAGCTCAGAGCATTTATTATTGATGAAAGAGTGTTTGGCAAGTCGAAGAACAGATTTGGCTTGATTCCGGGCAGAAACGTAGGAAGAATGATATTCGTGAGGCTTAATATGACGGTACTGTTTGAATGCTTCCTCTTTGTTGCGGACAGCAGTAGAACAAGTGTGAGTAAACCAAAAAAATTGTGCATTAGACTGAGAGAAAGAAAATGGAATGTATGCTTCCATGCCCAATAGGATTACCTTGGTAATGCGTTCAGCACTCTCCGAGGGTCCCCGGCCACGGAAGCAAAAGTCATTTCATGGGAAATCTAAAAAATACTGCTGAAGAGCCTCCCAGTTGGCAGCGCCAAAGTGCCACAAGAGCCGCCGGTTGGGAGGATCGGGTGGCCGTACTGGAGAAATAGGACAGGTGACAGATATTAGTTTATGGTCAGAGGAGCCCAATGGAGAGAAAAGATTTACAGTATAAGCAGAAGGGTTAGAGGCTAGAAATAAGTCAAGAATGTTGGGCCGATCTCCGAAGCAATCCGGGATATGGGTGTGTTGCTGGACTAACTGCTCTAGGTCGTTTTAGATAGAAAAGATGTAGGATTGTTCACCAGGTTGGTCAGTGGAAACAGAAGAGAACCATTGGTGGTGGTGAACATTGAACTCTCCTAAGATGGAGATTTCTGTAAAAGGAGAGATGGATAGAATGTGTTCCACTTTACAAGTTAGATAGTCAAAGAATTTTGGTTAGTCAGTAGAATTAGGGGAGAGATAGACCGCGTAGAAATATTTAGTTTGACAGTGACAAGAAAGCTTTAGCCAGAGAGTTGAGAATTCAGAAGAATCTAAGTTGGGAACACGAGAGAAAGCAATATTGTTGCGTACACAGACGCAACATCCACCTTTGGCTCGAAACTGAGGATAGAGATAGTAGGAGGATACAGAGAAGGGTTTGATGTCAGTAGTCTAAGACAACTGTGTCTCGGTGAGAAGGAGAAGATCAGGGTTGGCAGAGGAGAGGTGTTGTTCCACAGAGTGGAAGTTAGAGGAAAGGCCACGAATGTTACAGAAATTAATAGTAAGAGTAGAAGGTGGTGGTCCAGAGCATTTTGGCGAGTCGTTACCAGGGGACAGACTGATGGGGGCATTTCAGGTCCCACCCCCTGGATACTCAGAGGCGGGTCAAGTTTCGTCATTTTTGTTTTTCTTTGGAAATCTTTGTGTAGTATGTAAGGTGTTTGTAGTATACAGTAATGTATTGATAGGAGGAGAAGGTGTTTTGGAGGGCAGGCTGGGGTAGCCCTCAATATTGATGAGACACTGAGAGGATCAGCTAGGGAGGCCAGGTGGTGAAACTGGAGTTCCAGCAGTCCTTATCAGTCACCTAGCACCCCCCCGAGAGTACCACCCTGTTTGGCTGGCATCTACAGCCTCCTCCTAACAAGATGTTCGGCCCATTATTTTGGCGATTTTAGCACCTTTCGCTCAATTTCGTTGTCAATTTTAAGACCTTTCATGCCATTTAGGTCTCCATTTTTTCGTGGCAAGCGAAAGCGAGCCTGTAATTTTAAGAGGAATCCGCTTCGGCCGGAACATTTTTCCATCGAAAAAATTTACAAATAATTTTGAAGGCGGGGTCTAGGGGGGGTATTTTGCTTAAGCTTGATGGAGGTCTATCAAGGAAACTAAAAAAATAATAGAAACTTAATAAATATACCAAAAAATTACATTGATATTTAGCAGAATTACCTATCAATCCTCTGTGGATCGATGACGCACTTCTTCTTTCTGTATATACTTTAACTGACGTTTGTATTTAGATTAGGAAGGGTAGCCTATACGGAAGTCAGAGAGTTGATTGAGAGAGTTGTCACCCTTTGATGCCCACATATTTTTCCTAAACTTTGTAAAATCGTCTCATGATAGCCAGAATAAACTGTTAAGGGAATAGTTTTTTTTTTTTTTTTATATATATTCAGTTATTCATATAATTTTAATTTCCTCGCTAGACCTCCACCATGCTATAAAAACACCCTCTAGACCCTCAAGATAAATGTGTATATTTTTCGGTAGAAAAATGTTGCAGCCGAAGGCCAGTTCCTCTTAAAATTGTACAGGCTCGCTATCGCTCGCCAGGAAAAAATCGACACCTAAATGGCACAATAGGTCTTAAAATTGACAACAAAATGCGGCGAAAGGCGTTAAAATTGTTAAACTAATGAGCCGAACGTCTTAAAATCTCAAAACTAATAAGGCTAAACACGAGGGAGAAAGTGGTCCAGAAAACCGGCCCATCTCCTCTTAAAGCACATCATGAGCATCAAGGTATCAACCCGAAAACACCGAGAAGACTCCTAAGAGGTTTTGGTGGTGAAAGGCGACGAACCTCTAAACCCCTGCTTTAACGTAGGGTATAGTGATAAAAGTCCCCCCCAGTCCCAAGCAATGTGGCCAAAATGGCAGGATAGAACACCCTTCCACTTCAAAAAATGAAGGAATACTGGCTCACCCAGCGTTCAGTGGATCTTATATAAGCTGAGCAGTGTTGACATAATTTATCGACAAACGGTTGTAGTACCTGGTACAGCTTTGTACAGGCAGTTACAAGGAAAGTACACTACTGACGGCTATAACCGTTGCTGGTTACTGTAAGAGTTAAGATCCATGGCCTAAAATAACACTTTTAAAAGGCCCCAGTAGCACTTAACACAAAGAAATATGTGATTAAGTGAGATAATTCCCCTCCATACCTCCTATCACTCCTCCATGTGTCAAAACCCACTCCTTCCCCACCCCCCTCCCCCCATTCAATTATCACCAATTTTTCCTCTTATTCCATTGTTTATCAGTTTATTTATCACGCCAATATCTCCAACTTTCCCCAAGGTGTTCTCCTGCTCATATTGAGTGCGTGGGGAGAGAAAGAAAGTGAGAGAGAGGCCTCAGTCTGCCTTCAGGCCTCGGAGAGAGAGGGTATACGTTTTGTTCGCCTCACACTTCATGACCTGAGGGTCAGCAATAATTTGTCTTTTTCACCCCCCAAATACCCAAATACTATTCCCACTTGTTTTATTGCTGTTACATGTTAACCCTCTTCGACATATGACGCGATTTTGAGCCTATTAGCGATACTTTAAAACCTTTGTTACCACGAGGGGTATTTAGAAACCTTTAGTTTAGTTACTTCAACCTCTGCAGTTGTCTTTGAGTTAGCTGTGGGCAGAAAACTAATTTTGGAGAGGGAATTATATGAGTGAGAAAACTCTATTTCTTATTGCTAATCTGGCAACCTCTGCATCACATGTGCGTGAAAGGGTTAATATCTTCATATTAAATGTAAAATAGGCACATATGAATAAGTAATAAAGTAGGTGTGCAGTTTTCGCATTACCAAAAAAAAAAATGCATACGCAACTCTGCAACCTAGAATTCTGCAAATAATATTGAATCTCTTAGGTAAAATCGGTTCATATACAGTATATATATAGATATATATACTAAATGGGTTTTTTTTATACTCACAGCCAGACTTGAACCACTGACAGTCAGAACAAGTGCCCATACATTAATCCACTATACCACAGCATGATAGAGGATACTTGTGTGTAGTGGATTAAAGCATGGACACTCGTCCTGACTGTTGGTGGTTCATGTCCGCCTGGGAGTATTATATATACAGTATATATATTTACATTTATGATCACATTGAATCTTAACCATTGGAATATTTATCTATAATAAGGTCAGCGTAACACTTTTGTAGCATTTTGAATATGGTGTAATTCAAATTTAAAATATAAATAAGAAAGAAATAGTGACCATAATCTGTGACCTTCAACATTTACGTTGACCTTTGAATAACAAAAACACAAAATTTGGATAATCGTTGCATTGACCAACCAGATTTGCCAGCAAAATTTTGTGACGATACCTAACCCGTTCAGTACAGTTCTATCGGTTTCATTTCATACTGGATATTAAGACGATTTTATTTAGTTTATGAAGGGGCTCCATAAAAAGAGCAGGCTTTAAACTATCTTAACAACTAAGAGCGGGTGGTGGAGTATATTTGACCGTACCGCCCAGTTTTTTTTTTTTTTTACCATAAATGGCGTTGTTTCTGTGCTCTTTTTCATGCATAAACCAGAGCCAGAGCGTAATACAAGTATGTATCCGTGAAAGGGCGATAATTGAGCTTTCCAATGACACCAGAACCATCCTTCTATGATCACTGGTTGTCTTGCAACAATCTTGTAATCGAAGGGTAAAATCGCTAAAATACGGTAATTTAAATTAGCATATTAACCTTATATTTGATGTTGATCTGTGACCTTGACCTATCAAATGGAATTATATTTATTCTTGTATGAACTTGGTCTAGGCATTCCGAATATGCATGATGTGCCTAATGAGAATCTTCCATTATATAGGAAATACTAGTAAATATTATATTTCGACCTTTAACCTTGACCTTTGACCTTGACCTTCGACCTTAGAATTTCTCATCAAGGATTAAGTTAGCTTAACAGCAATGTCGTATTAACTAGCGTTATGAATACGATGTAATTCGTACAAAAACTTATTGATTACAAATAGTGATCATATACTGTGACCTTGACTTTTGCCCTTTGACTTAAAATAAAATACATATATTTGGATGTTCGTCACATTGACCAACTGAATTTGCCTGAATAATTTGGTGACACTACCTTAAACAGTTTAGGAGGAGTTTAGGGAAAATTTCAAATACTCATGTTTTGACCTTGACCTCTGACCTTAACTATTACAGTATTTATATGAAATTTGATGTATAAAATATTTAAGTAATAAGCCGTAACACATAACAGTTCTCCAAAATTTGAGTAATCTTTTTTAATAAATAATAAAAGTTGACCTTAACTAAGAGCGGGTGGTGGAGTATATTTGACCGTACCGCCCAGTTTTTTTTTTTTTTTACCATAAATGGCGTTGTTTCTGTGCTCTTTTTCATGCATAAACCAGAGCCAGAGCGTAATACAAGTATGTATCCGTGAAAGGGCGATAATTGAGCTTTCCAATGACACCAGAACCATCCTTCTATGATCACTGGTTGTCTTGCAACAATCTTGTAATCGAAGGGTAAAATCGCTAAAATACGGTAATTTTGTTATATAATTACGTGTGTAGCGAGGGAGTGAGGGTGGATGTATGGGGAGTACATCTCAGTCGATCTACGGCAGCCGTGGCGAGCGGTCATGAGGTAACCCATGCTCCTCCCGTCGCTCGTCTCTCTCTCAGAGCCAATATTGCTCCAAAATTGCACACGGACTAAAGTCCGCCCCCGCCACATAGTCTAAGTTTTTCGATACGGACTTAAGTCCGCCCCCGATGGTTAGGGGTTAATTAACCCATTTTACTAGCACAGATCCTTCATAAGCTCCACGAAATCGTCTAATTATAGCTAATATACAATACAAATGAAGTCACCGGTACACAAATGGTTAAACAGTTTAGGAAGTGTTTAAATAAAATTACTAACACTCTTCTTTTGTTTATTGACCTTGACCTTTAACCTTAAGTATTATATAAATATATATGATTGAAATATATGTTATTTAAGTAAAATGCAACTAACAGTCGTCAGCTTATTGAAAATTGAGTATTTGTTTATTATGAAGGTTAACTTTTGACCTTGGCCTGTGACCTTGACCTTTATGTAGGATTATATTTGTGTTTGCTTTGATGTAACCCTAGAAAACCAAATAGGAGTGTATCATTTCATTAAAGATCATCAGTTAGTTTCAGAGGTATTAAAGGAATAGTTGACCTTGACATTTGACCTTCATCTTGACCTTCATGATGTCTGTGAAATATTTTGTTTTTATTTTACCTTAGAGCACATCTGTCTCAACGAATTTTGTGAAGTTTACAAGAATAGTCAAGAAATTAGCATATTAACCTTATATTTGATGTTGATCTGTGACCTTGACCTATCAAATGGAATTATATGTATTCTTGTATGAACTTGGTCTAGGCATTCCGAATATGCATGATGTGCCTAATGAGAATCTTCCATTATATAGGAAATACTAGTAAATATTATATTTCGACCTTTAACCTTGACCTTTGACCTTGACCTTCGACCTTAGAATTTCTCATCAAGGATTAAGTTAGCTTAACAGCAATGTTCGTATTAACTAGCGTTATGAATACGATGTAATTCGTACAAAAACTTATTGATTACAAATAGTGATCATATACTGTGACCTTGACTTTTGCCCTTTGACTTAAAATAAAATACATATATTTGGATGTTCGTCACATTGACCAACTGAATTTGCCTGAATAATTTGGTGACACTACCTTAAACAGTTTAGGAGGAGTTTAGGGAAAATTTCAAATACTCATGTTTTGACCTTGACCTCTGACCTTAACTATTACAGTATTTATATGAAATTTGATGTATAAAATATTTAAGTAATAAGCCGTAACACATAACAGTTCTCCAAAATTTGAGTAATCTTTTTTAATAAATAATAAAAGTTGACCTTTGATCTTCATGAAAGAGTACATTTTTGTTTGCATTGACATTCCCCATGAATATCAAATAAGCATGCCTAATTTCATTAAAACCCATCAATTAGTTTCATATATATTAATAGAATAGTTTACCTTTATCTTGACCTTTTATGTCTCAATATTTGTTTTTCCTTTCAATTAAAGTGTAAATATCTCACCAAAATGTGTAAAGTTTGCATGAACAGTAAAGAAAATAGCATATCAACCTTTTATTTGACCTTGACCTGTGACCTGGACCTATCATATGGAATTGAATAGTTTCTTGTATGACCTTGGCCTAGGTATTCCGAATATACATGGTAAGCCTAGTGAAAATCTAACAGCATAAGACATACTATTGAAAAACCTATTTTGACCTTTGACCTTGAACTTTGACCTTACCCTTTATATTATGTATCAAAAATTTAGGCAATACGAACTCATGGTTACCAGTAACGTGTAGTGCAAATTAAGACATTTGAATAAACACTAAAAATAAATAGTATAAGTTGACCTTTCACCTTGACCTTATGTAAGAGTACATTTCGTTGTTCATTGACATTGCCTAGGACAATCAAATAAGCATGACTAATTTCATTAAAACCCATCAGTTAGTTTCATATATATTTATAGAATATTTGACCTTGACCTTTGACCTTCACCTTGACCTTCATGATATGTCTCAAAATGTATTCTTTTCCTTATCATTTAAAGTGCAACTATATCACCAATTGTGTTTAACGTTTGCATGAAAAGTAAAGAAAATAGCATATTGACCTTTTCTTTGACTTTGACTTTTCATATGGAATTGTATAGTTTCTTATATGACCTTGGCCTAGGTATTCCAAATATACAAGGTAAGCCTAGTCAGAATCTAATAGTTAGTATAAGATATACTAGTAAAACCTTATTTTTACCTTTGACTTTCACCTTACCCATTAGAACATTTATCTAACATTTGTTTAATACAATATCAAAGTTACCAGTTACTTGTATGGTAAAACTAAAGATATTTGAGTAAAAACTAAGAATATATAGTAAAAGTTGACCTTTGACCTTGACCTGTGACCTTGACCTTTATGTAAGAGTACAAGTTTAGTTTTATTGACATTTCCCAAGAAAATCAAATAAGTATGCCTAATATCATTAAAACCCATCATTTAGTTTCATAAATATTAATACAATAGTTGACCTTGAACCTTGACCTTTATCTTGACCTTTATTATATGTCAACATATAGTATTTTCCTTTTAATTTAATGTGCATAATGTTGTGAATTTTGCATGAAAAGTACAAAAAATAGCACATTGAACTTATATATAACCTTGACCTGTGACCTTGACCTTTCATATGGAATTGTATATTTTCTTGTATGACCTTGGTCTAGGTATTCCGAATATACACGGTAAGCCTAGTGTGAATCAAACATTTAGTATAAGAAATACTAGTGAAAAACTAATTTTGACCTTTGACCTTACCCTTTAGAATATTTATCTAAAATATATGCAACACATTATCAAGGTTACCAGTAACTTGTATAGTAAAAATGAAGATATTTGAGTAAAAAATAAAATATGTTGTAAAATTATACCTTTGACCTTGACCTTCATGTTACAGTATTTTTTTTTGTTTTCATTGACATTGCCCCGGAAAATCAAATAAGCATGTCTAATTTCATTAAAACCCTTCAGTTAGTTTCATATATATTACTAGAATAGTTGACTGTGACCTTTGACCTTTATCTTAACATTTATGATATGTGTGTCCAAATGTATTATTTTCCTTTTCATTTAAAGTGCAACTATCTCACCAAATGTTGTGAAGTTTGCATAAAAAGTAAAAAAAATAGCATATAGACCTTTTATTTGACCTTGACCTGTGACCTTCACCTTTCATACGGAATTGTATAGTTTCTTGTATGACCTTGGCCCAGGTATTCCGAATATACAAGGTAAGCCTAGTGAGAATCTAAAAGTTAATATAAGAAATACTAGTGAAAAACTTATTTTGACCTTTGACCTTGACCTTTGTCCTTACCCTTTAAAATATTTACCTAAAGTTTAATCAATACAATATTAAGGTTACCAGTAACTTGCATAGTGAAAATGAAGACATTTGAGTACAAACTGAAAAATATGAAAAATTTACTTTATTTTTAACCTTGACCTTTGACCTTAACCTTTAAGTTAAATGGAAAATTTATCTTTGACTGACCTTTGCATTGACCAAATGGATATACCTGTGAAATTTGGTAAAAATCCATCAAACAGTCTAGGAGGAGTTTCCAGACAGACAGACGGACGACGATGTACGACGACGACGACGGACGACGACAGACAAGCTGACTGGTGGTGCACAGTAAACGGGCGGGATCTGTGTGCGCGATACCACTCTGCTTCGCAGAGTTGTTAACAATATTTATCGTAAAATGGCGATTTTAGGCGGGAATGAAACCTAATATTGTCGCTTGGCGGTAGGGTGTGCACTACCAATAGCGTGCCGTTCTCGGGTTAAAGTATGGTTGTATTGCATACAAAAATTACACAAACTTAAATTTAGCAATCTTTCTATGCATTAAAAACTCGCATATCATTTGTACAAGGACAATGTTTACAGCTCCAACTTCCTTAGAAGAATTTGTCCACTTGCAAGTTTCGGGCTCTTATAAGGAAGTTGGAGCTGTAGATATTGATATTTAGCAGAATTACCTGTTAAAACGCGGTTGAAGTACATTTATAGATACATAAAACCCAATTTAACTAATTTTTACCCATTAGAAACCTACATATTTTTTGCATTTCTATTTACCATCGATGTCTACAGCTCCAACTTCCTTACAGCTCAAAACTCGTAAGTGGTCAATAGCCTTGCAGTGAAAGTTGTATAGGCAGTGTTGCCAATTTAGCTACTTTCCCGCTATATCTATAGTCCATTCATTTTAAGTAGGCCAGAAATCGTGACTTCTAACCTCTGTAACTAAAAAACGGCTGACCAAAGGGGCTGTAAATCTCCACACCTATTCCCTGGCTGTTTTCCCAAATGGTAGAAATATTAGCTGGATTATTCTAATAGTTTTTGTGTTATAGAGGTTAGTGGTCAAGATCTTTTATAATGAATTGAGGTATTTTCTTCGATCTGAGGTGCATTTTTACAACTAGCGACATGAATTCTAGCAATATTCTGTAGATTTTAGCCGTTTTAGAAAAATATTATACATATTGCGGCATTATTCTAGCGATTTTCGTAATTTATTTACAATCCATATTCCCTACTACTATGCTACTATATACCCTGATTAAATAGCACTGTATGAATATTCCCATATTCAAAATATGCTACAAGGGGTCAATGCCTAGTGAGTTCATTGCTCAGTAGGTGGCGTTCTGAGAGTGAGGGTCCAATTCTAGGAGATGCAGATGAGACAGTGAAACACTGGAGTGTGGCAGCTTCAAGCCGTGAGTGAGCATCTAAGCCCCGTGCCTTCTGTGAAGGCACGATGGCAGGGGCTGGTTGCAGCTAAAAGTGATTCACATGTCTCACCCCCTAGGCTGGAACAAGACCTCACAGGCTTCATCGTTCAATGTAGGACGGTTGAATGTACAAGGCTCTCAGAATATGCCCGAGAGGGATTAGTTGAAATGTAGAAAAAAAAAAAAAAATAAATAAATAAAATCACCGGACATGATTTGGTAACCCTGGGTAGAGGCCTATAGTCAATTAATTATAAGTAGGACACACATCGTGGCCCGCAATCTCTGTAACTATAATAAAAAGGATTAGAAAAAATTGATTGTACATTGAATATAAACACCGTATGAGGAGAAGCACTTTATATATAGTTTTGTTCTATATGTATTAAGGAGACAAAAAGCAGGTTGCCTGTAACGAGTGTCTTCCCCTAGAGACAATTGTTTTCTTTATGCTATTTACTATGTAAAAGTCAGTGAATGTTTCATTGAACTAAATTATATAGATAACTAAATACACCTAAATAAAACACCATACTTTATTCGTGTAACATAAAAGGTGCCACAAGTCTTTACAAAAAGAAACATATAAGTAAATACAACAAAAACTAAAATAACAGAAAGCACCATGTTTAGCTGCATGAAGCATTAAAGTCCCTGTATTTTGGCTGTTATTCGTCGATTTTATTTTATTTGGGAAGTATCTCTAACAATTAAAGTGGTATTATCTATCTCAATCAACCTTCTAACTCCCACAGACCCTTCCTAAGCCTAATAAAAACGATTAATGATAGCCAGAATTCAATGAAAAAATGCTTAATTGAATTTTACGGGTCCCAAACGACTACAAATATTACAGAACCAAACCCCTGCACATCATACTATCCAAGAACAGCCCTATGCGGTTCTTCTAGCTACCATGACTACCTTCCCCAAAGCCCCTGCACATCATATTGCCCTGGAACTGCCCTATGTGGGTCTTCTAGCCACCAATACTATAGGTAGCGCCAGCGAACTTGACAATAATCTTGACCCCTTAACTACATATAACTCGAAATTAGTGAAAGCAATCGGGCTGACGTTACCATCATTTGGGAAGAGTCCACCATGCAATAGGTGTGGATATTTACTGCCAGTTTGCTCTAGACTCTTTTGAATTACAGATATGTCAGGGATCGAGATTATTGTCAAGTTCGTTGGCGCTACCTATACTTTCCCTAAACTCCTGCGCATCATACTGCCCTGGAACATCCCTCTGCGTGATATACAATGAGCATTATGCTAATACCAAAATAATAAGTAAGACATTAAATAATTAACAAATATAGAAAGGAGAGGTGAAGAAATATAATGTAATATTTAAGGAAGACGATAAATAAAAGATAAAAGGTGATAAAGATAGGAAATGAGGGAGAGGAAGAGAGATATTAATAGAACACAAATATATATAGTTATGAATGGAAGAATGAGATAAAATATAACTGAACCAAAGTAAAGGGGAAATGGGGATAAATCAATAAATAAGAAAGGAATAACAAGAACACAAGATAAAGATAGTAAATGTTAGAAAGAGAAAGAAACAAAGATAAATGCTACGAAGACAGCAAGGAGATACAAAATAAATAAATAATAAAGTAAGCAGGAGAGGTACGCGAAATAATAAAGAAAGAAATAGAAGAGAACAGGAGATACAGAGAGAGAGAGAAAACAAAAGGGGATAAACAAGACAAAACTCTAAACGTCATCTAGGGTGAAAACGGACAACTGCCATCTATGGCTTAATACCTAACATCCTTCTGAAGAGACACACGACGCCATTTTGGAGACAATAGAGCTCAATTGGCCACCTCTAGCAGTCTTGGGGACCAGCCGAGCACTTTACAACCTACAAATGGCCAAAATCGAGTATTTTGTTTGTATCCCACTGGTACTCCCTCCCTTTTCTTGCCATTTTTGTTTACCTCTGGGCCCCCTACCAGACCTCTCCACCCCCACCCCCCACCCCCACCCCCAGGTCTCTCCCAGCACAACAACCCTTCTTATGACTGTTTATCAAACCTAACCTAATGAACCTCACTTTGATTTCGATCTTGAATAACCCTTTCGGTGTCGATGATGCTTTTCTGCCTATAATATGCCAATTATATGTAGCTTAGGAAGGACCTATATGACGGAAAGGTCCCCCTGGGGAACCCTCAGAGAGCTGTTTTCGAACAGCATGATGTGCAGTGATTTTGAGGAAAAAGACTAAGTAGGGAGGAGGGGATTCTGGCTGTCAATAGATGGTTATATTCAGCTAATGGAAGATCAGTGGGGATCAAAGAGGTAAATAAATTAAAATTCTGGCTCTCTTAATATGATTTTATTCAGCTTAGGAAGGACCTGTAGAAGTCAGAGCTTCGCCACACAACATGCTGTCCAAGAACAGCCACCAAGGGGGACCTTTCTTCATATAGGTACAAAAAAGTACAAAGGAAATCAAGCAACAACATATCTGCTGACCCTTCTAGGCTGCTTGTCCTCCAAAACACTGAGGAGCAAGTGTCCAAACAGTGGTTTAGAGTGGGTAAAGGAACATTGGAAAGGGAACTACTGCCCTGGAATTAATGTCCATGGCAGGATTAGGAAGTTAGTAACTGAGGGGGGGATCATTTATAGTTATTCATTTACAAACGCAATCAGTCGCGGGTTTGATACAAGATATTTGTCTAGGCGAAGTTTAAAAGAATCAACGGTGCTGCAGTCTATAACGTCTCGGGGAAGCCCATTTCACAAGTTGACAACTCGATTGAAGAAGAAATTCTTAGATTCGTACAAGTTAAAAGATTTGCCAATAATTTTGCAACCGTTTCCCCGCGTGTAATTAGATTGATCCATAGTGAAGTACTTACTACAGTTGATATTGTCGATGCCTTTGATGATTTCGAAAATTTAATTAAGTCGCCTCTTAACCTGCGCTGGGTTCAAGGAAATAGATTTAATTCTCTATGACGCTCCTCGTATGGTTTGTTTTTTAGGCTAGGCATAATTTTGGTAACTCTACGTTGAACTCATTCTAGCTTGTTTATATCTTTTTGGTAATAAGGGCACCAGGATTGAACGCAGTATTCCAGAAGAGGGCGGACTAAGGAATTGTAAAGAGTTAAGATAACTTCTTTGGATTTATGCTCAAATGACCTGCCTATAAAACCAATTGTTTTGTTTGCCTTCTTAACAACTTTTGAACACTGTTGACTCGGTTTTAGGTTAATCGATATTGATACTCCAAAATCGGTTTCTCTGTCTACACTCTTAAGCTGAGTGCCATTCATCGAATAGTTTGCTTTCTCATTTTGGTATCCGATATGTAGAACTTTACATTTATCTGCATTGAAACTCATTTGCCAAATTTAGGCCCAACATGACAACTTATCTAGATTGTGTTGCATATCGTCAACTTGTTCTTTTGAGAGCACGCTATTTGCAATTTTTGTATCGTCAGCAAACTTTGAGATTGTACAGGTGAGACCCTCATCTACAGTATGTCGTTAATGTAAATTAGAAAGAGAATTGGTCCTAGTACCGATCCCTGGGGTACCCCGCTAGTTACATTGGTCCACTTAGATGCCTTACCGTTTATGACTACTCTTTGCTTTCTGTTGCTGAGCCAATTTTCTATCCATTTCAACACACCATCTTGTATTCCATGCGCTTTTAGTTTTAGCAGTAAACGTTTGTAGGGAACTTTTTCAAACGCCTTTTGAAAATCAAGGTATATTTTATCTACAGCTTTACTCTCATCATAGAGGTTGAGGATATCGTGAAAGAAGTCTAAGAGATTTGTTAAGCAGGAACGTTTGTTGCAAAAGCCGTGTTGAGTATTTTTAAGTATGTTTTTTCCTAAAGTGATTTACGAGTCTGTCTCTTATGAGCTTTTCCAACATTTTACAAACAACTGAGGTTAAGCTAATTGGATGATAGTTACTGGGTAGGGATTTGTTGCCTTTTTTAAAAATTGGTGTTACATTAGCTAGCTTCCAGTGATCAGGCATAGTTCCAGACTGCAAGGATTTATTGAATAGCAATGTCAGTGGTTTGGAGAGCTCATCCTTAGCTTCCTTTATTACTCTAGGTGAGATTGTATCAGGTCCGGGCGTTTTATTTACCTTGAGTTTATCTAAACATTTCAATACTTCTCTCTTTGTAATGGTGATATTACTTAGAACATCAGAATTATCTATCTGAATCACCGATGCTGTAGGGATATCAATGAGGTCTTCTGTTGTAAAAACTGATGCAAAGAAGGTATTGAGGGCATTACTCATTTATACTTCGTCTTTAGTATATTCTCCATTTTCATCGACTAACGGTCCAACAGTTGAAGTAACTACTCTCTTCTTTCTGATATAACTATAGAATTCTTTTGGGTTTGTTTTACTTTGATTTGCAATATGTAACTCAATTTTTTTTTTACTTTGCTTAATTAACTTTTTTACTTTGCGTCGTAGTTCAAGCTGGACAGTAGGTCCTTCCTAAGCTAAATTAAATCATCTATTAAGAGCCAGAATAGCATCATAGATACTGAGATGGTTAACCAAGACCCGAGTCAGTGAGGTTTGGTGAAGTTAAGTTTTAAAACAAAACATCTCCCAAACAGCAAGTCATAAGGTAGGGTCGCTGTGTTGATATAGTCCTGGTAGAGGGCAAAATAGCAGCAACATAGGAGTGACACTGGCTCAATTTTGACCCATTTTGTGTTAGGTTAGGTTTGCATAAAATTATCTCTCAAACAGTAGATCATAAAGGGGGCTTGCTGTGTTGACATAGTCCTGGGAGGTTGGAGGGGGGGAGAGAGGTCTGGTAGGGGGTCCAGGGGACAATATGGCGGGAAAAATACTATCTCGCTAGGTTTGGTCCCTTCTTTCTTTCTTCCTATCCGCCATTTTGTTTTCTTAATTTTGCTCTCATGCTCTTACCTCCTTCATTATTATTGAGTTATTTTAATTGGTTTACTTACTTTATTTTCTGTATTTTTTTGTTTTATTCACTGTTTTTAAAAGAATTTTTGGCTCCAAAATGGCGCCCGATGTCCAGCTTGTCCCCCAAATGGCGGCTGTTACTTCAATGTTTACGTCGTCTTAAATCAATGTTATGTAAATAAAATGGTGCCGATTGTCCACCTTATAGTACTGGTTGTAGCTTGAGACCCGCATAGGGCTGTCCTCGGGCAGCATGGTGTTAAGGGATTTTAGATCTTATTTATTTTTTTTTTTCTTTTGATGTAGGGGAAAAGAAAACTCTGCATACATGAATTAAACTGTATTATATATATACCGGGTGAATGGGACTCGTTAGCATTGGTCGGCAACCCATCTAGGGGAGGCAACCTTATAAAACTCCGGGTGGATGGGACTCATCAGCCTTTGTCGGCAACCTGTTTAGCCTTTAAATGGCAAAGCTATGGTATTTGAAAGTGTCCGCCAGACGAACGTATTGAGGCTCATTCCCGACGAAAATCGTCATTATCTGATAAATATCGTTATTACCTAGTCATATGCGCCTATTTTACGCTTAATATGAAGATATTAACATGTGACAACAATAAAACCAGTGGGAATGCATTTGCGGGTTGAAAAAGACGAAGTATTGCTGACCGGTTCTTTCATGAGAGGAGAGCCGGCGCAGCGCACACCCTTCCCCTCTCACTTAGCGATCGACACTGACGTTTTGCAAGTGAAATCTCTCTCTTGCTACGATCTCTATATGCCTCCCCTTCGACCTTGAAACCGGGTGGGGGATATTGGCACGGAAAATTGACAGATGAACAAGGGAACAAGAGGAAAAATAGGTGATAATTCAAAGGGGGGGTTTGGACACATGTGGAGGAGTGATAGAAGGTATGGAGGGGAATCATCTCACTTAATCACATTCTTTTGTTTTGAGTGCCACGGGGGTCTTTAAAAAGGCATTTCTTAGGCCTTGGATCTTAAAGAGTCCCGTCGCCTTCGCCCAGTAAAACTCTTAAGAGTCCCGGCGCCATTCCCGGGTTTATGGTCATAATCCAATTTGCCACGCTCAAGAGACCATACGCCTTAACGGTCACAACCAAAATGGCTACACTCCTTAAAACGCACTTTAAAACAGTAACACTCTTTAACGACGATAACTAAAGTGGCCACTTTTCTAAATTACCAAAACGGCCACACATAAACACCCTCAACCAAAATGGTCACACTCCTTAATGGTCACAACTAAAACGGCCACATATTTCATATTCACTCTTAATCGTTAACTTGCCATAACTACAGTATTTGGATGAGATCTGTGCAGCATGTGAGGAGGTGTGTGGAGTGAGGAGAAGAGGGAGGGGAGTGAAAGGTACAGCATGGTGGACAGAAGAGGTAAGAATAGCTGTGGAAGAAAAGAAGAAAGCATATAGAGAGTGGTTGGGTAGTAGAGGGAATGAAGATTCCGAGAGACAGAAACGAGCGAGGTACGTGGAGAGTAAGAGGGTGGTGAAGAGAGTAGTGAAGGAAAGTAAGAGAAGAGTAGATGAGGAATTTGGAAGGAATCTGAGTGTAAAATGGAGGGAGAGTAAGAAACTGTTCTGGAAAGAAGTCAAGAAAGTTAGGGAAGGTAGCAAGGGAAACAGTAAGGGTGTGAAAGATAAGAATGGGAGAATGCTAGCCGAGAAGCAAGAGAGAGTCGAAAGATGGAGGGAGTACTTCAGTGAGTTGCTAAATGAAAGGAATGAAGAGCCAGCAAACATAGCTGGATATGGTATGGGAGGGAGAAGAAGAGAAGTAGTGGAGGAGGAGGTGGGGATCAGGAGGTCAGAAGTGTGGGAAGCCATGAAAAGAGTGAAGTTGGGGAAAGCACCAGGAACAGATGGAGTGTGTGGGGAAATGTTGAGGTATGGTGGTGAGATAGTGATAGAATGGGTATGGAAAATGTGCAAACTAGCATGGGAGAAGGGGAGTGCACCCGATGAATGGAAGACTGGCATAATAGTCCCCCTATATAAGGGCAAAGGGGAAAGAGGAGTGTGTGGTAACCACCGAGGAATATGTCTTCTAAGCGTAGTAGGGAAGGTATACAGTAGGGTAGTGATTGAGAGAGTGAGAGTGAGAACGGAGAAATGGATAGGCGACGAGCAGGGAGGTTTTAGGAAGGGAAGAGGATGTGTAGATCAGATTTTTACCCTGAATTGTGTTGTGGAGAAGTATCTGGAGAAGAAACAAAAGGTGTATGTTGCCTTTATGGACTTGGAGAAGGCCTATGACAGAGTGGATAGAGAAGGTTTGTGGAAAGTACATAGAATATACGGAGTAGAGGGCAAGTTGCTGAAAGCAGTGAAGAGCATGTATGAGGGTGCAAAGGCGGCAGTACGTGTGGAGAGTGAGCAGAGCGAGTTCTTTGACCTGAATGTTGGTTTGAAACAGGGGTGTGTGATGTCCCCGTGGTTGTTTACTGTATATATGGATGGAGTTATGAAAGAAATACTATCAAGAGCAGTGGATGTTGGTGTATCGCTGAAAAGGGAGGGAATTGAGTGGAAGCTACCTATACTGCTGTTTGCGGATGATACAGTTCTGATGAGTGATAATGAATGGGAGTTGCAGGGTCTGGTAAATGAGTTTGGAACAGTGTGCGAAAAACGGAATTTGAAGGTAAATACGGGGAAGAGCAAGGTTATGGTCTTCGAAAGGGGTGAAGTCACAGAGTGTGAGGTGAAGCTGAACGGTCAGGCTATGGAGATCGTCAACTCTTTTAAGTATCTGGGCAGTGTGTTGAGTAAAGATGGGACTATGGATGAAGAGGTGCGGGAGAGGGTACAACAGGGGAAGAGGGTTGTAGGAACGCTAAAAGCAGTAACAAGAAATAGGGTGGTCAGTATGGAAGTGAAGAAGTCCTTGCATGACAGTGTGGTAATCCCGACACTGACTTACGGAAGCGAAGCATGGACGTTGGTTGAGAGACTAAGACCAAGAGTGAGAGCAGTGGAAATGAATTACTTAAGGAGTGCGTGCGGAGTTACATGGAGGGATAGACAGACTAATGAGGAAGTAAGAAGGAGGTGTGGTGTGGAGGTAGATGTGCTGGAAAGTGTGAAAAGGAACAACTTGAGATGGTTCGGCCATATGAAACGTATGGAAAGCGAGAGAATGACTAAGAGGGTGTACGAGAGCGAGGTGGAGGGACAGAGGGGGAGAGGTAGACCGAATATGAGGTGGAAGGATGGAGTGAGGAACTACATGAACGAAGGCGGTGCTGGTTGGGGGGAGGGGCGTCGACTGACTGGGGACAAAGGTGCATGGGGGCGGTTCGTTCGTGGCCACCCCTTCGGGGATCACGGCGTCAGGCAATAGATAGATAGATAGAAACTACAGTATTTACACCTACGCCATAACATATTTACACGAATGTGTCACCTTCATATAATTATACATTATCTATGTTATTATACTGTACTTTACGTAAATGTAAGTGCTTTTCAATATGTAGTAATGCTCAATTTATACAACTTTTTGAAAATACATGATCATGTTTTTTTACATAATGGCCATCATATAGCTATTCCTAGCCCAATAAAATATCTACATGAGTGAATCACCTCCATGTCAGCTTATTTCTAAGACTTCTCCTGGATAATCAAACAATATCTAGGTTACTTTAGACAAAAAGTGTTTTTTATGTAGTCTTGTTCAAAACATAAAATATAGTACGTTAGTCATCTAATTTATTAATTTCAATCACAACACAACACACCTCTCAATGAAAGCATGTGATCCACCAGAATTTGAACACACATATTTAGTATTTAGCGTTTAGTAATGCTGAAGTAATAACCTAATTATATAAAGACAATGCCACAAAGGCTGAAACAAAACAAGAATGATAAAAAATCACAACATTCACGGCCACAACCAGACAACAGTCACACTCATAAATGGACACAACCAAAAGAGCTACACTCATAAATGGCCACAGCCAAAATGTCTACAATCTGTTCCTTCTGTAGTTCCTCCATGCCCGATAAGTTACATGATCTTTTCATATATCTGACACAGCTCTTGTATCCAACACAATACCCTGCTTGTAAAACCACTTGCCAGGTTGCCTGCAACTTTAATCATTATTATTATTATTATTATTATTATTATTATTATTATTAGTATTAAAACATTGACGCCTAAAAAGCACGAAAGGTCTTTATATTAACTCAGAGGTGTATGGTATCTAAATTTATCCCCTGTCAAACGGGGATGTTTGTAACTTTTACTACCTGGCAGGCGGGCATATTTACCCTAAACGAGCTTCATTCCATGCTCTTTTTCAAGCATAAACAAGAGCCAGAGCGTAATACAATTATATATCCGTGAAAGGGCGATAATAGAGCTTTCCAATGACACATGAATCATCCTTGTACGACCACGGGTTCTATTGCAACGATCGCGCAACACGAGGGCAAAAACCCTAAAATACGGTAATTTCCCAAGTTTTTTCTTTGTCTCGTGAGGCCGAGCGTGTGGAATGTTGCAGAGGTGGTGCCAGTTGCGGTGCGAGGGCCGTGCCGAGCGGTCAGAGCCCGCCTATTTTCCTCCCAACGCGTGGACTCTCTCTCTCAGAGCCGATAATGTGCTCAACATCCCTTCCGACATATGTCGGGCCCCGCAGAGGTGGCCATGGTTCTCTCGCCCGACATATGTCAGGCCCCGCGGCTTGTGTGTTAAAGACATACGGATATAATGCTTACAAAATATCCAGTGCCAATGTGATTGTGGATATCAGAATTGTGTATACATCGGGATTGCATGAAGATGAATTTATATATTTATAAAGTCTCAAAAGTTACCTGCAAGTCATTCGTGAGCTATATCGTGTGTGCTTATCTGTATGAATATGTGTGTGTTTCTGTGCATATCTTAAGATGGTATTAGTTCACAACCATTTGGAGGATTGTAGAACTGGAGAGAATATTATTAACCAGTCACATACTATATGCATGTTGGGCGCTTTAATTCAGCGATTCAGGGAGTCGGAAAGTAACACAGTTTGAGTGTGAGTATATAAAGGTTTATGTAAGCATATCGCTCTATGTAAAATACCATGAGTTGATAGGCATGGAGGTACAGTTGAAATCATTAAGGAATATTAGATATATAATTGTAGATAGGGCAGAACCCTGAGGGACACTGAAGCTCTGGAAGTGAAGGACGGCCGTCCACAACCTAAGCTATGGAACAATCAGAATGGAAATTGAAGAAAAAGGCACAAATAGACAGATAAAAACCGGCGATTTGTGTTGATTTGTGCTAAAAGCTTTGGATATGTTTAGCCTAATAGAAACGGTCGTGTCTAAGTCCAGAAAGGAGGATAGCCAAAAGTTAGTTAGAGAAGGAAGGACTCACCAATAGAGCGACCCTTAAGGAAACCCTATTGGGGATCTCAGCATAGATTATGGAATGACAAATGCATAAGAAATTTCCAATTAAAAATATATTAAGACACTTAAGGGGGAAGGGGGTTATTATTTGGTAGTAAATTTTTATTTTTATTATTATTTATTTTTCTTGACTAGGCCTCCATCAAGCTTTACAAAAACAGTCTTGAGACCCCCTTCTAGATATATTTGTACATTTTTCTATTGAAATATGTCCCGGCGGAAGGCCGGTTTCTCCTATATTACAGGCTCGATTCATAAAATACATGAACATTATCAACTAGTTAATTAATTGTCCTTATCACTTTGAAATTTGCAATGTACCTACTATGAAGATATTTTGAGTTTAGTATCGCATTCAAATAAATGAAATAATGTTTATGTTCAATAATTGATTAATCATGTTATGAAATTAATTCTGTGTTCATACAGCAATCATTTGAAGCTTGTCACACACAGGATATACAGACTAGCATGCATTGATGAGTTCACTCATTTTGTTTAACCCTTAATACTTTTTACTGACAATAAGTAAGTTGTTATGATAATGCATACAACATTTATGAACTTAAAATAAATGGCATTAATAAAGTTACCAGTCTATGGCTTAAACCTTAAGTGTAACCCTAGGAGGATAAATTCTAATTTTTAAGTGTTGAGGGATTTTTATGACGTCTTTTAACGTAATGGCAGGTTTATTCGGATATTATACTTGTCAATGTTTGTCCATCTACAACACTACACATATATTGTGAAACTATTTTTAGCTTAAATGTGTAAGTATGCAACTAGTATTTGATGTGCCTTTAAATCATTGATATTATTGCATATATATATATATATATATATATATATATATATATATAATTATAATACATATCCAAACAACTCCTTTATCATTAATTATTGTGTAAAACTTTCAAAATAAACACACCAAACAGGAACAACACAATATAAAGACAAAACAACTTATCAAAATGACTATGTGGAAATCACATTTTAGCAAAATAAGATTTTGAAATAATGAAAACAAAACCACCACACAGAAAGTATATGACTATGTGAGTTAGTGAATTTGTTTCTGAAGCAAATTAGTCGCACATAAATTAATGTACTTGCCTCATGTTCAACGAATTAGTCAATTTGGGAAGTTCAGGACGTTCTGGAAAATTCGTTTAAATTGTTTGAATATACAAACTATATACAATTGATGTCAACATTTTCTATTCAAGCAAATTTGCAATTTTACAAGATATTAACAAAAGTACAAAATGCATACAACATTCACTAACGATAGTGCTATCGGATAGGTACCTGTGAGCATTGCATTAACACATGACCCCTACCAATTACTACCCTTCTAATAACCTACGCTTATAGTACAAATTAAGTAAGGATATCGCAAAGGTAAACAATTGATACTATCAAAAGTGAATATATACACAAAATATATGTATAATTATTGCAAAATACGAAGAAGCAACGACATATATAAATATAGAGTACTCTTTTAACCCTTAACTGGCGGCGCGCAACTTATATCGATTGAAATAAATATGGACTATGTGGAGGTGCACAACTTATGTCGACCACCATTTTCAGCACGTAATGTTGCTGAGAGAGAGCTGAGCGGTGGGAGGAGCGTAGCAACCCTATGACCGTTCCCCACCACCGCGGTGGACCAACTGAACTGTATCCCACCTTCTTCCCCCCTCTCACACTCGCTACACAGGGAATTATGTAAGGAAATTACCTAATTATAGGGTTTTTGCACTCGTGTTGCACGATCGTTGCACGAGAACCAGTGGTCGTACAGGGATGGTTCGGGTGTCATTGGAAAGCTCTGCTTACGCCCTTTCAGGGATAGATACTTGTTTTACGCTTTGGATCTTATTTAGGCATGAAAATGATCACGTAAACAACCCTATTTAGGGTTAAAAAAAAAACGCTGGGTGCTACGGTCAAATAGACCGCCTAGCCCGCCAATAAGGTGTTAAGAAGAACAATTAAGTATATACACAATCAATACTAACAATAGAAGTAGATAAACAATTAATAAATACAGACAAATTAGTAAGCAGAGGTTATACAAGAAACTTCAAGATACAAATGTTTGATTACAATTATTGATATCAAATTTAAGATAAGTCACAATAACTTACCTTAAAAGTATTAAATTTATGCATCAATCTACTTGCATCAAAACCTCTGTCTAGTAAGAGTATGTATAGTAACTTAGCTCTAGCCCAAAAGTCATCGAGTGCAAATTGTACAAAATCTTATTAGTTGGGAATAGAAACAGATATATGTTATTTGATTATCAATATTACTACTAGGGAAAGGACAGTTAATTACATTAACTTTAAATTCGTCAACTGTGTGATATACTTTACGTGTGCAATGTTTATTATCAATCTAATTATATATCAAGAACATTTTCAAATTAATCATTATGTTACATTGTGTGAAGGGGATGGAATTTGATGACATACTTTAGTGACTTGATAATGTCTATCATATTACAAACGAGAATATCGTTGATATATCCAATCTATCTATCTATCTATCTATTGCCTGACGCTGTGATCCCCGAAGGGGTGGCCACGAACGAACCGCCCCCATGCACCTCTGTCCCCCGTCAGTCGATGCCCCTCCCTCCAACCAGCACCGCCTTCGTTCATATACTTCCTCACTCCATCGTTCCACCTCTCTATCGGTCTACCTCTCCCTCTCTGTCCCTCCACCTCGCTCTCATACACCCTCTTAGTCATTCTCTCGCTTTCCATACGTTCCTTATGGCCGAACCATCTCTAGTTGTTCCTTTTCACACTTTCCAGCACATCTACCTCCACACCACACCTCCTTCTTACTTCCTCATTCGTCTGTCTATCCCTCCATGTAACTCCGCACGCACTTCTTAAGTAATTAATTTCCACTGCTCTCACTCTTGGTCTGAGTCTCTCAACCAACGTCCATGCTTCGCTTCCGTAAGTCAGTGTCGGGATTACCACACTGTTATGCAAGGACTTCTTCACTTCCATACTGACCACCCTATTTCTTGTTACTGCTTTCAGTGTTCCTACAACCCTCTTCCCCTGTTGTACCCTCTCCCGCACTTCTTCATTCATAGTCCCATCTTTACTCAACACACTGCCCAGATACTTAAAAGAGTTGACGATCTCCATAGCCTGACCGTTCAGCTTCACCTCACACTCTTTGACTTCACCCCTTTCGAAGACCATAACCTTGCTCTTCCCCGCATTTACCTTCAAATTCAGTTTTTCGCACACTGTTCCAAACTCATTTACCAGACCCTTCAACTCCCATTCATTATCACTCATCAGAACTGTATCATCCGCAAACAGCAGTATAGGTAGCTTCCACTCAATTCCCTCCCTTTTCAGCGATACACCAACATTCACTGCTCTTGATAATATATATCTAATATTATTGCTAAACAATTTAGCAAGTGCAATCTTTTGTGGGATATTATTTGTCTTGATAATAACAACTAAGGCGAGCTTTAAGGATATTTTACGTAGTGTGCCTGCTCTAGCTAGCCCCCAACCACAGTTGTTGGCTGTGTACCTAGCCTTTCCCCAAAGGGGCTTAACCTGCAAAGCAGCAGGTGTGGCGGTTTACTCTCCTAGAGAGGTTGCCAACCACGGCTGACGAGTCCGGTCTACCCGGATTATGTAGGGTTGTCTTCCTTAGATGGGTTGCCGACCAAGGCTAATGAGTCCCATCCACCCGTTAAATCTTATATAAATATAAATTCTAAACTAACTTACCAAGCAAAAATAAATCTGCAATTAAAGGGCTAGCATTTCCACCCATAGGACTACATATTATGTGTTTGAAAGTATAGTGGCGAATCTAGCATAAAATTATGTATTGACAAGGAGAAATTAAGGGAATTTGTAAGTTTATTTCTATCAAAAATTAACTGAACTAGTGGGAGTACAGTACAGCAAAGTGATGCATTATTAAAATCTGAATTAACATTTATGAAATAATTACCATTCGTTATAAGTTGGTCAAAGTGGAAATCTACAATAAAGCAAAGTTATGAAAATACTAAATCTAAAGGCAAATGGGTATACAAAGTTGAAAAGTCGAAGCTAAGTATTGTGGTAACTCTCAGCATGGTATTAACTTTATCAATAACTTCTAATGAACTGTCAACACTCCAATAATAGTTAATACCAGTTTTCTTTATGGTATCACAATATCGTTTATGTGTATTTTTATATTATTTTAAATAATGTACAACCTGTTCTGACAAGGTTATAGTGGTAGCAAATTTTGCTCCTGTATAGAGCGATATTGATATGTCCTTTTATACAATTTAGGTTACATGTATAATTTTGAAATGCCCTTATTGTTATCATGCAGCTTAAAATCAAATGTTATATTTTTAATATTATGTTCATCAATTCAGTTATCAATAATTACAGTATTCTATCTATCTATCTATTTATCTATATGCTCAGGCCCAATCCCCATTTTGGGGGTAGCCGACCCAAGACAGAGCAAGAACAGGGAAAACACAAAAACAACATAAAACAACAAATAAACACAGATAAAAAGCACAAACTCACACACATCCAGGTCACCCAGGAGAAGACCCAGAGACCAGGGTCACCAAGGTCGCTCCAGCACTCGCCCGGCCCCCGACCACCCGGAGAGGTTCCGATCTCGGCAGGCAGACATGCAGTTGAGCCAAAGCCACAAGCCCTCCCACCACACTTCCAGGCGCACCCTTCATATTAATCGTCTCCCCGGGCCAGGCGCCTGATGGACTATTATCTAGTCCAACTTGCGCCCGACCCCTTACTCCAAATGACCACGTGTTCACTCAACTATTCACAAGCATTCTCCATTCACTCCTGTCCACCACCACTTCCCCTGCCTGATCTATAGTCATTCCTCTATCATCCAAAGCCTTTCTTACACAGTCTCTCCATCTCAATGGGGGTCTTCCTGCCCTTCTATCTCCCCTTGTACCTGAATCACATATTCTCTTTGTAAGCCTTTCATCTCCTATTCGTTCAACATTACCATACCAGCTCAGCACCCTTCTGTCCACTCTGGCTGACAAATGTTCCTGCTGCCCCACTCTCCTACGTATCTCTTCATTCCTCAATCTGTCTCTACGAGTAACTCCACACATACTCCTCAAGCAGCTCATCTCCATCACATCCAGCCCTCTTTTCTCCTTTTTCTTCAGAGCCCATGTCCCAGCCCCATACATCACTGTTGGCACAACAATTCCTTGATACAGTGCACTTTTTACTTTCACTCCGAGATTTCTCGTCTTCCACATACTTCCCATTGCTCCGAAAACCTTCCTTCCTTCACACACTCTCTGTTTTACCTCCACTGCCATACCTCCACTCCTGCTTATCGTTCCTCCTAGATATTTAAAACACTCTACTTGTTCCAATATTTCCCCATCCAGCCTCACATCTAGACTCACCCTATGCTCTCCCCTATTACATACCATTACTTTACTTTTATTTACGTTCACCTTCAGTTTCCTCCTTCCACAAACCACACCAAACTCTTTGACTACCCGCTGCAGTATTCTGAATTTCATAAACATAATTACCACACATATGTATATGTAATATACTTGCTTTAATGTGTAATTCTTTCTTGATGTTTTCTAGATAAAATGTCTTACATGTGAAGCTATAATTATTGCTGGCTTTATCTACTGTAGTGATTACAAAATGTATATGTAAATTATTAAAATAAAATTTAAACGTATTATAATTATAATATACAAAATCCAAAAGATTAAATTGATTATTTATAGATTTGTTTTTATTTCTAATACTCTTAATGAACAATTTTGTCCATGCTTCCATCTCCATCGCATCACAGCGCACATTTGTTAAACAATGTTTCTGTTTATCTAGTCAATGATAAATAATATATATATTAAACAAAAAATCACATATTTCTTTATTTTTCCCTACTCTCTATTTAAGACCTTTTTGAAATAGCTCCACTAATGATCATATTGTTTGAAAATAGTTTAACTAGTTTTACATCACCTGTTAATTACTATATAGCCTATCGGACTACAAATTAACATTATTCTTTCATTACATCTGTTATCTGGCATATCCATGACTTTCACATACGCATTTATTATTATTAAAAATTTAATTTTCTGACATATTTTCTAAAACTTTATTATAATTACATATGAATATTATTATTATTATTTTGTTTGTTTTGTACACCAACCAACTTCACATCTAAACTCAATTAATGAAATCGAAAAATACATGTGGCACTCCAAGGACTCGACCCCAGGATACTCACGTCGAAATTCCGAGCACTATGCATTACGCTATCAAGACAGTTAATGCAATATGGACAAGCCTACGATTTATTATGCAGTTTCGAATCCTGCATATTAATCTGAGCATGTACATACATTCCAACTGCGCTATGGTAGCCTAATGTATAGACGAATGGAAGGAGTAATTAATGGGGCACTTAACCTTAGGAAAGCCTCGCTCCTGAACCAGAATTAATATTTTATTTTTTATTTTTTTTTCTACACCAACTAACTTCACATCTAAACTCAATTAATGAAATCAATGGATCCAACAGGTCGCTTATGTGAATAAAGTAATAATGATTTAACATTTTTACATCCATCTGGTAAATTTGACTTTGCTTTCTTTGAATTGATTAGACTGTTAACATTAACTTTGTATAACATTTTAGAGGGCACATTTAAAGTGGATATAACCTTATATTTAATAGGGTTATCTATGGATGTCTTAGAATTAGCTCTAATATATCCCATAAAAGGAAAGCCAATATTTTTAAATATAATTATTAAATATTTATTATGGTTTAGAATATTTTCTATTAAAGGAGCAAAACTTGTCATTTGTTGACCTTCTAATGAATCCTGTAATTTTTAAATTCCAAAATTTACATAATGAATATGTATTATTGACAATTCATTAAATATCAGACTTTGTTTTCTTTATATTTAATGGATTTTGTCTTCTATTACCATGTCTACCAGGGCCTCCGTTTCTAACGAGGAAGATAAAGTATGGGTTATCAACATCGTTTTTATATAGTCTTTATACAATAACAGGTGCAAGTTCAGAATAGCCAGGATTAACACACCGTGATCATTGGTTCAGCCTTTGTTCTTGCACCAACTACAGTATATATAATCCTATTTATCCAATACATAATAATTGGGGATAAAGATGTTACACAAACAAATATAATCAAACCCAGCATGCTCATGGGTTATGGATATCATTAAATTATACCATGCAAAACTTATACTTCCCTTCACCAATCTAAACCAAACAATATTATTTATCAGTATATGTAGATAGATTCATAATAGACAGGTTAATAAATATATAGCTATCTGAAGACACAACAAATTTTAAAATTGTATATATATTCATTATATCTGATACATGGGTGTATTTGTTTTTTTCAGTCTCATGTTTATTTCGAAATATGTAATGTAACTGTATGTAACTGTTTGTATAATTTTGCACCGGAAGCTTCACATGCATAACATCTTCATTAATCTGCCCATCATTTACTATTGTTGACAAGTGAAAGTAAAACACTATTAGTTCAGTGAAACTACAGAACAGTAACATATTAAGGGGACACCGACTGTTTGATTGGCCTATAAAATAATTAATTCATAAATTCTTAGTTCCTCGCTAGACATCCCTCAAACTTTGAAAAACATCCCCTAGACCCCCCTCAAGATAAATTTGTAAATATTTCTAAATGCCCGGCTGAAGGCCGGTTCCTCTTACAATTACAGGCTCGCTATTGCTCGCCAGGAAAAATAATCGACACCTAAATGGCACGATAGGTTTTAAAATGTATAACAAAATGGGACGAAAGGTCTTAAAATCGCCAAACAAATGGGCCGAACGTCTAAAAATAAAAAAATTAATGGGACTAAGCACGAGGGAGAAATGGGTACTAGAAAAACGACCGTCTCCCCTTAATTGAGTTGATCTGGCTGATACTATATAATATTGTTGTATTAGTAGTAAGTGTTGTAGTAGTTGTACTCAATCAATCAATCAATCAATCAATTTTATTTCGTAATAAATTACACATACTGTATAGAGGAAGTAGGTGGATAGTACACAAACTCAAAAAATAGCGTTATAGTATACTGTATATGCATCTTAATATTAAATTATTATTACTTATTCAGTTTAAGAAATAGCTTAAAGTTAAATTTGCATATGAGAATAAAAAAAAAAACATATAAGAGAACAAACAATTCATTGAGAACAATGATAAGTCCAGATAAAAGCAATATTGAAAATATATTAAAATATTAATAAAAGAAACTATGCAGAAATTATTAGAGTTACATTTGTATACACATATTATAATATTCAAAAAGTAAAACAAAAACACAATTATTGTAAAATTAACCCTTTTTGGCCCGGGCAGCACTTTATAAGGACACCGCGGCAGATGGGCAGGAACCCGGGTGTCCTTACCTGGTCAGTAAGCTTGAAAGCCTATTCAGCTTGGTCTGAACGCTGTGCGTCCGACGCATGTAAACAAAGCCGATCGTTGCGTCACCGCACCTCCGAAAACAAGAAGGAGACGCCGGATCAATGTTATTTTTGTGACGTCAGACAAAATTAGTGTCTGAAAAGCTCCGATATTGTCAACATCGCGGAAAAATTCGCTCCACTGAAATCGTCATCACAACTGAACGAGTTGACTTACAGAGCTCTACTCAACGCCAGTCTACAGATTGAAAACCGCACTACGTTTATAGATGCGTGGGAAATTTTTAGCAGTTAAAATAACAAAGATACGGTAGCCTAGGCCTGGACGTGTTTCGGCCAAATCGCCGGGTACCTGACACTGTCCTTAGGAGGACGCCCCCGGGTAGGAAGGGTTAAGGAACTATTCAATGCTCGAAAATGCAAAAACCACCGAATAGTTCGTACCTCCAAGTTAGTTATACACCTACCAGAAATAATACAATGTGCATTGTGCACAGCATATTGATAAAAACAAGAACACAACAGCCCATACCCAGTTAAGATAACAATATCACTGGAGTTCTCCGTTCCTCATGGCGTTGTACCCAAGTTACCCTAGCTGTCACAATATCCAGGGTCAGATTAGATATATCCACACCATATGCATTTTTAAACAGCTTTGTTGTATACATATAGAAATAGCCACATATAAGGAAAGGCATATTAACACTAATAATAGAAATATCAGATTTCATAAGCCTCTTCATATATCTAGCAAGAGTAATAGCAATGTGGTGTCTGAGTAACAACAAGTTACAGGTCTCTGCTACTGCATGGTTACTGGCAAAGGTTGAAGCTCCTAAAATACGTTTCAAGACTTTAGCGTAAGCTACCTCAAATGCTTTAAATATAGAAGATTTATAGACATTTGCATGATTCCACAGACATAGACCATAGTCAGGCTTGCAGTAGGAGTTGAATATGAATAACAATGTATCTCTGTTTACTAGACTAACATTTCTTAAAATACTGTAAAAACTACCATAAAAAACATTTAGTCTCTTTTCAATATATTTTTCTTCTTTAAGATTAGAGCAAATGCTGTGACCTAAATATTCATATGTATCTATTTTTTCTAGCACGTCATTTCCTAAATTATTAAAGTTATCCTTTCTCCCTGATATGTTCTTAACGTATATCATACATTTAGATTTGTTCGAATTAATTTTCAACTTGTGCTTTTCCACCTCACAGCAAAATTGTAGATATAATTTGTTCATAACTTCATGGGAGTTCGCAAGCAAGACTATGTCGTCGGCGTAAGCTAATATATTAATCCTTGTGATACCGAGAATGCATCCATCATTGATCTTATCAATATTATTTATAATATCATCTATATACAATTTAAAAAGAAACGGAGACAATACACCACCCTGCCTAACACCGTGTTCAATATAATGGTAGTCATCTTGCAACCCTTGCCACTTAATATTTGCCGTCTTCGAAGGTAATGCACTATAATAAAAACTAAATCATTTGGAATTCCAAGCTTATTAAGTTTATTACCCAAGAAAAAATGATTAACTAAGTCAAATGCCTTCGATAAATCTATGAAAGTAACGATACCTTTATTTATAGTGCTTAAATTAGAGCGCATTACTTCTTTTACAATCAAACTAGCGTCGGTAGTGGATGTACCTTTCCGAAATCCAAACTGCCTACTATTTAACTGTATTTTCTTTTCCAAAATACCAAGCATTAAGATTTCAAAGACCTTCAAGAGACAAGATGATTGCATAACTGGCCTGTAATTATTTGAGTCGGATATGTTACCCTTATTATTTTTAACAATTGGAGTGACACTACCTTTTAGTAGATCACTTGGTAGATAACAGTGATTTAGGCAAGCATTATAGAATGTAGATAATATATGAAGACAAAGGCATTTTTTTAAAAGACATAATGTATTCCATTATGGCCCACCCCATTACTAAGTCTTGACAACAATCTTTTTAGTGATACAGATGAAACACAGGGAAAAATGTTTCTACCATGCTGCCAAGTTTCTTTAAAGTTATCCATAAACTCGTCTCTAAGATCATAGTCAGTCTCGGACTGATTGAGTATATATTTCTCCGTGAATATATTAACAATATCAGTTTTGCTTTGCTTACCATCTACAATTGTCGTATTTTTTTGCTTACCTTTTTTCTTCTTAACCTCTTCCCAAAATTGTGTTTTATCTTTATTACTAAATTTCTCAATAATTGAGTTGCATATTTCGGATATTTCATTTACCTTGCATAAATGCGAAGCCTGTTTAAATTCTCTGCGTGACTCAACCATCTCCCCATGTAAATTATTCCCTAGTATCCAGCCAGATGATATCCATTTCAAATATTTTTCCCTTGCTACTCTGTGCAGACTCTTAACCCTTCTGTTCCATCCAGGAATCATATTGAACTTGTTTGATTTCACTATACTGGAAGCATAATCCATAGAAGCTAAAGAAATAGATTTATATATTGCTTCATACTGTTTGTCAATATTTTCTATGTGTCTTGATGTTCTACATCCACTAGAATTACACGACAATTTTGATTCATCGTACATATTTTCTAAAGTATTGTCTACACTATTAATACCTAAAGTATTGTCTACACTATTAATACCTAAAGTATTGTCTACACTATTAATACCTAAAGTATTGTCTACACTATTAATACCTAAAGTATTGTCTACACTATTAATACCTAAAGTATTGTCTACACTATTAATACCTAATCGAATCTTGAAAGGAGTAATACTGTGTTGTTAAGGGGGGTCACCTGTTTTTTTTTCATCTCTCTCCTTTTCTCTCTCTCTTTGACTTGTATCCATTTGGCCCCATTCCGCCAACTGTTTTAAGACATTTATCCCCATCCAGGTGTCGATTTCTTCATGGCAAGCGATAGCGTCCCAGCAATGTATGGATAAATCCGGTTTCGCCAGAGACATTATTCTATCGAAAAATGTACAAATTTAGCTTGCTGTAAAATAAAAAATATATATATGCTGGCTCGCTAGGAAAGTATTGACACCTGGATGGGGGTAAACGTCTTAAAACAGTAGGCTGAATGGGGCCGAATGGATACAAGCCATAGAGAGAAGGAGAGAAAGAGAAAAAAAGCGAGGTGGGCCCCCTTAAATGTATTCCTACCATTTCTCTCTCTTGGCCCATTTCATTATCACCACATCCTTCATACACAACAATATAAAGTAAAAACTGTAATATCGTTATTGTTTTCATAATAAATTGAAATCTGTAAGTCGGTTCCCTTATATTTGATAATGTATATATAGATAACAAATGTTCTATATCAACTTTTCTGTTTTGTCTGCAATTTAGTGTGTAGTGTATCATCTCCGAGGAAAATATATACCATGAGTATCAAGTCCTCATTGACATGACCTATTATTTTGTATTTCTTGTGTTTCTGATATTCTTGTATTACTGTAAAACTTCATGTCAATATATTTGAATTGAATTGAATTGAATTGACCCCAATTGCCCAATTATGTCCGATGTAAGGTATTTTTCGAACTCCTCTGCAGCATTCCGTTAGATTGGCAGATATTTTGGCCCATTCAGGTATCCATCATTTTCTGGCGAGTGATTGCTAGCTTGCAACGAAAAGATGGTTACCGACAATTTAATGATGATTTGAAGTTGCTTTGTCACATTATTGATTATTATTTGAAGACATATCCAGATACACAAATATTCCTGGCGAGTGATAGCGAGGTTGCAAGGAAAATATGTTTTTTATTTATTTATTTTATTTTTATTTTTGTGCAGCATTAGATGATGGTTTGAAGTTGTCTTGTCCCATTACTGACTGTTTAAGGGGGCCCAGCTCACTTTTTTTTCTCTTTCTCTCCCTTTCTCTTTGGCTTGTATCCATTCGGCCCCATTCAGCCTGCTGTTTTAAGACGTATACCCCCATCCAGGAGTCAATATTTTCCTGGAGAGCGGTAGCAAGCCAGCATATATATATTTTTGTTTTGACAGTAAGCTAAATTTGTACTTTTTCGATAGAAAAATGTCTCCGGCGAAGCCAGATTTCTTCATACAATGCTGGCTCGCTATCGCTCGCCAGGAAGAAATCGACAACTGGATGGGGATAAAGGTCTTAAAACCGTTGGCTGAATGGGGCCGAATGGATACAAGCCAGAGAAAGAGAAAAAAGGAAATAAAGAGAAAAAAAGCATATTCCATAGGGTGTTACGGTACTGAAGGGGGGGATAATACAAGATACTAAAGGCAAATGTTCGCACTACTTACCAAGGTGTTGTTGATGTTGTTGTTGTTAGTACAGTTGACAAATGAAGGATAGCTTATTGTCACAAGGCCAGTCTCCCTGACCACTGGAGTCTATATACCCACACCCGTCCTCGTCATCTGGTTCACCACTCAGCCAATGCTGTTTTTGTGGTTCTTGTCCATTCAGCCACAGGTTGTTTCGTACACCCACCCATGGAGAAAGCCCTAACGGAGGTTCATTATTATTATCATTACACACAGTAACACTCACACAACACGGTCCTCACATGTCAAATACTGTACGTGTACTGTATATATATACAGTATATATATATATATATATATATATATATATATATATATATATATATATATATATATATATATATATATATATATATATATATATATACATATGTTTTTTTTCTTCTACTGGCGAGTGATAGCAAGCCTACAATATAGGAAACCCGGCCATCTGTGTTTATACCGAAAAATATACAAATATATCTTGAAGGAGTGGGTCTATAAACCACAAAACCAGTGTATTCCTTTGTTTGCCATTTTTCGGTAAATAAATTGTCCTGATTGTAGGACAGTTTTCTTATAATTATAGGTTCGTTATTCCTCGCCTACAAGATATACACATCAAAATGGATAGAAATATCTAGAGATCGCCTGAAATATAACTTGAAGAGGCCTGGGGGCATTTTTGTTTAGCGTTAAAGGGTCGATACTATATATACACAACGACAACAGTGTCTGTCGGCTCGCTATTACTCGCCAGCATTAAATTAGCTCCTAATTCGTGATGAATTGTCATAACATTATCTAACTAATGGTTCAAAAAGTGGTCTGGTGAAGGATATACTGTATACTGTATATTTTAAAAGTGGTCTGGTGAAGGATATACTGTATAATGTATATTTTTAGCTTAACCGTGTTTGCGCCATAGGTGGTCTTTTTTGCTATCCCCTGTTTCTCTCCATTAGTTTAGTGATTATAAGATGGTTCACCACATTAGTTTGCTATAAGAAGATGCGTTATCACACTTAACCCCTACTGTACCAGCGCCGTCTTTTAAATGTTATTCTAGCTATATTTAGACGATTGTGTGCAGCTTAAGAAATATTTGTGGTAGTAAAATTGGTTTAGTGAGATAGTTCGAAACTTGTTAATTGCCTTTTAACTGAATACAATCGTCTAATAGTAGCCAACATAAAGTTAATAGGACGTTTCCGGTACTGAATAGTTTAACCCGTACAGCCCCAGCGACGCGCCTGACGCGTCGGCGATGTATGTAACGCACAGCCCCAGAGACGCGCCTGGCGCATCACCCTAATTGCGCCGACCGTAACCTCAGGTGTAGCCACTCAAGAGGGCTCAGATTTGTATGGGAACTGTGTACGTATCCCACGCAACCGTGCCGATGGTTGAAAACTCACAAAGTCCACGTGCGTGCGTGTGAGCGTGCAATAACCTGGTTTTTTGGGGTAATTGCCTTCAATTTTTTACTCTTGTAAAATACGTTTTCGGGGGCTCTGTAGGACCATTCTTTAAGCTTTTTGAGCGGTTTTTCGTGGTTTTTCCTTCATTCCTAACCCATTCGCTATTGTTTCTGGAATAAAACCATTTTTTGAAAACCGGCCGGGTTCTGGTGAACAAACATTACAAAACTAGCCGGGGCTGGACGGGTTATTTTTTTTTGTCTAAAATGCTTCTTTCAACATAGGAGAATAGCACAACCATATAACATCCCCCCCCCCCTCCAGAGACACACAACCAAAATGTCATGATTTTTTTTTGGGGGGGGTCTAAAATGCTTCTTTCAACAATAGAGAATAACATAAGAGGGCATAAACACCTATATGACATCAATACATCAGTGACATCAGTGTTTTTTTGGGGGAGGGGCGGGGGGCCCCTCCCCCAAAAAAACACTGACATACACCTATTATACGTAATATAAGAGGTTATATATAGACAAATCTTAGTTTACCCTAAATTACTGGCTAGTTTACGTTTTCTCCTAATACCTAAATCATAAACCTTAGTTGTTATGAGTAACTTAGCAATTTTTTCATGACACACCACCAAATAATTGAGTTGTTATATATATTTTACTTTCGTCTGCGATTTCCCACAATCATATATTGGCAACTTCCAAGTGTAACTACTCCATTGTATTGTATTGGAGCTGCTTGTAAACGCTCATGTCACATCCCTCGCCACTGTGAAGCTTCGAGAGTTTCTGCTGTGCTCGACCCCTTTCGACTCTCTATAGCTCGGCACTCCGAGTTATTTTGTTGTGCCAGCCAGGGTCGACTATGACGTCTCTGTTGAGTGCGTCAATTGATTCATTTTGTATATTATTTAATGTTCTTAATAATAGATGGCGCTGTACATGCCAATCTTCTGTTTTCTAGTTACCTTTCTGTACGTGTGTAAGGGGTTCAGGTTGTGACGGAGGGTGTTGTAATTCCTCTTGAATTCATATGCAATCAGTATATACTCAACCAGCGTCTTGGATATATCGGCTCCTGGAGATTTGTGTGGAGGTGTTATCCTGTATTATGTGCTACTAAATACCGCTAGCTGTGCTGATAACCAGGGAGTAGTGTCTTGTCTGTCATAGCCTGATTCCTATTATTACGTGTGTCATTAGTTTACATTAGTATTTAAGGTTCTTTTCTTTTTTCCTTTTTTTTTTCTTTTTTCATAGAGATAAATTATTATAATTTATATATTAGTATTCATATAAATATATTATTTTCCTTTTTAATCTAGTTACTTGCAATTCTTTATATAATATAGACACCTTTCTTTTATAAATAATTATATATATATATATATTAAAATTATCTTGTTTTTTCTTAACCATTATATTATGTGCATTAGTTTGGTACAAAGGGGTTAGTGGTGTGGTCAAGTTTATAAGATCAAAGTGGCTTATGATATAATAACTTGCATAAATAAACTGCTATATATGCTATAACTACCATCTCTAAAATAGACTACTGAGTCTTGGCATAAGTCTGTTAAACAGACTATTAGTCTCCTCACTGAATTCACTTCTAATCAATCACTTCTGTGACAATTTGGGAGTTACCATACCCGTAGTGCTTACCAGGCCTAATTCAAACTCCTCATAACTTCCGGGTTGTAACACTCATGTTAACACATATTGGTTGTGCCTTCATCGTGTAATTTTTTTTTTTCGATAAAGTGAAAAACTTGAGTATCAGGGGTAATTTTATTAAACAAATTCGCGATTTTCGCGACGTCGCGCACGACGTACATTTTATGACCTCGATATCTCATGATGTATTGGACATTTTAAGAAAAACTAAGTTACACGCTCTTTGTATGATATTCGAGTATTTACATGTAACAGCAGGTGTCTCTAGGACAAATAATAAGACCGCAAGAAGTTGTGACATCATCATGACATTATGACATCGTGATGTCATGACTTACCACATTCTCATGCTTCCACAAAGTCGGCATTGATAATTTGATTATACCCTAAAAGTGTCGAGATGAAAGATATAATATTTGTTTTTGTATTAAGTTTGTTGTGTCGGAGGGTGTGTAGTCCCCTTAAGAGTCGATTTATATCTGGGCACGTGATACCGACCCTGTAACAAGCAGGGGGGGGGGGGGGGGGGGTGGGGGGGGGGGGGGGGGGGGGGGGGGGGGGGGGGGGGGGCGCTGTGAGCCCCCTCAAGCAAATTTATAAAATCTAGTTATTTCATAGTAGTATTTAAGGCAATTTGTGAGGGGTTTTAGTTCACCCTAAAGGTATTTAGATCTCAATTTGTTTAGGAGTTAGGAGAGACATACAGGGCTACTAAATAATAATTAGTGTATAAAGAAACAAATACAACAAAGTAATACTGAAAAGTTAATTCTTAGAAAGTAATAGGACAACATTTATCTAAGAGTGTCAGATGCATTTTAGAGTAAAATAGTTTTTGGCTAAATTAGCTTGATATGTGAGCAATTATGTTCATGTGTATATTTTACTGTACTAAAGATAAAGAACACAAAACGATAATTGTTAATTAAAGACAAACGCGATATTTCATTTGTAACGCCGACGTATGCTCAATCCTTTCAGAAGTTAGAATCTCCAAAACTACATTTACAGGCATAGTTATAGCGGGATAAAGAGGATGAATGGAAGTAAAATAAGTTAACTAAGTATGGTATGAAAAACAAACCACAGTCCCTCGAGACTCGTGTAGGGTTATGACATTCTGTGAAAATACGGGGTAAAAAGTTAAAGAGAATATCATAAGAGTTGCACAACAAAATTCAGTATGGTTACCAATTGTTAACAGAACATAACCTAACATAGGCCTACGGACCTAACCTAATCCAGATTATCTAGGTGACTAGGTTCTGTTAGTTAGACTAGGTTTGCTGGTTGGGACACTAAATATCAACTTCATACCTAATTAGGCTAGGTTAACTTCATTAGGCTAGGTTAGTTTAGGTTATTTTTATTTGTTTTAATCCATTTCAGTTCATTCCTCAATTTCCTTGTTCTTCATAGCTCTCCCCACTGGGTGCCATACTATAAAACTGATGGATAGTCTACTTGGTTATTTATACATATCAGGGGTACCGAATGTGTAACATACTTGATAAACGAGTGATTATTTAAACAAAACTGTTCCAACCTGTTTTCCCATATGCCATGTAAACAGATCAGGCCGAGGCTAATCTGCATTCATGCTTGGAATTATGACATTAATATATGCTCTGCTTTATTATTTGTAATAATTAATATCAAAACTGTCATAAACATATATTATATTATTATAATATTCCTGAATGATTATAATGAATGAAACGTGAGGAGAGAGACAATATTTTACCAACAAAATATGTTATTACAAAAGAAAACAGATATTTTGTTTCCAATGCATAGGTTAACTATGCTGTATATTATTTTCTGCTAGTAAGTTGTGACTGATCGGCATGCCATAATAAATGATTTTACAACAATTATACTTATGTATCATAATTCAATGTCATAATAAATCGATTATCTTAACACAGGAACGGCGCTGAGACTCTTAAGAGATTTTACTGGGCGAAGGCAACGGGACTCTTTAAGATCCAAGGCCTAAAAAAAAAGCCTTTTAAAAGACCCCAGTGGCACTGAAAACATGGCACTGAAATATGTGAATAAGTGAGATAAATCCCCTCCATACCTCCTAACACTCCTCCACATGTGTCTAACCCCCCCCCCCCTTCAGTTATCGCCTATTTTTCCTCTTATTCCCTTGTTTATTGGTTTATTTACTTCGCTAATATCCCCCACCCGGTTTCAAGGTGGTGTGGGACGCATATAGAGATAGTGGCAAGAGAAAGACTTCACAAACAAGGCATCAGTGTCGATCGATAAGTGAGAGAGGGAGTGTGTGCCGCGCTAGCTCTCCTCTCATGAATGAACCGGTCGGCAATACGTCATCTTTTTCACACCCCTAAATTCTATTTTCACTTGTTTTATTGTTGTTACATGTTAATATCTTCATATTAAACGTAAAATAGGCGCATATGAATAAGTAATAACTATATTTATCGGATAATGACTATTTTCGTCGGGATTGTATAAAAATATCTTCGCCTGGCGGGCACTTTCAAATACCATAGGTTCACCGTTTAAAGGTAAAGAATATACCTCATTTCATCATTCATGATTTTCATCTTACTTTATTTTTATGACCATTATAGTATATAATACAGGTCTACTCACTCAACATTCCATATTTAAAAACATATAAATTCCGACCTTGTTTTGGTGCCCCCCTACATGCTGCGCCCGGGGACAAATGTACCCCCTTGCCGTCGGACCAGATAATGTTAAGGTGGTTTGTTGGTGAATTATCCTCTCCATTCCTCTTTGTTATACAAAAAAGTTCTGATCCATGAATTAATAGAGGAAGGAGACATTGGCTGTATACTTGACCCTTCAACCCTATTTGATCCGAGGGGGGTCTTTTTGGACTTCCCATGTTTTATTGCATTAGTTTGGAGATTATAAAACGTTTCACCCCAATAGTTTGCCGATAATAAGACACTTCACCCCATTCAGACCTCAATTTTGTCTGAGCGAGCAAAAACGAGCCTGTGACTTTACAGAAATCAACCTTTGGCCAGGACATTATTTTATCAAAATGTGTACAAATATTGCTTTGATCCTTTCATCAGCATTACGTAATGTTCAATATATTCTGGTTACCCTAAGTCGATTATCTTTAGTTTGTAAACTACGTATACAACTCAGATGTGTAAATACAATCTCAATACACCCTCATAGTACGATTGGTCCTTCTTAAACTGCATGAAATAATCTAAGTATAGCCAGAATCAAAGGTAAAAAGGCGTCATGATGCTGAAGTAGTTAAGGGGGTCTGGCTGGTCACGGCGACGAGCTAAAACAAATTGTTCGAAATTATCCAAAGGATGCCAAATCCTTTAATAATAATTAAACAATAATAACTGGCATGACATCGGACCAGATAGTGTAAAAGCCTTCATAGGATAATCTCACCTACACACACACACACACACACACACACACACACACACCATAACACCATAGCATAGCCACACATCATAACACTAAACTACACCACAACACACACACCATATCACACACACATTCCATATAAAACACACGCCCAAAATATACATGCACACTATAACAAACACACACACACACACACACACACACTGTAATGTACACACATCACCAGAGTACACACACCATAAGACAACGCACACACCATAATACACACACGCCATAACACACACATGCATGACATAACATACACACACACACGCCACAACACACACACACACACACATACATCATAACGCGTACACACACATCATACCATACACACACCCGTCATAACACGCACGCACACTCCATAATACACACTATAGCACACACACACACACACACACACACACACACACACACACACACTATAACAGGCACACACTCCTTAACAGATACACACAGTATAGCACATACACACACACACCATAATACACACTATAGCACACACACACACACACACTATAACAGGCACACACTCCTTAACAGATACACACAGTATAGCACATACACACACACACTCCATAATACACACTATAGCACACACACACACACACACACACACACACACTATAACAGGCACACACTCCTTAACAGATACACACAGTATAGCACATACACACACACTCCATAATACACACTATAGCACACACAAACACACACACACTATAACAGGCACACACTCCTTAACAGATACACACCGTATAGCACATACACACACACACCATAATACACACTATAACAGACACACATTCCTTAACAGATACACACAGTATAGCATATACACACACACCATAATACACAGTATAGCACACACACACACACACACACACACTATAACAGGCACACACTCCTTAACAGATACACACAGTATAGCACATACACACACACACCATAATATACACTATAGCACACACACACACACACGCTATAACAGGCACACACTCCTTAACAGATACACACAGTATAGCACATACACACACACTCCATAATACACACAATAGCACACACACACACACACACACACACACACTCACACACACTATAACAGGCACACACTCCTTAACAGATACACACAGTATAGCACATACACACACACTCCATAATACACACTATAGCACACACACACACACACATTATAACAGGCACACACTCCTTAACAGATACACACAGTATAGCACATACACACACACACCATAATACACACTATAGCACACAAAAAAACACACACACACACACACACTATAACAGGCACACACTCCTTAACAGATACACACGGTATAGCACATACACACACACACTCCATAATACACACTATAGCACACACACACACACACACACTATAGCAGGCACACACTCCTTAACAGATACACACAGTATAGCACATACACACACACACTCCATAATACACACTATATCACACACACACACACACTATAACAGGCACACACTCCTTAACAGATACACACAGTATAGCACATACACACACACACCATAATACACAATATAGCACACACACACACACACACACTATAACAGGCACACACTCCTTAACAGATACACACAGTATAGCACATACACACACACACCATAATACACACTATAGCACAAACACACACACACACACACAATAACAGGCACAAACCCCTTAACAGATACACACAGTATAGCACATACACACACACCATAATACACACTATAGCACACACACACACACACACACTATAACAGGCACACACTCCTTAACAGATACACACAGTATAGCACATACACACACACACACCATAATACACACTATAGCACACACACACACACACTATAACAGGCACACACTCCTTAACAGATACACACAGTATAGGACATACACACACTCCATAATACACACTATAGCACACACACACACACACACTATAACAGGCACACACTCCTTAACAGATACACACAGTATAGCACATACACACACACACTCCATAATACACACTATAGCACACACACACACACACACACACTATAACAGGCACACACTCCTTAACAGATACACACAGTATAGCACATACACACACACACCATAATACACACTATAGCACACACACACACACACACACTATAACAGGCACACACTCCTTAACAGATACACACAGACAGTAGAGCACATACACACACACACCATAATACATACTATAGCACACACACACACTATAACAGGCACACACTCCTTAACAGATACACACAGTATAGCACATACACACACCATAATACACACTATAGCACACACACACACACACTACAACGGGCACACACTCCTTAACAGATACACACAGTATAGCACATACACACACACACCATAATACACACTATAGCACAAACACACACACACACACTATAACAGGCACACACCCCTTAACAGATACACACAGTATAGCACATACACACATACACCATAATACACACTATAGCACACACACACACACACACACACTATAACAGGCACACACTCCTTAACAGATGCACACAGTATAGCACATACACACACACACACCATAATACAAACTATAGCACACACACACACACACACTATAACAGGCTTACACTCCTTAACAGATACACACAGTATAGCACATACACACACACTCCATAATACACACTATAGTACACACACACACACACGCACACTATAACAGGCACACACTCCTTAACAGATACACACAGTATAGCACATACACACACACACCATAATACACACTATAGCACACACACACACACACACACAAACTATAACAGGCACACACTCCTTAACAGATACACACAGTATAGCACATACACACACACTCCATAATACACACTATAGCACACACACACACACACACACACTATAACAGGCACACACTCCTTAACAGATACACACAGTATAGCACATACACACACACACCATAATACACACTATAGCACACACACACACACACACACAGTATAACAGGCACACACTCCTTAACAGATACACACAGACAGTAGAGCACATACACACACACACACACCATAATACATACTATAGCACACACACACACTATAACAGGCACACACTCCTTAACAGATACACACAGTATAGCACATACACACACACACCATAATACACACTATAGCACACACACACACACACACACTATAACAGGCACCCACTCCTTAACAGATACACACAGTATAGCACATACACACACACACCATAATACACACTATAGCACAAACACACACACACACACTATAACAGGCACACACCCCTTAACAGATACACACAGTATAGCACATACACACACACACACCATAATACACACTATAGCACACACACACACACACACTATAACAGGCACACACTCCTTAACAGATACACACAGTATAGCACATACACACACACACCATAATACAAACTATAGCACACACACACACACACACACTATAACAGGCTTACACTCCTTAACAGATACACACAGTATAGCACATACACACACACTCCATAATACACACTATAGTACACACACACACACACACGCACACTATAACAGGCACACACTCCTTAATAGATACACACAGTATAGCACATACACACACACACACACCATAATACACACTATAGCACACACACACACACAAACTATAACAGGCACATACTCCTTAACAGATACACACAGTATAGCACATACACACACACACCATAGTACACACACACCATAATACACACTATAACACACACACACACACACACACACACACACACACTATAACAGGCACACACTCCTTAACAGATACACACAGTATAGCACATACACACACACACCATAGTACACACACACCATAATACACACTATAGCACACACACACACACACTATAACAGGCACACACTCCTTAACAGATACACACAGTATAGCACATACACACACACACCATAATACACACTATAGCACACACACACACACACGCACTATAACAGGCACACACTCCTTAACAGATACACACAGTATAGCACATACACACACACTCCATAATACACACTATAGCACACACACACACACACACACACACACTATAACAGGCACACACTCCTTAACAGATACACACATTATAGCATGTACACACACACTCCATAATACACACTATAGCACACACACACACACACACTATAACAGGCACACACTCCTTATTAGATACACACAGTATAGCACATACACACACACTCCATAATGCACACTATAGCACACACACACACACACACACTATAACAGGCACACACTCCTTAACAGATACACACAGTATAGCACATACACACACACTCCATAATACACACTATAGCACACACACACACTCTAACAGGCACACACTCCTTAACAGATACACACAGTATAGCACATACACACACACACCATAATACACACTATAGCACACACACACACTATAACAGGCACACACTCCTTAACAGATACACACAGTATAGCACATACACACACACACACACACTATAACAGGCACACACTCCGTAACAGATACACACAATATAGCACATACACACACACACACACCATAATACACACTATAGCACACACACACACACTATAACAGGCACACACTCCTTAACAGATACACACAGTATAGCACATACACACACACACCATAATACACACTATAGCACACACACACACACACACTATAACAGGCACACACTCCTTAACAGATACACACAGTATAGCACATACACACACACTCCATAATACACACTATAGCACACACACACACACACACACTATAACAGGCACACACTCCTTAACAGATACACACAGTATAGCACATACACACACTCCATAATACACACTATAGCACACACACACACACACACACACACTATAACAGGCACACACTCCTTAAGAGATACACACAGTATAGCACATACACACACATACCATAATACACACTATAGCACACACACACACACACACACTATAACAGGCACACACTCCTTAACAGATACACACAGTATAGCACATACACACACACTCCATAATACACACTATAGCACACACACACACACACACTATAGCAGGCACACACTCCTTAACAAATACACACAGTATAGCACATACACACACACACCATAATACACACTATAGTACACACAGACACACACACTATAACAGGCACACACTCCTTAACAGATACACATACTATAGCACATACACACACACACCATAATACACACTATAGCACACACACACACACACACTATAACAGGCACACACTCCTTAACAGATACACACAGTATAGCACATACACACACACACACACACTATAACAGGCACACACTCCTTAACAGATACACACAGTATAGCACACACACACACACACACACACACACACACACTATAACAGGCACACACTCCTTAACAAATACACACAGTATAGCACATACACACACACTCCATAATACACACTATAGCACACACACACACTGTTACGTCCTGGGATATATAAACACTGGGCTCTTTCTATTGGACTAGGTATGCGGCAACAAGCAACAACGGAAAACGCTTGATCCAACCCTTATCTATAAACCCAGGCAACAAACCACCCTAAACCGTCAAGAGTCCTACCTGGACAACGAGGTATCCTATGACTCGGTTACAGGGTGCACGCACTATAGACTGCTGATAGTCAAGCAGGCTATATAAAAGATCACACAATTAAGTTGACTTAAAGCTTCAAGGAAAAGATAGATAACGGAATTAAATTCCAGAAACAATTTAATAACAAACTAGAAGAAAGTACATTTATCGTTACGTTAATTAATACAACTAATCACCCCTGCGTGAAAGAAGGTGAAAGCAAACAGTCCTCAAAACATCGTACAGGTAGACAAGATGCGGGTTTCTAAACTGCATGTGGCTACTGTAGGATCTGATGCTTAGCAAAGAAAGTACGTTACGGATTTAGAGAACTCTTAACTCATAAGCAGGAATAAATACTAGTGATAGGACATACAGTGTATAATGGCATAGGTATAATTAAATAAAGGCAGCAACTCGCAACATAACCACATACAGGTGTGCTTCTCACTCTTAGTCAGGCAAGCCTGCTCGGACAGAGTCTCTAAGCCACACCCTGACTCACAATGCTCACAAAAACGGTAAACTGTATCACAATAACAAGCATACAGAGATGATAAACCCCTAGCTGTTATTCTGCCAGGTGTCAGAGGTCTAGCCGGAAGGATATAGGCTTCGGATACCCGGGCTGAGCCACCTGCTCTAGCCTAGGGACGTTCCCAGGTCTGTGCGCCAAATTACTCTAATTGAAAGGGTGCTCTCTTGAGAGATTCAGATCGCAAGTATCTGACTCTCTCCTGGCAACCCTAAAACAAAAGCAAGACGTGCTAGCGCAGTGCTGAGTGGACTAGGCAATGGCCCTCACACAACACAACGCTAGACACACTGTGACACAGACAAGAAAATGCCCCCAGACTCTCACAGGTATCCTAGTAAAGTCGTGCGGGTCCACGGGACTCGCACCAGCAGACTTCAATTAAAGGATTGCAAAAAGCCTCCCCTCCGGTCTAGCCCCTGCTAACCTGACACAAAAACACACCAGCAAGCATGAAACCACCAAATATGAGACAACAAAAAAGCTTCCTAGGTCTCATTAACAATTACATCTCTGCATAAGGCCCAAAACCCTAACTAGTTATCTGAGAGCTCGTCGTTAATACAATAATAGATATAAGGTCTATGAAGGGGATGGGATAATTAAATAGATTGGTGAAGTAGTGGAAAGAAGGTATACAAAGTAAGAGAGAACGTTTCTAAGTGGGGTTGAGAGGGATAGATATCAAGGGGGTCCGAAGGGTACGACAATGAGGTGAGCTCTGAGTCTTGAATCTGTCTGGACCCCACCCTAGGCATGCAGAATACATCCCAGGCTTGGCAACACTCAACACAGTTGCCTGGTCAAAATCCTCTACCCCGTGCCTGAGTCGAAACTAAGCCTAACGTTGCAATCAAATGCATGTGGCAGCGCTTCAGGCTCGTCCCAAGCTGGACTCTCCGCGCGAAGCAACGTCCCAAGCCGGTCTCTCTCTCCCGCTCGTCTCTTCCCACTCTCACTAGACTTGCATCTTATAATATATTATAATGAAACAATCAACTATCGAGAATAAAATATACTAAGATGCGTTGGTTAAGAATAAGGGCAGCTTCAAGCTGTGAAACAACATAAGAATATCCCAGACATTAGTTACATTGTCGTAGGATATATACTAAGGGAAAGCCTACCGGCCGGCTACCACCAGCCGGTTTCTAAACGGCTGGGCAGCCGACGCGCGCGCATGCCCGCACATGGTTACTATGCAGAAGCGTCACACCTCCCCCAAGATATAAGACCCTTGACTAAGTTCTTCATATCTAACAGAAAGCTTCTCATAGTACCACACACTGTTGCGACACAAGGCACTATATATAAAAAACAAATAAAGACTGTTGCGCTCCACCGAGCAAGTTCAACTAACTCAGCGACAATAAGCGAAAACATTCAACTTCGATACTGCTACAACATCTTATACAAAATTCTACACGTTATAAAAAATAAAGAGTTTTTATAAGGTTTTTGCTTTTTTAATTTGTTTTTTTCGGCTGAACTACAGTGACAGCCTATTTTCCTCCACACTCAACCCTCAATCCTGTGGCAGTCTAACCAACATCATACACCCTTGATAGACAATCCGCTATCACGTTATCAGAACCGGCAATATGGCGTATGTCCAGATTATACTCCTGAAGCATGAGTGACCACCTGGTCAGCCTAATATTCCGGTTATGAAACTGATTCAAGAATTTCAGAGGGTGATGATCGGTATAAACCACTACGACTGGTCCGAAAGCAGGAACATATACATCGAAGTGCCTGAGCGCCAGCAATATCGCCAGGAGTTCTTTTTCAATTACAGAGTAATTCCTTTGTGCAGTATTAAATTTGTTACTGTAAAAACTCACTGGATGTTCGATACCTTCATCATCTGTCTGTAACAAGACAGCCCCAGCCCCTACGCCACTGGCATCAGTCGCCAGCTGAAAAGGTCTGCTGAAGTCCGGGGCCCTGAGTATGGGGTGGGTACATAACAGGCGTTTCACCATGGAAAACGCCTCTGCACACTCAGGAACCCACCGGAACTTCTTGTCCTTAGATAATAAGTCAGTTAAAGGTGCAAGTACAGTCGAATAGCCTTTGATGAAGCGACGATAATAGCCTATCATACCTAGAAACCGCATGATTTGTTTCTTAGTCGTAGGCTGGGGAAACTGATCGATGGCTTTGATCTTTGTCTGTGGAGGGCACACCTGACCCATCCCCACCTCGAACCCCAGGTACAAAACTGTGGCTTTGACAAAATCGCACTTACCCAGGTTTACCACCAAACCTGCTTCATTCAGTTTATTAAAAAGCTGTCCGATGTGAGCACAGTGACTGTTAAAATCCTCGTCGTATATTATGACATCATCTAGGTACACCGTACAGTTGGGAATGTCGGCTACAATGTCGTTCATTAATTTCTGAAACGTTGCAGGGGCATTTTTCAGCCCGTATGGCATAACATGGCAACGATATGTGGCACCGTCCACCACAAACCCACACACCTCTCGCGCTCGCTCAGACAAGGGCACTTGCCAATATCCCTTAACAAGGTCTATCTTAGTGAGGAACTTGGCTTTTCCTATCTTATCCACACTGTCGTCCACGCGAGGGAGAGGGTAGGCATTTGTGGGGGTTAACCCAGTGAGACCCAGCGTCGCACGTGATGCGTCGGCAGTGTTTGATCACCAACTCCCAGCGACGCATCACGTGCGTCCGACATATAAAAAACACTTATGTGGCTCGTAAGGTAGGAAATGGCGGGAGAATAGGAGGGGGAGGTACCGTAGTGTGTGTGGGAGCCGGGCCAGTAGGTGTGAGCGGGCCGAGACAGCCGCGCGGCTGGTGGTGGTGGGCATAGTGGGGATACTTTACACCCTTAGTTCACCGCCACTTTGAACCTTCATTACTCCGGTCGTATGGGAGCTAGAGGCTTGAGATTTATGTGAGACACTCCTTAGGATGTATGCCGTACAATGCCATACTCAGTTTTTACCCTAGTGCTCCTGGGCGGGTGGTCATGCGGGGGAGACGAACTATTGAAAACCCCCCCCCCCCCCCCAAATGACCGAAATGAGTTTTTTTTTAATTTTTTCTTCATTTCTCACCATTCTCTTCCATTTTGGCTCAACAAATTTTGTTGAGGCTCTCCCCCCCCCCACACACCCCACCGGCCCCCCCCCACCCAAAAAAAAATGTCCGAGGTGATTTTTTTTTTTTTTTTTTCATTTCTCATCCTTGTCTTCCATTTTAGCAAACAAAAAAAAAAGAAGTGAAAATGGCTTGGGACTGGGGTGAACAAAATATTATATCTAGCCGGGGCTCAACGGGTTAAACCATTCAACCTGCGGAAATCTATACAAAACCGCACCTTGCCATCTGGTTTGGGCTGCAGTGTGACTGGGGAAGTCCACCTTACTGCACCCTCAGAAATCAGCCCACGTTTCAGCATATAATCCAGTTCTTCCCTAAGTGCTGGTAATTTAATAGGGGGAACACGGTATGGCACTGATTTAAAGGGCGGGTGGTCCCCAACATCGACATCGTGCACCGCTTGAGTAGTGAGGCCAGGATGCTCCGCGAAAACAGCTGGGTTTGAATCAAACAAGTACTGCACAGCTACACGTTGTTGCTCAGGCAGGTGCAATATCAACTCGTGAGCCACTTGTCTAGAATTCCCCGGCCACTGATCCGCGGAAACATGACAATCCCAATTATCCTCCCCCGCAGCCCGACTGTCCCTTCCTCCTTCTCCACCACGATCGCTGCAGATCAACACCGGAACAGTGAGAGGCTCAGAAGGGCGCCTCACATAGTCTTTCATCAGATTTACATGGCAAAGTTGGTTCTTTTTCTTACGATCAGGAGTAGCTACTAAATAGTCTAGATCAGAAACCTTCCTTACAACCCGATACGGACCAGAATACTTGGCAGACAAGGGGTGTCCCACCAGAGGCAGTAGTATCAGTACCTCCTGATCTACTTCAAACTCCCTCAGCTTCACCTTCTGGTCGTATCTGTCCTTCATCTGAGCTTGTGAACTCTTAAGGTTCCGACCTGCTACCTCCAGGCTCGTTAGCATTCTCTCACGGCTTTCAACAACATACTGTAGATGCGAGCATGGCTTTGTGACTCCCTCCCAGATCTCCTTGACTATGTGGAGGGGCCCCCTGACCCTGTGTCCAAAAACCAACTCGTTCGGGCTAAATCCCAAGCTCTCCCCAGGTACTTCTCTCGCAGCAAATAAAACGTATGGGAGACCTAGATCCCAGTCCTTCCCATTTTCCATGCAATAACACCGCAACATACTCTTGAGAGTCGAGTGCCACCTTTCCAAAACTCCCTGACTCTCGGGATGGTAGGCAGATGACACCACAGACACTATCCCATGTTGCTGCATGGTCTGCTTAAACAGAGCAGAAGTAAAATTGGATCCCATATCAGACTGGATCTCCTGAGGGTAGCCATAACGAGAGAAATAGACAAGTAGGTTTTTGACAACAGTCTTAGCCATCCCATTGCGCATGGGGTAAGCATCTGGATACCGTGTTGCTACATCCATTACAGTTAGTACAAATTTATTGCCGGCACTAGTGGGGGGCAATGGGCCAACCATATCGATAACTACTTTGCTGAAGGGCGGCCCAATGACTGGGATGGGTTGTAACGGGGCTCTCGGGATGACCTGATTTGGTTTCCCAACAACTTGACAAGTGTGACACTGTGACACCCATAACACGACACTCGCCTTTAACCCAGGCCACCAGAAAAGCTTGCTCAGAGCTGCCTCCGTCTTACGTGCCCCAGGTGCCCTGCCAAAGGCACATCATGAGCTAATCTCAATAAGCTCTCACGGCACACCCTCGGTACTACTAACTGGTCCACTAATCCTGACACGCCATCCCACTTTTTCTTGGGATCCTGATGTCTCCGATACAAGATCCCCTCGGACAAGAAAAAATCACCAGGCTGCGCATCCCCATCGCTCTCCAGTTCGACAGCACCATTACCACACGCCCTGACTTCAGGATCTTCCAGCTGCAAGGAACATATATCAGCAGGTGCGAGATTATCCAAGTTCATCTTAAATAATTTATTTCCACCTCCAATGTCCCGCTGAGCCATCCTTTCCTCACGCTGCGCATAACGATGCTGTCGCAGAGTCTCTTCCTGCCGTGCACCTGCACTAGCGGTGACAGGCCCCGGGGCCTTTCCAGACTCTAACATAGGTGCCAATAATGAGTCACCAAGAAACACTGCCGGCTCAAAACTCTCCAATTGACCAACACTTCCCGTTTTCTTGTGACCTTTCCTCCGCGGTTTGATAGACTGAGGTGGTGGCTGCAAGGCTCCGGATGTCTGAGAACGCGTCGCAACACACGCCATGGTTTGTACGCTACACTTCTCAACCCACTCCTGTTCCTCCCTACTAACGTCGGCCGCCTTCTCGGCAACGACCAAGGATGAAACCGTAGAAGCAGGCACCGCAAAGTCGTTGCCGAGGAGGAGGTCGACGCCCCCAACAGGCAAGTTCTCTACAATTCCTACATCCAGCTCCTTCGCCACACCACCCACCTCCAGCTCCATCCGCACCAGCGGGTAGGACTTTGTAGCATTGATCCCCTGAACTACCACCACCCGAGCAGCGTTAATCGGTCTGCCAGTAAAGTTCCTTAACAAGGTCTGAGAAGCCCCAGTATCACGCAATAGCTTAACTCCTCGCCTTTCGCCAGCCCACCTCACAAAACCATGCCCTCTATGACCCCCAAAGACGTCGCGGACAGGGTTCGAGCCCTCCGGACTCTTGAACACAGGCTGTGTCCCAACCTCTGACGAACTACCCTTGGCAAACTCAGAAGATATAGGCGACACCCCTATGCTGCGGGCCAATGACACAACCTTGTTTGGTGGCTTGTTCGGACAAGCATTTGCAAAGTGACCCTCCTTGTGACATGCAAAGCACTCTTTACCCTTTGGGTTCCCTTGGGAGTGGGAGGTACCATTAGACTTCTTATACGGGACGTTATTTGGTTTATGTTCAGTTTTATTGTCAGTGCTAGATGGTTTTGTGTATTTATGTGTATCAAAATTCTTGGGAGGGGGACGGGTACGATCCTTTGCACCCGACTCACTCCTAGCTGCTGCTTCGCACCCTCGAATTAATGACAGTCAGCGGTCAGCCATTTCTGCTGCCTCCTGGAGAGTTCTAGGATTTTTTTCCTTTATATTTAATGTTAAGTCCCCGCCTGTGCACTTAAAGAACTGCTCCAAGAGAACCAGCTCACTCAATTCCTCAAAAGTAGCTACCCTCTCAGAACACAGCCAATGTCGTAGTGCATCAGACAAGTCCCGGGCGTGTTCTAGGAAGGTACTATCCTTGCCCTTAGTAACACCCCGAAACTTCAAGCGGTAAGTTTCTGGTTGTAACTCATAGGCCCGTAGCACAGCCTTCTTTAGCTCATCATAAACTACACAGGACTCTAAAGGTAGTGCATCATACGCTTTTAGCCCCTTTCCTAGGAGTCTTGATGAAACTAATGCTGCCCACTTTTCCTGAGGCCACTGGTGTTCCTGACACTTCTTCTCAAATTGCATAAAAAACTCAGCCACACCTAATTCATCGAACACAGCAACTAGTTTAAGCAGGTTAATGATTGGTCCCGATGTCTGTTACCTCCCCCAATATTTCGCCCTGTTACCTCCACTCGAGAGATCTCCAGCTCCCTGTCAGCCCGATACCTAGTAGACTCTGCCTGCAGTTCAGCCTCTCGTATAGCTGTTCTCTCTGCAGCCTCAGCCTGCACACTAGCCTGTCTCTCGGCAGCCTCAACCTGAGCTCTAGCCTGTCTTTCGGTAGCCTCAACCTTGGCCATCTCAAGCCGAAACAACAAATCTGGAGTCAACCCTTGAGGAGGGGAAGGTGCATTTAATGGAGAGGGTCCCTGTGATTGAATTCCACGCTGCCATTGACCATCAACTTGGGGGTATGTACTAAATTCAGGCACCCTGACGTTTGATATGGGGGTAGAGTGGAGGGGGGGCTGGGGACCGGGGCCCCCAGTCGCCTCTCCACCCAGGTCTCTCCCTTCTAAACCCAATATCAAAGTCCTCAGCTGATCTTTCCTCATGCCACTTAAACCCTGGTGACCCTGAAGACCTGCCACACACTTTAAGCCATACTTATTCAGCTTCAACACCCTGGCAGCGGTAAGGGGCACCTCTAAATATCTTCTAGCACCCTCCTCGCTATCGACTAGCCACTCCACAGGTCTTTCTCCCTCCGAGCCCGTATCGTGACCTGACCCATCACTGTGTTCTGATGTATTAGACATGTTTGTGTACTGCAGTAATTATCACGGTTATAGAATGTGCCTTATCTCCTATGCAAGTATGTATATACTAATGTTATTTAAAGTCTTTAATGTGTTATATTGGTTGCTCCAAAAAAAAAAAATATATGTCCACTGTATTCCTCTAATCATAAGGAATCTCAAAACAAATGACCACTATATTCCTCTGTTCAGTAAATCCTATGCAAGGTCGCCATTTGTTACGTCCTGGGATATATAAACACTGGGCTCTTTCTATTGGACTAGGTATGCGGCAACAAGCAACAACGGAAAACGCTAGATCCAACCCTTATCTATAAACCCAGGCAACAAACCACCCTAAACCGTCAAGAGTCCTGCCTGGACAACGAGGAATCCTATGACGGGGTTACAGGGTGCACGCACTATAGACTGCTGATAGTCAAGCAGGCTATATAAAAGATCACACAATTAAGTTGACATAAAGCTTCAAGGAAAAGATAGATAACGGAATTAAATTGCAGAAACAATTTAATAACAAACTAGAAGAAAGTACATTTATCGTTACGTTAATAAATACAACTAATCACCCCTGCGTGAAAGAAGGTGAAAGCAAACAGTCCTCAAAACATCGTACAGGTAGACAAGATGCGGGTTTCTAAACTGCATGCGGCTACTGTAGGATCTGATGCTTAGCAAAGAAAGTACGTTACGGATTTAGAGAACTCTTAACTCATAAGCAGGAATAAATACTAGTGATAGGACATACAGTGTAAAATGGCATAGGTATAATTAAATAAAGGCAGTAACTCGCAACATAACCACATACAGGTGTGCTTCTCACTCTTAGTCAGGCAAGCCTGCTCGGACAGAGTCTCTAAGCCACACCCTGACTCACAATGCTCACAAAAAACGGTAAACTGTGGCACAATAACAAGCATACAGAGATGATAAACCCCTAGCTGTTAATCTGCCAGGTGGCAGAGGTCTAGCCGGAAGGATATAGGCTTCGGATACCCGGGCTGAGCCACCTGCTCTAGCCTAGGGACGTTCCCAGGTCTGTGCGCCAAATTACTCTAATTGAAAGGGTGCTCTCTTGAGAGACTCAGATCGCAAGTATCTGACTCTCTCCTGGCGACCCTAAAACAAAAGCAAGACGTGCTAGCGCAGTGCTGAGTGGACTAGGCAATGGCCCTCACACAACACAACGCTAGACACACAGGGACACAGACAAGAAAATGCCCCCAGACTCCCACGGGTATCCTAGTAAAGTCGTGCGGGTCCATGGGACTCGCACCAGCAGCCTTTACTTAAAGGATCGCAAAAAGCCTCCCCTCCGGTCTAGCCCCTGCTAACCTGACACAAGAACACACCAGCAAGCATGAAAACACCAAATATGAGACAACAAAAAAGCTTCCTAGGTCTCATTAACAATTACATCTCTGCATAAGGCCCAAAACCCTAACTAGTTATCTGAGAGCTCATCGTTAATACAATAATAGATATAAGGTCTATCAAGGGGATGGGATAATTAAATAGATTGGTGAAGTAGTGGAAAGAAGGTATACAAAGTAAGAGAGAACGTTTCTAAGTGGGGTTGAGAGGGATAGATATCAAGGGGGTCCGAAGGGTACGACAATAAGGTGAGCTCTGAGTCTTGAATCTGTCTGGACCCCACCCTAGGCATGCAGAATACATCCCAGGCTTGGCAACACTCAACACAGTTGCCTGGTCAAAATCCTCTACCCCGTGCGTGAGTCGAAACTAAGCCTAACGTTGCAATCAAATGCATGTGGCAGCGCTTCAGGCTCGTCCCAAGCTGGACTCTCCGCGCGAAGCAACGTCCCAAGCCGGTCTCTCTCTCCCGCTCGTCTCTTCCCGCTCTCACTAGACTTACAGTATATCTATAATTATATCTATCTACTTATAGATTATAATGAAACAATCAACTATCGAGAATAAAATATACTAAGATGCGTTGGTTAAGAATAAGGGCAGCTTCAAGCTGTGAAACAACATAAGAATATCCCAGACATTAGTTACATTGTCGTAGGATATATACTAAGGGAAAGCCTACCGGCCGGCTACCACCAGCCGGTTTCTAAATGGCTGGGCAGCCGACGCGCGCGCATGCCCGCACATGGTTACTATGAAGAAGCGTCACAACACACATACTATAACAGGCACACACTCCTTAACAGATACACACAGTATAGCACATACACAAACACTCCATAATACACACTATAGCACACACACACACACACACTATAACAGGCACACACTCCTTAACAGATACACACAGTATAGCACATACACACACACACCATAATACACACTATAGCCCACACACACACACACACTATAACAGGCACACACTCCTTAACAGATACACACAGTATAGCACATACACACACTCTCCATAATACACACTATAGCACACACACACACACACACACACTATAACAGGCACACACTCCTTAACAGATACACACAGTATAGCACATACACACACACTCCATAATACACACTATAGCACACACACACACACACACTATAACAGGCACACACTCCTTAACAGATACACACAGTATAGCACATACACACACACACCATAATACACACTATAGCACACACACACACACACACTATAACAGGCACCCACTCCTTAACAGATACACACAGTATAGCACATACACACACACTCCATAATACACACTATAGCACACACACACACACACACACACACACACACACACACACACACTATAACAGGCACACACACACCTTAACAGATACACACAGTATAACACATACAGTACACACACACACCATAATACACACTATAACACACACACACACACACACACACACTATAACAGGCACACACTCCTTAACAGATACACACAGTATAGCACATACACACACACTCCATAATACACACTATAGCACACACACACACACACACACACACACTATAACAGGCACACGCTCCTTAACAGATACACACAGTATAGCACACACTCCTTAACAGATACACACAGTATAGCACATACACACACACTCCATAATACACACTATAGCACACACACACTATAACAGGCACACACTCCTTACCAGATACACACAGTATAGCACATACACACACACTCCATAATACACACTATAGTACACACACACACACACACAATATAACAGGCACACACTCCTTAACAGATACACACAGTATAGCACATACACACACACGCCATAATACACACTATAGCACACACACACACACACACACTATAACAGGCACACACTCCTTAATAGATACACACAGTATAGCACATACACATACACACCATAATACACACTATAGCACACACACACACACACACACACTATAACAGGCACACACTCCTTAACAGATACACACAGTATAGCACATACACACACACTCCATAATACACACTATAGCACACACACACACACAAAATACACACTATAGCACACACACACACACATTATAACAGGCACACACTCCTTAACAGATACACACAGTATAGCACATACACACACACACCATAATACACACTATAGCACACACACACACACACACTATAACAGGCACACACTCCTTAACAGATACACACAGTATAGCACATACACACACACTCCATAATACACACTATAGCACACACACACACACACACACACACACACACACACTATATCAGGCACATATTCCTTAACAGATACACACATTATAGCACATACACACACACACCATAATACACACTATAGCGCGCACACACACACACTATAACAGGCACACACACCTTAACAGATACACACAGTATAGCACATACACACACACTCCATAATACACACTATAGCACACACACACACACACACACACTATAACAGGCACACACTCCTTAACAGATACACACAGTATAGCACATACAAACACACTCCATAATACACACTATAGCACACACACACACACACACACACACTATAACAGGCACACACTCCTTAACAGATACACACAGTATAGCACATACACACACACTCCATAATACACACTATAGCACACACACACACACACACTATAACAGGCACACACTCCTTAACAGATACACACAGTATAGCACATACACACACACTCCATAATACACACTATAGCACACACACACACACACACTCTAGAACAGGCACACACTCCTTAACAGATACACACAGTATAGCACACACACACACTCCATAATACACACTATAGCACACACACACACCCACACACTATAACAGGCACACACTCCTTAACAGATACACACAGTATAGGACATACACACACTCCATAATACACACTATAGCACACACACACACACACACTATAACAGGCACACACTCCTTAACATATACACACAGTATAGCACATACACACACACCATAATACACACTATAGCACACACACACACACACACTATAACAGGCACACACTCCTTAACAGATACACACAGTATAGGACATACACACACACTCCATAATACACACTATAGCACACACACACACACACACTATAACAGGCACACACTCCTTAACATATACACACAGTATAGCACATACACACACACTCCATAATACGCACTATAGCACACACACACACACACACTATAACACGCACACACTCTTAACCCGTACAGCCTTAGCGACGCGTCTGACGCGTCAGCGATGTATGTAACGCACAGCCCCAGAGATGCGTCTGGCGCGTCACCCTAATTGCGCCGACCGTAACCTCAGGTGTAACCACTCAAGAGGGCTCAGATTTGTATGGGAACTGTGTACGTATCCCACGCAACCGTGCCGATGGTTGAAAACTCTCAAAGTCCACGTGCGTGCGCGTGAGCGCGCAATAACCTGTTTTTTTTGGGTAATTGCCTTCAATTTTTTACTCTTGTAAAATACGTTTTCGGGGGCTCTGTAGGACCATTCTTTAAGCTTTTTGAGCGGTTTTTCGTGGTTTTTCCTTCATTCCTAACCCATTCGCTATTGTTTCTGGAATAAAACCATTTTTTGAAAACCGGCCGGGTTCTGGTGAAAAAACATTACAAAACTAGCCGGGGCTCCACGGGTTAACAGATACACACAGTATAGCACATAAACACACACACCATAATACACACTATAGCACACACACACACACACACACTATAACAGGCACACACTCCTTAACAGATACACACAGTATAGCACATACACACACATACCATAATACACACTATAGCACACACACACACACACACTATAACAGGCACACACTCCTTAACAGATACACACAGTATAGCACATACACACACACACTCCATAATACACACTATAGCACACACACACACACACACACTATAACAGGCACACACTCCTTAACAGATACACACAGTATAGCACATACACACACACTCCATAATACACACTATAGCACACACACACACACACACTATAACAGGCACACACTCCTTAGCAGATACACACAGTATAGCACATACACACACACTCCATAATACACACTATAGCACACACACACACACACACACTATAACAGGCACACACTCCTTAACAGATACACACAGTATACCACATACACACACACACCATAATACACACTATAGCACACACACACACACACACACCATAATACACACTATAGCACACACACACACACACACACTATAACAGGCACACACTCCTTAACAGATACACACAGTATAGCACATACACACACACTCCATAATACACACTATAGCACACACACACACACAAACACACTATAACAGGCACACACTCCTTAACAGATACACACAGTATAGCACATACACACACACACCATAATACACACTATAGCACACACACACACACACACACTATAACAGGCACACACTCCTTAACAGATACACACAGTATAGCACATACACACACACTCCATAATACACACTATAGCACACACACACACACACACTATAACAGGCACACACTCCTTAACAGATACACACAGTATAGCACATATACACACACACCATAATACACACTATAGCACACACACACACACACACACTATAACAGGCACACACTCCTTAACAGATACACACAGTATAGCACATACACACACACTCCATTATACACACTATAGCACACACACACACTATAACAGGCACACACTCCTTAACAGATACACACAGTATAGCACATACACACACACACCATAATACACACTATATAATCAACCACTATAATCAACCACATCATCGATACATGTGATGATCTCAAACTCCAATTTCTATCATCCAAGTTGGTGGTTTGTGGGGATTTCAATGAACTAGACACCTGTGAGATTCAAGAACAGCTGCATCTTTCACAAATTGTTGACTTCCCCACCCACAACCACAACATTCTTGACCTTATTTTGACAGACATGGATGAGCAGTACCTCCCACCTGAACCTTTACCTCCTGTGGGACGCAGCACTCATCTCTCTGTGTTCTGGTCACCTGCCCCTACCACCTCCCATCAACAGACCCCCGTCATCTGGACCTACCGACCAACGCCAGACTCTGCAATGCGGGGGTTCGGGCAGTGGTTGGTTCATTACCCGTGGACCGAGGTTCTCACTGAAGAAGATGTTAATGCCAAATGGGACAACTTTGTATCTACCACCACCGAAGCCTACCACCACTTCTTCCCCACCAACAGGACCAAAATGCACCCCTCTGACGTCCCATGGATTACTCCTCGGATCAAGAGACTGATGCAGAATCGGAACAAGGCCTTCTACACGGACAACAATCGCTACAAGGACCTACGCAACATTGTGATAAGGGAAATCCGTTGGGCGAAGAAGTCCTACTACCCTACAAAGATTCATCATTTAAAACAAACCAATATCAGTCAGTGGTACTCTAAAATTAAGAATCTTTGTGGCTTAAGTAGTGGGACTCCTTCGATCCCCTGTGTGTCCCTCGTGTAGATGCACCTGAACTGATAAATAATCACTTCTCTACCATCTGCCAAACCCTCCCAAAACTAGACCGCACCAACCTCCTGCCTTCCTCCCATCCCCTTCCCCCCAGTAACTGTTCAAGAATTTGAAGTGGCCAAAAAGCTTTCCAGTTTCAAATAAAAAAGATCAACAACCCAGTAGACCTACCCATGAAAATATACAAAGAATTTTCGGTGGAATTTGCCACCCCCCTTTGCTCGATAATTAATGCCTCCTTAAGGCAAAGTAAATGCCCTGCAGACTGGAAAAACTTCATACGTCACTCCAATCCCCAAAACCCCCTCCACACTCTTAATGAACTCAGACCAATTGCCATTACGCCCATCCCTAGTCTAATCTGTGAGGACTTTGTATTCACCTGGGCTACTCACAAATCCGTCACTTGATAGATCCCCAACAGTTTGGCAATGTAAATACCTCCTCCACCACTCACTGTCTTATTAGCTTCCTAGATTATTTACACAAATCTTGAGAAGAGAAAGACTTCCCTCGCCCTTGCCTTTATTGACTTCAGGAAAGCATTTGACCTTGTTGACCACACCATCATCATCAACAAAGCCATAAAGTTGGGGCTACATCCTACCCTGGTTGACAGGACCGACTCCTTAGTGACAGACGACAAGCAGTGCGATACCAAGGCTTCATCTCCACCTTCCTAGACATCACATGTGGAGTCCCACAGGGCACAAAGATGGGGCCTCTATTGTTCCTCATCTTGATTAATGATGCCCTAAAGGACACCCATTCCACTGGAAGTACGTGGACGACGACAGTCGGCATTACTGTCGATAACACCTCCCCTAACTATGACCCCCTACAAGACATCCTCGACCGTCTTCAAGCTGGACCACAGGACAATCATGTGATATCAATCATGACAAGACAGTGGTCAGCACATCAACAACGTTACCGACCTTCCTCCACCCCTGTCACAATTGGTCATCATCCCTTCAGCTTGTTGAGTCCACCAAACTCCTCGGAATCACTGTGGACAACAAACTGAACTGGAAGAAACATGTAACTACCACAGTCAGGACCGCCACTTACAAGTTGTTTATGCTAAGGCGGTTGAGATCCCTGGGGGCGCCGGAGAATGAGCTGAAGAGTATATATAACACCTTCATACTCCCTAAGCTCACCTACGCCTCTCCCGCCTGGTCCTCCTCTCTAACCCTAACACAACAACGTCAACTGGAGAGAGTTCAGTGGAGGGCATGCAGGATCATCCTGGGTGGCACATATCCAGGGTACGAGGAAGCTCTCACCACCCTTAGCATACCTGCACTCTCAACCCACCACTACAACACACTCAAACAGTTTGCATCTAAGCTGCTTGTTCACCCACGACACAGAAACTTACTTCCACCAGACACCCCTAGACCTACACGTGCAGCTCGTCATTTCAACACACTCCAACCAATAAGAGCAAGAACTGACAGATATAAAAATAATCCCAACCATTGTTAATATTATTAATAATGTGTAATAATGGCCTGTCACACCATATATACGCGCCCACCTTTAATAATATATGCATAAGTGTGTGAGCGTGTGTGTATTAGAATATAATTTATGTATGTATTTGCTTGAGTTTGTTTATGTATATGTGTATATATGTATCTATGTATGTGCAGTATATATGTATGTATGTGTGCATATATGTGTATGTATGTATGCGTTATTTATGTATATATATATGTGTCTATAGTGTATACTGTTTGTGGTTCGAGCCCGGCTGAGAGTATCAGGTAGGATAAGAGAAGAGCATATATTATTATAAGCATGTAATGTGCATATATTTATATATGTGCTGTCACACCGGTTGAGAATAAGGTATATATTATATATATGTACTGTACGTGTATTTATATGGTCATATGCACATATGTATGTAAGTATACGTACATATGAGCGAGAACATATTGCTCACTAGCGCAACTTCTGATTATAAATCTATGCATAAGCATTATCTATTATTAAGTGTCCGCGATATCCATGTATTTCCACCCTTAACAATAGAACGCCCAGCTCTTCCATATTTCGCCTCCTGTAATACACACACACACACACACACACACACACACACACACACACACTAACGAGGATTAACCTCCCATTGTAGTACCTGCACCCTCTTCACCCTGACCATACCAAAACAGTTTCTGTATGTATGTATGTTTGTGTGCATACGTGAGCGTTTGTGTTGTTCTGTATATCAGTAAGTAAATAAATGTGTATATGTACTGTATATCACTTACTCTCATGGTTATTTTATGATAATTTGTATTTTGCACATGCATCATTATTGTATTTATTTATTTTGTTTGTAAACTAAGCTTACCATCCTCATATCTGTACATCTCATGTTCATCCACTAAATTGTAAAATGTGTATTTTCAGCTCATGAGGCTGCCATTCTTTAATAAACCGTTTATTATTATTATTATTATTATTATAGCACACACACACACACACACTATAACAGGCACACACTCCTTAACAGATACACACAGTATAGCACATACACACACACTCCATAATACACACTATAGCACACACACACACACACTATAACAGGCACACACTCCTTAACAGATACACACAGTATAGCACATACACACACACTCCATAATACACACTATAGCACAAACACACACACACACACACACACACACACTATAACAGGTACACACTCCTTAACAGATACACACAGTATAGCACATACACACACACTCCATAATACATACTATAGCACACACACACACACACACTATAACAGACACACACTCCTTAACAGATACACACAGTATAGCATATACACACACACACCATAATACACACTATAGCACACACACACACACACACACTATAACAGGCACACACTCCTTAACAGATACACACAGTATAGCACATACACACACACTCCATAATACACACTATAGCACACACACACACACACACACACTATAACAGGCACACACTCCTTAACAGATACACACAGTATACCACATACACACACACACCATAATACACACTATAGCACACACACACACACACACCATAATACACACTATAGCACACACACACACACACACACACACACACACACTATAACAGGCACACACTCCTTAACAGATACACACAGTATAGCACATACACACACACTCCATAATACACACTATAGCACACACACACAAACACACTATAACAGGCACACACTCCTTAACAGATACACACAGTATAGCACATACACACACACTCCATAATACACACTATAGGACACACACACACACATACTATAACAGGCACACACTCCTTAACAGATACACACAGTATAGCACATACACACACACTCCATAATACACACTATAGCACACACACACACACACACTATAACAGGCACACACTCCTTAACAGATACACACAGTATAGCACATATACACACACACCATAATACACACTATAGCACACACACACACACACACACACACTATAACAGGCACACACTCCTTAACAGATACACACAGTATAGCACATACACACACACTCCATTATACACACTATAGCACACACACACACACACTATAACAGGCACACACTCCTTAACAGATACACACAGTATAGCACATACACACACACCATAATACACACTATATAATCAACCACTATAATCAACCACATCATCGATACATGTGATGATCTCAAACTCCAATTTCCATCATCCAAGTTGGTGGTTTGGGGATTTCAATGAACTGACACCTGTGAGAGTCAAGAACAGCTGCATCTTTCACAATTGTGACCTTCCCCACCCACAACCAAAACATTTATTGACCTTATTTGAAAGAATGATGAGCAGTACCTCCCACCTGAACCTTTACTCTCATGTGGGACGCAGCAACTCATCTCTCTGTGTTCTGGTCACCTGCACTACCACCTCCCATCACACAGACCACCGTCATCGGACACCTACCGCCAACGAAAGGACTCTGCAATGCCCGGGGGTTCGGGCAGGGTTGGTCATTACCGTGGACGGGTTCTCAAATGGAAGAAGATGTTAATGCCAATGGGACAACTTTGTATCTACACCAATCCGAGCCTAACACACTCTTCCCACCAAGAGGACCAAAAATGCACACCCTTGACGTCCATGGATTACTCCTCGGATCAAGAGACTTGATGCAGAATCGAAACAAGGCCTTCTACACGGACAACAATCGCTACAAGGACTACGCACACATTGTGATAAGGGAAATCGTTGGGCGACGAAGCTACTACCCTCCAAAGATTCATCATTTAAAACACAAAACAATATCGTCAGTGGTATCTAAAATTAAGAATCTTTGGGGCTAAGTAGTGGGACTCCTTCGATCCCCTGTGTTCCCCGTCCCTCGTGTAGAGCACTGAAACTGATAAAAAAGCACTTCTCTACCATCTGCCCAACCCTCCCCAACTAGACACGCACCAACTCCTGCCTTCCTCCATCCCTTCCCCCCCAGTAACGGTACTCAAGAATTGAATGGCAAAAAGCGTTCCAGTTTCAAATAAAAAAGATAAACAACCCCAGTAGACCTACACTGAAAATATACAAGAATTTTCGGTGGATGGCCACCCCTTTGCTCATATTATGCCTCTTAAGGCAAAGTAAATGCCCGCCGACTGGAAACACTTCAGACGTCAACCAATCCACAAAACCCCCTCACCAGAAAATGCTCTTAAGTGTGTCAGACAATTGCCATACCCATCCCTCGTCTAATAGGTGAGGACTGATTCACTGGGCTTACTCACAAATACCGTCAACTTGTAGATACACACACAGTTTGGCAATGTAAATACCTCCTACACCACTCACTGTCTTATCAGCTTACTAGATATATTTACAAAAATCTGAGAAGAGCAAGACTTCCTCGCCTTGCCTTTATTGACTTCAGGAACGCATTTTGACACTTGTTGACCAACACACCATCATCATACACACAAAAGCCTAAAATGGGGGCTTACATCCTACCACTGTTGCGTGGGTGAACCGACTTCCATGAGTGACAGACGACCCGCAGTGCGCTACCAAGGATTCATCTCCACCTTCCTAGACATCACATGTGGAGTCCCACAGGGCACAACAGATGGGGCCGCTATGATTCTCATATTGATTAATGATGCCCTAAAGGGGACACCCCATGCAAATGGAAGTACGTGGACGACTCGGACAGTCGGCATACGTCGATAACACATTCCCCTAACTATGACAACCTACAAGACATCACTCGACACGTCTTCAGCCTGGACCACAGGACAATCCATGGACTATGCAATCCATGACAAGGACAGTGGTTCATGACACATCAACACTTACGTTACGACACTTCCTCCACCAACCACTGTCACATTTGTCCTCATCCCCTTCAGGCTTGTGAGTCCAACAACACTCCTCGGAATCACTGTGGGACAACAAAATGAACTGGAAGAAACATGTAAATCCAACAGTCGGACCGGCCACTACACAGTTGTTTATGCTAAGGCGGTTGAGATCCCTGGGGGCGCCGGAGAGAAGATGAAGAGGATATATACCAACTCTACTCACACTATGCTCACCTACGCCTCTCCCGCATGGTCCTCCTCTCTACCCCTAACACACAACAAGTCAACTGGAGAGAGTTCAGTGGGAGGGCAGGCAGGATCATCCTGGGTGGCACATATACAGGGTAGAGGAATGCTCTCACCACACCTTAGCATACCTGCACTCTCACACCACCATACAACACACTCAAACCAGTTTGCATCATACGCGCTTGTTCACCACGACACAGAACTTACTTCCACCAGACCACCCCTCGACCTACACGTGCAGCTCGTCATTTTAACACACTCCAAACACAATAAGAGCAAGAAATGAAAGATATAAAAATAGTCCTAGACCAACCATTGTTAATATTCTTAATAATGGAATAATGGCCTGCACACCATAATCTCCGCGCACACCTTTAATATATGCATACGTGTGTGAGCGTGGGTGTATTTAGACATATAATTTTATGTATGTTTTGCTTGAGGTTTTTTATGTATTATGGTGTATATACTGTATCTAGGTATGTGCAGTATTGTGTATGTATGTGGGCATATATGGGTTGTTGTATGCGTTATTTATGATATATATATGCGTCTATAGTGTAAATTTGGTTTTGTGGTTGCCCGAGCCGGCTGAGAGTATCAGGTAGGATAAGTAGAAGAGCATATAAGCAGTAATGTGCATATATTATAAAAGGTGGTCTGTGTGTAGGTGCTGTCAAATGGTTGCAGCCCGGTTGAGAATATGGCAATATACATATATCTGTACTGTACGTGATTGATATGGTCATATGCAATATGTATGTAAGTATATCGTACATACTGAGCGGGAAACACATTATTGCTCAACTAGAGCCAACTTCCTGATTATAATATCTATGCATAAGCCATTATCTATTTATTACGTGTTCGCGTTATATTCATCCATGTATTTCCAAACCTTAAACCAATTAGAACACGCCCCAGATATTACATACTTTCGCCTCCTGTAAAACACATCACCCACACACACACACACACACACCACACACACACGCACACACACACACACACCCACAACAAACAAACCTACACGGTACGAGGATTAACCCCATTGTAGTAACTGCACCCTCGTCACCCTGACCATACCCAAACAGCTTTCTGTATCGTATCGTATGTTTGTGTGGCATAGTGAGCGTTGTGTGTTATGATATTCAGTAATAAATAAATGTAAGTATATGTAACTGTATATCACCTAACTCTCATGGTTATTTTATGATAATTTGTAGTCTGCACATGCACATTATCTGTATTATGTATTTGGTTGTAGAAAACAAGCTACCATCCTCATATCTGTACATCATACCAATGTTCATCCACTAAATGAAAATGTGTATTTTCAGCTCATGAGGATAGCCATTTCTTTAACCCTTAAACAAGCGGCTCAACACTTAAGTAGAGGTAAATAAAGCTGGAGTATGTGGCGGCGCTAGCGACACTAGCGTCGGTGGCAAATTGCAGCACGTTAATGTGGTGGAGTAGAGAGAGAGAGAGGACAAGTGGTGCAGGAGACATAGCGATGGGCGTATGACTGCTCCATGACCACACGCGGCGAAAACATACTGGACACAAATCTCAGCCCCTCTCCCCCCCCCCTATCGCAATCGCTACATACTCATTAGGTACCGAAAGTACCTGAATTACATGCTTTTTGCACTCGCGGGGCACGGTTATAGCAAGAAAACTACCAGTCATACAAGGATCGTTACTGGTGTCATTCGAAAGCTCTGTTTATGCACCTTTAATGGGATAGATACTTGTTTACGTTATGGGTCTATAGCATGGAAAATGATCACGTAAACAGCCTATTTTGGCTTAAAAACACCCGCTGGGCGTGGTAGGTACACATAAATAAAACAGGCATAGGCGCTAACAGAAGGTTAATAACACCGTTTATTAATAATACACACTATAGCACACACACACACACACATTATAGCAGGCACACACTCCTTAACAGATACACGCAGTATAGCACATACACACACACTACATAATACACACTATAGTACACACACACACAAACAGTAATAACATGCACACACTCCTTAACAGATACACACAGTATAGCACATACACACACACTCCATAATACACACTATAGCACACACACACACACACACACACACTATAACAGGCACACACTCCTTAACAGATACACACAGTATAGCACATACACACACACTCCATAATACACACTATAGCACACACACACACACACACACTATAACAGGCACACACTCCTTAACAGATACACACAGTATAGCAAATACACACACACACCATAATACACACTATAGCACACACACACACACACTATAACAGGCACACACTCCTTAACAGATACACACAGTATAGCACATACACACACATACCATAATACACACTATAGCACACACACACACACACACACACACACACTATAACAGGCACACACTCCTTAACAGATACACACAGTATAGCACATACACACACACACCATAATACACACTATAGCACACACACACACACACTATAACAGGCACACACTCCTTACCAGATACACACAGTATAGCACATACAAACACACTCCATAATACACACTATAGCACACACACACACACACTATAACAGGCACACACTCCTTAACAGATACACACAGTATAGCACATACACACACACACCATAATACACACTATAGCACACACACACACACACACACACACACTATAACAGGCACACACTCCTTAACAGATACACACAGTATAGCACATACACACACACACCATAATACAAACTATAGCACACACACACACACACACTATAGCAGGCACACACTCCTTAACAGATACACACAGTATAGCACATACACACACACTTCATAATACACACTATAGCACACACACACATACACACACTATAACAGGCACACCCTCCTTAACAGATACAAACAGTATAGCACATACACACACACTCCATAATACACACTATAGCACACACACACACACTATAACAGGCACACACACCTTAACAGATACACACAGTATAGCACATACACACACTCCATACTATACACTATAGCACACACACACACACACTATAAAAGGCACCACTCCTTAACAGATACACACAGTATAGGATGCACACACCATAATACAAATACACACTATAGCACACACACACACCCACACAGTATAACAGGCACACACTCCGTAACAGATACACTCATTAGAGCACATACACACACACACCATAATACACACTATAGCACACACACACACACACACACTATAACAGGCACACACTCCTTAACAGATACACACAGTATAGCACATACACACACACACCATAATACACACTATAGCACACACACACACACACACACACTATAACAGGCACACACTCCTTAACAGATACACACAGTATAGCACATACACACACACACCATAATACACACTATAGCACAAAACACACACACAAACACACTATAACAGGCACACACTCCTTAACAGATTCACAGTATAGCACATACACACACACACCATAATACACACTATAGCACACACACACACACACACACACTATAACAGGCACATACTCCTTAACAGATACACACAGTATAGCACATACACACACATACCATAATACACACTATAGCACATACACACACACACACTCTAACAGGCACACACTCCTCAAGAGCTACACACAGTATAGCACATACACACACTCCATAATACACACTATAGCACACACACACACACACACCCACTACAACAGGCACCCACTCCTTAACAGATCCGCACAGTATTGCACATCCTAACACACTCCATACTACCCACTACAGCACACACACACACACACAAAATATACCAGGCACATACTCCTTAACAGATACACACAGTATAGCACATACACACACACTTCATAATACACTATAGCACACACACACACACACACTATAACAGGCTTACACTCCTTAACAGATACACACATATAGTACATACACACACACACCATAATACACACTATAGCACACACACCACCACACACACACGCACACTATAATCAGGCACAACTCACTTAATCTAGATACACACAGTATAGCAGTTATACACCACACACTCCTTGAACCTAGCATACACACCACACTAAACGCACAAACACACACACAAACACCCTATACACACCTATGGCCACCAAACTATAACAGGAACATGACTCCTTAACAGATAACACACAACACAGTTATAGCACATACCACAACACCCCCTCCATGAATACACACTATAGGCCCACACACACACACAAACTATACACAGGCACACCCTCCTTACACCATAAACACAGTATAGCCACATTTTTTTTTTTTTACACACAACACTCCATACAATACACACTATAGCCCACACACACACCACACACACACTATAAAACAGCGCACACACTCCCTTAACAGATACACACCTATAGCAAAATACACCACACACTCCATAATACACACTATAGCCACACACACAACACACACAAACACACTATACACCAGGCACACACTACTTACAACAGATACACCACAGTATAGCACATACACACACACTCCATAATAACACACCTATCTAGCACACACACACCACACACACCACACACCAAACACTATAACAGGCACACACGCCTTAAACAGATGCAGCACAGTATAGCACATACACACCACACACCATAATACCACACTATAACACCACACCACACACACACACACAGGCACAGTATAACAGGCCATCCACACTCCTTTAAACAGATACACACAGTATAGCACATACACACACACACAATAATACACACTATAGTACACACACAACACACATGCACAGATAACAGGCCAAACTCCTATAGACAACAGATACAGCACGGTAGCATAATAAACACCACACCAATCATAGAATACACAACTTATAGCACACACAGCACCACACACAAACTTAATAGCGCGCCACACTCCTTAAAGATGACACACCCAGTATTTAGGGACTATTACAACACACACTCCATTAATACCACACTATAGACAAACACACACACACACACACTATAACAGGGCACCACTATACTCCGTCACAGCAACACACAGTATAGCACATACACCACCACAACACCACATAATTACACACTATAGCACACACACACACCACCAACGCCACACCTATAAACAGGCAACACACTCCTTAACAGAATACGCACAGACAGACCGTAGTAGCAGCACATAAATCACCACACAAACACACCATTAATACATATTATAGCACACACACACACTACTTATAACAGGGCACACACTTCCTTAACAGATACCACACAGTATAGCACATACACACACACACAACATAATACACACTATAGCACACACACACACACACACACACTATAACTGGCACACCAACTCTTTAACAGATACACACAGGTATGGCACATACACACAAACAACATAATACACACTATAGCACACACACACAACAACACACCACTATAACAGGCGACACACTCCTGAACAGATACCTCACACAGTATAGGCACATCCACACAACCACACTCCATAATACACACTACTAGCACACACACCACACCACACACACCAAAATAAAACAGGGCCACACACTCCTTAACAGGATACACACAGTATAGCACATACACACACACACACTACACCATAATACCACCACTATTTAGCACACACACACACACCACACACACACTATAACAGGCACACACACTCCTTAACAGATCCCACACACAGAGAAGTAGAGCCACATAACACACATCACACCACACCATAATACATACTATAGACACACACACACACTATAAACAGGCCACACACTCCTTAACAGATACACACAGTATAGCACATACACACACACACCATATATACACACTATTAGCACCACACACACACCACACACTACATGACGGGGGGCCACACACTCCCTTAACAGATACACACAGTATAGCCACATACACACCCCACAACACCATAATACACACATATAGCACAAAAAACCACACCAACAACACACACTATAAACGGCACACCAACCTCTAACAGGATACACACAGTATAGCACCTACACACATACACCTATAATACACACTATTAGCACAACACCACACCACCACACAACCACACCTATAACAGGCACACACTCCTTAACAGATGCACACAGTTTGGCACATTAACACCACCACACCACCACCCATAATTTTTTTGTTTACAAACTATAGCCCACAACACACACACATCACACAACACACTATAACAGGCTTACACACTCCTTAATCCGATACACACAGAGTTATTAGCACATACACACACCACTCCATAATTACACACTATGTAGTACACACACACACACGCCACACTATAACAGGCACACACTCCTTAACAGAACACAGTATACCACACACTTCCTTCACTAGCTACAAACAGTATAGCACATACACACACACACATAATACACACTATAGCACACACACACACACACAAAATATAACAGGGCACACATCCTTAACAGATCACACACAGTATAGCACACATTAACACACACACACATAGCACATATACACACACTCCATTAATACACACTATAGCACACACACCACACACACATTATATCAGACACACCCACCTTAACAGAAACACACAGTATAGCACATACACCCACCAAACACCATTTAATACACACTATAGCACACCACACACACACACCACACCCACAGTTATAACAGGCAAACACTCCTTAAACAGATACACAAGACAGACCGTATAGAGAAACCATACACACACACACAACACCAAACACCACATAATTACATACTATAGCACACAAACACACACACACACTATAACAGGGCACACACTCCGTAACAGATACACACAGTAGTATAGCACATACAACACACACTCCATAATACACACTATAGCACACACACACACAAACAAACTTAAACCAGGCACCCACTATAACAGATACACACAGTATAGCACCCATAAACAAACACACATTAATACACACTATAGCACAAACACACCACACCCACTATGACAGGCACAACTACTCCTTACCAGATACACAAAGTATCGCACATACACACAAACACACAATAAACTCACCACACTAATAGCACCCAAAACCAAACACACACAAACAATTTCTATGCGAACCAGGCAACACACTCCGTAACAGATAACACACAGTATAGCACATACACACACACAACATAATACACACTAAAAGCACACACACACACACACACACACACTATAAAAGGCACAAACTCCTTAACAGATACACACAGTATAGCACATACACAAACACTCCATAATACACACTATAGTACACAACACACCCAACACACTAACCTATAACCCAGGCTGGCTTTACACTCCTTAACAGATACACACGTAGTATAGCACCCCATACACACACACTCACAAAACATAATACACACTATAGTACACACACACACACACCGAAACTATAACAGGCACACCACTCCTTAACAGATACCAAACAGTATAGCACATAACACACCACCATAGTACACACACAACACCCATAATACAGACTATAGCACACACACAACCAAAACACCACACAACAACTGATAACAGGCACACACTCCGTAACAGATACACACACAGTACCTAGCACCAGCCACATCCACAACAGAGTACACAAACCTTAGTACACCAACACCAATAATACACACGGATATAGAACAACACAAACACACACACACACACCACACACTATAACAGGCACCACACTCCTTAACAGATACACACAGTATAGCACATACACACACACACCATAGTACACACCACACCATAATACACACTATAGCACACAATACACACACACACACTATAACAGGCACACACTCCGTAACAGATACACATCAGTATAGCACATACACCACACCACTCCATGAATACACAATATAGCACACACACACCCCACACACACACACACTATAACAGGCATCACCGCTCCTTAACAGATACACACACAGCATAGCACATACACACACACTCCATAATACCACCACTATAGCACACACACACACCACACCCACAACCACCTATAACAGGCACCACACTCCTTAAACAGATACACACAGTATAGCCACATACACACACACTCCATAATACACACTATAGCACACACACACACAACCACACTATAACAGGCACACACGCCGTAAACAGATACACACCAGTATAGCACATAACCACACACACTCCATAATACACACTATAGCACACACACACACACAACACACACACACTATAACAGGCCACACTCCTTAACAGATACACTACACAGTATAGCACATTAACACCTACACACACACCATAATTACACACGTCTAGACGCACACACACACACTTTAACAGGGCACACACGTCCTTCACAGATACACAACAGTATAGCACATACACACACACACACATAATACACACCTATAGCACACACACACACACACACACTATAACCAGGCACACACTCCTTGACAGATACACCCAGTATAGCACATACCCACACACAAACACCATAATACACACTATAGCCCCACACACACTATCAACAGGCACCACACTAACGTAACAGATACACACAATACTAGCACATAAACACAAACACACACCCAATAACACATAATAGCACACCCACACACACACACACACTATAACAGGCACACACTCCTTAACAGATACCCACAGTATACCACATACACACACCACTCCATAATACACAACTCTCTAGCACAACACACACAAAAAACACACTATAACAGGCACACACTCCTTAACAGATACACACAGTATAGCAACATACACACACCACTACATAATACACCACTTTTAGCACAAACACACACACAACACACACACCATTGATATAAACAGGCACACACTCCTTAACAGATACACCACCAGTATAGCACATTACCACACACACGCCAGTAATACACACTATAGCACACACACCAACACACACCAAACACTTATAACAGGCACAACACTCTTAACAGGTACACACAGTATAGCACCTGATAACACACCACACTCCATAATTACCACCACTATAGCAACACACACACACACACACTATACCAGGCACACACTCCTTAAATTTTGTCAGATAGCACAGTATTGCAGCACATACCAGTTTCACCACACCTACATAATACACACATAGTTACACACACACACACACACACTATAATAGGCAGGCACACACCTCCTTAACAGATACACACAAAGTATAGCACATACACAAACACACCATAATGTACACACTATAGCACCCACACACACACACACACACACTATAACAGGCACACACTCCTTAACCAGATACACACAGTATAGCACATACCACACACACCATAATACACACTTATAGCACACACATACACACACACTATAACAGGCACCACACTCATTAACAGATTAAACACAGTTATATAACACACACACACACACACACTATAACAGTCACACACTCTCTTAACAGATACACACAGTATAGCACATACACACTTAGTTCAGTGATAGCCACACTACACAACACACACACACACATCTTTGATAACGGCACACTTTGTGTTTGGTTTTGTTGTTTTGATAGACTTAGTCGTAACAAATACAACACAAGTATAGCACATATTTCACACACACTCCTACAACACACACTATAGCACACACACACCACTGTTACGTCCTGTGGATATATAAACACTGGGCTCTTTCTATTGGGACTAGGTATGCTGGCAACAAGCAAACAACGGAAAAACGCTTGATTCCAACCCTTATCTATAAACCCAGGCAACAAACCACCCTAAACCGTCAAGAGTCCTGCCTGGGACAACGAAGGGTTATCCTATGCCTCGGTTACAGGGTGCACGCACTAAGGACTGCCCTGATAGTCAAGCAAGGTACTATCTAAAAGACTTCACACAATTAAGTTGACTTGAAAGCTTCAAGGAAAAGATAGATAACGGAAATTACAATTCCAGAAAAACAATTTTAATAAACAAAACCTAGAAAGGAAAGTTACATTTATCCCCGTTACGTTAATTAATACAACTAATCATCCCTGCGTGAAAAGAAGGTGGAAAGGCAACACAGTCTCAAAAACATCGTACAGGTAGACAAGATGCGGGTTTCTAAACTGCATGTGGCTTACTGTAGGATCTGATGCTTAGCAAAGAAGAAGTACGTTACGGATTGTAGAGAAACTCTTAACTCATATAAGCAGGAATAAATACTAGTGGATTAGGGCACATACAGTGTATAATGGACATAGGTTATCCAATTAAATAAAGGCCCGAAACTCGCAACATTAAACCACATTACAGGTGTGCTTTCTCACTCTTAGTCAGGCAGAGCCTGCTCGGACAGAGTCTCTAAGCCACACCCTGACTCACAATGGCTCACAAACAAACGGTAAACTGTATCACAATAACACCAGCATTACGAGAGATGATAAACCCCTAGCTGTTATTCTGCCAGGTGTCAGAGGTCTAGCCGGAAAGGATATAGGCTTCGGATAACCAGGGCGCGCTTATGAGCCACCTGCTCTAGCCTAGGGAATTCCCAGGTTTTTTCTGTGCGCCAAATTACTCTAATTGGAAAGGGTGCTCTCTTGAGAGATTCAGGAGCCGCAAGTATCTGACTCTCTCCTGGCCAACCCTAAAAAACAAAAGCAAGACGTGCTCAGCGCCCAGTGCTGAGTGGACTAGGCAAATGGCACCTCACACAACACAAACGCTAGACACACTGTGACACCAGGACAAGAAAATGCCCCCAGAATCTCACAGGTATCCTAGTAGAAAGTCGTGCGGGTCCACGGGACTCGGCAAACAGCAGACTTCAATTAAAGGATTTGGCAAAAAGCCTCCCTCCGGTCTAGCCCCATGCTAACCGGAACACGAAAAACACAACCAGGCAAGACATGAAACCACCAAATATGAGACAACAAAAAAAAGCTTCCTAGGTCATCATTAACAATTACAATCTCTGCATAAGGCCCCCAAAACCCTAACTAGTTATCTGAGAGAGCTCGTCGTTAATACAATAATAGATATAAGGTCTATGAAGGGGAGTGGGATAATTAAATAGATGGTGAAGTAGTGGAAAGAAGGTATACAAAGTAATGGTGCTGGAGGAGAACGTTTCTAAGTGGGGTGGAGAGGGATAGATATCAAGGGGGTCCGAAGTAATGGTACGACCCAATGAGGTGAGCTCTGAGTCTTGAATCCTGTCTGGACCCACCCTAGGCATGCAGAAAGGTATTTTTCATCCCAGGCTTGGCAACACTCAACACAGTTGCATGGTCAAAATCCTCTACCCCGTGCCTGAGTCGAAACTAAGCCTAACGTTGCAATGCAAATGCAATGTGGCAGCGCTTCAGGCTCGTCCACAAGCTGGACTCTCCGCGCGAAAAGCAACGTCCCAAAGCCGGTCTCTCGTCTCCGCTCGTCTCTTCCACACTATCACTAGACTTGCATACTTGTAGATATTATAATGAACAACAATCAAACTATCGAGAATAAAATATACTAAGATGCGTTGGTTAAGAACTAAGGGGCAGCTTCAAGCTGTGACAACATACATAAGGAATATCCCAGACAATAGTTACATTGTCGTAGGATATATACTAAGGGAAAAAGCCTACCGGCCGGCTACCACCCGCCGGTTTCTAAACGGGCTGGGCATCCGACGGCCCGCTGCGCATGCCCGCCACATGGTTACTATGCAGAAGCGTCACACCTCAACCACGATATAAGACCCTTGACTAAGTTCTTCATATCTAACAGAAAGCTTGCTCATAGTACCACACACTGTTGCGACACCAAAGGGCACTATATATAAAAAAAACAAATATAAAGACTGTTGCGCTCCCACCGAGCAAGTTCAAAATAACTCAGCCGATAATAAGCGGGAAAAACATTCAACTTCGATCTGCTACAACATCTTATACAAAAATTCTATCACGTTATAAAAACATAAAGAGTTTTATAAGGTTTTTGCTTTTTTAATTTGTTTTTTTTTCGGCCGATGAACTACAGTAGTGGCCACCGCCTATTTTCCTCCACACTCAACCCTCAATCCTTTGTGGCAGTCTAACCAACATTCATTACACCCTTGATCAGACAATCCGCTATCACGTTACTCAGGGGGGGGAACCGGCAATATGGGCCGTTATGTCCAGATTATACTCCTGGAGCATGAAGTTGACCCACCTGGTTCAGCCTAATATTCCGTGTTAGTGAACACTGATTCAAGAATTTCAGAGGGTGATGATCGGTATAAACCCACTACGGACTGGTCCGAAAGCAGGAACCATATACATCGGACCAGTGCCTGAGCGCCAAGCAATACTAGCCAGGAGTTCTTTGTCAATTACCAGCAGGAATTCCTTTGTGGCAGTATTAATTTTGTACTGTAAAAAACTCCACTGGATGTTCAGATACCTCTCATCATCTGTCCTGTAACAAGGACCAGCCCCAGCCCCTACGCCAACTTGGGGATCAGTCGCCAGCTGAAAAGGTCTGCTGAAGTCCGGGGCCCTGAGTATGGGGTGGGCTACATAACAGGCGTTTCACCATGAGGAAAACGCCTCTTGCACCACTCAGGAACCCACCGGAACTTCTTGTCCTTAGCAGAATAAGTCCCAGGTTAAAGGTGGCAAGTACCAGTCGGAATAGCCTTTGAGTGAAGCGGACGTAATAGCCTATCATACCTAGAAACCGCATGATTGTTTTCTTAGTCGTACTCAGGGCTGGGGAAACTGATCGATGGCTTTGATACTTTGTCTGTGGAGGGCACACATGACCCATCCCCACCCTCGAACCCCCGGTACAAAACTGTGGCTTTGACACAAATCGCAATTACCCAGGTTTACCACCAAACCTGCTTAATTCAGTTTATTAAAAAGCTGTCGGATGTGAGCACAGTGACTGTTAAAATCCTAGGAGTATATGATGACATCATCCTAGGTACACCGTAAAGTTGGGAAATGTCGGAACAATGCCGTTGAAGTAATTTCTGAAACGTTGCAGGGGCATTTTTTTCAAGCCCGTATGGCCCAACATGGCAAACGATATGTGGCACCGTCCACCACCAACCCACACACACCTCTCGCGCTCGGGTCAGACAAGGGGAATTGCCCAAATCCCTTAACAAGGTCTATCTTAGTGAGGCAATTGGATTTTCCTATCTTATCACACACTGTAGTCCACGACGAGGGAGAGGGTAGGCATGTGGGGGGTTAACCCAGTGAGACCCAGCGTAGCCCGTGGTGCGGCGGCAGTGTTTGATCAACAACTCCCAGTCGAAGAATCACGTGATCATCCATCCCCCCTCCGACATATAAAAAACAATTATGGCTCGTGAACGGTCGGAAAGGCGGGAGAGAAGATAGGAGGGGGAGGACCGTAGTGTTGAGTTGGAGCCGGGCCAGTAGGTGTGAGCGGGCCGAGACAGCAGCGCGGGCTGGTGGTGTTGGCATAGTGGGGATACTTTACACCCTTAGTTCCAACCGCCACTTTGAACCTTCATTACTCCGGTGTATGGGAGCTAGAGGCTTGGGATTTATGTGAGACACTCCTTAGGATGTATGCGTACATGCCATACTCAGTTTTTACCCGAGTGCTCATGGCGGTGGTCATGCGGGGAGGAAGAAAACTATTGAAAACCCCCCCCCCGCCCCCCACATGACCGAAATGAGTTTTTTTTTTTTTTCCATTTCTAACCCTTTCTCTTCAATTTGGCTCAACAAATTTGTTTTGAGGCTCCAACCCCCCCACACACAACCCACCGGCACCACCCCCCCCAAAAACAAAATGTCCGAGGTGAGTTTTTTTTTTTTTTTCACTTCTCATCCTTGTCTCCATTTTAGCGAAACAAAAAAAAAAAGAAGGCGAAAATGGTTGGGAAGGGGGTGAACAAAATATTATATCTAGCCGGGGCTCAACGGGTTAAAAACCATTTCAACCTGCGGCAATCTATACAAAACACGACACCTTGCCATCTGGTTTGGGCTGCCAGTGTGACTGGGGAAGTCCACCTGACGGGCACCCTCAGAAATCAGCCCCCGTTTTCAGCATATAATCCAGTTCTTCCCTAACGATGCTGGTAATGCTTTTTAATAGGGGGGAAAAAGGTATGGCAACTGATTTAAAGGGCGGGTGGTCCCCAACATGCGACATCGTGCTAACGCTTGAGTAGTGAGGTCAGGGATGCTCCGGAGAAAAAACAGCTGGGTTTGAATTCAAACACAGTACTGAACCACAGCTACACGTTGTTGCATCAGTTGCAGGTGCAATATCCCACAGTGAGCCACTTGTCTCGAATTCCACGGCCACTGATCCGCTGGCATGGAAACATGAACAATCCCAAGTATCCTCCCACCCGACAGCCCGACTGTCCCTTCCTCCTTCTCACACCACGATCGCTGCAGATCAACACCGGAACAGTGAGAGGCTCAGAAGGGCGCCTCAAATAGTCTTTCATCAGAGTTACATGGCAAAAGTTGGTTCTTTTTCTTACGATCAGGAGTAGCCTACTAAATAGTCTAGATCAGAATAACTTCCTTTACAAACCGATACGGACCAGACATGTACTTGGCAGACAAGGGGTGTCCCAACAGAGGCAGTAGTATCAGTACCTCATGATATGACTTCAAACTCCCTAAGCTTCACCTTCTGGTCGTATCTGTCCTTCATCTGAGCTTGGGAACTCTTAAGGTTCCGGCATGCTACCTCCAAGGCTCAGTTAGCATTCTCTCACGGCTTTTAAACAAAATAAGGTAGAGGCGAGCATGGCTTTGTGACTCCCTCCCAGATCTCCCTTGAATATGTGGAGGGGCCCCATGACCCTGTGTCCAAAAACCAACTCGTTCGGGCTAAATCCCAAGCTCTCCCCAGGTACTTCTCTCGCAGCAAATAAAACGTATGGGAGACCTAGATCCCAGTCCTTCCCATTTTCCATGCAATAACACCGCAACATACTCTTGAGAGTCGAGTGCCACCTTTCCAAAACTCCCTGACTCTCGGGATGGTAGGCAGATGACACCACAGACACTATCCCATGTTGCTGCATGGTCTGCTTAAACAGAGCAGAAGTAAAATTGGATCCCTGATCAGACTGGATCTCCTGAGGGTAGCCATAACGAGAGAAATAGACAAGTAGGTTTTTGACAACAGTCTTAGCCATCCCGTTGCGCATGGGGTAAGCATCTGGATACCGTGTTGCTACATCCATTACAGTTAGTAAAAATTTATTGCCGGCACTAGTGGGGGGCAATGGGCCAACCATATCGATAACTACTTTGCTGAAGGGCGGCCCAATGACAGGGATGGGTTGTAACGGGGCTCTCGGGATGACCTGATTGGGTTTCCCAACAACTTGACAAGTGTGACACTGTGACACCCATGACACGACACTCGCCTTTAACCCAGGCCACCAGAAAAGCTTGCTCAGAGCTGCCTCCGTCTTACGTGCCCCCAGGTGCCCTGCCAAAGGCACATCATGAGCTAATCTCAATAAGCTCTCACGGCACACCCTCGGTACTACTAACTGGTCCACTAATCCTGACCCGCCATCCCACTTTTTCTTGGGATCCTGATGTCTCCGATACAAGATCCCCTCGGACAAGAAAAAATCACCAGGCTGCGCATCCCCATCGCTCTCCAGTTCGACAGCACCATTACCACACGCCCTGACTTCAGGATCTTCCAGCTGCAAGGAACATATATCAGCAGGTGCGAGATTATCCAAGTTCATCTTAAATAATTTATTTCCACCTCCAATGTCCCGCTGAGCCATCCTTTCCTCACGCTGCGCATAACGATGCTGTCGCAGAGTCTCTTCCTGCCCTGCACCTGCACTAGCGGTGACAGGCCCCGGGGCCTCTCCAGACTCTAACATAGGTGCCAATAATGAGTCACCAAGAAACACTGCCGGCTCAAAACTCTCCAATTGACCAACACTTCCCGTTTTCTTGTGACCTTTCCTCCGCGGTTTGATAGACTGAGGTGGTGGCTGCAAGGCTCCGGATGTCTGAGAACGCGTCACAACACACGCCATGGTTTGTACGCTACACTTCTCAACCCACTCCTGTTCCTCCCTACTAACGTCGGCCGCCTTCTCGGCAACGACCAAGGGTGAAACCTTAGAAGCAGGCACCGCAAAGTCGTTGCCGAGGAGGAGGTCGACGCCCCCAACAGGCAAGTTCTCTACAATTCCTACATCCAGCTCCTTCGCCACACCACCCACCTCCAGCTCCATCCGCACCAGCGGGTAGGACTTCGTAGCATTGATCCCCTGAACTACCACCACCCGAGCAGCGTTAATCGGTCTACCAGTAAAGTTCTTTAACAAGGTCTGAGAAGCCCCCAGTATCACGCAATAGCTTAACTCCTCGCCTTTCGCCAGCCCACCTCACAAAACCATGCCCTCTATGACCCCCAAAGACGTCGCGGACAGGGTTCGAGCCTTCCGGACTCTTGAACACAGGCTGTGTCCCAACCTCTGACGAACTACCCTTGGCAAACTCAGAAGATATAGGCGACACCCCTATGCTGCGGGCCAATGACACAACCTTGTTTGGTGGCTTGTTCGGACAAGCATTTGCAAAGTGACCCTCCTTGTGACATGCAAAGCACTCTTTACTCTTTGGTTTCCCTTGGGAGTGGGAGGTACCATTAGACTTCTTATACGGGACGGTATTTGGTTTATGTTCAGTTTTATTGTCAGTGCTAGATGGTTTTGTGTATTTATGTGTATCAAAATTCTTGGGAGGGGGAGGGGTACGATCCTTTGCACCCGACTCACTCCTAGCTGCTGCTTCGCACCCTCGAATTAATGACAGTCGGAGGTCAGCCATTTCTGCTGCCTCCTGGAGAGTTCTAGGATTTTTTTCCTTTATATTTAATGTTAAGTCCCCGCCTGTGCACTTAAAGAACTGCTCCAAGAGAACCAGCTCACTCAACTCCTCAAAAGTAGCTGCCCTCTCAGAACGCAGCCAATGTCGTAGTGCATCAGACAAGTCCCGGGCGTGTTCTAGGAAGGTACTATCCTTGCCCTTAGTAACACCCCGAAACTTCAAGCGGTAAGTTTCTGGTTGTAACTCATAGGCCCGTAGCACAGCCTTCTTTAGCTCATCATAAACTACACAGGACTCTAAAGGTAGTGCATCATACGCTTTTAGCCCCTTTCCTAGGAGTCTTGATGAAACTAATGCTGCCCACTTTTCCTGAGGCCACTGGTGTTCCTGACACTTCTTCTCAAATCGCATAAAAAACTCAGCCACACCTAATTCATCGAACACAGGAACTAGTTTAAGCAGGTGCGACAATGATTGGTCCCGATGTCTGTTACCTCCCCCAATATTTCGCCCTGTTACCTCCACTCGAGATCTCTCCAGCTCCCTGTCAGCCCGATACCTAGTAGACTCTGCCTGCAGTTCAGCCTCTCGTATAGCTGTTCTCTCTGCAGCCTCAGCCTGCACACTAGCCTGTCTCTCGGCAGCCTCAACCTGAGCTCTAGCCTGTCTTTCGGTAGCCTCAACCTTGGCCATCTCAAGCCGAAACAACAAATCTGGAGTCAACCCTTGAGGAGGGGAAGGTGCATTTAATGGAGAGGGTCCCTGTGATTGAATTCCACGCTGCCATTGACCATCAACTTGGGGGTATGTACTAAATTCAGGCACCCTGACGTTTGATATGGGGGTAGAGTGGAGGGGGGGCTGGGGACCGGGGCCCCCAGTCGCCTCTCCACCCAGGTCTCTCCCTTCTAAACCCAATATCAAAGTCCTCAGCTGATCTTTCCTCATGCCACTTAAACCCTGGTGACCCTGAAGACCTGCCACACACTTTAAGCCATACTTATTCAGCTTCAACACCCTGGCAGCGGTAAGGGGCACCTCTAAAAATCTTCTAGCACCCTCCTCGCTATCGACTAGCCACTCCACAGGTCTTTCTCCCTCCGAGCCCGTATCGTGACCTGACCCATCACTGTGTTCTGATGTATTAGACATGTTTGTGTACTGCAGTAATTATCACGGTTATAGAATGTGCCTTATCTCCTATGCAAGTATGTATATACTAATGTTATTTAAAGTCTTTAATGTGTTATATTGGTTGCTCCAAAAAAAAAAAATCTATGTCCACTGTATTCCTCTAATCATAAGGAATCTCAAAACAAATGACCACTATATTCCTCTGTTCAGTAAATCCTATGCAAGGTCGCCATTTGTTACGTCCTGGGATATATAAACACTGGGCTCTTTCTATTGGACTAGGTATGCGGCAACAAGCAACAACGGAAAACGCTAGATCCAACCCTTATCTATAAACCCAGGCAACAAACCACCCTAAACCGTCAAGAGTCCTGCCTGGACAACAAGGTATCCTATGACTCGGTTACAGGGTGCACGCACTATAGACTGCTGATAGTCAAGCAGGCTATATAAAAGATCACACAATTAAGTTGACTTAAAGCTTCAAGGAAAAGATAGATAACGGAATTAAATTGCAGAAACAATTTAATAACAAACTAGAAGAAAGTACATTTAACGTTACGTTAATTAATACAACTAATCACCCCTGCGTGAAAGAAGGTGAAAGCAAACAGTCCTCAAAACATCGTACAGGTAGACAAGATGCGGGTTTCTAAACTGCATGCGGCTACTGTAGGATCTGATGCTTAGCAAAGAAAGTACGTTACGGATTTAGAGAACTCTTAACTCATAAGCAGGAATAAATACTAGTGATAGGCCATACAGTGTATAATGGCATAGGTATAATTAAATAAAGGCAGTAACTCGCAACATAACCACATACAGGTGTGCTTCTCACTCTTAGTCAGGCAAGCCTGCTCGGACAGAGTCTCTAAGCCACACCCTGACTCACAATGCTCACAAAAACGGTAAACTGTGGCACAATAACAAGCATACAGATAAACCCCTAGCTGTTAATCTGCCAGGTGGCAGAGGTCTAGCCGGAAGGATATAGGCTTCGGATACCCGGGCTGAGCCACCTGCTCTAGCCTAGGGACGTTCCCAGGTCTGTGCGCCAAATTACTCTAATTGAAAGGGTGCTCTCTTGAGAGACTCAGATCGCAAGTATCTGACTCTCTCCTGGCGACCCTAAAACAAAAGCAAGACGTGCTAGCGCAGTGCTGAGTGGACTAGGCAAGGGCCCTCACACAACACAACGCTAGACACACAGGGACACAGACAAGAAAATGCCCCCAGACTCCCACGGGTATCCTAGTAAAGTCGTGCGGGTCCATGGGACTCGCACCAGCAGACTTTACTTAAAGGATCGCAAAAAGCCTCCCCTCCGGTCTAGCCCCTGCTAACCTGACACAAGAACACACTAGCAAGCATGAAACCACCAAATATGAGACAACAAAAAAGCTTCCTAGGTCTCATTAACAATTACATCTCTGCATAAGGCCCAAAATCCTATCTAGTTATCTGAGAGCTCGTCGTTAATACAATAATAGATATAAGGTCTATCAAGGGGATGGGATAATTAAATAGATTGGTGAAGTAGTGGAAAGAAGGTATACAAAGTAAGAGAGAACGTTTCTAAGTGGGGTTGAGAGGGATAGATATCAAGGGGGTCCGAAGGGTACGACAGTGAGGTGAGCTCTGAGTCTTGAATCTGTCTGGACCCCACCCTAGGCATGCAGAATACATCCCAGGCTTGGCAACACTCAACACAGTTGCCTGGTCAAAATCCTCTACCCCGTGCGTGAGTCGAAACTAAGCCTAACGTTGCAATCAAATGCATGTGGCAGCGCTTCAGGCTCGTCCCAAGCTGGACTCTCCGCGCGAAGCAACGTCCCAAGCCGGTCTCTCTCTCCCGCTCGTCTCTTCCCGCTCTCACTAGACTTACAGTATATCTATAATTATATCTATCTACTTATAGATTATAATGAAACAATCAACTATCGAGAATAAAATATACTAAGATGCGTTGGTTAAGAATAAGGGCAGCTTCAAGCTGTGAAACAACATAAGAATATCCCAGACATTAGTTACATTGTCGTAGGATATATACTAAGGGAAAGCCTACCGGCCGGCTACCACCAGCCGGTTTCTAAATGGCTGGGCAGCCGACGCGCGCGCATGCCCGCACATGGTTACTATGAAGAAGCGTCACA
>CM064518.1:14042676-14101709 GCA_032716605.1 Paralithodes platypus | reverse complement strand
GAGTTGCGGAACTTGTAGACTACAAGTAGGGTATTGAAACATTGACCATACATTGTTCACATTATTAATTACCTCACCTACCGTAATTTCATTCTCTACACACAATCACTGGGTGAATACAATGTCTTGTGGGAAATTGTACTTATAAGGTTAATACTAGGTATATTTATAATGTTTGACACAGAAAAGTTTACTACCCGTACACTGTATAGTATACTTTACTACCCGTATACTGTATAGTATACTTTACTACCCGTATACTGTATAGTATACTTTACTACCCGTATACTGTATAGTATACTTTACTACCCGTATACTGTATAGTATACTTTACTACCCGTATACTGTATAGTATACTTTACTACCCGTATACTGTATAGTATACTTTACTACCCGTATACTGTATAGTATACTTTACTACCCGTATACTGTATAGTATACTTTCACGTGAGAAGTATTACAGGGAATGGTCCGATTCATGGCGAGAACCTTTAAGACGGTGAACATTTTGTCGGACAGAGCCAATCGGCCGGGACTGGTTTGAAGTCACTGGGAGTCTAACAGGAATCCCTAGGATATCGCTAGAATCACTAGGAGTCATCGATATTCACCGTGAATAAGCCAAGGAATCGGAATTTTCAGCTACTCCTAGTGATTCTAGCTCGCATTCCTGACTGTGTGAAGTACCCTTAACTCGAAAAGTACTCGAAGGATTTTTATGATTTTTGCACAGTGGTACATTAAAACTTGGGCGTGCCTGGCCTACCCTCTCCCGCCTACATAGGAAGTGAGCCGAGCTCTCCACCTCCCACCTACCCTGTAAAAGCCACACAGTATAGTAAAAACGCTCGCCCGCCCTACTAAGCTAGTACTCCAGCTTGGGCCAAAAAGCTTCTAGCCGCGGCCAACATAATAATGTTATCGCTCCTTTTCACCCATAAATATCACCCCAACTGCATTGAAATACACTTCAGAGGATAGAGGGAAGTCTATACAACAATATTTATCATGTTGCACTTGAACCTGCTCGTAGGAGTGTATAAAACCTGAATCCTATATTTCAAAATATGAAATACTGTATATATAACTTACATTTCTAATCTAAAAAGTGAAAAATGGTGCATAACTCGAAACATAATCGATGGATTTTTATGATTTCTGCACAGTGGTACATTAACACTTGGGCGTGCCTGGCCTACCCTCTCCCGCCTACATAGGAAGTGAGCCACGCTCTCCACCTCCCACCTACCCTGTAAAAACCGCACAGTATAGTAAAAACGCTCGCCCGCCCTACTAAGCTAGTACTCCAGCTTGGGCCAAAAAGCTTCTAGCCGCGGCCAACATAATAATGTTATCGCTCCTTTTCACCCATAAATATCACCCCAACTGCATTGAAAAACACTTCACGAAAAAGAGGGAAGTCTATACAACAATATTTATCATGTCGCGCTTGAACCTGCTCATAGGAGTGTATAAAACCTGAATCCTATATTTCAAAATATGAAATATATATAACTTACATATCTAATCTAAAAAGTGAAACATGGTGCATAACTCGAAACATTATTATGATGGATTTTTATGATTTTTACACAGTGGTACATTAAACTTTGGCGTGCCTGGCCTACCCTCTCCCGCCTACATAGCAAGTGAGCCACGCTCTCCACCTCCCACCTACCCTGTAAAAAACGCACAGTATAGTAAAAACGCTCGCCCGCCCTACTAAGCTAGTACTCCAGCTTGGGCCAAAAAGCTTCTAGCCGCGGCCAACATAATAATGTTATCGCTCCTTTTTATCCACACATATCACCCCAACTGCATTGAAATACACTTCACAAGATAGAGGGAATCTATACAACAATATTTGTTCTATCAACCCAAAAATAGTGTATCTATTGTATAATGGTTATATCATATACAATTAATATTCGTAAATATTTCTGCTGCAAATTGTGGTATGTTTCTATCTATCAACAACAAAATAGTGAATCTATAATGGTTGTCGTATATAATTAGTATTCATAAATATTTCTGCTGCGAATTGTGGTATGTGTCACTTTTCTTCACAATATTTCCGAAACCGGCTAAATAACATATTTGCATTATCATATCATACATACTAAACCATAGCTATATTTTCCGCTGAACATGATGGCGATGTTAAGAATATTTTCTCATCAATATTGGATTTTATAGAAGTAATGTATAACGATAGTTTTAGCGTTTATATCAGTGATGAAACGGGAAAAAGACCAGCTCCAAGATTAATCATAAACGACAACTGAACACTGAGATCGAACGTGTCCGCAATATTAAGACTTTACGGACTGTTGATCATTTTATGACCAACAAATACAAACGAAAAAAGCTGAACTAGATGAACTGAAGAGAGAGAAAGGCCGAAAAAAGAATACTATATTCCTGCAGTGGCAGTGTGCAATAAAGCTTCTAAATGAAAACAAAGGCCCAAATCGTAAATAGTCCAAAGCGATCAGCAAGACAACAAATAGACCTGGCAGACCATGCCCAGTCGCCGGTTGCTACAGGGAATCAGCCAACCTACGGAAGCACATGGCCGTTTGCCACTCGTACCTAACTAACGACGATAGAGAGAATGTTTTGGCTGTAGCGAGTAGGTTCTCTATGAAAAGACCCCTGCCACCAACAAATGCAAAGAAAACAAACCTATATGATTGTCCCTTTAGAGATGCCCTCTTTGGGTCACGCGGAACAGAGGAGGAAATTGCGAGAAATACCTTTGGGGAGGGGGGCTTAAGATAATTCAACTCACCCGAGAAGCTGTCATGACCGGAGGACCCTTAATTAACCTGTACCGGCGACAGCTTTTTAAGTTTTTCTAGCTATGTTTATACAAATTTCTGTAGTTTAAGAATGTTCTGTGGTATTAAAACGGGTTTTGCGTTAGTTCCAAGCCTGTCAATTGCTGGAGGCACTTTTTAAACTGAAGAAATTCGTCTAATAGTAGCCAACATTAAGTTAAAAGGACGTCGCCGGTACAGAAGAGGTTAATGGCACGCTCTGAAACCCTCTCCGCGAGCACACTCAGAATGATGACCGACTCCTGAACGCATGCTCTCAACTTTCTCAAAGAAATAGAGAATCGACAATTCCAAGTAACAGAAAATTTCCTAGGCCCGGTGAGGCGAGCTGTCGCCAATTAAAGCAAATAGTAAGTATAATGTTATCGATTAATTATTTGAATGTTTCGTATTTTCGTGTTTATATTTGTAAAAGTGATGATTCCACGTGTTGTACAACTAAATATTATGTTCTCTGATCGACATTATTGCATGGGGTTCTGTCATATATTCTTCCACAGAATACTTTGGCGTGGAAGAGGTGGGACAAGGAGAATACCGTAAACAGCAAAATGAGGCTGAGCTGTTAGCCATGGAAGATGTGCATACCCTGGAAACTAATGACGCTATTGAAATTCCCATAAATAAATAATGCTGCATCATTATCCACGATGGACGTGCACCAGCAAAGCAACGTATACAGAAAGACTATGTCGAAACGGGAAAAAAGACCAGCTCCAAGATTAATTGTAAGTATCATTTATTACATTTTCTCATGAAAATATGATCTCAATAACAATATTGCTCAATAATATTTGAACGAATGAAAACATTTTCACATTTTCAGGCACGAAGAAGAGGAAGAAGATGAAGAAGCGATGCATAGTGGTATAAATGAGACGGAACACGTCCAACCACGCTAGGAAAAAAGACAAATAAATCAGCCACCCCGTTGTCTCATGGTCTCGATGAAGAGGCACTGCAGATGACGTGCTACTTGAAACAACTGGTGAGCTGGTATCTTTATTTTTCTTAAATTTCCCCTTGTGTTATACTTGCGATGTGTTATATGTTTATGTTCCTAATAATTGTATTGTGACCAAGCATTTCAAAAACAAATCTTTCTTTCACAGAACTAACAGAAGAGAGGTTTGATGCCTTAAAAAGGCTTGTACTTCAAAGTCTACATAACCGAATAAATGCCACAGCATACTTTGGCATGGAAGAGGTGGGACAGAGAGAACACCGTAAACAGCAAAATGAGGCTGAGCTGTTAGCCATGGAAGATGTGCATACCCTGGAAACTAATGACGCTATTGAAATTTCCATAAATAAATAATGCTGCATCATTAATCCACGATGGACGTGCACCAGCAAAGCAACGTATACAGAAAGACTATGTCGAAACGGGAAAAAAGACCAGCTCCAAGATTAATTTTATAATTTATTACATTTTCTCATGAAAATATGATCTCAATGACAATATTGCTCAATAGTATTTGAACGAATGAAAACATATTCACATTTTCAGGCACGAAGAAGAGGAAGAAGATGAAGCAGCGATGCATAGTGGTATAAATGAGACAGAACACGTCCAACCACACTAGGAAAAAAGACAAATAAATCATACCGTAAACAGCAAAATGAGGCTGAGCTGTTAGCTATGGAAGATGTGCATACCCTGGAAACTAATGACGCTATTGAAATTCCCATAAACAATGCTGCATCATTAATCCACGATGGACGTGCACCAGCAAAGCAACGTATGCAGAAAGACTATGTCGAAACGGGAAAAAAGACCAGCTCCAAGATTAATTGTAAGTATCATGTATTACATTTTCTCATGAAAATATGATCTCAATAACAATATTGCTCAATAGTATTTGAACGAATGAAAACATTTTCACATTTTCAGGCACGAAGAAGAGGAAGAAGATGAAGCAGCGATACATAGTGGTATAAATGAGATGGAACACATCCAACCACGCTGGGAAAAAAGACAAATAAATCAGACACCCCGTTGTCTCATGGTCTCGATGAAGAGGCACTGCAGATGACGTGCTACTTGAAACAACTGGTGAGCTGGTATCTTAATTTTTTCTTAAATTTCCCCTTGTGTTATACTTGCGATGTGTTATATGTTTATGTTCCTAATAATTGTATTGTGACCAAGCATTTCAAAAAAAAATATTTCTTTCACAGAACTAACAGAAGAGAGGATTGATGCCTTAAAATGGCTTGTACTTCAAAGTCTACGTAACCGAATAAATGCCACAGCATACTTTGGCATGGAAGAGGTGGGACAGAGAGAACACCGTAAACAGCAAAATGAGGCTGCGCTGTTAGCCATGGAAGATGTGCATACCCTGGAAACTAATGACGCTATTGAAATTCCCATAAATAAATAATGCTGCATCATTAATCCACGATGGACGTGCACCAGCAAAGCAACGTAGACACCCCGTTGTCTCATGGTCTCGATGAAGAGGCACTGCAGATGACGTGCTACTTGAAACAACTGGTGAGCTGGTATCTTAATTTTTTCTTAAATTTCCCCTTGTGTTATACTTGCGATGTGTTATATGTTTATGTTCCTAATAATTGTATTGTGACCAAGCATTTCAAAAAAAAATCTTTCTTTCACAGAACTAACAGAAGAGAGGATTGATGCCTTAAAATGGCTTGTACTTCAAAGTCTACGTAACCGAATAAATGCCACAGCATACTTTGGCATGGAAGAGGTGGGACAGAGAGAACACCGTAAACAGCAAAATGAGGCTGCGCTGTTAGCCATGGAAGATGTGCATACCCTGGAAACTAATGACGCTATTGAAATTCCCATAAATAAATAATGCTGCATCATTAATCCACGATGGACGTGCACCAGCAAAGCAACGTATGCAGAAAGACTATGTCGAAACGGGAAAAAAGACCAGCTTCAAGATTAATTGTAAGTATCATTTATTACATTTTCTCATGAAAATATGATCTCAATGACAATATTGCTCTATAGTATTTGAACGAATGAAAACATTTTCACCTTTTCAGGCACAAAGAAGAGGATGAAGATGAAGCAGCGATGCATAGTGGTATAAGTGAAACGGAACACGTCCAACTACGCTAGGAAAAAAGACACAAATAAATCAGACACCCCGTTGTCTCATGGTCTCGATGAAGAGGCACTGCAGATGACGTGCTACTTGAAACAACTGGTGAGCTGGTATCTTTATTTTTTCTTAAATTTCCCCTTGTGTTATACTTGCGATGTGTTATGTTTATGTTCCTAATAATTGTATTGTGACCAAGCATTTCAAAAAAAAATCTTTCTTTCACAGAACTAACCGAAGAGAGGGTTGATGACTTAAAAAGGATTATACTTCAAAGTCTACATAACCGAATATATGCGACGAAGCACCTCTCTAAATATCATAGACGACAATGAACAATGATATCGAACGTGTCCGCAATATTTAGACTTTACGGACTGTTGATAATTTCTATGACCAACAAACACGAAATAAAAAAGCTGAACTTGATGAACTCAATCTTTTATTAATTTCACCACAACACCCAACACCCCCAATGAAATTAATTAAAGTATACAAGCACGGGCTTCGCCCTCCGCCGCTTTGCGGCGGGCTTGGCCTCCGGCGGCGGGCACCTTCGGCGCTGCTCAAAATGTAAAGAGAAGGAAATAAAAGGGTGATATCAGCATTATTGTTTTATTCAGTAAGTTAATCTGACAGTTTTGCTTTTTTCCTTGGGGAAGCTCCCAGCATTATTGCAATTTCTTGCAGGATGTTTTCGTCTCTCTTCTCTTGCTCCCTTCGATTGGCTTCGTCTCTCTTCTCTTGCTCCCTTCGATTGGCTTCTCCTATCTTCTCTTGCTCCCTTCGATTGGCTTCACAACTCTCTTCGAATTTGATTCGTAACTGCTCACACTCCTCTAGGTTCACTTCCAGTTTATCCATCGCCATTTCAAAGTCTTCAACCGATATCTTGAGTACTGCCGTCATCTCTTCGGGAGCGAATAGAGCCTCAACGTCAGAGTCACACTGTCCCAAATCTATATACTTTCGCTGGAGCTCACGGTCGGCCTCAGTGTCTTCTTCTCGAATGATGATATTGGTGTCTACTAACCTCGTACACTCCTCCGCTAAAGACTCTTGCTCCAAAAACACTTCAGGGTACACAACGTTTTCTAACGCACATGAACCCTTTTCCTTCTCCTGGGTGAAAATACTCAGTGCATCCCAACTTGTAGTGTGATTCTGACTTCGGGTAATTTACCCAACAGTTGGGTCTTTGATTCCACCAAATCAATGGTATCCACGAACTCGGACAGTAAAGGCTTCAACGCTACATTGTTGGCGCTCAAATACTTCTGCAAAATGGTCACGATGCTCAGGTTATCGGCATACTTTTTCACTGCGGCCTTTCGTCTCCGAAGGGTTGAAGAGGGTTTATTGGCATAGTGCACCTGAGTTACGGTATCCGCTCGTATCTTAAGTTGCTTTTCCTCCTCTCAGTAAAAGTACAGATCCAAAAACTTGGGCTGGGGGGTGGTATAATCTGGTTTCTTCTTTACGTAGATGTCTTTTCCGTCCTTCTTGAGGAAATATTCAACGCTCGTACCCTCTCTCATGTATCTGGGTTTCAGTGTGCCCATCCGGTGATAGATCTGACCCTTGATCTTGTAGCACATTGCCGACTCGGCCATATTCTCGAGCTTCCCGGACGTGGCAAAAGACGTGAAGCAGAACACGTTGTTAAAGTTGAAGATGTTAGACAGGAATATCTTCGAAAGATGCGTTTTGCCTTCGTATAGCTCCTTCATCTCGGGAGAGAGTGAACTGAGAGGGGGGTTTAGGGATTGGCCACCGCTGCAACACAGGGATACTGCTTCTCCCTTCCATCGCTTTGCGTTGCACACGGGACATACAACATCCCTGGGACCAATGTTGTGTTGGGGGACCTTGTTTTCGTCGGTTATGCAACCCAAAGTGTCTCTTATTGGCGGTAGGCACTGCTTGGAGCTCTTTAGCGTTCTCAGTTCTTGAGTTCTTTGGGCTTTTACGGTATCTTCTTTAGCTGCTAACTTTTCCGCTGCCTTGGTCTGCCATCGCCTTGTACATTCGTTGGTGGCCTCTAGCTTTAACTGCAATTTCTCATTTTTTTTCTGTAGTTTCTGTTGTCTTTTGGATCTTTTGGAGGCGATCTCATCCAATTTCGTTTGCCTTCTTTCCCAGCGACTGAGTTGGTTGCCTTCAATGGTGGCTGCCTTTAGTTCTCTCAACCTTTGCTTTTCTGCCCTTCTTTCCGCCTGTTCTTGTGCCTTGGCCTCCCGTTGTAGCTTCTTAGTGGCCTTGGTGACACGTTTGAATCGGTCGCCTTCAATGGTGGCTGCTTTTAGTTCTCTCAAGCTTTGCTTTTCTGCCCTTCTTTCCGCCTGTTCTTGTGCCTTGGTCTCCCGTTGTAGCTTCTTAGTGACCTTGGTGACACGTTTCTGTTCAGCCTGTTCCTTATCTTGGTGGCTGAGCGCTAGCAGAGATTTGGTAGACAACACAACCGCTGGTGCGTCTGCAAAGGACTGTCCTCTCACTACACCCGAAGGCCCGGCAACAGCTCCATCTTCTTGCTCAAAAGACACAACCCTTTTACCTTTTGGCTTAATCTCTTCCAATTTCTTGGGTTTGGCCCTTTGAATGTAATACTGGTGACCGGTATCCTTCAATCGAGGTTGACGGTCTCGGGAGGTTATGCTCTGCCGACTATCGCTGAAATAGATCTGGAAGTCTGTGTGAACGTCAGCTGTTATGGTCCCTCCATTGTGATTAGCTTTGGCGTAGTCTCTTATTTGGGCCCAATAGTGCTTCCTGAACACCTCAATTTCTTCATTTCTACTCTCAACGAATTTTGTTTTAGCCATTTCCTCGCATTCGCCATCTTCCAGGTCACACTGCTCGTTAAAGTAGTAAATGAATACCACATCATTCAATGAATACTTTTCCATAGGGACAGGCAGTAACATTGGGTTCAGTCGTCGGTGTTCTTCCTTCAAGCGACGCCTTAGGAAGATGTCCTTCACTACATCCTTTCGTTGTATCTGCTTGGTTGTAGACACCCAATTCCAGAAGTGGCGTTGAGATCTTCGTTCATGTGCCCTTGATACCATTGTGTGGTCGTCGCTCATGTGCCTTCAATCCATTCATCTTCTTCAGCCTCTGATGTGATCCCCATTTCGGCGGTCCCACCGGATCGACATATACCTCTTACATCCGTCACTGAAAATCCTTATCGCATTTTCGGAAACTGGCACGGTGACGCTTCTGTCAGATTGTGATGGAAATGGCACGTCTCTATAAACTGGCACAAATTAATTTTTGTAGGTACTTAGATGATTGTTCCTTCTGCCCAAAATCAGTTAAACGGATCGATATGCACTTAAGAAAAACAAAGACTCCATGGAATACCAGCAACACCTCAGACACGTACGTTAGGTTTGCTTTCCATAATTAAATTATTTTCTTATTAATAGGTCAAACATTAAAGAAATAAAAACAATTTACTTTAAAGTAAAGAAACATTGTAATGCATTTGTAATTAATTATATGCCAACTAAAACAGTACAACTTTTTTTGTAAATATTTTGAATCATTAATTGGACATATCTCGCATGATTATTGAATTATTTTCCAGAAAAGAAAAGAAAAAACGTCACCTGCCAAAGTTGAGGATGTGTACCCATAGTAGCTGGCACCATGCCTGATGTTGCCACTAGAAATTTGTCCTAAAAAAAAAATCTGTTCTTTCACAACAGTCGCCATGGCCCGGCGAGGACTCTCCAAGGATGACATCTCTTCGATGTTGGACGACTTTGAGGACGTCTCTAGTGATTCTGACAACAATTGCGACAACAAAGCTGAACATTACGATATCGAGGACGAGCTTATAGGTATAGAGCCCACCCACATTGTCGCTTCGTCACCACCCACGCCAACCCTGGTGCCGACGCCAGGCACGGATGCCACCACACCTCCTCGTGCTAGCACTCCGTCTTCACCACGTACCACCCGGAGTAGTTTGGCGTCATTACGATGAGACTTCTCTTTTAGGGTCAGGGAGGAGCGACAGGAAAGGCAGGCAGTCACGGCTGCCATACAAACCTTCACCCACCCAAAGAAGGCAGGACTACCACGGCAACGTAGAAGGCCTCCCTCCAATTACGACAGTACCGACGATGAAGAGAGTGTGGATGACCTGTGTGACGCCTCCCGGCGTTAGCAGAATGCTTGCGTGGGGCATTGCAGCTCGCTAGCGCTCGCCAGGATGGGGGGATAGGCTACAGTTGTCCTAGAATGATCTGCTTTATTTCATTAGTGTCGTGTTGCCACAGACAGTCTAGAAGTGGTCTTTGTTTTGGTCTGTGGCCGCGCCTTATATTTTATATTCGCTATAATATAAATGTTGCTTGTGTGGGAGGCGAGCGAGAGAGTGTGAAGGATGTTACGACTGGGGTTCAAATATATCAGGGCTCTTATTCATTGGACTAGTAATGGCATAAATGTTACAACGGAAAGCGCTAGCTCCAACCTCTGATATGTATTCCCAGTGAACAAAGAACACAAATACTCTACAGAGTTCTATATGCAATAATAGGCTATCAAACTCTCAATAAATGTGCGTCTACTCTAGGCTTAATGTTATGTGAAAACAGCCTATTACTACCTATAACCTAAGGTGCTTGGTTATGGTATGCAAATTAAGGTGGTAAGAGAAGTTACAGCTTACGTTACTTTAAATCAATAAATGTCAGGCACTCGTGCATGAAAGAAAGTGCACTAAAGTCCTTCAACACTAACAAGGAATCTTCTTTAACCCTTATTTAGCGGCGAGCAACATAAGTCGAGTTAAATAAAGCTGGACTATGTGGCGGCGCTCGACATAACTCGAGTGGCAATTTCAGCACGTAATGTGGCTGAGAGAGAGAGACAAGTGGTGGCAGGAGACTAGCGAGCGTATGACTGCTCCAGACCACCGCGGCGAACCTACTGACACAAATCTCAGCTCCCTCCTCCCTCTCTCACTCGCTACATACTCAATTATGTACTGAAAGTACCGAATTACCTGCTTTTTGCACTCGCGTTGCACGGTTATTGCAAGAAAACTATCCATCATACAAGGATCGTTATGGTGTCATTCGAAAGCTCTGTTTATGCCCTTTCAGGGATAGGTACTTGTTTTACGTTCTGGGTCTTATTTAGGCATGAAAATGATCACGTAAACAGCCCTATTTTGGCTAAAAACACCCCGCTGTGCGGTACACATAAATAAACCGCATAGGCCGCTCGTAAGGTGTTAAATGTTAGATGCTATAAAGATGCTCGTATCGGAAATGGAACCCAAAAAGGCAGCAGCGGAACAATGCTCGTGCAGGCTATGCACACAAAAAGGCAGAATATATAATGCCGTCGGAGCCAAGAATATCCTAAACACTACAACAATAATAATCGCCACGACAATGCAGTATTCCTATCAACAAAAAGAGCCTAAGTCGTTTGTGTCTCCATACATCAAACTAGGCTGCGAAATGCTTGTGTAATCATAAATGGGTATGCAAAATAAGAGTAATTAGGTTAATATACTTAATGTCTACTATGATTGATAAAGTCTAGCTAGAGTCAATGATACGAGCTACTGGTGCGCATGGCATGCCGCATAGCCTAGTGCAAATCTCAAGTCTGTGCGTCAAATATTACGTTATAGGGAAGGGTAGCTCTCTTGAGAAACCTTAATACCGAAGTATTAAGCATTCTCCTGGCGTACCTCAAAGACAAACAACGAGCTTAGAACAGTGCAGAATGGTATAGGCAAAAAGCCCTCATTCGTGCATGCTCTACTCTCAATGGCACACAGACTAGAATTTACTCAATCAACTCCAGTTCTCAGGTATGTCGTGCAGCTTTTTACCTAAAGCCAGCACTCATAGGAAACAATACCTTATAATATCAGACCCCTAGTCTAGCATTATCTAATCCAGCAGAACACTAATTATTATAGGAAGCGGTACTAAACAATATGGATGCTAACCAATGCTTCGTGATCAACTTTTCTTAACAACTAAACATACATAGTTTATATCAGACCTTAACGCACAATACAACTGGCCAGCATGAAGCTGATTTTGTAGAGTTAACCAGAGGGGATATGGTATTAATAAAAGGTGGTGAACGATATGGAAAATGAGAGAGATAGGCAGAGGAAAAGATTCTCAGGTGCAGAGCAGGGGACAGGTAGAAAGGGATAAGATAGATGCGTTCTAGAAACCAGATCTGAGGGAGAGAGTGGCGAGGAACCAGTATATATACCGGGACTAGGTCGAGCCGCGTGGGAAAAAAGCGGTGACAAGTCCTCTAGCCACTAGCAAGGGAGCTAGCAGCATGGTAAGGACCTCTCGCAACCAACCCCCACGAGGCAGCCAGCCATGACGTCATCGAGCGGGGCAAAAACACTGCGCGCCCCCCTCTCACTCTGTTCTACTCTCTCTCTCTCTCCCAGATCCCATCATTACTAGTTAATGATAAAACATATACTTTACAATTAAATATATAAAGCCTTGACATGGGTGAAAACAAAGAGCCTTTCTGGACTGCCCATGACACAAGCTTTCATATGAAATAAAGCACACTCTAATACATAAACTGTAGCCCCATCCACTGCCCTGGCGATCCTAGCGAGTCACTGTAGGACAAGCCATGCGGTTCTAACGGAGTGGTTAACGTCACAAGGAGTACACCCAGCAGCGTGGTGAGCTATGACACAGCTCGCTTGGGCGCTGACGGCGTTGGCGGCCCGGTGGTCAACTAGTCCCTTCCCGTCGCTGCCTCGTGTTTTTTTCCAGCTCAGAGCTTGCCTGACACGCGTATCGCCTACATCCTTCGCAATTCTGTCCCCCATACTCGCTACTTTGCATACTATTTCTCTCTCTCGACTTCTCCTTTCTCATTCTCTAATCTTTATTAATCTCAACATCCCTTCTGGTTCCAGCATAGACGTTCACCGTCGACCAGTCGTATTGTACGCGAAGCTCTCAGATATTTCCATGTATTAGGTTAAGGAGGTATTATGCTTTATTGAGGTTTAGAGAGACGGACTTTTCCGTATGTGTCCTCTCTCGGGAAGGTTGTAGACCGGTATATGTCTCCCTTGCAAGGTGTTGAGTGATTCTGCTTGGTTATCTAAAGCTAGACTGGGGATAAGGTTACTGTGTCGTTGTCTCCGATGTGTGCAGTGTTAGCTAAGCTCTGCATGACATCGACAGGTACTGTGGGAGCCTAAGTTGTCTTCGGGTTGGTTTACTTTGCGAGCACAGCGCTGTGGTGTGAGAGGGCCATAGCCTATCCCTCACAACATAGTGGTGCCTCTTTGTGTTGACTTCTGAGGGATCGCCAGGATAGAGCTAGGTAGTCTTTATTATTCGCCTGCCTATTATTACTATATGTCCTAGCATTTATTGTGACCAGTATTCTGCATTATAATTGTTCAAGATTCTTTACGAACATCTTCCCAGCATCAGACTTATTTCAGAAGTTTCCAGTTGATGTTGCACGACTAGCATTGCACTTTCTTTAATACAGGAGTGCCAGTTATTTGAGTATCTACCGTAACGTTAATTAATCACGTTAACTATCTTTTCTTTGTGTAACATAATCGAGTAATCTTTTACTGTTTGAGAATAGGCTGTTTCATTGAGCGTCAGCCTAGTGTGTGTGCACCAGTTACCGAGTCATAGGATACCTCGTTGTCCAGGCACGACTCAGGGCGGTAATGGTGTTTTGTTTTCCAGTGTTTAAGGCAGGGGTTGGATCTAGTGTTACCGTTGTTGCTTTTTGCCATTATCTAGTCCAATGTTGAAGAGCCCTGTGTCTTTGAGAACCTGGATAGTAACAAATGGTGACCTTGCCAGGATCTTGTGAACTAAGAGATAATTGCAGGATTGTTGTGGTCATTTGTTTTATTGAGGAATATAGTGGGCACGTTGGATTTTTTTTGGCAAAGTAGTATAGCACTTGAGAGTCTTCAGAAATTTTTGGCAAGTGAATAGTGCTACATAGGAGCTTCTTCTTTTTTTGTTATAAACGTGAGAATTTTTGGTGGACACCATGGGAGACGAATCAGATTATACTGAGGGTTCAGGGAATGATGCAGGCTCTGATGGGCAGATGCCAGGGGGGTTAGTAACTAGTGAGGAGGCCGCAAAGAAGTTTTTGGAGGTGCCTATAACAGCTGATCGACTAGAGGAAATTAGCACGTATGGTCTACAGTGTTTGGCTCCCCTCATGGGGCTTAAGGTAGCTCATGGCATCAAGAAGAACGATTTGAGGGCTTGCGTACTGGGGGCGGCTAGTGAGGTCCAGGGTGGAGAGGGTGCTCGGGGACTTCTGCTCGAGCCCCCCCTCCACTCTACTCCCATCGGGACCTCTAGGATGCCGGAGTTTAGTACGTTCCCGCAGGCCGATAGCCGCTGGCAGCGTGGTTTAGGATCGCTGGGTGTGCCTCCAATAGTTGCACCTCCTCCTCAAGCTTTCACTACAGCAATGCTCTTCCAGCTTGAGATGGCTCAGATGCAGGCTGAGCGTGAAGAACGTCTCGAACTCGCTAAGATAGAGGCTAAACAACAGACTGATCTCGAACTCGCGAGAATAAAAGCCCAGTCGGAGGCTGATTCTACCAGGTACCGTGCAGATATCGATCTTGAGAAGACTCGGGTGGAAACGATAGGGCAACGTCTCGGTGGTGGGAATTGTGGGCATGATCAGTCTTTGTCGCACCTGTTGAAGCTAGTCACTGTATTTGATGAGTCGGGTGTCACCAAATTTTTCATGAGATTCGAGAAGAAGTGCCAGGGACACCAGTGGCCTGGGGAGAAGTGGGCAGCCCTTGTTTCCTCTAGACTTGTGGGCAAGGGACTCAAGGCTTATGATGCATTGCCTATAGAGTCGTGTATTATCTATGAGGAATTCAAGGAGGCTGTCCTGAGAGCATACGAACTACAACCAGAGACGTACAGGTTGAAGTTCCGGGGTGTTACAAAGGGTCGGGAGAGCACCTTTTTGGAACATGCCCGGGAGCTGTCCGATGCTTTTGGGAATTGGCTGAGGTCGGAGAAAGCTACTACGTTTGACGACATTAAACAGTTGGTGCTTTTAGAGCAGTTTTCCAAATGCACGGGTGGTGACCTGACGTTAAACCTGAAAGAAAAGCAACCAAAAACTCTACAGGAGGCAGCTGAGATGGCTGACCTCCGGCTATCACTAATATGTGGGTGCGGGTCTGCCCAGCGTAGTGAGGCAGGTAACAAGGGGCGTGACGCCCCACCCCCCCGAGTTAGTGATATACCTTATGCAAACAAGTACAAGAGCCATGATACCAAGACTGACCACAAGACTAGCACCGTCCCGTTTAAGAAGGGGCCGGGCCCTTCCCAGTACCAAGGGAAGCCCAAAGGGGAGTTGGAGTGTTATCATTGTCATAAAAAGGGGCACTTTGCAAGAGTCTGTCCTAGCAAACCACCTACAGCAGCTGTGTCTTTGGCCTGCAACATTGGTGTGTCTCCGAAGTCGTCTGAGTTTGCCCAGGGCAGTTCGTCAGAGGCTGAGGCACAGCCAATGCAGAAGCACCTGGGAGGCTCGAACCCTGCTCGGGATGTTTTTTGCGACCATAGATGGCGGGGTTGCGTGATGTGGGCGGGGCGCAAGCATGGAGTAGAGGTCTTGCGTGATACAGGTGTTTCCCAGACTCTGATGAAAAACTTGACTGGCTACCCTATAAACGCGGCTCGGGTGGTAGTGGTGCAGGGTATTAATGCAACTCGGTCATACCCGCTGGTGCGGTTGGAGTTGGAGGTGGATGGTGTGGCACGTGAATTGGATGTCGAAATTGTGGAGAAACTGCCAGTGTAGGGCGTCGACCTTCTTCTCGGCAACGACTTTGCAATGCCCGCTTCTGAGGTTCTACCCTTAGTCGTTGCCGAGAGGCCGGCCGACGTGAGTAGGGAAGAGCAAGAGTGGGTCGAGCGGTGCCAAACACAACCCCTGGCGTGTGTTGTTACCCGAGCTCGGGCAGCTAAAGTGTCACAGCCTAGTCCTCCGTCTTCAGACCAGCGGAGGAACGATCAACAGGAGGAGGCTAAAGCTGGAGTTGGTTTTAAGAGTTTTGACTCGGCGGCTCTCCTGGGTGATTCAGTATTAGCACCATTACTTAATTCTGGAGTAGCCCCTGGGCCTGTCATCGAGAGTGACGAGGCTGGGCATGACGAGACTCCACGACAGCAACGTTATGTACATCGAGAGAGACAGAGGGAGCAGCCCAGTATCGGGGAAGGTCATGCATTGCTCCGGGAGCAGTTAGATCGCTTGGCACCCTCAGATATACGTCGGTTGCAACTAGAGGACCCTGAGCTCCAAACGTGTGCTAATGGAGCTGTAGAGCTCGACGAGGACGGCGATGCACAGCCAGGAGATTTTTTTTATTTAGAAGGCATCCTCTATAGGCATTTTCAAGACCCTAAACGTAGTTGGCAAGAGGGGTCCGGAGTAGTGGACCAGTTGGTGGTGCCACGGGAGTGCAGGGATAGCCTAATGAGGTTGGCGCATGACATACCACTGGCAGGACATCTAGGGGTGAGAAAAACGGTGGCGGCTTTACAAAAATTGTTTTGGTGGCCGGGGTTGAAGGGGCAGGTGGTAACCTGGATAGCAATGTGTCATACGTGCCAGAGGGTTGGAAAACCTAACCAAACAATTCCGAGAGTGCTTCTTAAAGCTCGCTCTGGGAGCACAATGTTATGAATTAATGTATTATATTTGGGAAAGGTGATAAGATTTGTTTTATATAAAAATGTTGTATTTTTTTTGGAGGAGACTGAGCTTGCATTCCATGAGTGGCAGAGTGGTTAGGAGTGGCATATTTTAGCGACATTCTGCCTGTTCAGATATGGGCTCATGATTGAGTGTCCCATATCTTGTGGGGGGTGTGACGCCTCCCGGCGTTAGCAGAATGGTTGCGTGGGGCATTGCAGCTCGCTAGCGCTTGCCAGGATGGGGGGATAGGCTACAGTTGTCCTAGAATGATCTGCTTTACTTCATTAATGTCGTGTTGCCACAGACAGTCTAGAAGTGGTCTTTGTTTTGGTCTGTGGCCGCGCCTTATATTTTATATTCGCTATAATATAAATGTTGCTTGTGTGGGAGGCGAGCGAGAGAGTGTGAAGGAGTACACCCAGCAGCGTGGTGAGCTATGACACAGCTCGCTTGGATGCTGACGGCGTTGGCGGCCGGGTGGTCAACTAGTCCCTTCCTGTCGCTGCCTCGTGTTTTTTACCAGCTCAGAGCTTGCCTGACACGCGTATCGCCTACATCCTTTGCAATTCTGTCCCCCATACTCGCTACTTTGCATACTATTTCTCTCTCGACTTCTCCTTTCTCATTCTCTAATCTTTATTAAACTCAACATCCCTTCTGGTTTCAGCATAGACGTTCACCGTCGACCAGTCGTATTGTACGCGAAGCTCTCAGATATTTCCATGTATTAGGTTAAGGAGGTATTATGCTTTATTGAGGTTTAGAGAGACGGACTTTTCCGTATGTGTCCTCTCTCGGGAAGGTTGTAGACCGGTATATGTCTCCCTTGCAAGGTGTTGAGTGATTCTGCTTGGTTATCTAAAGCTAGACTAGGGGTAAGGTTACTGTGTCGTTGTCTCCGATGTGTGAAGTGTTAGCTAAGCTCTGCACGACATCGACAGGTACTGTGGGAGCCTAAGTTTTCTTCGGGTTGGTTTACTTTGCGAGCACAGCGCTGTGGTGTGAGAGGGCCATAGCCTATCCCTCACAACATAGTGCTGCCTCTTTGTGTTGACTTCTGAGGGATCGCCAGGATAGAGCTAGGTACTAGAGACTTAGATTTATCAAGAGAGCATCCCCGTCATATAACGTAATCTTCATTATACCACCCTTGGACAACGTTAGGCTATGAGCCGCATGCTCGCCCATTGTTGCCCTGCCTTGATACCCCAGCTAGACTTTATTAACTGAGCAGACACTGGTAGAGATAAGCCCCATTATTATATGTATGCAGCATTATTATTCACTGCACTTTTGAGCCGAGGTTGTTGTTGAGTTGCACAACCCGAGTAGGCTGTTGCGTTGTCACAAGCATTTCTTTAGTTGTTGAGCATTACTACCTTTGCGCAGTCTTTATTATTCGCCTGCCTATTATTACTATATGTCCTAGCATTTATTGTGACCCGTATTCTGCATTATAATTGTTTAAGATTCTTTACGAACATCTTCCCAGCATCAGACTTATTTCAGAAGTTTCCAGTTGATGTTGCAGGACTAGCATTGCACTTTCTTTAATACAGGAGTGCCAGTTATTTGAGTATCTACCGTAACGTTAATTAATCACGTTAACTATCTTTTCTTTGTGTAACATAATCGAGTAATCTTTTACTGTTTGAGAATAGGCTGTTTCATTGAGCGTCAGCCTAGTGTGTGTGCACCAGTTACCGAGTCATAGGATACCTCGTTGTCCAGGCACGACTCAGGGCGGTAATGGTGTTTTGTTTTCCAGTGTTTAAGGCAGGGGTTGGATCTAGTGTTACCGTTGTTGCTTTTTGCTATTATCTAGTCCAATGTTGAAGAGCCCTGTGTCTTTGAGAACCTGGATCGTAACACCTGCCACCCTCCACACCTGCGCGTATCGGTGGACCGCACGCACCTGCCCGACCTGTCACACTTTCCGCACCTGCCACACCTGCCGCAACTCCCAGGAGCACTACCCGATCACCTGCCGAAGCTGCAAGAAGTCTGTGTGTGGTCACCACCAGCTCAAGACCTGCATGGAATGCAACTCTTGAAGGTAAGAAACTACATATTTTGTATTCATTTTTATTGGGTTTCTAAGTATCAAAGTAAATAATATTACAAAATAAGGGTAATAATTGTCAACAAAATCTCATTGAAAAGTCGGCCCTCTCAATGTAAGTCAAATAATACTTATTTTGGCCTTTTTCGTTTGCCCTTATTTTGTATTACTTTCATGTGTTTTGGGATGGTTTTTTAATTGCTGAGTTGGTGCATAGGGTGCATATGTATGATCATAGTGAGTTTTAGGCATATTCATTGAGAAGTACTTGATATTTTTTTTTTCCCAGGATTTTTGCCCCCAGAAAGTCGGCCCTCTCAAAGTTCAATCAACATAACGATATAGTATCGCTATCTATTAGTTCCTATTCCAATTTGTGAGCGTTACATGTCTTCTAGTATTTTTTTTATAATTGTATGTAAAAAAAGTGATTCCACATGTTGTACAACTATTTATTGTGTTCTGTCATATTTTCTTCCACAGAATACTTTGGCATGGATGAGGCGGGACAGAGAGAACACCGTATACAGCAAAATGAGGCCGAGATGTTGCCAATGGAGGATGCGCGTAGCCTAGAAACTAATGATGCTATTGAAATTCTCATAAACAATGCTGCATCATTAATCCACGATGGCCGTGCACCAGCAAGCCAACATATGAAAAAAGAATAAGTCAACCTGAGAGATGCACTGATTGTGAGACTGTTCGTTCGCTGCCTACGAAGAAATCAGGAGTTTACTGAATTTACAATCAGTGCCTACGAGGGAAGCACAACCGGCGTCGAAGATGGTAGAGTAGCACGACACAAAACGGGGGCCAAAGACCCCTGCATCTTCTACTTAGGCAATATAGTCCATGAGCCAGGCCAGATATCGGTACCACCTGGGGTGACTAAACACGAATGGTACTAAAATGTTTATAGAGTGACTGTAAGTACATTAAGATATGATAGCCTTCTCGCACTGGTAGCTTAGTCTAATTTTTTTGATGCAATAGGGGCGCTACCCAAAAATAAAGATTTTTAGCGTGACGCTCGGCGTTTTCCTCATTTTCTTTAAAATCCATCACACAATCATCGCGAAACTTTGAACACCTATGTAGCATTATATTCTCTACCAGAGTTGTTCCTAGGTATTTTTCAAATTTCCTCATATTTCGGAATATACTCTATATTTTGGGTATTTTCCTCTAAATCTAGAATAAATCCTTAAATATGGGGAACATTGAAAAATATATTCTAACAGCTCTTGTAGCTTATTTGATTCTCTACAAGAATTATTCCGATGTGTATTTCAAGTTTCTCCATATTTAGGGGTTTATTTCATATTTGGGGATTTTTTGTTATATTTTGGGGATAATTTATTATTGGAAGGAGCAAACATATGTAGAGTGGTTTCCATGTAATGTGTTTGTTTGTTCATGGTTTAATGGTGATATTTTTTGCAGGTGTGTGTCGACTGTTTGACGGCAGGATGGAACCATCTGCGAGGAAGAGAGCACGGATCGACTGTATCATCCACTGCTCTGATGATGACAGCGATGCTCTGGTGTCACCACAGGATTTGGACTCCTGGAACACATTGCTCAGGGCTGCAGAAATCAGGCAGCATGATCCAGTCCTGGAAGCAGCCAAGGGCCTTGAAGAAGGAGGAATACCACACATACATTATCACCGTAAATGTCGTAGTCTCTTTACAATGAAGAAGTCACTGGATTCTATCCTTGCCAAGGGTGTCAAGATAGAATCAGCAAGCGTCGACCCCAGGAGGAGGGCATCAAGGGATGCCCCTAGTACTAGCAGGGTGTATGCCAAAGTATGTATCTTCTGCGAGAAGTCAAGCAAGTACATAAAAACAACAAAGACAAGGGAGCCACTCATACAGTGTGTTGAGCTACGAGCAGATGAGAAGATTCGCAGAGCAGCAATAAGGAAACTCAACCAGAGAATCCTTGGTTTAGTTAGCAGAGACCTTGTTGCTGCAGAGGGTCACTACCACAAATCGTGCTACAAACTCTTCACAAAAGATGATTTCCCAGCGGCCGCTAGGTCGGGTGCAGGTGAAAATCAGGAAGAAAGCGAGGAAGCACGCTACGAAGAGGTTGAGACAGAAGCCCTCGAGGAACTCTGCTTGTATATAAGGACCAAATTATTCCCCAACCCAGAGGTACTGCCTATGACAAACCTCACATCTAGGCTTGAGAGATCCATGATGTCCCGTGGTATTATCCAACTGAAACCAGCGACAAAGAAACATGTTCGCCGAAAGATTGAAACCGAGTTTGGAGAATCACTACGCTTTGTCCCAGATGAGAAAGGAAAGCTTCTAATCTATCCACGCAGCCTCTCAATGGACGACCTTGCCCGGCAAGCACACAAAATGGCAAAAGACCTGCAAGAAGCAAGAGCAGCTAACTCTGAAGATGTCTTAACCAAAGCAGGAATGCAGCTGAGGAATGAGATCAATAAACAAGATGTGAGTCAGCCATGGCCTCCCGATACAGATCAGAATGTCATTCCTGCAGCAGTCACTCAATTCCTGCACACCCTGCTGACAGGAGAGTGTGAGTGTGAAACTCCCTCTGAAAGAGCTCAACGTCTTGCCACTTCCTTTGGCAGTGACTTGGTCTTTGCTGTTACCAGTGGCAAGACAAAACCACCCAAGCACGTACTGCTGACCAATGCTGTAAAGTCTTTGACAGGAAACACAGAACTGATCCGAACTCTGAATCGTCTTGGTCACTGTGTGTCTTACTCAATGTTTGAGGAGATCGATACAGCCCTTTGTATCCAGAAGCTGGAATGCTCAAAGGATGACATTCCACTGCCAGCAAACATCTACCCTGGTGTGTTCACAACCCTGGCCTGGGATAACATTGACCGACTTGAAGAGACCCTAAGTGGAGCAGGTACTTCTCATAGAGTCAATGGCATTGCTGTCCAGTCCAAGGTTGCAGGCTCTGTGCCAGAGAAAGTCCTGCCAGAGATTACCAAGTCCAAGATAAGAAGCATCACTCAGACATCATCAATGCTGCCAATATACAATGTTGGGCGGCGGGCAGGGCCACCTAGGATTGAGACTGCGTATGTCGACACTACCAAGGAAGTCCAGGATTCAAAGACAAAGAACCATATCTGGCTTCTTACTCGAATGTCAGACCATGAGGACCAGTCCATCAGCAGTTGGACTGGGTTCAACATCAAAATGCGCAGAGACATTGCAGTGGTTCAGGACACTGTAAGCTACCTGCCCACTATCAATGCTCCCGCAACAGAAATGTCCACCGTTAATGAAATCTTGGAACAAACGCATGCTATCATGCAGTCCTTACAGCTTAACAAGATTGTGTGCGTGTTTGATCAAGCACTCTATGCCAAAGCTGCCGAAGTTATCTGGAAACAAGAGAAGTTCAAGAACATTATCATCAGGATGGGCGTCTTCCACACAATCTGTAATCTCATCTCCACCATAGGAAAGAGGTTTCAAGATGCAGGTCTTAGAGATCTGTGTGTGGAATCAGGTATCATCGCAGAAGGATCAGTGTCAGGAGTGATGAACGGCAAGAGGTACAACAGAGCAGTGAGACTACACAAGCTCGTGTATGAAGCACTGATGAGGCTTGCATGGAAAGGCTTCCTTTCATGGCTAGAAGAAAACCATTCAAGGGACATACACCATCTAGATGAAACACTGAAGGACATCAACAGCTTTCACAGCAATGTGTCTCAGGGACTCTTTCAAGAGCTGATGGAGAGTGAATCATGCACACATATCATGAAGCTTTTCCAAGTTTATCTTGAGACCCTCAGAGATGAACACAACCTCTCAGCATTCTGGATGTCATACCTGGACATGGTTGAGATCATGCTGGACTTAATTCGAGCCTCCAGAGAAGGCAACTGGATGCTCCACCTAGGAGCAATCCGACAGATGATACCGTAGTGTTTTGCCTATGACAAAGTGAACTATGCCCGGTTCCTAACCTACTACTATGCCTTGATGTCTCGACTGCCCATTGAACACCCAGAGGTCCATGAACACTTCATGCAAGGTGGCTTTTCGGTCTAGATCGGTAGCAAGAATCCCTTTGGACGGATCCCTGTGGACCAGACAATCGAAGAGACGATCAACAAAGACACCCAGACACCAGGGGGCACAAAAGGCTTCAGCCTGAAAGGCGGAGCTGTCGCCAGGTACTACCTGACATCGGAGTATCGCAGCAGGTACTTAAGGCAGCTCAGGACTATGGTAGTAGGCCAAAAGTATACTGACTTCAGCCTTCAGCCACCCAGACCTACAGATGCCCAGGATTAGAAGAGATGAGGCCGATGTCCAATCTTTAGTTCAACTGATGGAGACCAGCTGGTTGAACCCCTTCAACGCAGAGCAAGAAGATCTTGTCAGTTTGTCAACTGCGACTATGGCACCACCAGAAGTTGTCAAAGACCTTCTAGGGGCCTACAGAATAGGAGAGGATGCATATCAAGCCTTCAAGGAAGAGCGCCTGGAGATCGATACGCCAACTATACAGTTTCATGACACGATGACGAAGACGAAACTGAGAACGTTCACTAACATCAGAATGAAGCCACGCTCACAAGACCATGCCAAGGAGGTTATCTTAAAGGCTGACAGGAACCTATTTGGCCAGATGATCCTTGTTGCCGAGAACAGAAAGCTCAAAATGAGTGATGTCTTGGTTCATCCCCTGGGGCCTTTGCCTTGGGCACTTGCCAGCGGTGATGGGTCTCTCCGCAAGACCAACAAGGCTGCCCTCGCAAAGGAGTTAGAGAGGAATGTTTCTCCTGCAGAAGTGATACCCGAGCCCTCTGCTACCATAATTGATGGGATGAGCCTGGTCCACAAACTGAAGGGAAACGACAAAACTTTTTCACAGCTTGCAGGTACAGCACTGAGTCACGCTGTTCATGAAGGTGCTAAGAGCAGGCGCATTGATGTTGTGTTTGATATCTACAAGGAGACATCCATCAAGGATGCAGAACGAGCCAAAAGAAGTGCAGGCACAGGAATTCATTTCAAGAACATTCAACCTGGGCACAACATCCAGCAGTGGAGAAAGTTACTCGGTAGTTCCTCCAACAAGGCAAGTCTTATCAAGTTCTTGGTAGAAGAATGGAAGGCACCACAGCACAGGGAGAAGCTCAAGGACAAGGAGCTGTATGTCACATGTGAGCAGCGCTGCTTCAAGATCACCAAAGAGCAGTGGGAAGAGGCTCCTGAGCTTAAGTCAACTCAAGAAGAAGCAGACACACGCCTTCTTCTCCATGCACTTCATGCAGCAGAATCTGGGAACAAGTCTGTCATCATCACTGCAGAAGATACAGACGTCATGGTGTTGTGTCTTGGCATGTGCCACAAGATCCCATCCCATCTGTTCCAGAAGTGCGGGACGAAGAACCGGACAAGATTCCTGGATATCACCACACTGAGCCGCACACTGGGAGGCAGCGTGTGTGATTCATTGATTGGTATGCATGCCTTTACAGGCTGTGATACCGTCAGTGCATTCGCTGGCCGAGGGAAGATGACGACACTCAAGCAGGTGAAGATGGACAAGACATACCAGCATGCTTTTCACGAACTTGGACGCTCATGGGAAGTGTCTCCTGAACTCTTTGAGAAGCTACAGGAAATCACCTGCCACATGTACCTACCATCTACCCACACAACTAAGGTAAACAAGCTTCGGTATGAGCTGTTCTGTGCAAGATGTGGAGAGGTAGAGTCAAGTCAACTCCCTCCTTGTGAGGACTGCCTCTTCATGCATGCACTGCGTGCAAACTACCAGGCTGCGATCTGGAGGAGAAGTCTTCAGAGCCAGCCATTTGTTGCGAACCCAACAGACTGCGGTTGGATGACAGATGAGGACGGTAAGCTTGCCGTCAACTGGATGCGAGGCTCACCAGCACCAGATGCTGTTATGCAGCTACTGTCTTGCAAGTGTGTGCGGTCATGCGAACTCCCTAAGTGTACTTGCCTCAGCAATGGTCTAAAATGCACGGACATGTGCAGGTTACAGACATGTCAGAACAAGGCTATTGAAGAAGAGCCGGTGGCACAACAGTCAGATTCCGAGTCTGACGTAGATGATATTTAGGAGTAGTAATTTGCCATAATAGTATGTACAAGCCCATGGCATGCTTAGTGTGTATTTACAGGACTTGTATTAAATGTGACAATTACTATATGCATTTTGTTGACATTTAGGCATTCCTGTCCCCAAATTTGACATTTTAAAAAAATTCGGAATTTTCGGTAGGGTATGTCTATTCAAGAAGTGATAACGACCATTAAGCTACCAATGTGCAAGGGCTATCATATCAAAACATAAACTAGAGACATGTAGCAAGCTAAAAACACCTAAGAGAATTAGTCACCCCGGGTGGTACCGATATCCCAAAATTCGGGTCTTGGCTCATGGACTAATACAGAGGCAGCTGCTCTTGAGGCGTACATGAAATATTATCGTCCAGTAGTTGCCACATGGGTAATGCCAAAATGTAAGATGTTTGTGAATCGGGAGGGCAACAACACCGACGGCCAATGTTGCTCTCTCACCTCTCAGTAGAAAATGTAGGGAAAATCATTGCCAAGATGGGACTGAGGGCAGGCATTGTTGGGGAGTGGGCAGCCGGAAGCTACGACATGAACAGATCACAGCTGCCCTCAGAGATGAGGATATACACCTGCCAACAGACAAGCCCTTGCAACCTTGGCCTGCCGCAGCATGATAACATCCAGAAAAAAACTACGACTTCACCAATCACAGGACTACTGGAACACGAGTTGTAAACATTCGAAAGGATCTACGTTGTGATGCAGCATCAGGGTAGGTGTTGATGAGGCATACAAGAAAGTTATAATTTTATTATTTTGATGTGGCAAAATGTACATATCTATATATGTCTATTGCCTGATGCCGCAATCCCCGAAGGTGTGGCCACCCACGAACCGCCCCCACGCACCTCTATCCCCAGTCAGTCGATGCCCCTCCCCCCCCCAACAAGCACCGCCTTTGTTCATATACTTCCTCATTCCATCCTTCCACCTAGCTCTTGTACACCCTCTTAGTCATTCTCTCGCTTTCTGACAACAATTGCGACAACGAAGCTAAACATGACGACATCGAGGTCGAGCTTATAGATGTAGAGCCCACCCACAGTGTCGCTCCGTCGCCACCCACGCCAACCCTGTGGTGCCGGCGCCAGACACGGATGCCCCCACACCTCCTCGTGCTACCACACCTCCTCGTGCTACCACACCTCCTCGTGCTAGCGCTCCGTCTTCACCACGTATCACCAGGAATACTTTGGCGTCATTACGACGTGACTTCTCTTTTAGGGGCAGAGAGGAGCGACAGGAAAGGTAGGCAGTCACGGCTGCCATACAACCCTTCACCCACCCAAAGAAGGCAGCACTACCATGGCAACGTAGAAGGCCTCCCTCCAATTACGACAGTACCGACGATGAAGAGAGTGTGGATGACCTGCCACCCTCCACACCTGCGCGTATCGGTGGACCGCACGCACCTGCCCGACCTGTCACACCCTCCGCACTGGCCACAACTCTCAGGGGCACTACCCGATCACCTGCAGAAGCTGCAAGAATTCTGTGTGTGGTCACCACCAGCTCAAGACCTGTATGGAATGCAACTCTTGAAGGTAAGAAACTACATATTTTGTATTCATTTTTATTGGGTTTCTAAGTATCAAAGTAAATAATATTACAAAATAAGGGTCATAATTGTTAACAAAATCTCATTGAAAAGTCGGCCCTCTCAATGTAACGTCAAATAATACTTATTTTGGCCTTTTTCGTTTGCCCTTATTTTGTATTACTTTCGTGTGTTTTGGGATTGTTATTTATATACTGATTTGGTTCATAGGGTGCATATGTATGTTCATAGTGAGTTTTAGGCATATTCATTGAGAAATACTTGATTTATGATTTTTTTTTCCCCAGGATTCTTGCCCCCAGAAAGTCGACCCTCTCAAAGTTCAATCAACATAACGTTATAGTATCGCTATCTATTAGTTCCTATTCCAATTTGTGAGCGTTACATGTCTTCTAGTATTTTTTTTTTATAATTGTATGTAAAAAATGTGATTCCACATTTATTGTGTTCTGTCATATTTTCTTCCACAGAATACTCTGGCATGGATGAGGCGGGACAGAGAGAACACCGTATACAGCAAAATGAGGCCGAGATGTTGCCAATGGAGGATGCGCGTAGCCTAGAAACTAATGATGCTATTGAAATTCTCATAAACAATGCTGCATCATTAATCCACGATGGCCGTGCACCAGCAAGCCAACAAATGAAGGAAGAATAAGTCAACCTGAGAGATGCACTGATTGTGAGACTGTTCGTTTGCTGCCTACGAAAAAATCAGGAGTTTACTGAATTTACAATCAGTGCCTACGAGGGAAGCACAACCGGCGTCAAAGATGATAGAGTAGCACGACACAAAATGGGGGCCAAAGACCCCTGCATCTTCTACTTAGGCAATACAGAGGCAGCTGCTCTTGAGGTGTACATGAAATATTATCGTCCAGTAGTTGCCACAGGGGTAATGCCAAAATGTAAGATGTTTATGAATCGGGAGGGCAACAACACTGACGGCCAATGTTGCTCTCACCTCTCAGTAGAAAATGTAGGGAAAATCATTGCCAAGATGGGACTGAGGGCAGGCATTGTTGGGGAGTGGGCAGCCGGAAGCTACGACATGAACAGATCACAGCTGCCCTCAGAGATGAGGATATACACCTGCCAACAGACAAGCCCTTGCAACCATGGCATGATAACATCCAGAAAAAAACTACGACTTCACCAATCACAGGACTACTGGCGAACGAGTTGTAAACATTCGAAAGGATCTACGTTGTGATGCAGCATCAAGATAGGCGTTGATGAGGCATACAAGAAAGTTACAATTTTATTATTTTTATGTGGCAAAATGTACAAATCTATATGTGTCTATTGCCTGACGCCGCAATCCCCGAAGGTGTGGCCACCCACGAACCGCCCCCACGCACCTCTATCCCCAGTCAGTCGACGCCCCTCCCCCCCCCCAACCAGCACCGCCTTCGTTCATATACTTCCTCACTCCATCCTTCCACCTAGCTCTCGTACACTCTCTTAGTCATTCTCTCGCTTTCTGACAACAATTGCGAAAACGAAGCTGAACATGACGACATCGAGGACGAGCTTATAGATATAGAGCCCACCCACAGTGTCGCTCCGTCGCCACCCTGGCCAACCCTGCGGTGCCGGCGCCAGACACGGATGCCCCCACACCTCCTCGTGCTAGCACTCCGTCTTCACCACGTACCACCAGGGGTACTTTGGCGTCATTACGACGTGACTTCTCTTTTAGGGGCAGGGAGGAGCGACAGGAAAGGTAGGCAGTCACAGCTGCCATACAACCCTTCACCCACCCAAAGAAGGCAGCACTACCATGGCAACGTAGAAGGCCTCCCTCCAATTACGACAGTACCGACGATGAAGAGAGTGTGGATGACCTGCCACCCTCCACACCTGCGCGTATCGGTGGACCACACGCACCTGTCCGACCTGTCACACCTTCCGCACCTGCCACACCTGCCGCAACTCTCAGGGGCACTACCCGATCACCTGACGAAGCTGCAAGAAGTCTGTGTGGGTGTGGAATACTTTGGCGTCATTACGACGTGACTTCTCTTTTAGGGGCAGGGAGGAGCGACAGGAAAGGTAGGCAGTCACGGCTGCCATACAACCCTTCACCCACCCAAAGAAGGCAGCACTACCATGGCAACGTAGAAGGCCTCCCTCCAATTACGACAGTACCGACGATGAAGAGAGTGTGGATGACCTCCACACCTGCGCGTATCGGTGGACCGCACGCACCTGCCCGACCTGTCACACCCTCCGCACTGGCCACAACTCTCAGGGGCACTACCCGATCACCTGCAGAAGCTGCAAGAATTCTGTGTGTGGTCACCACCAGCTCAAGACCTGCATGGTATGCAACTCTTGAAGGTAAGAAACTACATATTTTGTATTCATTTTTATTGGGTTGCTAAGTATCAAAGTAAATTAATATTACAAAATAAGGGTCATAATTGTCAACAAAATCTCATTGAAAAGTCGGCCCTCTAACTCCCATTCATTATCACTTATCGGAACTGTATCATCCGCAAACAGCAGTATAGGTAGCTTCCACTCAATTCCCTCCCTTGACATTATTTCTTTCAATTCTCCATCCATATATACAGTAAACAATCACAGGCCATCACACACCCCTGTTTCAAACCAACATTCAGGTCAAATAACTCGCTCTGCTCACTCTCCACACGTACTGCCGCCTTTGCACCCTCGTACATGCTCTTCACTGCTTTCAGCCACTTGCCATCTACTCCGTATATGCTATAAGTACTTTCCACAAACCTTCTCTATCCACTCCATCAAAGGCCTTCTCCAAGCCCATAAAGGTAACATACACCTTTTGTTTCTTCGCCAGATATTTCTCCACTACACAATTCAGGGTAAAAATCTGATCTACACATCCTCCTCCCTTCCGAAAACCTCCCTGCTCGTCGCCTATCCATTTCTCCGTTCTCACTCTCACTCTCTCAATCACTACCCTACTGTATACCTTCCCTACTACGCTTAGAAGACATATTCCTCGGCGGTTACCACACACTCCTCTTTCCCCTTTGCCCTTATATAGGGGGACTGTTATGCCAGTCTTCCTGTCATCGGGTGCACTCCCCTTCTCCCATGCTAGTTTGCACATTTTCCATACCCCTTCGATCACTATCTCACCACCATAACTCAACATTTCTCCACACTCCATCTGTTCCTGGTGCTTTCCCCAACTTCACTCTTGGCATGGCTTCCCACACTTCTGATCTCCTGATCCCCACCATCCCCTCTCCTACTTCTCTGCTTCTCCCTCCCATACCATATCCAACTATGTTTGCTGGCTCTTCATTCCTTGCATTTAGCAACTCATTGAAGTACTCCCTCCATCTTTCGACTCTCTCTTGCTTCTCGGCTAGCATTCTCCCATTCTTATCTTTCACACCCTTACGGTTTCCCCCTGCTACCTTCCCTAACTTTCTTGACTTCTTTCCTGAACAGTTTATTAATTTCCCTCCATTTTACACTCCGATTCCTTCCAAATTCCTCATCTACTCTCCTCTTACTTTCCTTCACTACTCTCTTCACCACCCTCTTACTCTCCACGTATCTAGCTCATTTCTGTCTCTCGAAATCTTCATTCCCTCTACTACCCAACCACTCTCTATATGCTTACTTCTTTTCTTCCACAGCTATCTTTACTTCTGCTGTCCACCATGCTGTACCTTTCACTCCCCTCCCTCTTCTCCTCACTCCACACCCCTCCTCACATGCTGCACAGATCTCATCCCTAAGCACCTTGCTCATCTCCTCCACTTCCTCCATAACTTCCAGGTCGAACCCACCTAGTCGTCTTTCTACTGCTCTCCTGTACTCTTCCCTGATGTCCTCCTCCTGTAACCTCTCCACCCTCCTCACCATTCCACCTTCCTCTCGGCTCCCTCCAGCTCTCCTCACCCATTTTTGTTTATATCCTAACCTTAGCTACTACTATGTAATGATCCGACAGACCCCCTCCAATACCTCTATACGGCCTAGCCTCCATCACAGATTTCTTCATTTGTGCATGACAAATACATAATCAATCAATGCCTTTCTTTCCACCACTGTCTTATCCTTCTTGAATTTGAAAAAAATAATTTTTGCTTTTTGTTTGTGTATTTAGGGAATTATTGTGTACTAATAAATAAATCATGCTACAATTAACTTTATCTATGCATTACAAAAAAAAAAATATGTAAATTTTTGTGCCCACACTTTTCAGGTGACAGTCAACTAATGTACCCTTGGATGATGGGACTCGGTCAGTTCCAGGACAGTGGATCTCGGCCATGGATGAGCAAGGGCCTTCTTCGCCAGTTACACCAACCATCATAAAAGTGCAGGATCACAATCGAATATTGAGGTGAACCAAGCAGCCCTGTAGGGGTCAATCAGTGAAGCATCGACAAGTTCCATCGTCAAGAAGAAGGTAAAAATTGATAGATCATGTATCTAAGTAACATTTTAAAAATGCAATCTATCTATCTCTCTTTAGGCTGACGCCGCGATCCCCGAAGGGGTGGCCACTTCCATACTGACCACCCTATTTCTTGTTACTGCTTTCAGCGTTCCTATAACCCTCTTCCCCTGTTATACCCTCTTCCTCACTTCTTCATCCATAGTCCCATCTTTACTCAACACACTGCCCAGATACTTAAAAGAGTTGACGATCTCCATAGCCTGACCGTTCAGCTTCACCTCACACTCTGTGACTTCACCCCTTTCGAAGACCATAACCTTGCTCTTCCCCGCATTTACCTTCAAATTCCATTTTTCGCACACTGTTCCAAACTCATTTACCGTACCCTGCAACTCCCATTTATTATCACTCATCGGAACTGTATCATCCGCAATCAGCAGTATAGGTAGCTTCCACTCAATTCCCTCCCTTTTCAGCGATACACCAACATCCACTGCTCTTGATATTATTTCTTTCATGACTCCATCCTTATATACTGTAAACTATTACGGGGACATCACACACCCCTGTTTCAAACCAACATTCTGGTCAAAGAACTCGTTCTGCTCACTCTCCACACGTACTGCCGCCTTTGCACCCTCATACATGCTCTTCACTGCTTTCAGCCACTTGCCATCTACTCCGTCTAATCTAAGTACTTTCCACAAACCTTCTCTATCCACTCTGTCATAGGCCTTCTCCATGTCCATAAAGGCAACATACACCTTTTGTTTCTTCTCCACAACACAATTCAGGGTAAAAATCTGATCTACACATCCTCTTCCCTTCCTGAAACCTCCCTGCTCGTCGCCTATCCATTTCTCCGTTCGCACTCTCACTCTCTCAATCACTACCCTACTGTATACCTTCCCTACTTTTTATTATTTTATTTTTTAAGAGACAATGAACGGAGGAAGGAAAAACACAGATAAAACAAAAAGGTCCATGTGCCTAAAGGCATCCTCTATTCATAAAATGTTTGTAACAACTGGATTTAAATATTTGTAGATTGTAAGTTTGTGGAAAGCAATTCGAGGGAAGTGAATTCCAAAGAGTATTAGTTCTAGGGATAAATGAATTTTGATAAGCAGAAGTTCTGCATTGTGGAGGAGAAAGTGTAAATTCATGGGCGCTCTCAGCTGCCCTAGTTCTACGGGGAAAGATGTGGAGAGGCGGCACAATTGAAGCAAGTTCCTGGGAACAATTGCTGTGAAAATATCTGTAGAATAATGCAAGGGATGCAACGTTTCTTCGTATGGATAATGTAGGAAGGTCCTGTGTGATTGCAGGGTTATTGATTAATCTAATAGCTTTATTTTGAATTTTGTCCAACTGCCTCAATGCCACCACTCCACTTCCACTCCACAGAGGTGAACAGTAATCCATCTGAGAACGCACCTGACTTTTATATATTACGGCCAACTGCTCATCAGTGAAGAATTCTCGAACTCTGTCCAGGAGTCCCAGTTTTTTAGAGGCATTCTTAGCAATGCTTCTAACATTATGTGTCCAGCTCAAGTTAGTAGTTAATGTTACACCGAGAATGTCAATACTAGGGGAAGTGGGAATATTTACATCATTAAAAAATATATGGGAGTCAGTGAGATTCTGTCGGTTAGAAAATTGAATGTACTTGGTTTTCTGTGCATTAAAGGCAACTAGATTCTTTTGTCCCCATTCATTAATTCTAGAAAGTTCCTGGTTCAGAGAAATTGCAGTGTTTATTTTTGAATTTAAAAGATCGGGTTGGGTGAAAGAATTGGAAAATGTGAAGGAACTGTGGAGTGTTGAGTCATCTGCGTAGGAATGTATTGGATTATGAGTGGTAGATATGAGAACATTGACATGAATGAGGAACAGAGTTGGGGCCAAAACTGATCCCTGGGGAACACCAGCATGTATTAAGTGAAATTGAGAATAAAGGCCATCTACCATTACACATATTTTTCTGTTATGAAGATAAGAAGAAATTAGTGGAACTAATGATGCAAGGCCGTAGTGTGACATCTTCGACAATAAGGATTGATGCCAGACTCTATCAAATGCCTTTGATATATCCAGTGCTATTGTATGTGTTTCACCATGTTGGTCTGTAGCTTGGTTGATTTGATGCGTAAGAAGGCAAAGAATGTCTGCAGTTGATCGACATCGTCTAAATCCATATTGCCTATCACTGATTAATTTATTATTCTCAAGATGCTTAATTATGTGATTATTTAATATAATTTCAAAGACTTTACCAAGAGTGGAAGTTATAGCTATTGGTCTGTAGTTTGATGGATCTGAAGAGGCACCTTTTTTAGGAACTGGATGGATGTTTGCTTCTTTCCAGGGCACTGGGAAGCATGAGGTATGAGTACACAGACGGACAAATTTTGCCAATACAGGAGCGCTCGCTCCTGTATTGGCAAGGAGCAATTCTTAAGTACCATTGGAGGAATTTCATCTGGACCAGGAGCCTTATCTACTGAGAGATTCTGCAAAATAGTTTTGACATGTCTGGTGTGGATCTTAAGTGAGGAAATTTCAGGCGAATTAAAAATAAGTACAGGGACATCTTGATTTATTTCATCTAAGGTTGAGTTGGTGGAGAAAATATCGGCAAGAAGGTTAGCTTTACCTCGTGGGTCACTTACAAGATTGCCAGTCGGAGATTCTAATGGTGGAATGGATGAAGCAGTAGTGAAGTTTGATTTGAATGAGTTAAGAGTAGACCAAAATATTTTGTTATCATTTGGATTATTTAGAGGTTTATTTGCCTGCTTGTGGAGAAAGTTTGATTTAGTTAGGTTTAACACAGTTTTGGCATGATTTCTGATGTTTCTAAAGTAATTAAAGGCTTTATGTGTTTTTGATCTTGGGTATGCATTGTAGGCTATTGCTTTTTGTTCAGTTACTCTAGCACAATTATGGTCAAACCATTTAGGTGAATTAGATCTTTACTGTATTTTTGATGAGGAATAAAAGTTTCCATTCCAATTTTTACAAAATCTTGTATGTGGCTCAAGGTGGAGTGTGCTTCATTAGAAAAGAAAGAGGTCCAGGGAATATCAATAAAGAAACCTTGAAGACCATCCCAGTCTGCCCTATCGTAATGCCATTTAATCACCAAAACAGGTTCAGAGTGGGAAGGTGTGGTAGGTGATAGACAGGTGGCCTGTATCAGACAGTGATCAGCAGATCCAAGCGGGGACCTCACTGTAACATCATTATTTTCTGAATTGGTTGTTAAAAATAAGTCTAATAGGTGGGAATTATGATTAGGATTATCTGGTACACGGGTAGGTTGGTTGTTGTTGTTGTTGTTGTTCCCTAAGCTGCCTGGCCGAGCAGCCCCGAGTCCCTGAGGAAGGCCATGGCCACGATCGGGCTTTCCCACAGAGCTCTCATTGAGTGTAGGTTGTGTTGTTGGCGTAAGTGGTTGTGTGAAATGCAGTCTTCTATGATGTGTTTAATGGTATGGGGTGCTGTGTTACATCCCGGGCAGGCGTCGACAACGGAGTCATCCAGTCTCTTCTGATAGCTCAGGAGAGCTGGATGGTGTCCGCATCTCAGCCTGGCCAGGTGGACTCTGTCCTCGCGAGGGAGGGAGGATTCGGAAGGATGGATTTCGGGAGGTCGTGCATGCAGCTGCGTGTTGTCTGTGAGTGAGTGGATGGATTGGCGAGAGATATGAGTATGGATGTGCTTCTGGAAGTTGGTTCGGGGTGGGCAGGGAGGGAGAGAGGACAATAACTGTGTGGGATACCGTGTGCTGGGTGTTGTTTTGATATTTCTTGGTGTCTGTGGGTGTGTTGCCATGTAGTTTAGTGGGTGGTCTTGGTTCGTGGAGGCTGCTGACAGAAATTGAGTGCCTCTCATGTCCAGATGGTCTTTGACTTTGAGGATTTTGGTTTCTTGATGTAGATGATCTGTGGGTGCAGTAGCTGTGCAGCCTGTAATGATCTTCAGGGCTTTGTTTTGGATAGTCTGTAAGGTCTTATGATGTGTTTCAGCTAGGTTAGAAGCCCAGGCTGGGCTTGCGTATTCCATTACTGATCTTATGTATTGTTTATATACTGTGGTGGTAGTTTCTTTGTTGTGTCCAAATTTTGTGTGAGCAAGTGACCTGAGGGCGTTAAGTCTGGGTGTCAGTTTCTTTTTAATGTTTGTGGTGTGCTGTTTGAATGTCATATGAGTATCATATGTTACTCCTAGGATTTTGGGTGTGTGTGTATGTGTTAGGGGGTGTTGTTTATGGTGAGTTGAGGGATGTATTCGTGTTCACCTGTCCAGCTTGTGAGCAGGGTTGCGGTGGATTTGGCTGGGGCTAGATTCAGTCTGTTTGTAGTGCACCAGCCATTTAGTGTGTTGAGATAGGGTTGAAGGAGATCTGTTGCTCTTCTTGGGTCATGGTGTGTGCATGTGAGTGTTATGTCATCTGCATAGGAGGCTAAGTTTATTTGGGGAGTATTGGGTGTAGTTATATCGTGCATGTACAGATTGAAGAGTGCGGGCGATAGGACAGATCCCTGTGGGACTCCGTTTGGAAAGTTTCTGATTTTAGATGACTGACCGGCAAAAGATACGTGTGCACATCTGCCTGCTAGGAAGTTGGCCAGCCACCTTTTTGTGTTGTTGTGCATGTTTGTGTTGTAGATTTTGTTTGTTAGGTTGTGGCGGGGGATGGCATCGAAGGCTTTACTAATGTCGAGTGTGGCTAATAGTGATCTGTGTGGTGGTCTAGCTGAGTTGATGCCGTCAAAAGCTCTTTGTGTAAGGTCTGTGAGAAGAGTGTTTGTGGAGTGCAGTGGCCTAAAGCCATGTTGTGTTGGAGCTAGGGGTAGGTCGGGTGTAATTAGTTGTAATACTAGGCGTTCCATGACTTTGGAGGGGGAGCAAAGGAGTATGATGGGGCGGTTGCGAGGAGGGTAGCGTGGGGTCTTTGTTGGGTTTGGGGAATGTGATGATGATACCATGCTTCCAAATGTCTGGTATTGTGTTGTGTGAATAGCTGTAGTTTGATATGTTAGTGAGTGTTTGTATGCCTTGTGGTCCCAGGTGTCTGAGGTGTATGTTGCTTATGTTGTCTAGGCCACAGGCGGGTGAGTGCTTGAGATTGTTGATGATATGCTTTGTCTGGTGATTGGTGAAGGGTGTATAGTCAGGGTCTGTGGGGAATTGTCTCTTACGTCGGATGACACGTCGGTCGTCTTTGTGAGGTTTTAGGTGGCTGACATGTGAGAAGTGATTGATGAGAGTGTTTTGTTGTTGTTTACATGAAGGAGTAGAGTCTGTTGTTGTGATTGCAGCATGTGATTGTGTTGTGTTGCTGTTGGAAAGTGTGATGCTGTTTAGTGTTTTGTAGAGTTTTTTTTGGGGGTTTGTTTTGTGATCAAGTGTTTGTAGGAAGTTATTCCAATTTAGTTTTGTTGTTCTTGTATGTTGTTTGGGTGTTTAGTGCTTGAATTTGTTGTGTGATGTCTTGTGTGTGGGGTGCTGGGGAGTGTTTCAGTGTGTCACGTTGTCTGATGAGGTTTTGAATTTCTGGTGTGAAGTTGGGGTTGTGTCTTTTCCTGTTACCTCTTGGAATGTGTTTCTTGTCAGCGTTTGGATAGTTTTTATTGAGTATGTGTACAGCATTGTTGATGTTAGTGATGGGTGTACTGTTTAGAGTTGTGAAGTGTTGTTCTGTCTCATTTGTAAATGCTTCCCAGTTAGCTCTTTTATAATTGGTGTATGTGTTTGTGGCTAGCTGGGGTGAGTCTGGTTTTGGTGGTGATAATGATCGGGAGGTGGTCAGAGCCTAAGGTTCTGACCACCCTCCAGGATGTTGTGGGGGCGAGTTCTGGGGAGCAAAAGGTGATGTCTGGAGATGATGGGTTATAGAGGGCTTGGTGAGGAATATGGGTATGTTGATGGATGTCGTTAAGGATGATGAGGTTATCTGTTTGGTTTTGTAGTACCAGCCCTCTGTCTGTGTCGGGGTTGTCGACAAACCAGGCCGACGTCTTGGCGTTGAAGTCACCACCCAGGATGATGTGTGGGGTGTTTGTGATGTGTTGTAAGTGTGGTCTGTATTCATTTGGTACTGTAGGGGATGTTTGGGGAGGGATGTATGTGTTTATGATGGTTATGTTGGATTTGTTGCCAGTGCGTATTTTATTAATTTGTATTGTGTTATCATTTGGGGGGAGGAGGGATTTGGTTTGTACACTGGTTACTATGTATGATATTTCATTGTGTAGCAGGGTGATGAGTCCACCGCCCCCGCCGACAGCCCGGGTAGGTTGGTTGACTAGTTGAGTGAGATTAAATGAGTCTGCAAATAGCTCACATTCAAGACCAGCATCATCAGTCCTGGCTGAATGAGTGAACCATTCAACATTATGGACATTAAAGTCACCCAACACAGTGATTTCAGAAGAAGCATTTAAGTTGAGAACACTGAGTTGTGAGGACAGAGAATCAAAAAGACTTTGCTCTGGAGGAGTATTTGGGGAACGGTAGATGCAACATATGTATTTAAATTTACCAGCCGAAATTAATTTGTATATAGAAATAATCAAAATAGGGACAATTGAAACTAGTAACCTCCTCCAGGGCAATTTCAGATTTTGCGAAGCAACATGCACCTCCTTTAGGTCTGAAATTTTGGAGCAGTTGATAACCTGGAAAATTAAATCTAGATGTGTCAGATGTGGATGTTACTTGAGTCTCTGTCAAAAAAAGGAGAGTAGGGGATTCTGCTTGAAGAAATTGGTGTACATAATTGATCTTAGAGTGAAGTCCCCTAATATTGCTAAAGAAAGAGCTGCACCACGAGCAGCTTTGGGACGTTGCAATGCTCTTGACACAGTCGTATGATGACGACCGGAAGGGCCCTGTGTCAATGACCCAACCCTGCCGGGGGTGGATATCCGAGGGACCACCAGGTTTGCTCTTAACAATTGTACTGCCATATTTATTAGGTAAAGGTGTAAGGTGTTACATGTATGATATGTAGTGGGAAGAGTAGTGTTTTATGGATAGAGGATAGCGATGTAGGGCAATGTCGTGAAGTTGGATGTGTATGTTATATAAAGAAGGTTTTCCTGATACCCCTGATGTGTGAGGCAGAAAGATATGTATCCAGCTACCAAGGCCTGGGAGAGAAAATGGAATTCAGGCTATCCCCTGAGTCTCCCGAAACCTTGGCGGTAGTACTTCCCTGGGCGGGGCTGCCTACCCCTACTACGCTTAGAAAACATATTCCTCGGTGATTACCACATATTCCTCTTTCCCCTTTGCCCTTATATAGGGGGACTATTATGCCAGTCTTCCAGTCATCGGGTGCACTCCCCTTCTCCCATGCTAGTTTGCACATTTTCCATACCCCTTCGATCACTATCTCACCAACGTAACTCAACATTTCCCCACACACTCCATCTGTTCCTGGGGCTCTCCCCAACTTCACTCTTGGCATGGCTTCCCACACTTCTGACCTCCTGATCACCACCTCCTCCTCTCTACTTCTCTTCTTCTCCCTCCCATACCATATTCCACTATGTTTGCTGGCTCTTCATTCCTTACATTTAGCAACTCATTGAAGTACTCCCTCCATCTTTCGACTCTCTCTTGCTTCTCGGCTAGCGTTCTCCCATTCTTATCTTTCACACCCTTACTGTTTCCCCTTGCTACCTTCCCTAACTTGCTTGACTTCTGGTGATGGGCTGGTCTATCAGAGTGAGAGTTGAGCGTTCTCTGCCATACCCATAGCTTACTCTGATGCTCATTTTACTTAGATATTTTCTAGATCTCAAGTGACGGCGTCCCTTCCGTGGATTGACCTCTCAATCTACTAAGATTGGTAGCCAAAGAGTCACATTTTTCCCTTGCCCCTCAACTTTCTCTTCATAATTGCTGAGGGGCACAAGGCCCTGGGTTGGGCTTTGATTTCCTGGGCGTTTCCGCACCCTCCTCAGCTCCCAGCCCTTATACACCTTGCTCATCTCCTCCACTTCCTCTATAACTTCCAGGTCGAACCCACCCAGTCATCTTTCTACTGCTCGCCTGTACTCTTCCCTGATTTCCTCCACCTGTAACCTCTCCACCCTCCTCACCATTCCACCTTCCTCTCGCCTCCCTCCAGCTCTCCTCACCCACTTCTTTTGTATCCTAACCTTAGCTACTACTACATAATGATCAGACAGACCCCCTCCAATACCCCTAATCACCCTAGCAATCATTGCCGATTCAAAAAAATCCCACTATATATGATGATGCGAGGCATTTATCGGGTGTCTTTCCCCCGAAAAGATACAGGGGGACGGGTTATTAATCGGAATGTAATGAACCTCTACCTAACAAGGAAGAAATCGGTTTATGGTAAATGCACAATGGCTGAAATACAACGACAGTACTAATCAAGTCGGGAGGATAACAAAAATATACAAAATAATTAAATTTGGCGTTGGAACCCAGCAAACCAAACACAAATATTAGTATTTAACACCTTACGAGCGGCCTATGCGATTTATTTATATGTACCGCCCAGCGGGGTGTTTTTAGCCAAAATTGGGCTGTTTACGTGATCATTTTCATGCCTAAATAAGACCCAGAACGTAAAACAAGTACCTATCCCTCAAAGGGCATAAACAGAGCTTTCGAATGACACCATAACGATCCTTTTATGATGGCTAGTTTTCTTGCAATAACCGTGCAACGCGAGTGCAAAAAGCATGTAATTCGGTACTTTCCCCATATAATTCAGTATGTAGCGAGTGAGAGAGGGAGGAGGGAGCTGAGATTCGTGTCAGTAGGTTCGCCGCGGTGGTCTGGAGCAGTCATACGCTCGCTAGTCTCCTGCCACCACTTGTCTCTCTCTCTCAGCAACATTACGTGCTGAAATTGCCACTCGACCTATGTCGAGCGCCGCCACATAGTCCAGCTTTATTTAACTCGACTTATGTGGTGAGCCGCTAATTAAGGGTTAATGGGGTAGCGGGCAAATTGTTTGAGGTAAGGTTGGAATTTGAATGCAATAAAAATGTTCACCTCTCCCACCCTATTTCAATTAATTATTTGTACATTTTGCCAAAGAAGAATAATACAAATAATAATACAATTGTACTACACGATTCTTTGTTATTGTAACTTTGCACATAGATGTATTTATTTATAGGAAAAACCACATCCTATCCAGTATTTCACTTGCCGGAGTTGAAGTCTTTATGCACAATGTTCCTTAAGTGATTGAGGCTGGGTTACATGTGTATATTTGATTATAATATGCATGTTACATGCCCCCTGTTAAACAAATTTGTTCCACCAACATCCTAATATATAGTAAAGACGAAAATATATATTCAAATGGTTCCTTTACAAGAGATTATTTATAAGGATTAGAGTAAATAATTATTAATAATTGAAAAAGAATGAAACTAAATTCAGATAGAGTACAAGAATTTCATATGACGTGTAAGTGAGTTGTATTTGTAATAGGGACATCTTATATCTATATTTCCTCTCCAATGAGTCGCGGGAGCCCGGATTCGAGGAATTATTTATATAGATTCCCGGTGTAGGACAGGTTTATTTTGTTTCCAACAAATAGGATATCATAGGGCAAATTAAAGAAAAGAAAGTCAAACACTTTCTGGAGTTACGTTAATATAGGGATTCTTGCTATCTGAGTATAGATTCTTCAAATTACTGTGATGTAATTCATGTGATTGAGAAACGTGAGTCGTGCATGTAATCGCCTGATAGAGAAAACGCTTGGTGTCAGAGACTCAGAGTAAAGAGTAAAAGAGTTTATAACATGGGTATATAATATTATGGATACAAATAATAAAATTAATACATAATACAGCCATAACTTGGTGTATTTTTGTTTGTTTATTTTTATTCTCCTAGTTTCTCCTTCGACTCGTTTTCTCCGCTGATTGACCCTGAAGGTTCAGCGATCACGTCCTTCTGCATCAAACTTTTCAGATTTGCTCACAGCTTGTAGCAGGCACCTAGTTTGAGGGCGGTAGTAGGACAGGTCAGCTGGGAGGTGTCCAACAGTCTTCCTGTGAACATTAAATTTTTGGCAGTATGATGTGTGTAAAAAAGTGTTGGTGTCTGTAGTTAAAAGTTTGGTGTCATGTAGTTAGCTAACAAATATCCAAGTGATATAATTAAATTTACTTCGGATGGTGTACCGGTAGTATATATTTGCCTAGCTAAAATGGACAGTAATCAATTTTAGACTGTAAATAATAAAGTTCAATAAAATTATCCATATATGAATATTGGCAAACATAAAGGATTAATATTATTGAGTGTATAGGCCTACGGCTATCAGATATATTCGTTTGGCACTTATGAATATCTGCGGAGTTGCCGTTAACATTTGCGTAAGCGATCGCTTGTGTCACAATTATAGCTACTTTACATCGCAATGTAATGAGTAGGCTTTATAATTGTCGTTAAGCTACTAAACTTGTATATCTGTATGAGTTGAACATACATAGAATAATTAAACACTCGTCACGTATAACTAAATGAATTCATATAACGGATATCAAATTTTGGATCCAAGACATACATTATACACACTCAGAAGTAATTGTGAGTTTGAGAGTTCCAGTTTAGAGCAAAAATAGGGAATTAGGGAGTTAGATGTAAAAATGGTCTGAAGTTAACTTTCTGAACCATCTGTGTAACCAATATTTAATCCACATCAATATTATTGAAACCTCTAGCATTGAGATTTTATTGGTGGGTCCTATTTTTATAGGAACTTATTGGTGCGTCATTTTTCACAGCCTGTGTGTATGATTTTTTTTCATTTGGTTAATTAAACACAGTTAAACACAAATGGATCCGTAGTTATAAATTCTTATGCATCGCAATGTATGGTTCAGGTTTTATAATTAATTAAGTGGTGAGTTCCTAATGAATATTACCTTTGTAATATCAAAAGGGTGTACAAACGTGTAGGCTCTACACATCCAATTTCACATTTTGGGTAAATGAGAAATTGTTCATTTGATTACATGTATGAGAGGGTCAAAATTTGGATATCAAATACAGTTAAACACAAATGAAGGTATAATTATAATAATTGATTGGGATCAATAGTTTCAAAAATTACCATCAATACACATTGAATCAATTCACATGTTCGGTGAATGTAGTACATTTTTCAAAAACTAATCCCTTGGGTTTAGATGAATCTAAGTACCTACAAAAATAAAGTCGTGCCAGTTTATAGAGACGTGCCATTTCCATCACAATCTGACAGAAGCGTCACCGTGCCAGTTTCCGAAAATGCGACAAGGATTTTCAGTGACGGATGTAAGAGGTATATGTCGATCCGGTGGGACCGCCGAAATGGGGATCACATCAGAGGCTGAAGAAGATGAATGGATTGAAGGCACATGAGCGACGACCACACAATGGTATCAAGGGCACATGAACGAAGATCTCAACGCCACTTCTGGAATTGGGTGTCTACAACCAAGCAGATACAACGAAAGGATGTAGTGAAGGACATCTTCCTAAGGCGTCGCTTGAAGGAAGAACACCGACGACTGCACCCAATGTTATTGGCTGTCCCTATGGAAAAGTATTCATTGAATGATGTGGTATTCATTTACTACTTTAACGAGCAGTGTGACCTGGAAGATGGCGAATGCGAGGAAACGGCTAAAACAAATTTCGTTGAGAGTAGAAATGAAGAAATTGAGGTGTTCAGGAAGCACTATTGGGCCCAAATAAGAGACTACGCCAAAGCTAATCACAATCGAGGGACCATAACAGCTGACGTTCACACGGACTTCCAGATCTATTTCAGCGATAGTCGGCAGAGCATAACCTCCCGAGACCGTCAACCTCGATTGAAGGATACCGGTCACCAGTATTACATTCAAAGGGCCAAACCCAAGAAATTGGAAGAGGTTAAGCCAAAAGGTAAAAGGGTTGTGTCTTTTGAGCAAGAAGATGGAGCTGTTGCCGGGCCTTCGGGTGTAGTAAGAGGACAGTCCTTCGCAGACGCACCAGCGGTTGTGTTGTCTACCGAATCTCTGCTAGCGCTCAGTCACCAAGATAAGGAACAGGCTGAACAGAAACGTGTCACCAAGGCCACTAAGAAGCTACAACGGGAGGCCAAGGCACAAAAACAGGCGGAAAGAAGGGCAGAAAAGCAAAGGTTGAGAGAACTAAAGGCAGCCACCATTGAAGGCGACCGACTCAAACGTGTCACCAAGGCCACTAAGAAGCTACAACGGGAGGCCAAGGCACAAGAACAGGCGGAAAGAAGGGCAGAAAAGCAAAGGTTGAGAGAACTAAAGGCAGCCACCATTGAAGGCAACCAACTCAGTCGCTGGGAAAGAAGGCAAACGAAATTGGATGAGATCGCCTCCAAAAGATCCAAAAGACAACAGAAACTACAGAAAAAAATTAGAAATTGCAGTTAAAGCTAGAGGCCACCAACGAACGTACAAGGAGATGGCAGGCCAAGGCAGCGGAAAAGTTAGCAGCTAAAGAAGATACCGTAAAAGCCCAAAGAACTCAAGAACTGAGAACGCTAAAGAGCTCCAAGCTGTGCCTACCGCCAATAAGAGACACTTTGGGTTGCATAACCGACGAAAAGAAGGTTCCTCAACACAACATTGGTCCCAGGGATGTTGTATGTCCCGTGTGCAACGCGAAGCGATGGAAGGGAGAAGCAGTATCCCTGTGTTGCAGTGGTGGCCAATCCATAAACCCCCCTCTCAGTTCACTCTCTCCCGAGATGAAGGAGCTATACGAAGGCAAAACCCATCTTTCGAAGATATTCCTGTCTAACATCTTCAACTTTAACAACGTGTTCTGCTTCACGTCTTTTGCCACATCCGGGAAGCTCGAGAATATGGCCGAGTCGGCAATGTGCTACAAGATCAAGGGTCAGATCTATCACAGGATTTGCACACTGAAACCCAGATACATGAGAGAGGGTACGAGCGTTGAATATTTCCTCAAGAAGGACGGAAAAGATATCTACGTAAAAAAGAAACCAGATTATACCACCCCCCAGCCCAAGTTTTTGGATCTGTACTTTTACTGAGAGGAGGAAAAGCAACTTAAGATACGAGCGGATACCGTAACTCAGGTGCACTATGCCAATAATCCCTCTTCAACCCTTCGGAGATGAAAGGCCGAAGAGAAAAAGTATGCCGATAACCTGAGCATCGTGACCATTTTGCAGAAGTATTTGAGCGCCAACAATGTAGCGTTGAAGCCTTTACTGTCCGAGTTCGTGGATACCATTGATTTGGTGGAATCAAAGACCCAACAGTTGGGTAAATTACCTGAAGTCAGAATCACACTACAAGTTGGGATGCACTGAGTATTTTCACCCAGGAGAAGGAAAAGGGTTCATGTGCGTTAGACAACGTTGTGTACCCTGAAGTGTTTTTGGAGCAAGAGTCTTTAGCGGAGGAGTGTACGAGGTTAGTAGACACCAATATCATCATTCGAGAAGAAGACACTGAGGCCGACCGTGAGCTCCAGCGAAAGTATATAGATTTGGGACAGTGTGACTCTGACGTTGAGGCCCTATTCGCTCCCGAAGAGATGACGGCAGTACTCAAGATATCGGTTGAAGACTTTGATATGGCGATGGAAAAACTGGACGTGAACCTAGAGGAGTGTGAGCAGTTACGAATCAAATTCGAAGAGAATTGTGAAGCCAATCGAAGGGAGCAAGAGAAAATAGGAGAAGCCAATCGAAGGGAGCAAGAGAAGAGAGACGAAGCCAATCGAAGGGAGCAAGAGAAGAGAGACGAAAACATGCTGCAAGAAATTGCAATAATGCTGTGAGCTTCCCCAAGGAAAAAAGCAAAATTGTCAGATTAACTTACTGAATAAAACAATAATGCTGATATCACCCTTTTATTTCATTCTCTTTACATTTTGAGCAGCGTCGAAGGCGCCCACCGCCGGAGGCCAAGCCCGCCGCAAAGCGGCGGAGGGCGAAGCCCGTGCTTGTTTGAGTAATTAAAATACTGGTGTTAAATAGTTTATAAATCAAGAGTAATTTTTATGAGTTTGAGTAAAGAGTTAGACGTGTTTCGAGTATAGAATTGACTGTTGGAATGTTAATCCAATTATATATAGCTATTCTAGCAGATGTGTAGTGAGTGTCTGTGTGTGTGAATCGGAGAAATTAGATATCCAAAACAATATGGATAGAAGAGGTTGGATTAATGTAGTATTAATTACTCAAAACACCTAGGGTGAGATAAGGAAGGTTACATTTTAATTTCCCTCACTGCGTAGTGTCATGATTGGGCGTTGGAGTGAGTTTGGAGTTACTTTGAATTCTGTCCTACGTTTGTGGTATTTAACCTGGTGTATAGAACTGTTTTCCGGGGTACTCCGTACACATTCCACATTATCTCCTTGTAAACCCCCAATGAGAACTTGATCCATGTGTGGTAGGATAATAAGTTTCACTTTTGACATAGCTTCTAAACCTAGAAGCATGTCGGTGTTTGTTGGGAGTTTCGAAATTACATTGAAAAGCAGAATAGCTGTGTGCACTTCCGTAAATTCTACTGAAAGGGTAACCTTAGCTAAGGTTTCTAGGTGGTTTCCACTCACAGACATAATCTCGATATCTGGGTAAGATTCTTCGAGGTTCAAGTCCTTCAAGCTTTTAAATTTAGCAAGGCTTATCAGGTTTACTGGAGAGTCTGTGTCAAGGGATAGTTCTATATCATGAGTACCACACCTAGCAAGTAACATGAGTGTGTTTTCATTAACACTGTAAATTGTGACAGTTTTGGGTGTTTGGCAGGATGCATGTTTTAGCTCAGGCAAAGCAAAGGCCATTTTCTCACCAACAGTAATAATTGTGGGATTTGGTGGATGTGGGAGGAGTGGGCGTGCTAGCGCGGTGGCTATGTAGTGATATGAAAGAGAAAGTCAGCTGGTGTTGTCTGACGTTCGTTTCGGTAGGGGGATGCATATAGGGGAGGAGGGGTATAGAGTGCGGAAGGCCAGTGTAGTAAGAGGATGAGGGTGTGTGTTGCGGTATGAGATTTTGGTAGTGAGATAGCGTGTATGTGTGTGTGTTCTCTTATTTTCACTGTGGTGTGTTTTTAAATTAATGATAATACATCATGCATACCTGTTGTATTTTGTTACATCAAATGAAGCGTCGATATGTGCAGAGATGTGGTGTGTAGTGATGTGTCGTCGTACGTCAGGCAGGCCAGGGTGTTGTTGTGTCTGCGGGCTTTTGAAGGCGTCTTGATGTCTGGCAGGCTCTATTCACTTTGACTGGGTGTTTTCTTGTTTGCTTGTTAGTTTGCAGGTAGCTTTAAGTGGTGAGTAGTGATGATGATGGGTAGAGATGGTAGGCGGACTGATGTAGCCTACCTGAACTTGCTGTAGACTTGTAGTGATGAAACAGGCAGGATTACACAGGAACTGTCTGTAGACTTGAAGGTGACGACGGGCGGATGTAGATTGTAAACAGGAAGTGATGTGTTGAGGTAGGCAGGAAGCTGGTTGGGGCGATGAGTAGACAAGGTAGTGCTGAAGATTGGGTGAAGATTTGCTTGATTGTAGGTCGATTGTTTGAGTATTGGAGTCAGGTAGGGCCAAGTGTTTGTTATGATTCCAAGTGTATGTTCTTTTAATGCAAGGTCGCCATGTAGAAGACCATGAATCATATGGTATTCTCGTGCAATATTACATTGAATATTATATATAAAGGGGGTAGAGATAACTCGATTGTGTTATAAATTATATTGAGTTATAGAGTACAGTTTTATAATATTTAGTTGTTAAGGTATTGTTACGACTGAGGTTTAAATATATCAGGGTTCTTATTCATTGGACTAGTAATGGCATAAATGCTACAACGGAAAGCGCTAGATCCAATCTCATGTATATTCCCAGTGAACAAAGAACACAAATACTCTCCAGAGTTCTATATGCAATAATAGGTTATTAAACTCTCAATAAATGTGCGTCTACTCTAGGCTTAATGTTATGTGAAAACAGCCTATTACTACCTATAACCGAAGGTGCTTGGTTATGGTATGCAAAGTAAGGTGGTAAGAGAAGTTACAGCTTATGTTACTTTAATCAATAAATGTCAGGCACTCCTGCATGAAAGAAAGTGCACTAAAGTCCTTCAACACCAACAAGGAATCTTCTTTAAATGTTAGATGCTATCAAGATGCTCAAATCGGAAATGGAACCCAAAAAGGCAGGCAGCGGAACAATGCTCGTGCAGGCTATGCACACACAAAGGCAGGAGATATAATGCAGTCGGAGCCAAGAATATCCTAAACACCACAACAATAATAATAATCGCCACAACAATGCAGTATTCCTATCAACAAAAAGAGCCTAAGTCGTTTGTGTCTCAATACATCAAACTAGGCTGCGAAATGCTTGTGTAATCATAAACGGGTATGCATAAAAAGAGTAATTGGTTTAATATACGTCTTAATGTCTACTGTGACTGATAAAGTCTAGCTAGAGTCAATGATACGAGATACTGGTGCGCATGGCATGCCGCATAGCCTAGTGCAAATCTCAAGTCTGTGCGTCAAGTATTACGTTAGAGTGAAGGGTAGCTCTCTTGAGAAACCTTAATACCGAAGTATTAAGCGTTCTCCTGGCGTACCTCATAGACAAACAACGAGCTTAGAACAGTGCAGAATGGTATAGGCAAAAAAGCCCTCATTCGTGCATGCTCTACTCTCAATGGCACACTATGGAAGCGTTGGTCTAGTGAATACTTGGCATCACTACGAGAAGCCTATAAGAATAAAAGAGGCTCATCAAGCAGTGTATGGCCAAAGATAAATGACATCGTGCCTATACATGACGAGGGACCTTGTGTCCTTTGGAAACTTGGTAGGGTAGTTAGACTCTATCCCGGACGAGATGATCTGGTTAGAGTGGTCCAGATTAGAACAAAAACTGGCCTGACCACTCGACCCATCGTCATGTTTTATCCATTGGAACAGGAAATCGAAAGCATTTTGATCCCTCAATCGGCGGTCACTGGTGATGGTGTTAGCTCTCACGACTCCACCCCTATCTCACCAGCGGTCGCTGGACCATCTGCCATTAACGATCCTGTTGGAAGATTACCTCTTCGCCGAGCCGCTGTTAGCTCTTCACAGCTTTGGAGATCTAACATCGCTGCGGCATTATTGTAGATAATGTATATATTGGTGGTGGGAATGTGTCGAGACTCGTAAGTAACTCGACAGTTTAGGTTAAGTAAACATACTGGAAGTTCAAATTAGGCGCCAGTATTAGGCTAAGTTATGTATCTATATGAAATATATATACTATTTCGTATTAAGTTTATATGGGTTTATTATCCATTATTATATCGGGTTGTCATTATAATAAATCAGGTATATCTTGTAATTAGTTAACCCTCTCCGACATATGACGCAATTTTGAGCCGATTAGGGATACTTTAAGGCCTTTGTTACCATCAGGGGTATATAGAAACCTTTAGTTTAGTTACTTCAACCTCTGCAGTTGTCTTTGTGTTAGCTGTGGGCGGAAAACTAATTTTGGAGAGGTAATTATAAGAGTGCGAGAACTCTATTTCTTATTGCTAATCTGGCAACCTCTGTATCATATGAGTCTGAAGGGGTGACGCATTGGTAGAAAAGATAACTGCGTATGCGTCATATTCGGCAACCTGAGGGTCTCTCGCACCAAGACAAACTAAAATCGCTTTAGCTACGACCTCAAGAACATATCCTTCTAGCCGCTCCAATACAACCACCTGTTACCTGCTAAGTCATCCTAATTTTTATCTCTTAGTGGCCACTATATCTTCTATCTATTCTTACCACTATCATTGAGCTTTTTTTGTCTACCCCTAGGTCACTGGTTCAGATCCGATTCGAAGGACCATTTTGTGAGAATTCGATAGTAAACAAAGCGAAATTTACCTATAAACTCACAAGAGTTAACTTACTTTTATTGGTTGATAGGGATAGATAGCTCAATAATAGTGGTTGGAATAGATAGAAGATATAGTGGCCACTAAGAGATAAGAATTAGGATGACTTAGCAGGAAACAGGTGGTTGTATTGGAGCGGCTAGAAGGAGATGTTCTCGAGGTCGTAGCTAAAGCGATTCTAGTTTGTCTTGGTGCGAGGGACCCTCAGGTTCCCGAATATGACGCATGCGCAGTTATCTTATCTACCAATGCGTCATTTAACTAACTACAATATATATACCGGATTTATTATAATGACAACCCGATATAATAATGGATAATAAACCCATATAAACTTAATACGAAATAGTATATATCTTATATATAGATATATAACTTAGCCTAATACTGGCGCCTAATTTGAACTTCCAGTATGTATACTTAATCTAAACTGTCGAGTTACTTATGAGTCTCGAGAACTTACTCTTCTCGACTGAGTTTGCAAATCCTTCCTGGACTACCCTGAAAGCCGCATTCTGTAGTTCTTTCATTAACTTAATTGAACTAAATTGTTATAGGCTTTTGAAACAGTTGGTTTGGAGTAACAGAGGAAAATCAAATTAAAGTAATCTGCTCATTGACAATAGCAAAGTTTTTCCAAATCACTTCAACTTGTAACTGTTTCCATTGAGCAATGGGTATCTGGGAATTCCATTGAGGAACTGGGGATTTGGGTTAGGTCATGACGGACTTATAGCCTGGATAGCCCAAGGTCTTGAGCTGGGTAATTTCCAACAAAGCTACCTCGATCAGGGGCTATAGTGCTTGTACAAGCACTATAGCCCCAGAGGGATAAATCAGTGATGATTACTAAACCTTTCCTATATAAGTAAACCATGCTCAGGTTGTCTTCCCACCACAGAAGGTGACCCAGAATTTTCTAGCTGTGGTGCTCCTGTTGGTGGCTGAGACGCTCCACCTACCACAGTTACCACACCAACCGCTACTGCCAGTGCAGCTTCGGGCACCACAGGGGCAGCGATCACTTCTTCAACAGCTTCCAGACCTTCAGCGGTGGCTTCGACAATCCTGAGGTCTTCGGTCACTACTACGGTTAAGAGTTTTGTTTTTAATTTGCTCCCTGTATTTCTATCAATCATTCAAAAACACCCCCATAACACCCCTTCGAGATAAAACTGTATATTTTTTGGTAGAAAAATGTCCCAGCCGTAAGTCGGTTCCTCCTAAATTTCAGGCTCGCTATCGCTGGCCAGGAAAAGAATTGACGCGTATATGGCACAAAAGATCATAATATTGGTAATGAAGTGAGCCAAAAGGTCTTAAATTCGCCAAACTAATGGAGTTCAAATCTTCAAATATCAAAACTAATGGGGCTAAATATGAGGGAGAAGGGGGTCCAGAAAAACTAAACGCCTCCCCTTAACCAGCAAGAGAAAAGTTATGCCTGTTATACCTATAAAGTAAATAAATAAATGATATATGATAACTCTTACTTTGTTTATACGCATGACATAGATAATACAAAATACTGTGATTTGGTTGGATTTGATGAATTATTAAATCTGTCAATTCTGAGAGAGAGATGTAGACAATTACTGAATGAGTCATGTAGATAAAGGCGGTGTCACACGAGCGCAACTATCGATGAGCAATTTTTTTTCACATATTATTTTGAGGCGTTTTAGCATTGGAATTGGAAACTTGAGATCAAAATTTTATTATGTTAGGTAGTTTAACTCATTCAAGACCGGTGACGATATTGTCATTACATACTGGTAACTACTTGACAATTGTATTCAGCTTAGAAAAGACGTCTATCATTTCAAAGACTGCAGACAATATCAAATAATCCTTTTAGCAACCATATACAGTATATACCTTTCCTAAGCTTCATGGAATCGTCTAAATGTAGCTTAAATTAAATAAATTAAACGTCACCGGTTCTGTAAGGGTTAATTCCTAATGAAACTTAAATTTTAAAGCTGCCCGACTACAATTGCCTGTAAAATGGACTGAAAAATTGCTCATGTGACACCGAGTTAATAGTTATAACTAAAACCCCTCTGTAGTGGTAGTGAGACCGATATTCTCCATGGCCGATGAACTACGCTCTGTTCACTATCGGTAGGCTCGAAATCCCGACCCCAACCTGTCATAACCACAAAACGACTAGGGTAATCGGGCTGATATTTCTATCATTTGGGAAGAGTCGGCCGGGGAATAGGTGCGGAGATTTACAAACCGTTTGCTCTAGCCCTTTATGAATTACCGAGGTTAAGGTTTCACGATTTCTAGCCTATCTATAATGAATGGACTACTAAATGCTTCAGAATTTGTCTTTAAAGGTTCAAAGACTCAAAATGGTGTAACGTTATACATGCTCGCGACTGTACGGAAGATAAGTAAGGCAAGGCAAGCTATATGAGTGTGGAGGGAGGGTAAAATAATGAAACCAGTGCTACCAATAAGGTGGAGGTTGGCCATTCACTTGAAACTAGCCTATAGTGTATCTCGATCTATAGTGTATACTCTAGTGACAGAGATTGGCTAACACGTACGCTACACTATTCTGCACATAATATATTCTATTCTTTATTCACCTTTCTCATCTACAAGCCCCAACACTCTGGGGAAGGTTGTCACTAAAGGAAGGTGTTATAACTGTAGCAATATACAGGTATGTTGGTGTGTGCGCGTTTGTGTGTCGTAAATATAATTAAGTTACCCTATAATCCTTTGTTTTCTATGATGCAAGAAATATAGAAAATTACATTGTATGACAAACTTAAGTATATATAACTCACAATAAATACTCTGTCTATCTATCTATCTATTGCCCGACGCCGTGATCCCCGAAGGGGTGGCCACGAACGAACTGCCTCCATGCACCTCTGTCCCCAGTCAGTCGACGCCCCTCCCCCCAACCAGCACCGCCTTTGTTCATATACTTCCTCACTCCATCCTTCCACCTCTCCTTCGGTCTACTTCTCCCTCTCTGTCCCTCCACCTCGCTCTCGTACACCCTCTTAGTCATTCTCTCGCTTTCCATACGTTGCATATGGCCGAACGATCTCAAGTTGTTCCTTTTCACACTTTCCAGCACATCTACCATTGATATACTTTTCTAGTATTCCACTCCTTGCCATTATTGTCCACAGCAGTTCCCTATTTACTCTATCATATGCTTTTTCTATATCCAGGAATGCACAGTAACATGTTTTCTATATCCAGGAATGCACAGTAACATGTTTTCTATATCCAGGAATGCACAGTAACATGTTTTCTATATCCAGGAATGCACAGTAACATGTTTTCTTCCCTCTTTTAATTTTCCCTATCACTTCGCTTAGTATATAGATATCTGTCCCCCTCCTGTCTCTTCTGAACCCATTTTGATTGTCACTTATTATTCCGTTTCCCTCTATGGCTCTATTCATCCTTTCCTTCAATATCCCGCAGAAGAGTTTCCACACCACACCTCCTTCTTACTGCTTCATTAGTCTGTCTATCCTTCCATGTAACTCCGCAAGCACTTCTTAACCCTTATTTAGCGGCGAGCAACATAAGTCGAGTTAAATAAAGCTGGACTATGTGGCGGCGCTCGACATAACTCGAGTGGCAATTTCAGCACGTAATGTGGCTGAGAGAGAGAGACAAGTGGTGGCAGGAGACTAGCGAGCGTATGACTGCTCCAGACCACCGCGGCGAACCTACTGACACAAATCTCAGCTCCCTCCTCCCTCTCTCACTCGCTACATACTCAATTATGTACTGAGAGTACCGAATTACCTGCTTTTTGCACTCGCGTTGCACGGTTATTGCAAGAAAACTATCCATCATACAAGGATCGTTATGGTGTCATTCGAAAGCTCTGTTTATGCCCTTTCAGGGATAGGTACTTGTTTTACGTTCTGGGTCTTATTTAGGCATGAAAATGATCACGTAAACAGCCCTATTTTGGCTAAAAACACCCCGCTGTGCGGTACACATAAATAAACCGCATAGGCCGCTCGTAAGGTGTTAAGTAATTCATTTCCACTGCTCTCACTCTTGGTCTGAGTGCTTTAATTAATTTCATTGGAGGTGTTTGGTGTTGTGGTGAAATTAATAACAAATAGATTAAATGATACAACACTTGTAATCGGTTCAAAATCTTCTTGATAATACTTAGCCTATATGATTTATCTCAAAACTACACTCGATTAACTAGCCTAATATAACAATAAATAAGACTGCGTCATTCTCATTCAAACTTCTGCTCAGGTAGGACGTTGTAGTTTTGATAGTAATATTTGTAGCCATAAATCGCGGGAAGTTTCGTTCAACAAAATTCTTGAGTATTAATTAGCATTTGTTAACCCGTTGAGCCCCGGCTAGTTATAATATTTTGTTCACCCCAGTCCCAAGCCATTTTCACTTATTTTTTTTGTTTGCTAAAATGGAAGACAAGGATGAGAAATGAAAAAAAACAAAAAAAAAATCACCTCTGACATTTTGTTTTGGGGGGGGGGGGCCGAGGGGGGTTGGGGTGGGGGGAGCTTCAAAAAAATTTGTTGAGCCAAAATGGAAGAGAATGGTGAGAAATGAACACACAAATAAAAAAAAACACATTTCGGTCATTTGGGGGGCGGGGGGGGGGGTTTCAATAGTTCGTCTCCCCCGCATGACCACCCGCCCGGGAGCACTAGGGTAAAAACTGAGTATGGCATTGTACGGCATACATCCTAAGGAGTATCTCACATAAATCTCAAGCCTCTAGCTCCCATACGACCGGAGTAATGAAGGTTCAAAGTGGCGGTAAACTAGGGGTGTAAACTATCCCCACTAAGCCCACCACCACCAGCCGCGCGGCTGTCTCGGCCCGCTCACACCTACTGGCCCGGCTCCCCCACACACTACGGTACCGCCCCCTCCTATTCTCCCGCCATTTCCTACCTTACGAGCCACGTAAGTGTTTTTTATATGTCGGACGCACGTGATGCGTCGCTGGGAGTTGGTGATCAAAGACTGCCGACGCAACACGTGCGACGCTGGGTCTCAACGGGTTAATGTAGGCCTACTCATATAACTAAATTTACGACCAAACTTTAGGTTTTGTCATTAAATAATACAAAAGGACTCACCGTGGAGTCAAGCGGGACGGTTCTCATACTAAATATAATGAATGGTGTTACCAGAATGACATAATGATGAACTTTGCCAAGAAGCAAAATCTGGAAGTGACTCGTTCGCAACCACAGGTGTCCCGGGGCCTCGTTAAAATTGTCGACCCCAAACCTTTGAGAAGAATTCAAGACTAACCCTGCTACAATGTGTCTGAGGCAGCAGTTGTTTCAAACCATCTCTAAGAACAGGTTCGCGTTTGGTTTGACTAACCCGTCTTGCCAGGTGGCAGTTACAGCGTGCGGAATACAATGACACCAAAATCCATCTTCCCCAAACCAGTCCAAACGGTGGCGAATGAGGTCCGAGAACGAGCTGCCAGTAGCAGGAAGGCCAGGACTTCCCAGGTTGTTACTACACAATGAGTATGTGATAGCAAGAATCCCTGCATGTATCACTATGGTTCAAGGAAGATGTCTTTCTGGAATGCTGTGGCAGTCAGTATCGCTAGAAACCAAGTACTATCCCCTTAACCCGGGAAGTTGTTAAAAATGGTATTTGAAACGTCCCGCCAGGCGAAGCTAATTTGGTAAATTCCCGATGAAAATTGTCATTTTACCATAAATATCATTATTACTTATTCGTATGCGCCCATTTTACGTTTAATATGAAGATATTAACTTGTAGGACCAATAAAACAAGTGGGAATAGTATTTGGGGGGTGAAAAAGACGTATATTACCGCCCGACCGTATCAGGAGGGGAGAGCCGGCGAAGTGTATATCCTTCCCTTCCAAGCTCTAAAGCGGCACTGACGGCCTTTTGACGGCTCTAAATAGAAGTCTCTTTGTTCCTAGGATCTCTAGCCGCCTCACCTGTGTTATAGAGGCGGTGTGAGCTAAATTCGCGCAAAAAATTACCCGATAAAAGGGGGAATAAGAGGAAAAATAGGTGATAATTGAGGGGGGTGGAAAAGGAGAGGAAGGGGGGGGGGAGCAAATGTGAAGGAGTGATAGGAGGTATGGAGGGGAATTATGTCACTTAATCACATATTGCTATGTTTTTAGTGCCAGTGGGGTGTTTTAAAAGGCATTTTTTATGCCTAACCTCTTAAGAGTCCCATCGCCTTCACCCAATAAAACCTCTTATGAGTCTTGGCGCCTTTCCCGGGTTAACAGTATAAGTGTAGCCTAATAATTTGAAAGCATAAACAGTTGAAACACTTATTATATACTGTCTTGTATATAATTATTATTTACATTTATTGTTTAATTTGTTACTGTGTAACTCTAAATTATAACAATCTTTTAACACTATCAGGTCTGACATCTTTTATTTTATTATGGTGTTTTGTTTAAACATTATTGAGTATTTTTCTTGGCTCTGCTATTTTCGAGCAATGTATTATAGTTTGTCCACTAGGCTACAAAAACGGCTTTCCCAAACTTCCTTCAGACTAAAAAATGCCTACCTTTACTGTTTTGTTTTCAACTGACGGTAAATTGCGAACATTAAAATGTCTCTGTTATTTTGTAGATTTTGTAATGTAATATGGTGTTAATGATATATAATTGGTCGTAATATGATGCAGAAACATAGTATTTTCATATTTTTTCCATTAAATATCGATAAATTAACTGCTAAGGGATTGAATATATCGTCAGATGAGAAGAAACAGAGTATAGTTTGAAGCAAGTCAGGGAAGGCGTGTTTGTGACCCTAGGGACAAACTAAAAAATACATTGCACAGCAAAATTCTCAATAATAATTAACCCTTTTGTTATACCAGGTTTTTGCTGGGATTGTATTGACTTTATAAGTAGGTTCTTACTCAACTGAGAACATACAAGAACACAGCGCGACGGTAATAGAGGATAATATAACACAGAGTACAAACATAGATTATTCTTATTTACACAAATCATATAGGTAGAGGTGCAATGTTACATAAAAGAACGAGATAGGTTATATATCGCAGCACGATCAAGGATCCTCTAGGTGTCTCAAGGGGAAGATATAGGCAGGTTCCGACGATCTCTGAAGAGGTGGCTGCCTGGTATTCCCTACGACGTCCTGGTTCGTTGGGGTGGTCCTGTCATGTGATGGTGACAGAAGGTAGGGGAAGACTTCCTTATAGATCTTCTGAAGACTCTAGATGTTATAGTCCAGGAGCAAATAGCAAGAAAATGTAAGTTTGTTCAACATACCCTACAGAAAAAGTTTGACTTGACAGGGTGGTAGGATAGACTCTCTGGAAGACCCTCAGGTAGTATGTGGTTCCAAATTGTGGTATTACTTAAAAACTATAGACTGGTTCTGATTAATAGGGGAAAAAAATATTTGTCATGTAGTCACTTCACTTTATTTACAGGTACAGTTGGTCAAAGTTCGAGCTGACCCACCCTCGCTCTGGGGCTCGCTGAATTAGCTGGCAATACTGGTGTAGTGGTGCAGGGATACCACTTGCCATTAATGTGTTACCTGTGTCTGTCCTGTATATTACTGCAAATTTGACTATGTATTGTTCACGTTGTGAAGACTAAATGCTCCTTCTTTAAGCAGCCACCAATAAAACAGAAATATGTATGTATTATATAATCGAGTAAAGTATGTTGTGGCAGCCACCAGGTTTTATATGCGTTGCCAATCAGTGGATATAATAACTTGAATATTAAAGCAAATCTACAAACTTTGGGTGAATGTTCGGGATCATACATAGCGATGCACGCATTTTTATATGAGATAGGCTTACTTTCCCTTGTTTAGTATATGTTCTAACAATGATATAGCCGAAATCAGATCTACCAATCCCAATCTTTGTGAGATACACCTCCTTCCTACACCAGCATTGCCAGATAATTCTGCGAGCCCCAGAGCGAGGGTGGGTCAGCTGGAACTTTGACCAACTGTACGTGTGTTATTTTGAACACAAAATATAAGTGTTAGGCCTATATGTCATTTTTTTTGCAATGAAATACTCTATCAGTACATATGTATTAATTGTGTCTGCTACTTCACCTTTTATGAGGATATTACGTTAAATGCGAGTAGAGTACATTATTATTACCACAGGAGGGAGATGAGTATCAAGTTCCCGTAGTCGCTCCGCACATGACAATTTGGGGCCCGCTCTGAGCACTTCCTCATGTACTTGTTCGAATGTATCAATACCTTTTGAACATTGATACAAACATGAAATTAGGCATGAATGTTGCTGATTTACCATATTTCCAGGGAAAAAAATATTGTTTTGAAAATCTAATATGGCCGTCATTTTTCAAGATGGCCACCATCGCGTCTTGGCAAAGGTTATATGTTCACCTTTATTTTTATTATTATTTTAATAAGTTGGATTAAATGGTTAGATTTGATTGCATACACGATTTTTCACACATTCTCCCTCATGCCTAAGACAACTCTGCTTTAAAAAAAATTCTCAGACATGTTCTTTCTTCATTTTAGGTATATAGTAAATAATATATATATATTATGGTATTATGCAGCAATACATGTTTCTGGTAGTGCAGTCAGTTTTGTATAGCTTTACCTCTGCCTACAGACTTTTGCTTTTGTGGCATTTAAATATATGGATAACTCCTCTATTTTGTGTTCAGACAGTGAAAAAGCACCATGGCTAGTGCAAAGAATCAGGAATTGTTGGACCTGTTGCCTACAAAAAGAAGGAGACTTTCAGAATTCAACAAGTTCATAATTTGTCAAATGGACTCCAGTGAAAAACTGAGAAGACCTTCAGTAGCATCAGTTCAGACACTTGTTACCGCACTTGAACTTGGGCAGGATGATGTTTATGAACGTTTGAAGGCAGATCTTTACACGCTTTCCACTGTTGATTTTGATACATTCGAACAAGTACATGTGGAAGTGCTCAGAGCGGCCCCCAAATTGTCAGGTGCGGAGCGACTATGGGAACTTGATACTCATCTCCCTCCTGTGGTAATAATAATGGATGTATCATGCTCATTTGTTCACAGTTTATAATAGAATAGTAGGGGCAGTTTTTGGTGTAATAAAAACACATTTTATGTTTTGCATGAATGGAATGAGAAATCATCATAATATCATGTTGACAAGGAATTTGTTTTGTTCCACTCTTCTCGCAATATAACACTCTTATTTTTTGTCCAACATAACTTGTGTACCTGTAAATAAAGTGCAGTGACTATGCAACAAATATTTTGTCCCCCTATTAATAAAAAACAGTCTATAATTTTTAAGTAATACCACAATTTGGAACCACATACTACTTGGGGGTGTTCCAGAGAGTCTATCCCACCACCCTGTCAAGTCAAACCTTTTTTGTAGGGTATGTTGAACCAAATCCCTTATTTGGCCTCTTATGGGAAATAGCTCCTGGACTATTAGGGTCTTACATGAAAACGAGCCGTTTCACCAGTGTCTTATGCTCTCGTATCATGGGATTAATGTAAGGAGCCGTTTCACCAGTGTCTTACGCTCTCTCTTACAATCCAGACCTAGACTTCTACGGGAGTCTCTGGAGGAACTTATATGTTGGAGTTTTTGGATATTTTCGAATACGAGCTGTTACACCAGTGTCTTATGCTCTCGTATCGTAAGGACTAAGTAGGGAGTTGTTACACATTAGTGTCTTACACTCTCCACTACAAAACTCCTGACTTAGAGGGAAGCCGTTTCACCAGTGTCTTACACTCTTCCAACCAAGTCTTACTACGGGGGTAGGTTTACTAAAACCAAAGCACACCGCCAGTGCTGCATACTCGGGTTATAGTAATTCCTATATCAAGGCAAAGTGCTCGATGTTGGGTTGCACCAGCGTGGCCTAACAAGGATATGATAAATCCTTGATATGTTAGAGAAAAGGCGACGAGTAGTAACACCAGTGCCTTACTCCCTCAAGGCACTTTTCTCGGATATTATCCCAAGTCTTCCAGATATCTAGTCTACCAGTGTCATCTAGAGTATTGTTCCAACTGTACTGATCATGGTTTTGGCTGGAGAGGTCTTACCAGTTCCATCGTTCCTTCCGGTTGCACATCTCTGTGTTGGAAGGGCGGTTGTGCTCGGAGGAGGGTCTGTGTCAACGGTGGTAGACCTTCTCAGAATTC
>CM064518.1:13542676-14037676 GCA_032716605.1 Paralithodes platypus | reverse complement strand
AGTGGAGGTATGGAAGTGGAGGTAAAACAGAGAGTGTGTGAAGGAAGGAAGGTTTTCGGAGCAATGGGAAGTATGTGGAAGACGAAAAATCTCGGAGTAAAAGTAAAAAGTGCACTGTATCAAGGAATTGTTGTGCCAACAGTGATGTATGGGGCTGAGACATGGGCTCTGAAGAAAAAGGAGAAAAGAGGGCTGGATGTGATGGAGATGAGCTGCTTGAGGAGTATGTGTGGAGTTACTCGTAGAGACAGATTGAGGAATGAAGAGATACGTAGGAGAGTGGGGCAGCAGGAACATTTGTCAGCCAGAGTGGACAGAAGGGTGCTGAGCTGGTATGGTCATGTTGAACGAATGGGAGATGAAAGGCTTACAAAGAGAATATGTGAGTCAGGTACAAGGGGAGATAGAAGGGCAGGAAGACCCCCATTGAGATGGAGAGACTGTGTAAGAAAGGCTTTGGATGATAGAGGAATGACTATAGATCAGGCAGGGGAAGTGGTGGTGGACAGGAGTGAATGGAGAATGCTTGTGAATAGTTGAGTGAACACGTGGTCATTTGGAGTAAGGGGTCGGGCGCAAGTTCGACTAGATAATAGTCCATCAGGCGCATGGCCCGGGGGGACGATTAATATGAATGGTGTGCCTGGAAGTGTGGTGGGAGGGCTTGTGGGTTTGGCTCCGCTGCATGTCTGCCTGCCGAGATCGGAACCTCTCCAGGTGGTCAGGGGCCGGGGGAGTGCTGGAGCGACCTTGGTAACCCTGGTCTCTGGGTCTTCTCCTGGGTGACCTGGATGTGTGTGAGTTTGTGTTTCTTATCTGTGATTATTTTTTGTTTTATGTTGTTTTTGTGTTTTCCCTGTTCTTGCTCTGTCTTGAGTCGGCTACCCCCAAAATGGGGATTGGGCCTGAGCATATAGATAGATAGATAGATAGATATATACTGTATAATATATATGTATATATATATATATATATATATATATATATATATATATATATATATATATATATATTATATATATATATACATATATATTATATAAAATGAAGATTATCCTTCATGATTCAAAATAGTTCTTAATATCATGAACTGTTACTTAGGTGGATGTGAATGAAGGGTTATTGAGTGTTGTACCTTTTTCTTAATGCCAGTGTAGGAACAATTGCAATCAGTTAGGCGTTTATATTGTTGGTGGACGTGTGGGTGTTGGAAATAAGCCAATGTTGACTATTTGTTGTATATCTTGATGACAAGTTTAACCGAAAGCATATCTTTTTAGTTTCTGACCTAAAATGTGGTAAACAGCCAATCAGCATTAAGGGGGTAGTACTCGCTTTTTATGGACCCCCTTCTTCCTCATGTTTAACAAATTTATTTGAGGTTTTAAGACGTTCGTCCCATTAGCTTGGCGTTTTTTAGACATTTTGCATAATTTTGTATTCAATATTAAGACCTTTCGTGCCATTTAGATGTCGATTTTTTACTGGCCAGCGATAGCGAGCCTCTAATATTAGAAGGAATCGGCCATCGGCCGGAACAATTTTCTACTGAAAAATTTACAAATTTATTTTAAAAGGGGGTCTAGGGGGTGTTTTTCTAAACTTGCTGGAGGTCTAGCGAGGAAACTAAAAAATAATTAAATATATAATATATAGACCAAAAACCAAGCACTACTTCCTTATCAGAATCTGACCCATGTTTATTTTTGTCTATGCTAATCCTTCCTATCAGATGACAGCAATTTGATATATCCTGGCTTCCCCAATAATATTTTATCAAGCATGAAAAAGTCAAAGATTAGCTCAATTAACCCCAAACTCTAAAATGTCCTTCCACCGGGCGGTAGGTTGAGTATAACAGAAATTGACGTTAGTTGATTGAAAGTGTTAAGGGGTATTACTTTTTTTCTGGACTGCCTTCTCCCTTACGCTTAGCCCCATATAATAGGAAGGAAAAATGTTGGGAATACAACATAAGCAGGCAGAAGAAAATCACATATTTGATGAATACGAAATTACACGAAAACAAGAAACGGTACAATACAGCAACAACAAGTAAACGGCAATATATATCAGGGCCGGTATTTATAAAAGAATGTACAAGTAATTGTAACTAAAAGTAAATTCCTAAAAGTTATTCATAAAACATTTACACGTAGCTTTTAGTGGAAGCTTAAGAAAGCTGCCAAAGCCGCTATATCACTATCTATCTATCTATTGCCTGACGCCGTGATCCCCGAAGGGGTGGCCACGAACGAACCGCCCCCATGCACCTCTGTCCCCAGTCAGTCGACGCCCCTCCCCCAAACCAGCACCGCCTTCGTTCATGTACTTCCTCACTCCATCCTTCCACCTCATATTCGGTCTACCTATCCCCCTCTGTCCCTCCACCTCGCTCTCGTACACCCTCTTAGTCATTCTCTCGCTTTCCATACGTTCCATATGGCCGAACCATCTCAAGTTGTTCCTTTTCACACTTTCCAGCACATCTACCTCCACACCACACCTCCTTCTTACTTCCTCATTAGTCTGTCTATCCCTCCATGTAACTCCGCACGCACTCCTTAAGTAATTCATTTCCACTGCTCTCACTCTTGGTCTGAGTCTCTCAACCAACGTCCATGCTTCGCTTCCGTAAGTCAGTGTCGGGATTACCACACTGTCATGCAAGGACTTCTTCACTTCCATACTGACCACCCTATTTCTTTCACTACATCACTACATCTAGCAAAATTACAATTTATGAATAACGTTTAATAGGTAAAGAAAGGCTTCTAATTACATACACTAATTACTATAAAACATTATGGTTATTATCCAATACTTTTTTATTGTGAAATCGATTATATATTGCTAAATTGAAAGGGTAATATAGTTACCATACCAAAACAATTCCGTAATTTATGTTGGCAGCATCAGAGAGAGTTGCCAAGTTCGCGAGTTTTCACAATTGGGGGACCAAACTAATTTGCGAAAAAAAAGTGCAAATACTTGTTCTCAGACATTATGAACTAGGCCTATCTTGTGAAAATCTAATAATATATCTTTGTCCTTCTGCACTCCTTTAATTTGGTCTATTTGTTAGTGTTCTTCCAACAAGTATAGGCTTTTGTCAATGAGGTCGCTGGAGCTGTGGTTGTGGACGGAGGCATAGTTCTGAAAGTGTGACGTCACACGGTTATTTTTCCGCGCGTCCTGGGGAATTGGTGGCAGCACTGTTGTAGGGCATACAACCAAAACACCTCAGTCGTGTTTCCTTAATAGATACTCCTTGATATCTGTGCACCTGGCTTGTCTGCAGTGTTACCAAAGTTAAGGGAAATTCCGCAAAATGACGGGGCAATAGATTAAAGAGGGAACGTCGTTAACCCGGCAAGCGCTATAGGCCTCACGGAAGGCTTCCTATAGGGAACGCGATAGGCCTCACGGAAGCAAGACCATAAAAAAAGCCTTCCATAAAAAAAAAGGGCCTATCATAACAAAGGAATTTGTCTCTAGGTGAGATAATTCCCCTCCAGTACTCATCCATGTAAATCTCACCCACCCCCCTCCCCTCATTCCCCACCTTATTCCCCCCTCCCTCCCCTCCTCAATTATCACCTATTTTTCCTCTTATTATCATCATTTATCGGTTATTTTTCTCTCCCGCGATAATGTAGCACAAGTGGGTTGCAGAAAAGATCGTTATGCAACACCCAGACACCGGCCCACACCGCCCCGCTCGTCTCAGTTACCTCACAGACAGCGAGAGAGGAGGGTTGCCTGTGGCTCTCTCTCGCCTGAGATTATGACCGGGTGGCCAATATCTTAGTTTTTCACCACCCAAATGCTTTTCCCATTTATTTTAGCACTCTTGAAGGTTCATATATACATCATATATGTAAAATAAAAGCATACCGAAAACAAATAATGCTCTATATTGTAAATATAACGAATTCTGTCAGAATCTAAGGCTAGAAATGCACAAATAACTACCCTAGCCCCTAGGTCTATTTAGCGCTTGTCAGGTTAAGAGTGATTTAATGTTGGTAAAAACCCTTTTAAATTATTTGAAATAAATTAGATATATAGAAACAAGAGGAAAATATTAGGAATACATATACAATATAACAAATACTTAAATATGATGTAATCTGTATGACTACAAGCAACACAACAATAATTAAAATTTCGTTTTGAATATATATTATTAGTTACATGTTATGTAGATGTTAATTTATAAAGTTGCACTAAAACAGGACATTTCAGGAAATACGTTCATAGATTATACTTATGACATCTAGGGATATTTTGTCCCAGCCTGTTTGACGTTGGCAACTCCCCACTCTCACAACAACAATGGTGGGGGTTAAAGAGACGTGGCTGTGAATCTCCTCATAATGACGACAATTTCACGATGATCTGGCCTTTACAGTAGCCTCTACTTATGTTTATTTAACTCTGTCATGTCTATATTCTCTGGATAGTGTATAATTGATTAATAATAGCATTATTAGTACAAGGTAGGGATTATTACGAATTCTCCCTACCAGTAAATGCCTACAGTGGCCGATAGAGGCGCTGAACGCAAGGTTTACCGCGGTGCATTGTGGGAAATGGGCAACATCGCAGAGCTATCTACCCTCCCTCTACTTCAACAATTCTATAATATATGCAGTTAGTCGAAATTTCTGTAGCTGACACATACTTTGGTCTATGCATACTTTTGATTTATATATTTTAACCCTTAAAAAGCGGCTCACCACTTAAGTCGAGTTAAATAAAGCTGGACTATGTGGCGGCGCTCGACATAGGTCGAGTGGCAATTTCAGCACGTAATGTGGCTGAGAGAGAGAGACAAGTGGTGGCAGGAGACTAGCGAGCGTATGACTGCTCCAGACCACCGCGGCGAACCTACTGACACAAATCTCAGCTCCCTCCTCCCTCTCTCACTCGCTACATACTCAATTATGTACCGAAAGTACCGAATTACCTGCTTTTTGCACTCGCGTTGCACGGTTATTGCAAGAAAACTATCCATCATACAAGGATCGTTATGGTGTCATTCGAAAGCTCTGTTTATGCCCTTTCAGGGATAGATACTTGTTTTACGTTCTGGGTCTTATTTAGGCATGAAAATGATCACGTAAACAGCCCTATTTTGGCTAAAAACACCCCGCTGGGCGGTACACATAAATAAACCGCATAGGCTGCTCGTAAGGTGTTAAAATCACCCATATTCATAAATAACGTATATTTACAATAAAAAGTCGGCAGGTATTTTCCCGCCAATTTTGTTACGATAATTAATCAGCTTATAATTATGTTTGTAGTCATTTTCAGCTGCATATGGACTTTCCCTTTATTACTATACTATATAAACACTTAGTGTAGTCGTATACTGTATAATAAAAACGTGTAGAATCACACAAAAATTGAGATAAACTGTGCATTATCTTAGGTGCTGGGTATAGTGATGTCTACGGTCGTAGCTCTGGCGCTAGTTCAGAAGGATCCACCAAAGGTCTCAAGGAATTGTTGGTAGGGAGAATTAATGGGGACCCTCCCATTTTCCTTTGCGATCGTGCTGGCATCTCTCGAACGCGCGGCACACTATTTTCAGATTTGTAGTGTCTCTCTTTCCTCTCTATCCTTCTGTACTCTATGGACGGAGGGGAAAGGCGATTAGAAGGATTTGCACCCATCTAAAAATAGAGAGACCGGTAAAAATGTAGTCGGACATACAGTATGATTCGAAATGTTCTTATTAGGTTCATATGGTGGTAGGTTACTTTTTAATATAGCTTATTCGTTGGAGAACACACAGTGGGTCACCTTTTAGTAGTATGATGTGTGTGGTGGTATATGGATATAATCAAGAGTTACCTAACATACTGCACTTGATAATATAACTAACCTACAATCATATATATCATCATGAGTTACTCATACAGTTACATCTTGCCCGTTGCCAAATAATGTAGGGCAATACACCCTTTCTACTCGGGGTCAAGATCTGTTTTCTTCTCAGTTTCCTTCATGGTTACTTTAAACGGTATCTTTCGATTAACTCAGAGTCGCTATATTAATCCAATTAGTTTTTTCTAACATGTAAATTCCTTGGCAGGGGGTGGCGGATTTGTTATTCAGCCATCTTCGTCGCCCTCTAAAAGTCCCTCTAAAAGTCCCCAGGAGGACTTTTAGTTTTTGCTGGTTTTAAAAGCTACTTTTAGCCGCTAAAAGTTGCCGCCATCTTTAAAAGCTATATTTAGGTCTACAAGTGCTTTATAAATACCGCCCCAGGAGTACATCAAGAGCAAGGCCATAATTGTCATCATCATCTCCATCTCTAATACAGTGCCTCCTCATGGGATGCTGTGTTTTGGATGGACACGGTAAAACGATTCCAGGATATTCAGCTTAGAAGGGCTTCCCATTAGGTATCATATAGCATAAAAAGGCGTATTCGGGTGCTACCAACTATAGTCGTACGTTTTATTCCAACTGACGGCAAAGCGAATCCCTTTTGCAACTATTTTTTTTTCGCGAAATAATGGAAAATTATGAAACTACTTTGTATCTGAGTCAGAATTATGCCAAGTTTTCATAATGAACATCATATTTCGACAAAGATTCTTCGTAATAGCTGAATAATCAAGACGACGACATGGCAATTCACCGTCAGATGAAATAAAACAAGTTATAGGTCTCATGGACAAGCCTTTACCCTGTTCCAAGTAAGTAGGATAAAAACTATTGAACATTAACATGTATAACTTACAAACGACTAGAGTAATCAAGCAAACAGTTCTATTATTTGGGAAGGGTCACACAAGGAATAAATGTGGAAATCTGCAGCCCACTTGCTCTAGACCTTTTTGAGTCATAGATGTTAATGGTCAAGAGTTTTGGACTACTTATTTGGATCAGGGTATATTATGAATATGTCTAACTCAATTAAAACCAAACTTTGTGCCATGCATATCTTCAGTCACTAAACATAGTGTTACGACCGGCACTACGAAATAAACAAGGGCACTTAATAATGGACTAGATGATAGGCTATATCTGCAACAACGGCCATTTGTTATATCTACTACAACGGTACGCTAATTCCAAACCCTCGAACTATTACGCCGGTGAACAAAACCCTTAAAACCCTCCAGAGTTAATCTACTGGATAACGGGGTACCAATTAACTGGGTTTTAGTGCACTTCTACAAAGGCTTTCCGGTGACGGCAAAGCCAACTCACAACAGGAGTACTTACGTTACGAAAATGCTCTAAAGTAATAACAATGCTTGAATAAACTATCATAAGATTTAATTATGGAATATATGCTTACGTTAACTTTAGTGTGAGTCTGTACTCAACACTAAACTCTTCAATGCTCTATGAAAACACTGGAAGTCTAGTCCTACAGCAATCAGATAAGGAATCGTCTGAAAAGGTCTGATGCTCTAAGATGCTCGTTAATATAGAACAGAAATAATGCAGGGGCAGGACACCAAAGCGTGTATCTTAAATACACCAAAAAGTAGGATACATATATATAACAAGGGAGTGCAACAACTCTGTGACAGCACTAATAATAACCACTCAGAAACAGTACTTCCTTAGCCAACGTAACAGCCAAACTGGGTTGTGCACTATGCATCAACCTAGGCTAAAATAAGGCGTGAATAATTCCTAAAGCATACCCAATGAAAGTTAATAAACACAACGCTGTCTTTCTCACTAATAAAGTCTAGCAGTGGCATAAAAGGTATCAGGAAACTAGGCAGAGCGCAAGCATGCTCGTAGCCTACTGTCTCCCCTTGAACAGATTTCCTTTATGTTACTTTAAGTGACTTGGAGGCTCTCTTGGTAAGTCCAGATCTCTAGTATCTGGTCTTGCCCTGGCGCTCCACAAAGGTCAACAAAATGAGGTAACAATCATACAGGTAAGAGTAGGCAAAAGCCCTTTACCTGTATACTGCTACACTCGCAAAGGAAAATATACACAAGGGTTACAGGCTAGCTAGCTTCGTCGATGTTGTACAGGCTCTGACTTGCCACATACATAACTCAGACAACGACCAAAGATACCTTCCACTGTCTAGCATTAAATAATGGGAAAGAACAGCTCAATAATTAAAAGCAACCCAACACTAGGCTACCATATGACTATGACTCTAATAATCCCTAAAACTAGTGCAAACATATATGGAGAGCTGGTGCTGGTAATACAACTGGCCGACTATGGAAGTCGTATGCAGAACCAAAAGGGATAAGTAATTGAATAAAGAGAGAAGTATGAAAAGGAAGAAGTTCAGAGAGAGAGAAAGTAGTATAGGGGGTTATATGGGGGACAGATTGCAAAGGACATGTAGGACCAAGCACGCCGTGCCAAGCTCTGCAGGAGACACGCGAGAAGGATCCCCGCACCACCCTCCCAGGACAGCGGCTTCCAATCACAGACCACTACGTCATGAAGAGCAAGCGTCCTATGACGTAGCCAGGCCCGCCGGCCAATCAAGGGCGTGGGAAAGCCTGCCCGAGCGAGGGAGGCACACGTACATACACACGCACATATTACCACCACGCTGCTCGCTCTCTTTCTCCCTACAACGTCACACAATGCATCTTATATTCTATCAATGATGTAAAATACCTCCAAGTGTCACAGACAAGAATAAAGACCACCACTGATCTGGCTGTGACAACATGAACTCTATGAAAGAAAGAACATCGTTCTACGATTATTGTAGCCCATTTCACTGCCCTGGCGAGCGCTAGCGAGTTACGAGTGCATTCTGGCAAGCTGGCCAGCGTAACACCCCGCCCAAGATGTGGGACGTTTCAGCCTCAGGTGAACTCCACATCTGACCAGACAGAATGCCCACCAACCCCGCATCACCCAGCTACTCTCCCAAGATGTGAAAACAAGGCACGATCACAAACATAAAACACTGCATTATAAAAAAGATCTGCACAACACTTCCCCAAAATAATAGCATCATAATAATTATATCACGCTCAACGAGCAAGCTTCACCAAGCCTAGCCTACTAAGACAACAACTCAGAGTGTCTTAGATTCTTGCTGTGATATACTGCACTTATATACTATCAAAAAGAAAGAGTTTTTATGTGAGGTTTTTATATTTTTAATAGTGTTTTTGGCGACATTGCACTACAGGGGCAAGCCTAGTTTTTCTCTACTCTCAAACAAACACTGACTGAACGGCGAGGGTTCTCCTTCAAACATACCCTCCCGTGACAAACAATCAGCCAAAACATTATCAGTGGCCTTAACATGCCACACATCCAACTAGTGTTCCGGCAGCAAAACAACACCTGACACTGATAAACTGCCCAGTTCATCACAAGACTGGCACTTCTCTTTGCTCTCTCTGGCAACGGGACCTGCCAATAACCTTTCACTATTTCTACCTTAGTGATCAACGAGGCAGCCCCGATGCGGTTTATGGTGTCGTCAACTCTAGGTAAGGTATAGGCGTCTGTCAGGGATGCTGCACCAACACTCTTGCAATCAACACACACACGGATCTTGCCACTTAACTCAGGTTGCAAAGTTACTGGCAACGACCACTCACGATATCCCTTATCCCTCAGACCCTTTTCCACCATGTAGTCCAGCTCTGCTTTCACAACAGGCTGTCGAGCAGGATTTATACGGTAGGGAGCCAATTTGAGCCTTGCACTGTCTCCAGCCTCCATGTCGGATACTACCCCGTACATCAGGCCTGGAGAATCAACAAACATGCGGATGGACTGCCACAGCCTAGTAAACAACTTCTCTTGACGCTTAGGAACAAGAGGTTGCAACTTATCTCGACGAACAACATGCTCATTGCCCTCCCACAACCCAGCCGAGACCACAGTTTCTACACTATAGCCTCCCTCCTTCTCCACCTTTGTCCCTAGAACAGCCAGGTCACGAGAGGGACAATCTGTACCACCTGTGCAGTCACTCCCACAGTTCATAATTGCTAATGCTCCCCCGCCGATACCGTACATGCGCACCCCCGCATTCCTTGCGACTACATCTGCCTGCGCAACATCACCGCCTTCAGCGACATGGCCAGATACAGTCGGTCTATGGTAGGGCTGTTGCATATTACTAGAGCAGCATTGGGAGGCTATGCGACGACCGGGCTTATCCACTCCACAGCCAACCTCACCAATCTGCTCAATGTCCTGATTCTGACCACCACCCTTAGCAGCCATGGGTCGATCCTGACCTGACAACCATGCCAAAGCCTCGTCGCCCACCTTGAACCACTGAAACAACGAGGCCAACGGTGTACTAACACTCAATTGACCTGCCAGCGGAACCTCGTGCACCGCAGGAGTTGTGAGGCCTGGGTACTCGGCACAAACAGTGGGATATGAACCGAGCAGGTGCTTGAGCGCTGCACACTGCTGCTCAGGCAGGTGCTCAAGCGCTTCCACAGCCACCTGACTCTTGTCCTCCGCCCACTGCTCCGCCGAGACATGACAATCCCAACTTTCCTCCACCTGTGCCCCACTGCCCCCCTCTCCTTCTCCACCTTGGCCGCTGCAGACCAACACAGGGACAGTAGGCTGCTCAGGTGGTTGCCTCACAAACTCCTTTAACAGGTTCACATGACATATTTCCCCGTCCTCGTCGAGTTCAATAGCCCCGTTCCCACAACTCTCAAGACTAAGATCTTCTTGTTGTCCCTGGGAACTACTCTGTCGCGGAGTGCCATCACGCCCTACCATGTCACTAGGGGGGACAGGTTCTGGGGCCACTCCGGAGCTTAACCCGGGAACTGCAGGGAGACTCTTAAGAGTTCCCCCGGCGGACTGCGGGGAGACTCTTAACCCGGGAGCTGCGGGGAGACTCTTAAGAGTTCCCCCGGCGCACTGCGGGGAGACTCTTAAGAGCAGAGACTTTGAACACGTACCAAAACCGCGCGTTTATAGCCAGGCGGCTGAAAATTGGTGTGGGTATAGTACTACATGTCAACTCTCGATACCACCCCGCCAAACGCTCGCCCCGCACTCGTGCAAGCACCACCGCACCAGTAACCACGCACTAGTCATGGAGCCTACACGTCCCTCACGCTCGCTCCCTGATGACACAACCAGCCCTCCTTCTGGTGGTGTTAGCCGCCGTGGAAGGCAGAGGGTGGCTGCCAAAGACCCTAGCTACCAGTACGACACGCCCTACAGCTCAGAGGACGAATCACCAGCACCAAAAGCACGTAAAACACGTGCAAGCAGGGCAATGGCACAGAGGTCATTGGTCTTTCGGGACACTGCCACCACGACCCAGGCCACTGCAACAACCACTACCACCACCACTGCCACCACTGCCACCCCTGCCACCCCTGCCACCGGTACCAGCGACGCAGGAGGCCGCCCTAGGGCTGCATTACCTGCGGGGGCAGGAAAAATGAAAGGCACGGGCGTAGGGAAAAGAACCCGTACGCCAGCCACAGTGCCCCTACCACCACCAACACCACCAGCCGCCCCTGGCCCGGCTGCCCCTGCCGCCCCTGCTGCCCCTGCCGCCCCTGCCGCCCCTGCTGCCCCTGCCGCCCCTGCCGCCCCTGCCCAAGGAACAGGGAAGGGGAAGGGGAAAGGGAGAGGGAAAGCGACTGGGAAAGCGACTGCTGGCCCTGGTGTCCCTGCCGGCCCTGCTGCCCCTGCCGCCCCTGCCGCCCCTGCTGCCCCTGCCGCCCCTGCCGCCCCTGCCGCCCCTGCCCAAGGAACAGGGAAGGGGAAGGGGAAAGGGAGAGGGAAATCGACTGCTGGCCCTGGTGTCCCTGCCTGCCCTCCTGCCCCTGCCGCCCCTGCCGCCCCTGCCCAAGGAACAGAGAGAAGGGCGACAGGCACCACCATCATCTTGCCATCAAGGCCACGCACCACTGCTGCCCCTGCCGCCGCCGCCCCTGCCGCCGCCGCCCCTGCCGCCGCCCCTGCCACCACCTCTGCTGTCCCTGTCTATAAGACTCCCGCACGTGCCAAAGTGACCCGGAAAACTCTTACACCATCTAAGTATGCCGCCCTGCTGTTTGATGGTGATTCGCAGGACATTGGCAGCCCGGGTTTCGACGACGAAGCCCTAGCACGGGACCAAGGGTGGGGGGATTTGGGAGTGGACAGTGGGAGTGAGTCCGACGTCGGTGACGAAAACGAGGAAGGGCATCGTCTGTCAAGTGAAGAGGAGGGTAATGATGATGAAGTGCTGTATCGCGACCATGGAAGCGATATTTCAGACGCAGAAGCAGACGCAGACGACATTCCGATCCCTGGCATGCCTTCGTTCGATTGGTCTGACGGGGTCAATTTTGTACCTGACGTGCCCCAGTTCAATCCTGGGACGTCAGGAACAACTGACGACTGGCCCTGTGATGATCAAGCGAACGAAAGCGACTTCTTCCTCGCTTTTTTCGACATGGAGGTAATGACGTACATCGTTGCCCAAACAAACGCCTACTACAGGTGGGTGTTTGGCAGATTGGACGTCCTTTCTCCAAAAGCGAGAATACGAGGCTGGGTGGATACGACTGTGGCAGAATTTCTGACGTTCTTTGCCTTGTTGTTCCTCATGCCTCTGATCAAGAAGCATGTGTTGCAACACTACTGGAAGCACGACCCTCTCATCGCCACCCCAACTTTCAATAAGTTCATGACTCGTGACAGATTTTTGTTGCTGCTAAGATTTATGCACTTTGCAGACAACGAAAATCCTAACAGGATTGACAGGATATGGAAAGTTCGGGATGTGTTCACCATGTTGTTGGAGAGGTATAGGAAATACTTTTACCCCTTCCTCAATTTGGTGATTGATGAGTCGCTCGTGCTCTTCAAAGGACGTCTTGTTTTCAAGCAGTATATCCCCTTGAAGAGGCATAGGTTCGGAATCAAGCTCTTCGTGTTGTGCGACTGTGAAACTGGAATAGTGCTTGACATGATCGTGTATACAGGAACTGACATTGACGTACCGAAAGCCGCTGCCAATGACCCCATGGGCATGTCAGGTGACATCGTCAGGAAAATGTTGGCACCTTACCTGGGCAAAGGCCACATCATCTACACTGACAACTGGTATACTTCTCCTGCTCTCTGCCAGTTTCTTTATGACAACCAAACGGGGTCATGTGGGACTGTCAGAAAGACAAGAAAGTTTATGCCAAAGTTCACAGGTGATGTCATTCCTCTCACAGATGCCTCCTCCAGTGACACACCTTCAGAAGACGACCTGGCCCAGGAACACCGCGAGAGGCATGTGCGAAGAAGGCGACGAAAGGGGCAGAAATACAAGCAGCTCGAGAAGTGTGGGAAACTGATAGCCCTGAAGTGGAAGGATAAGCGAGACGTCCACCTGCTTTCCACCGTCCACACAGGTGCCCAGGTGGATTCTGGCAAAATCCACTACCGAACCAGGAAGACAATCTACAAGCCCGACATGGTAGTGGACTACACCAAAAACATGCGCCTGGTGGACAAGTCTGACTGTCAGCTGTCAGGTGTTGAGTGTCTGAGGAAGACTGTGAAGTGGTATCACAAGCTCTTCCTCCACCTAGTTGACATAACGATGCTGAACGCCTACAACTTGTGGTTGGTGAAGAAGGATATGGCCCCAAACCAGAAGCTGAAATTCCGGGAGTTCGTGTACAACGTCTCCTACCAACTCCTGGAGAAGTATGGCACCACCACTCACAGACGTACGGCATGGCGTGGGGATCACGTTCCTGACCGCATCCAGCTGGGTGTCGAAAGACACTACACAACCAACACCGAGCTGATTGGCACTCGTCACAGGCAGGTGCAGTGCACCGTCTGCAGCTCCAGTGTGAGGAAACCCCATGTAACCAAAAGAGTCACCTCAATGTGCGCCGAGTGCAAAGTTGCACTCTGCCTGGGTGACTGCTTCAGGGACTACCACACCTTCAAGAACTACTGAGTGTCGGCCCCTGCCCTGCCCTGCCCTGGACTCGCCCCGTGCCCTGCCCTGGACTCGCCTCCTGCCCTGCCCTGCCCTGGACTCGCGCCCTACCTTACCTGACCTGACCTAATTGATCACGCTACCTCATAATGTAACATATATATTATATAATGTATAAGTTCCAAAGATGTCCCTGTGATATAGCTTTTACATTATATAATTGTATGTTTCATTATTTAGTTTATAAGTTTCAAAGATTTACATGTAATATGCCTTATTTTTTTAGTATATCAATATATATGTTTGTTATTAGCCTAAGTAATGTGTATATAATTATTTTCTTACCTCAAATGAATTGTACAAAAATAAATATGTTTCAATAAATCATGTCAAACCTACTATGATAATAAAATAAAACAATAAAAAAGAAAAAAAGAAAACAAGGTCATGTCATTGTATTCTTACAATATGATATATTCTATGAATATTTCATATTGTTTGAATACAATGGCATGATCTTGTAAAAAAAAAAATTATAAATTTTTTTCTAGACAATATAAAACCTTCCCCATAACCCCCTCCTGGATTCGATCCCACTACCCTACGACACTTTGAGTTTTCCAGTCCGCGACCTTACCAACCATGCCACAGGAGCTCATACCAAATATCACTCAAAACTTCGTGTCTACAATCGAAATGACAATATACAAAAAAAAATGAATTATCCCACCAATTTACGTTTGTAAATTGATGGGATTATCAATTATATCATGCCAAGGTTTATAATAGTTTGTCTCTGTCAAGAATTAGTAATTATATAACTTTATTCTGTCAAAAATTGCCCAAACACTCAGCAAAATTGCCCCTCTCAGTGTGACTCCACTCATTTTCACACGGTCAGGCGGTCACGAGGTGACCCTTGCCGCTCCTTGATTCTCCAGCTACAGCAGCTCTGTCTGGGAACAAAATTGGTATAAATACAATAATGGATAAAATACTCTTCACAAATACATTTGTATTGTATAATATTGTAAATAAAAATGAATAATAACTGTGTGGGTGTCGAAAATTGCTCAACCAGCTTTCTTATGTCTCGCCTACGCGCGTATATTGGATTATACATAGTCATGACTGTCATACAAATAATTGCAGTAGGTCTCGAATATACATTTAGATTGCATATTACTTCGAAATAAATAAGTAAACGTTTCTCTGGTGGCAATCTACCCTTTCGCAGGTGTAAGGAGACACCAGTCTATATTTAGCCCTCTATCACAACAGGCAATCTGCCTGTGTTGACTCAGCACCGTCGCTGGTGGTCTATAAATATAGTACTTTATTTACAGTCAATGGCCTACATGTTTCTGTGGTACTTCACATGTGTCTAAAATGCAATGTCTGCTTGCATAAAAATGCAATTCTGAAGTCCATTTATATGTACGACATACGCATGTCTCAGTTTCTCTCTCTCTCTCTCTCTCTCTCTCTCCATTCCTGACTCATGTTATTGTAGACCTGTTGATGGCAACGAACACCAGCCATCTGGTAGACATAAGGGTCAAAATACCAAACATCAATACGCCTGGGGCGCCTCCACAATTATCACTAAGCTGGTTATCTATCTAGAGATCTGCCTGACTTCCATCTCTCCACGACTCACTCACTCACTGCACCCCTGCATGCCTCCCTCCCACCCACCCACCCCCAACCCCCCCTTTCAGGCTTCCGTCTGCTAGAAACACATTCACAATTTGCGTAAATATCGCATCAATTGGGCTATATGCGGTATATTCCTTGTTATATGGGACGCCTACATATGTACACGTCTTTATTATAGCATGAGAGTGCTCTAAATACAAGATTGACGTGATATTTATGGCGTAACACACCCTCTCCCCCTTTCATTCCCACCACAACTCACTCACACCTTGGTTCACGCATAGAAACTCATTGATAATGTGCGTAAATATCGCATGAATTGGTTTATATGCGGTATATATTTTGATATATGGCACGTATACATACGTACAAGTCTGTATTATAGCGTGACAGTGCTCTACGTACAAGATATACGTGATATGTATGGCGTAAACCACACTCTCAGCTCATAAATTGCCGCCAAACCTCCAACACATCTTCATTCCCGCCTAAATATTCTCTTATAATTCCCTTATATATTGCAATTTTTGGTCACTATGAGGCATATTCATTGTTATATGGGTGCCCTACACATGTATACATACTCTAAATAGCCTAAAAGGGCTCGAAAAAGGAGATATACGTGATAATACGCGGTAACCCACCCCCTCCTCCCTCTCCTTCTATCCCCTGCGCGCGTAAATATTCGGCAGGGAAATCTCGCCGCTCGATGACAATCTAGCCGCGGTGCCATTCGCTCCACATTTTTCAACTACGGACCGTTCCCCTACCCCCCCCAGACATTTTTTGGGGGGTCAAATATATATGGGCCGATGCACGCAAACATTCCCTACACGATGATGTACTTTTTATCGAAATTGGCAATAGGTCCCAAAATCATCATAGGTGCGCACAGTCTTACCCTGTAGAAAACCCCCTGTGCGCTGCGGAGAGGTTAAGAGTGAGTGAAAAAAAAAATCAACTTTTGATTTTTTTTTTTTTTTTGGCCCCTGGGCCATGCAAAATCTCAGTCCTCTACCTCCCCTCCTTCCCCACTTTCCTCCTCTCCTTCAGTTATCACCTATTTTCCCTGTTATTCCCTTATTCTGAGGTATATTTTCGTGCTAACATTAGAAATCCGGTTGGAGGGTGTGGTCATCACTGATAGCAAGCGAATGCAAGAGAGAGAGAGAGAGTATCGATCGACTGTGTCTCAGTGGCCTTGGGGGAAATTGGCGGGAAAGCAGCTTGCCTCACCCATACATTATACAACTCGCGGGCTATATCTCCGATTTTGACCATCCAAATGCTGTTTTCACTCGTTTTATTGTTGTTTCAGGTTAATACCTTTATAATCAACCCATAATAGGCGCATATGGATAAGTATTAATGCTATTAATGGCACAATGAATATTTTAGTGACGGAAACACCTCAAATACGTCAGCACAGGGGGACGTTTCCAATTACCTCCATGCGCACTTGTTAGGTTAACTGTGGTTCAAGTACCGAGTCACCAAGGAGTGTCGCTGGGTCCAAACTCTCAACCCGACCACCAGCCTCGACTTTCTCCTTCCGACCCTTTCTCAGCTGGTCTGCAACTTGGATACTAGGCTGTGACACCTGAGCAGACTGAGATCTCTCGAGCCCCTCTTGCCCCTCCCTACTCGTGTTGGCCGCCCTCTCGGCAACGACTAAGGGTTGAATCTCGGAAGTGGGCACCGCAAAGTCGTTGCCGAGAAGGAGGTCGACCCCCTCAACTGGCAATTTCTCCACCACACCCACATCCAACTCCCGTGTCACACCGTCCCCCTCAAGCTCCACTCTGACCAGCGGGTAAGACCGCGTAGCATTGATGCCTTGAACCACCACAACCCGAGCCGCGTTAATAGGCTTGCCAGTGAAATTCTTAACAAGTGTCTGAGAAGCACCCGTATCACGCAACAACTCAAGCCTATGCTTCACACCAGCCCACCTCACAGTGCCGTGCCCCCTATGACCACAAAAAACATCACGGACGGGTGACGAGCCCTCCTGCTGCTTCTGCACCGGCGATGACTTCGCAACCGACTGTTTACCCCGGGCAAGCGCGGAAGACATCAAAGACACGCCAATGTTGCTCACTAATGACACCACTGCTGTAGGCGGTGCGCTCGGACATGAGCGCGAAATATGCCCCTTCTCATGACACTTGAAACACTCCACTTCGCTCTTGGACTTCCTCTGAGGTGAGGAAGGGCCCTGGCCTTTCTTAAACGGGAAGGGTTTCGACTTGGGTTCATAATTGGCAACAATACTCTTAAATGGATAATTAGTTGTTGTGTCATTAATTCGGGGGGGGTGGAGTGGTACGCCCCTGGTTACCTGCCTCAGCTCTCTGTGCAGACCCACACCCACGAATCAATGACACCCTAAGGTCAGCCAGCTCAGCCGCCTTCTGAAGAGTTTTTGGTTGCTTTTCTTTCAGGTTAAGAGTCAAGTCACTGCCAGTACATTTAAAAAATTGTTCCAGCAACACTAATTGTTTTACTGAATCAAAAGTAGTTGCCTTTTCCGACCTTAACCAATTTTCAAATGCATCTGACAGCTCTCTAGCATGTTCCTGGAAAGTACTCTCCTTTCTTTTTGGAACCGCCCTAAACTTCAGCCTATAGGTCTCTGGCTGTAGCTCATACGCCCTCAGGACAGCCTCTTTCAACAACTCGTAATTCACACAGGAATCTAGGGGCAATGCATTGTACGCCTTGAGTGCTTTCCCCGTCAATCGTGAAGAAACAAGGGCTGCCCCTTTCTCCTCGGGCCATTGGTGCTCCTGGCACTTTTTCTCGAACTGGAGATATAATTCTGTAACTCCTAACTCATCAAACACTGGAACCAACTTTAGTAGATGCGACAGGGACTGGTCCTGGGCTCGACCCCCCTGGACGGCCCGGTTCCTCGTCACCTCTACACGAGTTTTCTCTAGGTCAATATCGGTACAATACCTTGCAGACTCAGCCTGATACTTATACTTGAGCTCAGCCTCTCGCTGCTGCTGCTCAGCCTCATACTTATACTTGAGCTCAGCCTCATGCTTTCGCTGCTCAAGTTTGGCGAGCTCGAGCTGAAACAACATCTCGGAAGACAAATCCTGAGGAGGGGGTGCTACTATTGGGGACCCACCCCGTGAATCACCTAGAGGAATACCCAACCACCAGCGGGCATCGGCCTGCGGGAACGTGCCCGGCTCCGGAACCCGAGGGGGCGCCACAATAGGAGTTGAGTGGAATGGGGGCTGGGACGAAGGTGCCCCAGCTCCCGTTCCACCCGAACCCCCATGCACCCCACCCAGCACACAGGCAACCAGCTCACCTCTCGACAAACCGCTAGTACCGGGAAACCCTAAGACCGTGGCCACACACTGCAGTCCGTACCGGTCTAGCCCCGACACACGATCCGCTGACACAGGCTCCTCCAAAAATATACGAGCATCCTCCTCATTGTTCACCACCCGAATGCCGCTTAACAACTCTACCTTCTCCACCTCCTCGCCTGCCTCTCGCACTGTGCCCTCACTATGCTAAGACCCGTCCAGTGACATGATGGAGTCAACAACAAAAAATTCAGTCAAGACAAAAGTAGCCAAACTCTTGCGTAGCTTTATTCACCAACAAATATTGAGTGTTCTTGAGTGCAATACTAGGTCACCAATAACTCCAACAAGTTCTATGTATCCTCAAAACAATGTCTACTGCCAACAATGCGAGAAATAAATTCAACCCCAAATGGCAATAAGATTTCTCAAAAAAAAAAATGCAATATTCAGTTCACTATATTCTGGTCTAAGGTCGCCATTTGTTAGACCGGCACTACAAAATAAACAAGGGCACTTAATAATGGACTAGATGATAGGCTATATCTGCAATAACGGCCATTTGTTATATCTACTACAACGGTACGCTAATTCCAAACCCTCGAACTATTACGCAAGGTGAACAAAACCCTTAAAACCCTCCAGAGTTAATCTACTGGATAACGGGGTATCAATTAACTGGGTTTTAGTGCACTTCTACAAAGGCTTTCCGGTGACGGCAAAGCCAACTCACAACAGGAGAACTTACGTTACGAAAATGCTCTAAAGTAATAACAATGCTTGAATAAACTATCATAAGATTTAATATAGGAATATATGCTTACGTTAACTTTAGTGTGAGTCTGTACTCAACACTAAACTCTTCAATGCTCTATGAAAACACTGGAAGTCTAGTCCTACAGCAATCAGATAAGGAATCTTCTGAAAAGGTCTGATGCTCTAAGGTGCTCGTTAATATAAAACAGAAATAATGCAGGGGCAGGACACCAAAGCGTGTATCTAAAATACACCAATAAGTAGGATACATATATATAACAAGGGAGTGCAACAACTCTGTGACAGCACTAATAATAACCACACAGAAACAGTACTTCCTTAGCCAACGTAACAGCCAAACTGGGTTGTGCACTATGCATCAACCTAGGCTAAAATAAGGCGTAAATAATTCCTAAAGCATACCCAATGAAAGTTAATAAACACAATTCTGTCTTTCTCACTAATAAAGTCTAGCAGTGGCATAAAAGGTATCAGGAAACTTGGCAGAGCGCAAGCATGCTCGTAGCCTACTGTCTCCCGTTGAACAGATTTCCCTTATGTTACTTTAAGTGACTTGGAGGCTCTCTTGGTAAGTCCAGATCTCTAGTATCTGGTCTTGCCCTGGCGCTCCACGAAGGTCAACAAAATGAGGTAGCAATCATACAGGTAAGAGTAGGCAAAAGCCCTTTACCTGTATACTGCTACACTCGCAATGGAAAATATGCACAAGGGTTACAGGCTAGCTAGCTTCGTCGATGTTGTACAGGCTCTGTCTTGCCACATACATAACTCAGACAACGACCAAAGATACCTTCCACTGTCTAGCATTAAATAATGGGAGAGAACAGCTCAATAATTAGAAGCACCCCAACACTAGGCTACCATATGACTATGACTCTAGTAATCCCTAAAACTAGTGCAAACATATATGGAGAGCTGGTGCTGGTAATACGACTGGCCGACTATGGAAGTCGTATGCAGAACCAGAAGGGATAAGTAATTGAATAAAGAGAGAAGTATGAAAAGGAAGAAGTTCAGAGAGAGAGAAAGTTGTATAGGGGGTTATATGGGGGACAGATTGCAAAGGACATGTAGGACCAAGCACGCCGTGCCAAGCTCTTCAGGAAACACGCGAGAAGGATCCCCGCACAACCTTCCCAGGACAGCGGCCTCCAATCACAGACCACTACGTCATGAAGAGCAAGCGTCCTATGACGTAGCCAGGCCCGCCGGCCAATCAAGGGCGTGGGAAAGCCCGCCCGAGCGAGGGAGGCACACGTACATACACATGCACATATTTCCACCACGCTGCTCGCTCTCTTTCTCCCTACAACTTCACACAATGCACCTTATATTCTATCAATGATATAAAATACCTCCAAGTGTCACAGACAAGAATAAAGACCACCACTGATCTGGCTGTGACAACATGAACTCTATGAAAGAAAGAACATCGTTCTACGATTATTGTAGCCGATTTCACTGCCCTGGTGAGCGCTAGCGAGTTACGAGTGCATTCTGGCAAGCTGGCCAGCGTAACAATAGACCATCTTAAGTGGTCCTATTCTGAAATATCCTATATTATGGACCTGGCAGACGGGACATTTTGCTGCAAGGTCCATAATACAGCTCGAGTGACACCTTAACCCTTAACTGGCGGCACCCGGCTATTGTCGAGTTAAATAAATGTGGCCTATGTGGCGGGTCACGGCTATTGTCGAGTACAATTTTGAGCACGTAATGTGCTCTGAGAGAGAGCGGAGCAGTGGGAGGAGCGTACGTGACCTCACGACCGCTCGCCACGGTGGCCGTGGAGCTACTGAGATGTACTCCTTTGTACTCCACCCTCTCTCAGTCGTTTCACACGTAATAATGTAAGAAAATGACCGTATTTTACCGATTTTGCCCTTCGGTTGCACGATCGTTGCAAGACAACCAGTGATCGTAGAAGGATGGTTCTGGTGTCATTGGAAAGCTGAATTAACGCCCTTTCAGGAATGCATACTTGTATTACGGTCTGGCTCTTGTTTATGCATGAAAACGAGCACGGAAACAAGCTCATTTCTGGTAAAAAAAAAACGCTGGGCGGCACATCAAATATACTCCTCCACCCGCTCTTAAGGTGATAAACAAATGTAGTCAGACGTGCCTATTGACTAAATCGACAATTAAATATTTTCTGAAAACAAGGTCAACAATTGTCTTCTGTTATGAAGTACACATAACATTAAATTATGTTGCTTTTAAATATAGCTTCATTTGTTTTTATGATTATTATAATGTAATGCGTCTTGAGTGTTTATGTAAAGTATATATGTGTGTTTCTCACTAACTGACAATATATTTTGGAATCATATTTAAGAAACATTACTGTCTTAACTTGCCCTCTCTCTTTCTTCTTATCTCTCTCTCTCTCTCTCATTATCCAGTCCAGTAGCTTTCATCAACAAAAAACGGAGAAAAATCACGGTCTAAAAATGAAAACCAATTACTTAATGAAAATATCTGGCTATTGGTGAACGTATTAAGAAGCTAAACCTTTCATGCGTTCTTTTCTTGAAGTGTGATTTCCATTTTAGCATAGCATACTCATGCCTATCATAGCAATCCTTAGCAAAGTGTAACAATGGATAGAACGTTGTGGTATCAGTATGTCTTAACACTTGTAATACCTTTATGTAATAATAGATATATGATGGTTATCAGCAGATGACTTTACACCATTAAAACTTCTTTGATTGACTTCAAAACTCATTAACATCGACTAAGATAAAAAAAATAAAAATAACAAAAATTGTGTAATCGGGATGAAGGAATATACACAGGATAGTAGAACAAATTATAGAACACAGTATCACTGCGACATAGCAAAGTATTACATACAGTTATATAATAATACAGTGCTCTAAAAGAGAACAGTGGTTCACCTAGCGAAAATTCTGAGTTCACTTTATGTGTCATAGGCCTAAGTGATCCCGTGTGTATTAAAGGTTAATATTTTGTATGTTCTGTGCAGGGAAACATTTATGAAAATTTATGTTGATAATTTTGATGTGGGTTTTTGGTCATTAATACAGTAATATAGAATATGGGTCTTGGATGATGTCAACAAGCCTCAGGGGCCTTTTGTTAATTTAATTTGACCAGTACACCGCTGGCAAGAGCAGAATAGTGCAATAATCTCTGTCATTTGTCATCCGGTCTGCCTATGTATATATTTACTCTATATCACATTCAAATTTGACAATATATATTTAGTACCTCTAGAAAATTCCCATCCACACATTATTTTGACCTAGCCTATTTATTTCTCCATCTATCAATTCAGCCAAATGTTATTCTTCCATTATGTGTAGTTGCTTTCATTTATTCCTTAACCCCTTCTGTACCGGCGACGTCTTTTTAGTTTTAGTATAGCTACAGTGCATTCATTCGACATATATCGACAGGCCCCGCCCGCTTCCACCAGCGCCGTAGACGAAGTAGAGCTTATCATACCGCAATCTCGGACAAGTCACTTGTCACCTTACCACGGAGCTGATAAGAGCTCCAAGTGAAATTAATTATAGGATGTAGGAGCGCTTTAATACATGCATATTTGCAGTTATTCTTTACTATACAATATTACCATATACCATTGTACAGAAAAGTAAACTCCATTACCATTGTTACCTCGTCTACTTGGGCAGAGCAGAGGTAGACATTTTTAAGCTAGGCTTAGCGAGCGACTGCGTTTGGGTGTATAGGGTTCGGTACCGTAATGCCTCCCCCTCCCTTGTCTGTGTACCTCAGTCTCCCTCCCTCCTTCTCTCTCTCATATTGTGAAGTGATCAAGTTGTCAATTGATCCAAGTATGGGTGAAAGCCGTTGCTGGTAAACTGGTGAATGAAAGACTCCTTCAATCTTCCTGCCTTGAGTTCTGATCTTGTTAATCAATAGCTGTGAAACTTGTGTTGCCTCAGAGGTTTTCTTCACCACCACATCAACTGGCTCAGTTTTCTCCTTATCAAAATACTTGAATACATTTAATACAATATTCCTGGCTTGACTGACAAGTCGGGGAGAACCAGCAGGTCTGCCAGGGGTATAGGCAGGAGACGCCATCTTCCCCCTTCAGAAGACGGGCGGGAACTGAACTGACGTTTGAATGACAGCTCATTGACAGAAGACACCAGCGTTGCCAATGTAGCTACCTTACCGCTAGATCTAAAAGTATTTATTTGAACAAGGGAATGGAGCTGTTAAAGACAGGCTCCAGTCTTAACATTTCTTTCTCACTCGTTGATCTAGAAAGGTAGATAGCTTTGTAGGCCATTTTTAATAATTTAAATTGATAAATAAATATTGACTTTATCTAGCGGCAATATTTTACACCTAGCAATAAGAATGCTGGCTATACTCCGAATCTTTTAGCACATGTTATCAATATTGGAGTTATATTCTAGCAATATTAGGTAGGCATTTACTAGTTTGTATTCTTCTAGTTACTTCTGCAAACAGATTAAATAATATTTTTGTGCTGATTTGGTAACCCTGTTGGACACCTCTACCTCGCACAGTCATGCCAGCCGTATGATAACGGTTGGGGAAGGGGGCGGGGCCTGTCGATATGTCGAATGAATGCACTGTATATCTAGACAATTGTATGAAATTTAAGAAAGCCGTGTGGTAGTGAAAATGGTTAAGAAAGATAGTTCGAAGCCAGTTAATTGCTGGAGGCCTTTTGTAAACTGACAAAAATTGTCTAAAACTAGCCAGACTATAATGAATAGGATGACTCAGGTACTGCACTAGTTGAAGTGATAATGGCTACTGAGATTCCCAGGCGCAACCACCAAACCGACAGGATATGATTTAGATTAAGAGTTAACCTTTTGACTACCAGTGACGTGCGTTATATTCTATTCTACCTGTATTTAGAAGATATTATGCAACTTTAGAAGGATCTGTGGTAGTTAAAAGGGTCGGTTGAGATAGTTTGAAGCCTTATCATTGCTGAAAGTCCTTCCTAAGCTGAATAAAACAGTCTAATAATTGCCAGCTTATAATTAAAATTATATCACCAGTACTGAACGGGTTAACAGTATATTAACCGCTTCAGTATGCGATGACTCATTGTTTATATTTATTCTGGTAATTATTATATGATTTTATTCAGCTCAGGAAGGAGTAATAACAGTTAGAGGGTCATACAAGATAGACTTTGCCTTCTTGATTTTTTGAGGGTCTTCAAAAAACCTGAGATCAATTGTCTAATAATAACCAGAATTAACTGTTAACACAAGTCATAATGTATGAATGGGACAGGCAACACGCTTCCCCGCTTCCCCTTGTTGTTGTTCCCCAGGATGTCTGACCGAACAGACCCAAGGTTCCATGCATGGCCAAGGCCACAACCGAGCGCCCACGATAGAACCCTCCCTGCTTACCACGAACAAAGCCCAGGTGACCGAAGCCACTCCCAGTCGAGAAGCTGAGGAGGGTTAGGGAACCATCGGGACACCGAAGCCCCACCATGAACAGCCAAGATTTCCCCAACTAATTCCGGTATCTATAAAGCAAGAGGAACAACCAGCTAGGATTGCTAGCATAAGCACCTGAAATCCTGCTCTGCTGCAATTCAGCACAGGAACAGTCAAGGTACAGCACCAAATATAATGCATTTACGAGGGGGAACTATTTTAAACTCCTCAAGAGATCTTCCCTCCACGCCACTTCAAATAGATTTCCCACAGCAACCACTAACGCCTGAACAACCAACTGATCACCACACAACTGTCTTCAACCAGTGCACCAATAGCAACCATCTGGCACTCGATCTGTAACCTGCAACACGACCGAAAGTACGAAAAAGTAGCAAACACGTGGAGTTGCCCATTGCAAAGAGCCCCACACTTCGCAAGGAAAGCCAGGAGCAACCACAACACCCTGCATCACCAAACGTCAACACCAACAGTGGCTCCCTGATTGAATACAAAGCCGAAATACCTAGCGTGCCCTTGTTGCCCTGGAATAACCTATCCAGGACAATGCAGACTATCCACACTGACCAAATCAGAGTCATACATTCAGCTTACTGGCTTGAACTTAATTTGTGAATCTGCTCTCAATACTCCTAGGTTAGAAAGGAGGACTACCGATTTTATTCCTAGTGAGAAAACGTACATCTCGTCATCCGTACCTTACCAACGAGAAACGGACAGTCGGAATGGGACAATGGGACAATGGGACAATGGGACTCTGACAGTCAGTGGCGACACTTCCTTATGTGGGCCAGAGATTGAGTCACTAGCATAGTTGAAAGTAGTTGATAAGTTCAAGAGTTGTCTTGGCACAAACAGACCTCGATCTACGTCCATTGGCCACTCCAAGTGAATTTAGTGATGTGCACACAATTCTGCCCAAAACTTCCAAGCATGACTTTGCACTTAACACCTCTGTTGTGTTACGGACTAGGGTTCAAACCCACAACACCATGAATAAATGATTAACTCCAATGAAAAGGCAACACAACTTATCACCGTGGTATTATAAGAATGGAAGTTAACCACCCAAAACTAGACTGCAAGGTTAATATTATCCTCCAGCGAAACCCTACTTTTATATTACCCTATTACTATACAAGTCAACCAGAATCATATAATTGATATTATTAAGTTTACGTTAAATGTCAGTAGAATAATTTATGCTTTCGTAAATCCTTTAGGATTTATATGTAAGGAACCACAAAAATATCTAAGGTATTTAAATCTTTAAGTTAATTTGAAAGTAAAAGATAGTAGGCTACATGAAAATAAATAAGGTAGGTATGGATGAAAAGATAGTTTAAAAGTATGGATATTATTTACATATAAATTACACTTTATACATCTATCCTTACATTCACACAATACAACATAATCATACAATACAAAATAATAATACTTATCTATAGAGAGATAGTTATACAAGGCAGGACAAACTCAGGGTGACCCATGGTGAGGTCTTGGCGAAGCAGAGGCGTGAGGAGAACTGAAGTTTTTTCAAATCCTATTTTCTATCAAGTCCTTGCATGGTCAGTAAAGTTATCGTACTGGACTAAAATACAACTACTCGCTCTCCAATCAAACAACTTAACTCAACTAATAATTATATAGAATACTTCATTAAAATATATAAATGAAGAGTAAAACATTAAATCACGAATTATATAAAGACTAATCATACGTCTGCCAGAGAGATGCTTAAACAAGGTAAGAGGGGGGAACGTGTGCGCTTGGCGCCACTTGGCTACAGTACACTTTGAACACAAAGTATGTTCCCTGAAGTTAGTTTACTTCCTAAAGGCCTTCCTATGTACAAATAAATAGTCACATATACCCACTAATAATAGTTAACTCTATCCCACCAGCAATTAGGTTAATTAAGGCAATACATAACACCTCCCCCATTAAGAGATTTATAAGGGAAACATTGTAAATCAAAATATTCTAAGTCCTAGATAACATGTCTGCAATTATATTGTTTCTCCCCTTGATATGAAAAATGTGCAGCTTGTAAGGCTGCAATGCCAAAGCCCACCTCATGAGTTGCTGATTAGAGGTTTCATCTTATGCAGATATTTGAGGGGATTATGATCAGTGAACACATCAATAGGAAAGCAAGAACCATTCAAGTACACATTAAACTTATCAATGGCACAATAATGCAAAGCACTCTTTTTCAATAGTACTATAATGTCTCTGGTATGGTTTGAACTTTGTGGATGCGTAGCAAACAGGATGTAATACTTCATTCTCGCTATACTGTAACAATACAGCCCCTGCTCCCACATCACTGGCGTCTATTTGCAAGATAAACGGCTTGGTGAATTGTGGAGATTTCAGTATGGGCGCATTTGTGAGAAGGGCACGGATTTTCACGAAAGTGTCTTGGCATTCTTGAGTCCACACAAACTTCTTCTTTGGACTGACTAAGTCTGTTAAAGGTGCAGAGAGGTCAGAAAAATTGGGCACAAAGCGCCGATAGTACCCACTCATGCCCATGAAGCGCATTAATGCCTTACGATCATGAGGAACAGGCAGTGATGCAATGGCTTCTACTTTGGCAGATACTGGGCTAACTTCACCTTGCCCAACCACATGACCTAGGAATATTACGTTGGCATGTCCAAACTCACTCTTGGCCAAGTTTACTGTTAAGTGTGCTTCAGCCAGGTTGTAGAATAGGGCGCGCAGTTGAAGTTGATGATCTTCCCATGATTTGCTGTATTTGCCAGATCGTCCAAGTAAGATTGCACCCCGATGAGTCCCTCTGTCACCCGATGAATCAGCCGTTGGAATGTTGCTAGTGCGTTGACCATCCCAAAGGGCATGACGGTGTAGTGGTATAAGCCGTCAGGGGTGACAAACGCAGAGATCCATTTGGCACGCTCAGTCAGCCGGACCTGGTAGTACCCTCGCAATAAGTCGATCTTGGTAATTTAGTTGGCGTCCCCCAGTTGGTCGATAAGGTCGTCAATCCGAGGAAGAGGGTAGCAGTCCTGACAGGTTAGTTGGTTAACCTGGCGGTAGTCAGTGCACATCCGGAACGATCCATCCGGCTTGTCCACTAGCATGCATGGTGAAGCCCACTCGCTGTCACTCTTCTCTACCAGGCCATTATCCATCAGGAACATCACCTCCTTCCTCATGGCCTCCCGCTTCCATGGACTGGCGCGGTAGGGATGCTGCTTGATGGGACGAGCACCGTCAACCAACACCACATCATGCTCAACCAGAGGGCACTGCTGGGGAACATCGCCAAACAGCTGTGGAAACTCATTAAGCAGAGATTCCAAGTCACCACTCTGGTCAGGCGGCAAGTGCTGGAATTTTAGATGAGGATTAGACAAGAAATCAAAGTTTTGCAATTTCGTGTCCGAGGGCAAAGAAATATCTTCTTCATCCGCAATTACAGAGTTTGCTACATCCACGTTCAACACAGGGGCATCATTGCCAGGATCTCTTACAAAGTATGGCTTGATCAGGTTCACATGTATTAGTCTCTCTGCCTTTCGTCTGTCAGGAGTTTTCAGGACATAATTTACATTACTGGTCTTTCGTTTTATCACATAAGGACCATGAAACTTACTTTGTAAAGGTTTCTTAGCGATTGGCAGAAAGGCTAACACAAGATCACCTGGCTTAAACTCTCTGGCAACAGCTTTCCTGTCAAAATTGTCTTTCATTGTTACCTGAGCATCCTTCAGGTTTTTCATTGCATGTTCTATAGCAGTTTTTAATCTTTGTCTAAACTGATGAACATAGGTAAGAATAGGTTTACTGGAAGGTGTATCTAACCAAGTTTCTTTTAGAACTTTAAGAGGACCTCTAACCTCATGACCATAAACCAACTCAAACGGTGAAAAACCAAGGGAATCTTGTACACTACTCCTTACAGCATACAACACAAAATGAATACCTTCATCCCAATCTGCATTATTTTCCTCGCAATACTTTGTCAACATTGACTTGAGAGATTGATGTAGGCGTTCTAATGCACCTTGGGACTCTGGTCTACAGGCTGTGGAATGGTACTGGCGCACTCCCAACTCATCCATAGTTTGTTTGAAAAGTTTGGAAGTGAAATTGCTACCTAGGTCAGATTGGACAATATGAGGAATTCCATACCGAGTGAAGAATTTACTAAGGGCTTTCACGATATTCTTGGAAGTTATTCGCCTCAATGGAAAAACCTCTGGATAACTAGTGGTAGAACACATAACCGTTAGCAAATACTCATTTCCACTGAGTGTTTTAGGCAAGGGACCAACACAATCAATGATTACTTTACTGAAAGGTTCCTCTGTTACTGGAATTGGATTTAATGGTGCAAGTTGTATTGGCTGATTTGGTGTTCCAGCCATTTGGCACCCATGACATGTTTTACAGTAGTAGGCAACAGATTGCTTCATTTTAGGCCAGAAGAAGTCCTTGGAGATTTTGGTATAAGTTTTGTTAACACCTAAATGTCCACCACTGAAGTCATGACCCACTGATATGATAAGAGATCTTAACATAGTAGGTATAACCACTTGGTGGTATTCTTGCCAAGTTTCATTAGCTGATACTTTAGGAAGTCTGTATTTTCTCATTAGGATACCGTTCCTCACATAAAAGCATTTGGGAAAGTTCACTAACTCAGAATCCTCGACAGCCTTGTCAAAGAATGGTTCTAACTCAGAGTCTTTTACCTGGGCTTCTTTAAGAGTGTTAGAATCAATTGGTACGTTACTTAGTTCCTCTGGAGAAGCTAACACCTGAGAAGGGTCATTATCAGAAAATAGGTGTGAGAGATCAACATCTACAGAATTAGTGCTATCATTACTGTCATTCTGTTGAGCTGCCATGCTCCAAGTCATTACACAAGAAGGGAACAAATAAGGATAGTCCTTTTCCAGCTGTTCTGTGTTATTACATAATGAGGGAGACGAAACTACAATGGGGTCAGGTACAACTTTTCCACCTGCAATATCATTCCCTAACAGAAAGTTCACTCCTTTCACAGGTAGTGACTCTTGAACTCCCACAGTGAAGTACCCACTAGCTAACTCAGTATTCAAATAAACCTTAGCCAGAGGAACAGTAATACACCCACTAACTCCATTGATCAGAACACTCTGGGCCAAATAACAGTCTTCCAAATCAGGCACCACACCTGTTAACATGAGGCTATGAGAGGCTCCTGTGTCGCTAAGTACTTTAATAGGATATTTAGTGGAAGTGTCAGAAAAATAAACTGTTCCTATAGAACAAAAGGGTTGAAACTGATCACCAGAACAGCTAGGAAGGTCACTACCACCTAAAACACTGTCTTGAGTCTCTGTGGGGTTATTAGGACAGGCACTCAAAACAGTCAGTTTAGAAGTTTGGTTAGAACTAGAAGTAGCTGGTTCACTGGTAGGCAAGTTAGAAGGAATGCTAGAAGTAGCCAGAATTTGTTCTGGGCGTCTTTCCCTGCCTTTAAGCTTAGGACAGTCCCTAATGTGATGACTGGGTTGTTTACAATAAGCACAAATCAGAGTAAGTTTGGATGAGTTTGGAGTTTTACCTGGTTCAGTCTTCCCAGATACAGTGCTCCCAGAAGTAACCTTAGTAGATGGCTGGGAGCCACCAGAACCATTCCCATCACCTGTTACACGAGTTCCACCACCACCTCGGAAACTGCCGCTAGAGACACTAGTACTCCTAGACGAGTCAGTCCCCTTCTGCTTCTGCCTGAAAAAAGAGTCACCATGAGTCAACCTGTAATTTTCAGCCAAAGTGGCTGCCTTGTTACATTAGTAACTCCATCCAGCTCTCCTGAGCTATCAGAAGAGACTGGATGACTCTGTTGTCGACGCCTGCCCGGGATGTAACACAGCACCCCATACCATTAAACACATCATAGAAGACTGCATTTCACACAACCACTTATGCCAACAACACAATCTACACTCAATGAGAGCTCTGTGGGAAAGCCCGATCGTGGCCATGGCCTTTCTCAGGGACTCGGGGCTGTTCGGCCAGGCAGCTTAGGGAACAACAACAACAACATTAGTAACTTCTCTCTTGTAGATACAATTTCAAGGAATATGGAACTTTGTGGAGAATTTCAGTATAACTAAATAAGTTGGTCACCAATTATTTTGCAATATTTGAACACACATATGGATTTTATATGCTCTAAACATAATATGAAAATGTGTTTTAAGCCTCGGCAAAACCTAATAAAAATATATAGTACTAAAATGGAATTTTGTCGAAACATGGTTGTCAATACCTTCCTATAGACGGCACCGATTCGTACACACGCTATTTTCACCTGTCTCCCGAGGTCTGTCCACCAGCTTTTTAGTCCACTCCACCTGCCCATCTCTGTCGATAGGTTGGGTTGTTTGGTTAGGTTAATATACTAGGTTTCAGAAACAAGATTCGTAGTTGCGGTAGTATTTACGGTATCTGGACACTTCGAGCGAATTCATATTCGAGCGGAGGCACATTTAGGTTAGGTTAGGTTAAGTTAGGTTAGGTTAAGTTAGATTAGGTTAAGTTAGGTTAGGTTAGGTTAGGTTAATTAGATTGGATTGTGCATCCGCTCGATCAGGAATTCGCTCGGAGTTCCTCGCATTCGTATTTACAGATACGGCCGAATACCGGTAGGCTACTAAATGGGCGCCGGCCCAACCGCCATGTTGTATCCCACGTAGGCCTACTAGGTACTACGGACACATTGTAGGCGTGGATTAGGCTTGTATCCAATGTACTAGGTCTATGTTACTGGATATTTATGATTTAAATAAGTGCTACGTTTTCGATAAATCTGGTTATATGGCTTTGCAATTAGGGAAATCATGAGCCGATTTCCGACATGTAGTTAGTCTTTTTCGATTCTCAAAATACGGTCCAAGTTTTGCCAAAAATTGGCTCGGGTTTTCCAAAATTATGCTTTTTGGAGTTTGCAATTTAGGGAAACATGAGCCAAAATTCTAAATTAGGTTACTGTAATTTGTTTACTCTTAAAATTCGCAAAATCCGAGCCAAGTTTTGCCAAAACTTGGCTCGGGTTTTCCAAAATTCGGGTTTTATGCCTTTGCAATTTCGGGAAACCTGAGCCAAATTTCTAAATGAGGTTACTGTCATTTTGTTGTCTACAACCTAAAAATCCGAGCCAGCTTTGGCCAAAACGTGGCTCCGGTTTTCGAAATATTGGGTTTTAGGCCTTAGAAATACGTTAAAACCCGAGCCAAGTTTTGCTAAAATAAGTTTTAATCGCCGTTTTACGCATTTAACCCCTCATCTTCCCTGTACTTCATAGCCCTCCCCACTATCGGGCGGCGTGTCTTAAGATCGTTGTATAATGGGGGAAAAGGTTTCGCCGAGGGTTGCAATTATTTCCAAACACTATATATTGATGAAAACTAACAGGGAAAAATAAAAAAATCGATGGGAAAATTGGTGACCATCTTATTTAGTTTTTCCAGAATTTCTTTTTACACAACCAGCTGACAGAGTTGTTCAAAAGTAGTTACTTTACTGGCCCTCAACCAAGCATTAAAGTGCCTTTCCTTTTCTTTGACAAACTCCAGATAAGTTTGTTTCTCTTCCTTCTTTAGATTACGGAAATTCTGTCTATAGGTTTCAGGAACCTGGTCATAAGCCTCCAAGATAGTCTTTTTTAGATCATCATAAGGTATGCTATCACTAGGGAGATTAGCGTAAATCAACTTTGCTTTACCTATGAAAGCAGTTTGGGAAAAGAAACTCCACTGGTCTTTTGGCCATTTAAGCTGGTTTGCTACACGCTCAAAGAGATTGAAGAAATTCTCAACATCAGTTTCATCAAATTTTGGCATAAATTTAAACTGATTTCCTAGATCAGAGAAAGATTTCTTTGTATTCACTTCTGTCTTTCACACTTTCTTCACTCTTCAGTCTCAATACTTCAAGTTCATGTAATCGATCTTGCTCTCTTTGTAATCGATCTTGCTCTCTTTGTAATCGATCTTGCTCTTTTTGAGCATTTTCTTGGACTTTCATTCCTCTTTCATGCTCTGTCTTTCTGCATTCTCTCTTTGATACTCCCTCTGTCTTGCTGCCTCCTCTAATTCCATCTTTTTAATCATAAGCAATGATGCGCTACCTCCATCACCATCGCACAAACTATAGGCTTCAAGTGGTAGCAAATCATCAATTACCAATTTATCGATCACACGCTTCTTTACCTCAGCCTTAGACATACTGGATTTGTGAGCAACTACATATTTGATGGCTAATGCAATCCAGTCAGTTTTCTTTATCTGGGAAACAGTCAAGGTACTCAAAGAAGGTTTAACAAATTCATCGAAGTTAAACTCCATAGTGAAATCTAAACAGAGCAAACAGTCTTAGAAGGGAGATGTTCAAGAGTGCACAAAACAAAGAAAATCATTCAGACCAAAACAGGACACACAAAATCATAAGTATTCATAGTTGACCACTAATAATATAATTAACTTGTATAAAAGCAAAAAGGTAATCCCGGACAGGCCCCCATATAATGTTACGGACTAGCGTTCAAACCCACAACACCATGAATAAATGATTAACTCCAATGAAAAGGCAACACAACTTATCACCGTGGTATTATAAGAATGGAAGTTAACCACCCAAAACTAGACTGCAAGGTTAATATTATCCTCTAGCGAAACCCTACTATTATATTACCCTATTGCTATACAAGTCAACCAGAATCATATAATTGATATTATTAGGTTTACGTTAAATGTCAGTAGAATAATTTATGCTTTCGTAAATCCGTTAGGATTTATATGTAAGGAACCACAAAAATATCTAAGGTATTTAAATCTTTAAGTTAATTTGAAAGTAAAAGATAGTAGGCTACATGAAAATAAATAAGGGAGGTATGGATGAAAAGATAGTTTAAAAGTATGGATACTATTTACATATAAATTACACTTTATACATCTATCCTTACATTCACACAATACAACATAATCATACAATACAAAATAATAATACTTATCTATAGAGAGATGGTTATACAAGGCAGGACAAACTCAGGATGACCCATGGTGAGGTCTTGGCGAAGCAGAGGCGTGAGGAGAACTGAAGTTTCTCAAATCCTATTTTCTATCGAGTCCTTGCATGGTCAGTAAAGTTATCGTACTGGACTAAAATACAACTACTCGCTCTCCAATCAAACAACTTAACTCAACTAATAATTATATAGAATACTTCATTAAAATATATAAATGAAGAGTAAAACATTAAATCACGAATTATATAAAGACTAATCATACGTCTGCCAGAGAGATGCTTAAACAAGGTAAGAGGGGGGAACGTGTGCGCTTGGCGCCACTTGGCTACAGTACACTCTGAACACAAAGTATGTTACCCGAAGTTAGTTTATTTCCTAAAGGCCTTCCTATGTACAAATAAATAGTCACATATACCCACTAATAATAGTTAACTCTATCCCACCAGCAATTAGTTTAATTAAGGCAATACATAACAGTTGAGACTCCTCAACAGAGGAGTTCTCCGACGCCTGGAAGGGATTTATTCCAATCCAGTGCAGGGGATACTTTAGATTTATCCCATAGGTCCAGTGTGAATATGTGTAACCAAAGTCGAAACCGCGTAGAAACCTTGCCAAGCGGTAATTGGAATTATTTGGCCCTGATGTGGGAAAAGCTACCTGAATGCCAATGACTCCAAGTGCGACGTTACGTCCCTACCGCTTGACTACCTGCCCTTCCACGCCCAAACTCGTTCTACCAGTGCTTTTCTAAACTTCTAATTCCTTTAAGTGCCTTTCTAAGTTTCGTGATGGTAACAATGATTATCGGGATGGTTTAGATCCAGGTATGCCCAGATTCTACTCAAACTTAACGTAATATCGTAGAGCTTTCATCTCTTCCCTTATTTGTTTAATTTTCGTTATCCCAATTGTAGGGAAACATTCCACACTATCACTTCGGGCTCCCGAATTCCTCGCATAAGAAATATTTATATATAATATTTCCTGTTATATAATACAGTACATGCACCTTATATGTATATTTGGAATACTTTGCGCAGAACTGAGTTTATTCGTTCCTTATAGTTTTTGGGTAAAGATCAAATAGTGAAAGTCTTGTCGCAGAGTTAAATGCTTTTATAGTCACTTATGATTGACTTATTATTCAATTAACCTTGATGGAGTTAATATCCATCCTTGTCACTTGTTGATTCATTTTACATATATTTTGTTAATCCATATGCATTAACTAGTTATTCGCTTAGAACTTAATATTGCCCTTCTTGTCCATAAAGTCAGAGCCACGGCTCTATTGTAGCAGTAACTTGTTATCTATCTTTGTTTGAGTATTTACTCTGTTTCTTTGAGGACAATATTCATGTGATTTTGAGACTTAATATCTCTGTGTATTATTATTATAATTGTTATATATTTAATATTCAAGTTTTCCCAGAGACCTGTTGATATAGTACCTTAGTGTTTACGAAATAATGCTTGTGTTTCCTCTACTTGTGTTTTGTGTCCATTGTTTATTGCTTGTGTGTTGATTTAGATATATAAAGCTATGTCCACACTGAGGTTACGTAACCTATGGTACAGTAACATGTTACAATAACAAGGTTACTCGAAGCTGATGCATGATCCAGAACCTTGTCAGAAACATTATGAAACACACTCAGTCCACATTGGTTTGTGAGGTTACAGAATATTTGTAGTGGAGATGTCAGAGGAGAAGGCTTTGTTAGCTAGTGCATGCTACGTGGTACTGCATTTACTAACTAAGAAGAAGCGCAAAAGGAAAGTTTGGACGATACAATTGTTACATGATCGTAATGCATGTGGTGGACTGAATATGTTGAAGGGTTTGTCCACCGATACGGAAGGATTAAAAAACTGTACAAGGCTAACCCATGCAGATTTTGAGAACGTACTTTCACTTGTGGGAAGTAAAATTTGCAAAAAAACACAAACTGTCGTAGTGCGAGAGAGACTTTTGGTTACGTTACGATATCTTGCAACTGGTGATTCATTATATAAGCCTGATGTACCTCTTTATAATCTCCAAACAAGCATCTCTACTATCATTCCTGAAGTATGCACGGTAATTAATGAGGTTCTAGCTCAGTATGTAAAGTTGAGTGACAACATGTCCTAAAATGTTTATTATAGATAAGCAGGACGGCACATAATCAAGTTCACAATGTCCCTACATGTTTTTCACATGAACTGCTCGATTATTAAATGCATTTTGTTATGAAATACCGGTAGTCAATTTCCTCGTAAGGATGATATATTTTGTTAGTGTAGGACCTACATATTTAACCATTATGCGGGTATCACACGGGCAGGAATCCAGCCAACCAACAAACCAACCAATCAACATTTTGTGAGTTGAGAATGTGAGGCCTGGTTATGAAACATGTTACATGTTATCGTTCACCCAGTGATGGCTGTGCCATAGTTACAGAATCCCATATATATTCTGAAGCTGTTTTGGAACATATCGTTATATGTTACCTGAACCTACCTAAGTTGAATATAACTGCTGATCCCTAAGTTGGGAATCGCAGTCAGTATATATCACGTTTGCTTGAAAAACGTGGCATAACAAAAAATTAACAATATATCCATTAGAAACGTAAATTATTATTGCATTTCTGTTTAATATCGATGTTCACGGCTCCAACTTCCTTATAGCTTGAACTCACACGTGGTCAATCGTCTAATGATAGCCAGAATTAACTCTTGAAACGGGTCATAATCTTCAAGGGGTTAACTCCTTCAGTACCGGTGATGTCTTTGTTTACTTTATTCTGTCTACTATTAGACGACTTTAGATAGATTAGGAAGAGTATATGGAAGTCAGAGGGTTAATTAAGACAGTGTTTACCCTTTTAATTCCCGCAAATCCTTCCTCAGCTGTATAATATCGTCTAATGAAAACCAGAATAAACACTCAAAATGTGTCATGACCCTCAAGGGGTTAACCATTTGTACTACCACAGATCCTCCTTAACCTCTGAAGTGCGCATGGGGGTAATTAGACACCTCTCCCTGTGCGCATGTATTTGAGGTGTTTCCGTCACTAAAATATTCATTGTACCATTAATAGCATTAATACTTATCCATATGCACCTATTATTGGTTGATTATAAAGGTATTAACCTGAAACAACAATAAAACGAGTGAAAACAGCGTTTGGATGGTCAAAATCGGAGATATAGCCCGTGAGTTGTATAATGTATGGGTGAGGCAAGCTGCTTTCCCGCCAATTTCCCCCAAGGCCACTGAGACACAATCGATCGATACTCTCTCTCTCTCTCTTGCATTCGCTTGCTATCAGTGATGACCACACCCTGCAACCGGATTTCTAATGTTAGCACGAAAATATACCTCAGAATAAGGGAATAACAGGGAAAATAGGTGATAACTGAAGGAGAGGAGGAAAGTGGGGAAGGAGGGGAGGTAGAGGACTGAGATTTTGCATGGCCCAGGGGCCAAAAAAAATAAAATAAAAAATATAAACATATATATTTTTTTTTTTTTTTTTTTCGATGTCAAAAGTTAATTTTTTTTTTCTCTGACTCCTAAGAGTCTCCCCGCAGTCCGCCGGGGGAACTCTTAAGAGTCTCCCCGCAGTTCCCGGGTTAAGAGGGGACTACTCGCTTTTTATGGACCTCCTTCTTCCTCGTGTTTAGCATATTAGTTTTGAAATTTTAAGACGTTCTTTCTATTAGTTTGACGATTTTAATACCTTTTGCCCCATTTCGTTGTCAATTTCAAGACCTTTCGTGCCATTTAGGTGTCAAATTTGTTTTCTGGCAAGCGATAGCGAGCTTGTAGTTTTAAGAGGAACCGGCCTTTGGCCGGGAAATTTTTCTATCAAAACATTTATAGCCTACATTTATCTTGAAGGGGGTTCTAGGGGGTGTTTTTTTTTAAAGCTTGATGGAGGTATAGCGAGGAAACTAAAGCAAAAATACATTAATCAATAGCCCCCCAAAAAACGGCCAATATCTCCTTAAACTGCAAATAATCGTCTATATATTGCTAGAAAAAATAAGAAAGACGTCCCCCATATAGAAGGGGTTAATGTATAATGTGGGACAGGCAACACGACTCCCCTTGTTGACGTAAACGGCTAGGTAATTATTATGTCGCTAGACTACTGTTTATTTTCAGGGGTAGGTAGTCGCTTTTTCTGGACCTCCTTCTCCCTCATGATTAGCATATTAGTTATGAGATTTTAAGACATTCGTTTTATTAGTTTGTCGATATTAAGACCTTTCATCCTATTGCTTTGCTAATATTTAGACCTTCCGTACCATTTTGGTGTCGATTGTATCCTGGAGAGCGATAGTGAGCCTGTAATTTTAGAAAGAACCGGCCTTCGGCCGGGACATCTACCGAAAAAATGGACCCATTTATCTTGAAAAGGGGTCTACGGGGTGCTATTTTAAGGGGGTCTACGGGGTGCTATTTTAAGGGGGTCTACGGGGTGCTATTTTAAGGGGGTCTACGGGGTGCTATTTTAAGGGGGTCTACGGGGTGCTATTTTAAGGGGGTCTACGGGGTGCTATTTTAAGGGGGTCTACGGGGTGCTATTTTAAGGGGGTCTACGGGGTGCTATTTTAAGCTTGATGGGGTCTAGCGAGGAAACTGAAAAATAAACAAATTAATAAATACATAGCCCGATAATCAAGCACTACCCCCTTAACCGGGCGAAAATTAGGTTTGCCTTTTGTTGAGCTGTAGCAGGATTTGTATGATATTTTATATTGATCTTAAAAAACAGAGATTAGGATGATTTTCGCTATTCAATTAGGTGTTTGAATGTCAAAGGTAATGGGATAATATTTTTGTCTGGTAAGCATACAATTAGCGTAGTCGATACATTTTAACATTTATCTTGTTAAATGTTTTCCTAGTATTTTGGCATACGTGGTTTTGTTATATTTTGTTTGTGGCATATTCAGTATATCTTAACCTTTTGAGTACCAGCGATGTGAATTACATTTTATTCTAGCTGCATTCAGACGATAGTATGCTGCTTAGGAAGGATCAGTGGTAGTTAAAAGGGTGGGTTGAGATAGTTTGAAGCCTTATTATTGCTAGAAGTCCTTCCTAAGCTGAATATAATCGTCTTAATATAGCCAGAGTAAAATTATAGCACACGTTGCTGGTACTCAACGGGTTAATATAATATCAGTATATTGGTAAACAATGGAGCATCTTGGTTGAGCCCAAGGATATTTTATCTCTTACTTTACTTATTATTTATCAACATACTCTACTCTCTTACTTTACTTATTATTTATCAGCATACTCTACTCTCTTACTTTACTTTACTTATTATTTATCAGCATACTCTACTCTCTTACTTTACTTATTATTTATCAGCATACTCTACTCTCTTACTTCACTTATTATTTATCAGCATACTCTACTCTCTTACTTTACTTATTATTTATCAGCATACTCTACTCTCTTACTTCACTTATTATTTATCAGCATACTCTACTCTCTTACTTTACTTATTATTTATCAGCATACTCTACTCTCTTACTTTACTTATTATTTATCAGCATACTCTACTCTCTTACTTTACTCCAACCATTGTTGTCATTTATGAACCTTCCATGTTTGGTCCTAATATTTCCTTAGAGATACAGTATTTGCCAACGGATTCCCCAAATGCTTCACAGACTCTCGTGTATTAGTAACACTTTACACAAAATTCGTGCTTCGAAAACTACAGTACATACACTAAGTAAAGCTCCAGTGAAAACAAGTTTCGCGACTTTTGTTGATCTAAGCAAAGCCTTTGATAAAATTGATCACATAAAATTGGGAAATAAGCTGCTATCTACAAATCTTCCAGTTGACATTGTGCTCATCTTGATGCACTATCTAAGAAACCAAAAAGCCTGTATTAGGTGGCAGGACACCTTCAGTGAATACCATTATATTGAGAGTGGTGTTAGACAGGGAGGTGTTTTGTCTCCATGTTTATTCAATTTTTATATGGATGCTATCATTGATGAGATTTCAAAACTTGATATTGGTTGTACTTTTGGTATTGATAGATTAAACATTGCTGCTTATGCAGATGATTTGGTACTTCTGGCTGGTTCAGTGAAGGACATGGACATTTTATATACAAACCTTTGTACTGCTATACATGATCATGGGTTAGTCATTTAATAGAGACAAATCGAAGTGTATGGTATTTAACCAAACTAACTCTCAACCACTTGATAAAATTACATTAAATCATAATGAATTGGAAATTGTTAAGAATCATAAGTATTTTGGTCATCATATTTTATTTTATTTTAAAGATTCCAAAGATGTTGAGGTCAGACTCAATAGTTTTTATGCATCTTTTAATAGTGTTTTAAGGAATTTTAAATGTGTGAATACTAATACTTTTATGTTTATATTTAATTCTTACTGCTGTCCTGATTACGGTCTTTCACTGTGGAGCAATGAGGCAACATTTAAATCGAGCATTTTTTAAACATTTGAAGTAGCATATAATAATTCCTTAACCCGGGAGCTGCGGGGAGACTCTTAAGAGTTCCCCCGGCGGACTGCGGGGAGACTCTTAAGAGTCAGAGAAAACAAAAATAAACTTTTGACATCGAAAAAAAAAAATATTATTTTTATTTTGTTATTTTTTTATTTTTGTTTGGCCCCTGGGCCATGCAAAATCTCAGTCCTCTACCTCCCCTCCTTCCCCACTTTCCTCCTCTCCTTCAGTTATCACCTATTTTCCCTGTTATTCCCTTATTCTGAGGTATATTTTCGTGCTAACATTAGCGAGTTGCAAGCAGGGCATTGTCATCAGTGTTAGCAAACGAGTGCAAGAGAGAGAGAGAGAATATCGATCGACTGTGTCTCAGTGGCCTTGGGGGAAATTGGCGGGAAATCAGCTTGCCTCACCCATACATTATACAACTCGCGGGCTATATCTCCGATTTTGACCATCCAAACGCTGTTTTCACTCGTTTTATTGTTGTTTCAGGTTAATACCTTTATAATCAACACATAATAGGCGCGTATGGATAAGTATTAATGCTATTAATGGTACAATGAATATTTTAGTGACGGAAACACCTCAAACACATGCGCACAGGGAGAGGTGTCTAATTACCCCCATGCGCAGCCGAGAGGTTAAAGCGTATGTGCGGGGCACCAACTTTTGCGAGCACACATATCACTGCCGAAAGGTGCAATCAACTTATATTGAAACATCTAACAGCACTGATTCAGGCTAGATTTTATAAGATAATTGGATTGCTCAGGGATCCTATTATGAGGTACAACATTCAAGGTTAACATTCAAGAGGTACAACATTCAGGGCTCTGGCCCTGCTCAAGAACTGTTTCTCCATCCCAAAACTCCAATACCTCCTGCGCACATCGATGACTTACACGAACAATGGCGGCCTCCAAGAATTAGACAGCATAATCCGAGAAGCAGTGACCAGCATCACCAACGTGGAATTTAAAGAACGGGCCTGGACACAAGCCACCCTTCCTGTCCGCCTCGGGGGCTTGGGCATACGGAGAGCCTCGGATATTGCCTCCCCAGCCTTTATCTCTTCCCTCATCGCGACCAACGACCTCGTATTGTCCATCCTTTATTCTAAACCCGGAATGACACTTAATGGGGACGTAACAGCAGCGATTAACACCTGGAAGGGAAGTACAGGAGTAGAGGAGGAGCCTCAGGGTACCTCCAGGAGCAAGCAGAAAGCGTGGGATACCATCTCGGCGAAGAAAACTCAAGAAAATCTCCTAACCAATGCAGACCAGGTTGCAAAAGCACGCCTCCAGGCAGCCGCCCGTTCGGAGAATGGCTTGTGGTTACACGCCATCCCCATCCCCCCTCTTGGAACTCACTTGGATGCTGAAGTGCTCCGGGTCGCCATCGCGCTCAGAGTGGGTGCGGCAGTTTGTCACCCACACACTTGCAAGTGTGATGGGAGGATGGATGCTCAAGGTCACCATGCCTTGTCATGTAATTACAACGCAGGCCGCCTGCCAAGACACTCTGCACTAAATGATGTCAGAAAACGGGCCCTGCAGAGTGCTAACTGTGCATCAATCCTCGAACCACATGGACTTCACAGAGAAGACGGCAAACGGCCAGATGGGATGACCACTTTCTCTTACAAGAATGGCCGGTGCCTCGTGTGGGATGCCACATGTGTTGACACTTTCTCCACAACCAACGCCGCCAGAAACGCCGACGAAGCAGGTGAAGCCGCCCGGATAGCAGAAAATAAAAAGCGAGAAAAATATCAAGCCATCGCCAGAATTCATCAGTTCGAACCCCTGGCATTCGAAACTTCAAGAGTCTTCGGCCCCACCACCCTTAAGATGGTGAATGAAATTGGCCATAAAATCAGAGAAGTTTCAGGAGAACCCCGGGAAACCCTCTGGCTCAAGCAAAGACTAGGGATGGCTATCCTCCGGGGCAATGCCACCAGCGTCATGAGCTCAGTTCGACAGGACTGGGTCATGCCACTGCGTGAGGCCCCGGCAGGAGTGGTGTATCCGTAGTCTTTCCACAGTAGGGTAAAACAAAACATAAATCTTATTTGTATGTAACATGCGTGATGCACATTAATAAAAGGGGATGTGTCGGATGGTTGAAAGCCACAGTTGCTCGCGCGTTTGGGGCTAGCAACACGTATTATGAAAAACATGCATCCTCCTTCATTCACTGTCCCCCCCCTTCACTCACTCAACCCCACAATTTGCCGGAGGATAACAGGTTTTTCACAATACGTAGACGGAGGTCTTTTAATAAATACATTCAATGGTTTAAGAATGGACTTTTCATGAAGAGAGTAACGACCTTGTTCAAAAGTGAGTACAGTGTCAATATAGAAAATAAGATTTTGATGTGTTGGCTTCCCGCGTTGCTTGGGTCCAGAGGCATGAGGATAGGCGGGGACGCTGTTTTTTTATTGCTACTAATTATTTTTAATAGCATCAAAGTGTATGCATATATTTTTTTCACATTTGTATGGCTACTTTTTACTGTTTTTACTTATGATTTTGAAATTCAAAAATGTTAATTATCAATATAATTCTGTACTAAAGATACTGCTTCGCTATTATGTTCATCACTTTAGTTTTTATACAGTATATTTTTAACCCGTTGAGCCCCGGCTAGTTATAATATTTTGTTCACCCAAGTCCCAAGCCATTTTCACTTCTTTTTTTTGTTTGCTAAAATGGAAGACAAGGATGAGAAATGAAAAAAAAAAAAAAAAAAAATCACCTCGGATATTTGTTTGGGGGGGGGGGAAGCCTCAAAAAAATGTGTTGAGCCAAAATGGAAGAGAATGGTGAGAAATGAAGAAAACACTAAAAAAAACTCACCTCGGTCATTTGGGGGTCGGGGGGGGGGGGGGTCGAAAGTTTGTCTCCCCCGCATGACCATCCGCCCGGGAGCACTAGGGTGAAAACTGAGTATGGCATTGTACGGCATACATCCTAAGGAGTGTCTCACATAAATCTCAAGCCTCTAGCTCCCATACGACCGGAGTAATGAAGGTTCAAAGTGGCGGTGAACTAAGGGTGTAAGGTATCCCCACTAAGCCCACCACCACCAGCCGCGCGGCTGTCTTGGCCCGCTCACACCTACCAGCCCGGCTCCCACACACACTACGGTACCTCCCCCTCCTATTCTCCCGCCATTTCCTACCTTACGAGCCACGTAACTGATTTTAATATGTCGGACGCACGTGATGCGTCTCTGGGAGTTGGTGATCAAACACTGCCGACGCATCACGTGCGACGCTGGGTCTCACTGGGTTAATAAATAAATAAATAACTAAAGTGTACGGAAGTTGCAATAGGAGAAGAACAGTGCGGTTTTAGGAGGGGAAGAGGGTGCGTGGATCAGATGTTTGCAGTAAGACAGTTATGCGAGAAGTATTTAGAGAAGCATAAGGAGATATTTTGGGCTTTTATGGACTTGGAAAAAGCGTATGATCGTGTGGAACGTGAAGCAATGTGGAAGGTGTTAAGGATTTATGAAATAGGAGGAAATTTGTTAGAAACAGTTAAGAGTTTTTATGAAGGGAGCAGAGCATGTGTGAGAGTAGGAAATGGTGAGTTGAGTGAATGGTTTGAGGTAAAGATAGGTTTGCGACAGAGTTGTGTAATGTCACCATGGCTGTTTAATATGTTTATGGAGGGAGGTGAAAAGGAGAACTATGGGAAGAGGATTGGGTTTAGTAGGAAAGAATGGTAGAGATTGGGAGTTGAATCAGTTGCTGTTCGCTGATGACACAGCATTGGTGGCGGATTCTGATGAGAAACTGCAGCGGGTAGTCAAAGAGTTTGGTGTGGTTTGTGGAAGGAGGAAACTGAAGGTGAACATCAATAAAAGTGTGTAATAGGGGAGAGCATAGGGTGAATCTAGATGTGAGGCTGGATGGGGAAATATTGGAACAAGTAGAGTGTTTTAAATATCTAGGAGGAATGATAAGCAGGAGTGGAGGTATGGAAATGGAGGTAAAACAGAGAGTGTGTGAAGGAAGGAAGGTTTTCGGAGCAATGGGAAGTATGTGGAAGACGAGAAATCTCGGAGTGAAAGTAAAAAGTGCACTGTATCAAGGAATTGTTGTGCCAACAGTGATGTATGGGGCTGAGACATGGGCTCTGAAGAAAAAGGAGAAAAGAGGGCTGGATGTGATGGAGATGAGCTGCTTGAGGAGTATGTGTGGAGTTACTCGTAGAGACAGATTGAGGAATGAAGAGATAGGAGAGTGGGGCAGCAGGAACATTTGTCAGCCAGAGTGGACAGAAGGGTGCTAAGCTGGTATGGTCATGTTGAATGAATGGGAGATGAAAGGCTTACAAAGAGAATATGTGAGTCAGGTACAAGGGGAGATAGAAGGGCAGGAAGACCCCCATTGAGATGGAGAGACTGTGTAAGAAAAGCTTTGGATGATAGAGGAATGACTATAGATCAGGCAGGGGAAGTGGTGGGGGACAGGAGTGAATGGAGAATGCTTGTGAATAGTTGAGTGAACACGTGGTCATTTGGAGTAAGGGGTCGAGCTTAAGTTGGACTAGATAATAGTCCATCAGGCGCCTGGCCCGGGGAGATGATTAATATGAAGGGTGCGCCTGGAAGTGTGGTGGGAGAGCTTGTGGCTTTGGCTCCGCTGCATGTCTGCCTGCCGAGATCGGAACCTCTCCGGGTGGTCGGGGGCCGGGCGAGTGCTGGAGCGACCTTGGTGACCCTGGTCTATGGGTCTTCTGGGTGACCTGGATGTGTGTGAGTTTGTGCTTTTTATCTGTGTTTATTTGTTGTTTTATGTTGTTTTTGTGTTTTCCCTGTTCTTGCTCTGTCTTGAATCGGCTACCCCCAAAGTGGGGATTGGGCCTGAGCATATAGATAGATAGATAGATATTTTTAATGTTTTTGCTCTAAAAGTGGTTTTATTACAATTCAGTAGTATGATCATTGTCGCCTACAATGTTGTTAAAGATACTGCTTCACTATTATGTTCATAACTTTAGGTTTTATACAGTATATTTTTAATACAGTGTACTGCTTTTGCTCTAAAAGTGGTTTTAATACATTAGTATGATCATTGTGGCCTACAATGTTATTTACATGTATATATTATAATCTATTATAATTTTTAGCTTCTTATAAATTACCATACTATGACACCTTATTTTGTTTTAACGACTTGCTTTTAATATAATTTCTTACAATTCCTTTACAAGAACCAGTATACATTTAATGTATCCTTTTTTATTAATGTTGCACACTACTATACCTTTAAAGACTTATTTTATTATATCATTTATGTCATTCTTATTTACAACAAACAGTATATTAATAATTACTTCCTTTTTATTTTGTTATATAGGCTATATTGTTTTGTTTTTTTGACAACTCTTTCATTACTTTTATGATACAACAACTTGTTAAAGGATTTCATATACTACAATACTCTATTATGATATTTTCAGTGATACACGGTAACCTACTTAAATGTCAAGTATTACCTTAATTTACATATATTTGAATGTCTATCTCGGAGTTATATATTTCTGCAAGCTTCTTAATAAGCCTGTTTCAATGTGTTAATGTACAGTACATATATGTAATTTTTGTAAAAAATTATGAAATAAAGCCGATTGATTGATTGATTGATTGAGTACATCTTGTTCTACAAGGGACTGGAGGTCCCGAAAAGGGGCTACAATCCTGACGTTATTCTTGACTTACAGTGTGCTGGCTTAATAATCCAATAGGGTTGAAAGCCTGTGAAGTCCTATTTTACCTAACTAAATCCATTCTTTTTGAGGGACAGAGGTTCTCGAATAGGTATTCTTGGATTACAGTGTGCCTCTAAGGTCCTTTTTTAAGGGGGAGGTAGTTGCTTTTTCTGGACCCCTTTCTCCCTCATGTTTATACATATTAAATTTGATATTTTAAGACGTTCGTTCCATTAGTTAGGCGATTTTTAGACCTTTCACCCCATTTACTTGTCAATATTAAGACCTTTCGTGTCATTTAGGTGTCGATTTTTTCCTGGCTAGCGATAGCAAGTCTGTATTTTTAAAAGGAAACGGCCTTCGGCCGGGACATTTTTCTACCGAAAAATTTACAAATGTATCTAGAAAGGGGGTCTAGGGGGTGTTTGTTTTAAGCATGATGGAGGTCTAGCTAGGAAGCTAAAACATATATAAATAGATCAATATATAGCGCAACAAAAACAAGTACTACCTCTTTAACTAACTCTTCTTTTCACTTGTGCCGAGATTAGCCTCAAGAGCACAGCCGAGTCCCTCCTCACACACCAGGTCCGACCTACCCGAGGGACCCACGAATCATCCACGAAATTTAATCATCTACGAATCAACTGATCTGTATTATTTACCCCTTCTGTACCGTCGACGTGTTTTACATTTTATTATTGCTACTGATTTTGTGAAGCTTACGAAGGATCTGTGGTAGTACAAAGTGTTAAGCGAGATAGATCGATTATTTTGTGCAGCTTACGAAGGATCTGTGGTAGTACAAAGTGTTAAGCGAGATAGATCGATTATTTTGTGCAGCTTACGAAGGATCTGTGGTAGTACAAAGTGTTAAGCGAGATAGATCGATTATTTTGTGCAGCTTACGAAGGATCTGTGGTAGTACAAAGTGTTAAGCGAGATAGATCGATTATTTTGTGCAGCTTACGAAGGATCTGTGGTAGTACAAAGTGTTAAGCGAGATAGATCGATTATTTTGTGCAGCTTTCAAAGGATCTGTGGTAGTACAAAGTGTTAAGCGAGATAGATCGATTATTTTGTGCAGCTTACGAAGGATCTGTGGTAGTACAAAGTGTTAAGCGAGATAGATCGATTATTTTGTGCAGCTTTCAAAGGATCTGTGGTAGTACAAAGTGTTAAGCTAGATAGATCGATTATTTTGTGCAGCTTACGAAGGACCTGTGGTAGTACAAAGTGTTAAGCGAGATACATTGATTATTTTGTGCAGCTTACGAAGGATCTGTGGTAGTACAAAGTGTTAAGCGAGATAGATCGATTATTTTGTGCAGCTTACGAAGGATCTGTGGTAGTACAAAGTGTTAAGCGAGATAGATCGATTATTTTGTGCAGCTTACGAAGGATCTGTGGTAGTACAAAGTGTTAAGCGAGATAGATCAATTATTTTGTGCAGCTTACGAAGGATCTGTGGTAGTACAAAGTGTTAAGTGAGATAGATCGATTAAGCCTCTTTATTGCTGTAGGCCCTTCTTTAACTGACTAAAATTGTCTAATAGTAGCCAGAATAAAGTTAAAAGTACGTCATCGGTACGGAGGGGTTAAGGGGGTAGTGCTTGGTTTTTGGTCTATATATTTAGTTATTAATATATTTGTTGAGTTTCCTCGCTAGACCTCTATCAAGCTTAGAAAAACACCCCCTAGACCCCCTTTCAAGATAAATGTGAAAATATTTCGGTAGAAAAATATCCCGGCCGAAGGCCGATTCCTTCTAAAATTAGAGGCTCGCTTTTGCTTGCCAGGAAAAATAATGACACCTAAAGAGCACGAAAAGTCTTAATATTGACCAAAAAATGAGGCGAAAGGTCTCAAAATCGCCGAACTAACGGAACGAACGCCTCAAAAACTAATATACTAAACACGAGGGAGAAGGGGGTCCAGAGAAAGCGAATACTACCCCCTTAAATGTGGTTAGTTAAGAATTTTGCGCAGTTTGGTCAGCTTTCTCGTCCTTTCTCTCCTTGCATTTGTCCATAAAATTCAGAGTTGCCTTTTTTATGTTGAAGGGACTGGAATTCTCGAAAAGGGGCTCCAGTCCTGACATTATTCTTGACTTACAGTGTGCTGGCTTAATAATCCAATAGAGTTGATAGCCTCTGAAGTCCTATTTTAACTAACCAGCTTTTGTGTTAGTTTGTTTCCTCTTCACCTTGTGTTAGTCTCATTATGCTTTGACATACTGTACTGAACATTATGTTTAGGGGGTATTACTCGCTTTTTATGGACCCCCTTCTCCCTCATGTTTCGCATATTTGTTTTGAGGTTTTATGACGTTCGTTTCATTAGTTTGGCGATTTTGAGACCTTTCGCCTAATTATTTTTTGGTCAAGACCTTTCGTGCCCTTTAGGTGTCGATTTCTTTCCTGGTGAGCGAAAGCGAGCTTCTAAATTTAGAAGGAACGGGAAATTGTTCTACCGAAAAAGGTACACATTTATCTTGAAAGGGGCTTAGAGTTTTTGTTTGTCTAAGCTTGATGGAGATCTAGCGAGGAAACTAAAGAATAAATACAAAAATAAATATATAGACCATAAACCAAGCACTACCCCCTTGATTTCTACTTCATAATAAGCCTCCTTGTGTACCAGACATTAGGATAACACATTGGATCATAATATTACCATAACGATACAACTTTAATTATTTGAATCACACAAAATAGGTTTAGCAATTTAATTTTGTTTTAATAATTAAGTACTGTTGAAATGTTATAATCTAAGATGCTGGCGATTACGCTGGTGATTATATATATATATATATATATATATATATATATATATATATATATATATATATATATATATATATATATATACAGGTATTTATATATACTATATTGTAAGCAGTTTTCTGAACCGGTTTCCTGATGATGATATATATATATATTTACATGTGTTGGTATATTAGGTATATTAAGTGTTTGTGCAAGAAGCTGTTTAACGTATCTATATGTTGATGCCTTACTAAAATTCCTAGTCTGCCGAGTACAGATGGGGCGAGAGCGCTGCCACATGAGCTGAGCCGCTGAGGGTGGCTGCTTGGCTCAGTTTAACAGTTATTCCCCAGCACTGTGAGAGACTGGACGTGCGCGTTCCGTTGCTCAGTCTCCTCCGTGAATCTCGGAGAACAATCGTGTGTGGTGCAATTGCTGAACACGTTTGTAAAATAGACAAAGATTGGAAGCATGGAAATTATACAATATCATCTATTGTGTTAGTCAATTTCACTTCAAATTGGTTGTTTTCCCACTGTTTAGGACGGATTATATGAAGTGTACTCACAATTTGAAGACATCAACTATAATGCACCAAATATTTGCATACCATACTTAACCAAATTATAGAATTTCAACCATAACCAGACAAGAAAGGTACACATCAACGACAACGATGGTTGGAGTAAAGTAAGAGCATAAAGTAATTTGGATCGAGGAAAAGTAAGCAAAATACAACAAATCCAAGCATACTAAATTACTAGGAATACATTTAACAACATAATTGTTATAATTAATCTCCCGTCACTACGCTAATGTTATGCTTACCGGACAAAAATATCATCTCATTACCTCCGACATTCAAACACCTAATTGAAAAGCGAAAATTAATCACATCTCTGCTTTATATATATATATATATATATATATATATATATATATATATATATATATATATATATATATATATATATATGTATATATATAATATTGCTTTGAGTATTGTTTGCATGTGTGAGGAGGTTCCACCCATACCACAGTTCTCGAAATGGTAGAGTCAAGAGCATTTTGTCGCTATTACAATAGTCAATGCTTCGAGCTCAATGTGTCCAGACATTTTGACTCTAACGTACCTTGAATTTGGCTCTCTACCAGTCTTTCAACTTTTTGGGGAAACACTTGTAACAAGCATCTTTGCCTTTTCTATTTGTTATACACATAGGAAATAGCCTATATATATTTATATATACATATACATATATATATATATATATATATATATATATATATATATATATATATATATACTAGAGGAGGTGTGGTGAAGTGATCTTACCACGGACTGGTAATCCAATGGACCCGGGTTCGAATCCCGATATGTCAATAGGAAGATATTATTGGAATGGAATTTGTGCTGTACCTATCTAGTATCAGTGCATTACTACAAAGCCCACCGAAACGCCAAATAAATACCCTCAGATTTCCCTGATTAAATAGCACTGTATAATTATTCCCATATTCAAAATATGTTACAGGGGAACAATGCCTAGTGAGTTCATTGCTCTATAGGTGGCGTTCTGAGAGTGAGACAGTGAAGTACTGGAGCAAGGCCGCTTTAGAGATGGGGCTGCTTCGAGCCATGAGTGGGCAACAAAGCTCCATGCATCCTGCTAATGCAAGATACAGAGGCTGGTTGCAGCTAATCTCACCACCTAGACTGGAACGAGACCTCACAGGCTTCACCGTTCAATGATTAGCGATTGAATGTACAGGCTCTCAGCCTATGCCCGAGAGGGAGTAGTTGAAATATAGAAGGAATTTTATATATATATACAGTATATATATATATATATACTAGCAGGGGTACCCGGCGTTGCCCGGGTAATCACCATAATCACCATCACTACTACCACCACTACTACTACCATAATCACCATCATCACCACAATCATCACAATACTACTACTACCATAATCACCGGCCTCGACCTCCCTGTGCCTCATTAAACGGCGACCTCGATTTCGGCCGCTAAATGACCTCCGATTTTGGATCTGACCTCATCCGTAACCCCATTTTGGGGGGCTGCGAACAACTTTCGTTCCATACACCTTTTCGATCGGAGGCCTCCTGCCCCAAACGGCCATTTTTTTTAATTGTTTTCAATTTGTTTTCAATTTCGGCCTCGAAACGACCTCTGGTCGTGGCCTCGCCCCCTCTATAACCTGACCCAGGTCAATTGACACCCACATGCAAAGTTTCAGCTCCCCAGGTCCAAAACTGCAGCTGCCTATTAAGAACACACACACACACACACACACACACACACACACAGACAATCGAAAATATTATATAGATATATATATATAAATATATAATTATATATATATATATACAGGGTGTCCCAGGAGGAAAGGGCATAACTTTGGGAAATGATAGAACAACGCATTCTAAGCATACAATGTTCAATAACAAAAAGTCCAATTCTCAACCGTTATAAAGATAATGAAGGTTTAAGTTAGTGTCCTCCCCCGCATCACTGTAATGGACTCTCCCATGTTAAATCATTTCTAGCTGGTACAAAGTGAACTAATATGTCTATAATCATTTTGCAACTTACATAATTATAGTATCATTATAATAACATGGTAAAATAAGTGGAGAAAGATGGAGGTGTGGTAGGCACTAGGACAGCTAATACAGCCTTATGGGGAAATACTGAAGAAAATGCCATTTTCAACATGCAATATCTCGATACCGGTCGAGATTTAGAATATTTCGTATAGAAGATTTTAGGCTTAGAATATTTTGTTCTATCATTTCCCAAAGTTATGCCCTTTCCTCCTGGGACACCCTGTATATACTGTGTATATATATATATATATATATATATATATATATATATATATATATATATATATATACTGTATATATATATATTGTTATGCACGTTTATAATAAAACGTGAGATAGTGTGATTGCGATTTCCACTTTGGAAATCTGCACTAATCGTCAACTGAAATGCCTCTCTACTGGGCAAAGATTAGCCTTAGCTCTTTATATAGCACTCTAGTAATAAGCAATGAACACAAAATACACATAAGAGGTTTTAACAGGTTTTATTCCTTAATAACTAGGGTACAATCTCAATATGTCTCTGGAAATAATAATCATAACATTCGGAATAATAGCGTTACGACTGAACAATGAGTGATAACAATAGCGGATAAATCTCAAATCACAATATATATAGTCCTGATATAAATATACAAGCTCTCAAATATGGCTTGGCAAAAGGGTAAATAATAGTTGCTGCGAGGTCAATAGCGTAGCACTGATAAGTATGGACAATAGGACAGTATTTGATTTATAAGCGAATAATAAGTCTATGCGACCTGGACAGATAATTAAATGGAATAAACTTAAAGAGTCATATATATGAATTAGAAACTCATGAACTTGTATAAATATAATAGTCAGAAAATATGTGACTGAGGAGTAAATTACTTGTGACTTGAACTAATCACTATTGGGCTTGTACCCTGATGATACGTAGCGTAGCATATAAAATAAGATCTGAGTAAGCGTTCATGTTTACGTGTAATATGTATGGATTTATTCCACGGATAACATTTGTATATTTCTACATTAGCAAATACATGAGCCTGTATTCGTAGAATTATATAAACGTTTTCCGCCCGATAGAAGTGTATAATGTTCTCCCTAAGCAGAGCATCGCATAAAACCAATGAGGGAAGAATGGACAATCTTTGATTATTACGTTAATTATTAGTGAAGCTTATCATACCTTGGTCTAGACCCTCACAACAATGATCATTACCATTACAAACAGAATGAACACTTACATGATTTATGTAGAGAGAGAAGGCACTGGTAGAGTTCTTGTGAGCACTGAGTGTAGCTGTAGTTGTCTCAACACTTTAACTACAGGAACTAGGATTTCACACCTCCTAGGTAGAATCTGGCCCAAATAGCTGTAGGTCACGGCGGTCTCTCTCTCTCTCTTTCTCCTTGGCTCGACACCACACAATTTGTCACAATCCACGATGAGTCTGGCGGAAGATAAAGAATCCCCTACACTTGGAATACTGAGAGTATTAACAGGCATAGCCAGACAAGACAAAAGCAAACTATCTGGAATCGTGAATGGGTACAGTGATGCAAACGAAGTCTGGATAGTGTTATCAAAGTTTGCATCGAAAGTACTAGAGTCACCTAATATGCTCTGATCAAAGGGTGATTCAACCAATAAATAAATCTCATTCCCGGGATATAATACCGCATCCTGAGAAAGACTTGAGTGGCTGGTTTTCGCAAAGTCTGGGGTTTCAAATGTAGGCTCGCATAGAACAGGGCTTGCAATTGAACTGTTTACTGGGCTCCCTATAAATGGATGCGGATCACCAAGACTTTTACCTTTGGTATTCCTTAATTCCAAACCCAAAGTGATAGTTGAAGCTATGGGCTGAAGGCTTAATTTTCCTATGCTCAATGTGCATAGTGATTCTGATTTGGTCGGCACCAGGAGGGCCGGGCTCTGGGGCAAAAGGGACATGGGGGAACCCCAGATTGTCTTGGTTATCTTCGAGCCGGTCGTATTAAGTCCGTCTTTCATTTTTCTATCACCTGTGGATGAGGGCGGAAGCATTTGATCGTAAATTTGGGGTAGTAGGTGACTTGGGAGAGAAGTTATGTCTGATGGGTGATGATAGTCGATTTTGGCTTTACTCGATTCATGTTTATTTTTGCTAGGGTTACTGGGGTGATTTTTTTGGGAGGAAAGGCTGTTATGCTTCTTTCCTTTCTCACTGTTCGAATCACTATATTGCACAGGGGCACACTGAAGAGGTTGGTACAGAATTTCCATAGATTCGTTGTGATCCACGTGTGAATTAGGGCGGCTAGGACAGTCCCTGCTTAAGCTGGTGTTTTCTATGATCACTGGGGTTTTAGCATAGTCACCCATCTTTATTGGAACCTGATTTTCTTGATGGTGAGGGTATGATGGGGGGCGCCGTTCCACATTGCATATCTGTTGAATGGTAGCAATACGTAGTGGTGTTGCTGAGGTGGCGTTGTTTGTCGTTTGGTGGTGGTGGGGAATGCTTGGATTATTTTCTTCCCGTCGCATGTCATATATATGAGGAGGTCCGTGCCAGAGGGGCCAACTCGCCACATTTTCAAAAACAGCGCTCTAGCCGGTTCCCGCTCCGTGAAATTCTTGGGAATCATCTGGCAAAAAAAAACATCCGACTTTCGTCCTTATAGCAACTGCACATAGGGTTGAGCGTCCCTTGTTTTTGCCGTTTGGCAGACCGTTTATGGGTGTGAATCTGGGTAGACAGAGGGGCCAACTCGCCAACGCGCTCAGCCAATGACAGCGCGGCTACGATGTGGGGAATTAAATGGCCGCCCGCCCGACCACTCACAGGCGCTGTACGAGACGTGCTTCAGTAGTCACGCTCAAACCGAGTTAGAGTCAACACACGAGTGACTACCTCCGCTACTTTAAACATCAATAACTCCAAACTCTACTCGTGGCGAGTTGGCCCCTCTGGCACGGACCTCCTCATATATACAATGTTTATGAATGTTTATTGTAGTAAAGTTCAAGATTTTGAGAATTTCATCCACACTCGCATCGATAATAAGTATTATAGATATCATAATTATAGTTTAGAGACTAACAATGCTATAATGTAAAAACAATTAGTGCAAGGGGAGGTGTGGCGGAGTGGTCTTGCTACTGGACTGGTAATCCAATGGACCCGGGTTTGAATCCAAATATGCCAATATGTCAATGGGAAGATATTATTGGGACGGAATTTGTGCTGTACCTAGTATCAGTGCATTACAACAGCACACCGAAATGCCAAAAAAATACCCTCATTGTACCCTGATTAAAATAGCATTGTATGAATATTCCCATATTAAAAAAAAATGCTACAGGGGAGCAATGCCTAGTGAGTTAATTGCTCAATAAGTGGCGTTTTGAGAGTGAGGGTCCGAGTGTGGGGAATGAGACAGTGAAGCGTAGAGGCGAGGCGGCTTCAGAGATGGAGTTGCTTCGAGCCGTGAAGCTTCGCATGTCTCACTCCCTAGACTGGAGCAAGACCTCACAGGCCTCACCGTGTTCAGCGGTAGAGTGTAAAGGCTATCATAGAATATAGAAAAAAAAAAAAAATCAAACGCAATTTCAACATCGCTACCCTAAATATTATAGTGTGCCGGTATGCAAATACTTACCCTTCCATTGATTTTACAAAAGGAAGTGCGTTTTCAAGATTGAGAAAGACATTACCAATATGTTGATGCAGTGAGATAACCTGAATATGTTGTTGGAAAATAGTCCCGTAATATACTTTATTGAAAATATATATACAGTAAATCAGTTGATGAGTTTCATCTCATAAAATAGAACATTATCGCATAAAATCAAAACAAAATATTTACCGATAAAACATCTCTTGATACTGCCTGACTTATAAAACATCTCTTGATACTGCCTGACTTATAAAACATCTCTTGATACTGCCTGACTTATAAAACATCTCTTGATACTGCCTGACTTATAAAACATCTCTTGATACTGCCTGACTTATAAAACATCTCTTGATACTGCCTGACTTATAAAACATCTCTTGATACTGCCTGACTTATAAAATTGCCAGTTTGTGCCAAATTTCGTACAGAATGTAAGACACCAGGAACTGTTCTCATTAAAACTATCCCAAGAGTGTGAGGATTTTAAAGGTGACAGTGTGGGTGGTGTGGGAGAAAGAGAGATGCGGATGTGGAGGTGGGATGTGAGGGCTGGTGGTGATGGTGGTGGTCTAGTGGTGTTGTTCCTGTTGCTACACCTAACCTGCTGCTGTCTAGCCCACTACCACAGACCTCACAACAATGGTCAGTGCACTCATATTGGATGTTGATACCTTTACTATCAAGAACATGTCTTAATCATGTGTGATCCAAATATGTTGGAACCATATTGAATACTAACCCACCAAATATTCTACCACAACATCTAAATAGTGATGCAAGTTGAAGATTGGCTTTAAGTTCATATTATACTCTATACGTTAAAGCATGTCTTGACAGTATATATACAGGGTGATATTTTCTATGTGTTGCAAATATTAGTTTGCTATAAATGTACATAAGGAGTCTGTAAAATGCTATGGGTATGGTTCACGGTCAGTTTCATAGGATAAACGTTACACATAGTATGACTGTGTTGGTGGTGTAATGCTTTAGATGTGTATGTTCTGGCTGTGGTGTCCTGAGTTCGAATCCCGGGAAGATCATATGCTTTTATTAATATATTCAACTACCGTACATTGGGGTTTGTAATGGAGGATTAATGTTAAGAACGGGGTGTTCCTTAATACTAACCTGTGGCAAATAAATATTAGAGATATCTTAATTTGGTAAACATGTAACATTATCACAACCTTGTCGTATTGGACTGTCCTTGATATTTGTAAATTGTTTATCACATTCATTTTTAGATATCACAATAGCGAATAAAGTACCAGGTATTTAAATGTGTTGGTCATCAATAAGTAGAACTGTCATAATTGATGAAGATGTCGAAGTAGGCATATTTGCAATCAGATGCGTAAAATAGAAGTAAATATGATTTACCCTACATAGTATTACACATAATTCTAATATTTGTTTTGTATTTCGACCTAACGGAGAAAATGTACACACTATTGTCCTGATTTTACTAAATGCGGATGGAATATTGCCGAAAAAAGCGTCGAATGAGGCCGTCTACCAACACGACACACGTATTTCAGTAGGTTTGAAATTAATACAAATATATTATCATTAGGTTCAGGGATATTTCGTAGCGAGATCTGTCTGTATGATCTAGGTCCCATTAATATTCTTTCCTCTCACTTAACTATTAGGCTACGATAGTGCAGTTAGGAATATGTACATGATTAGATAAATATCCAGTGTTCGAGAATGGACAATAAGTCGTTGGCTTGTGCATAAAACTTTAACTGTCTTGATGGAGTAATGGTCAGAGTGTTTAAAAGTCTGTGTCTGGTAACCCAGGTTCGAATCCCGGTGGATCACATGCGTTCATTAATGTCATTGGAGGTGTTTGGTGTTGGAGTGAAATTAATGTAAATAGATAAAAGTGTACTAGAAAAATACTGCCACTATTATTATGAATTGTATCGGAATCTTTGAATTGCCCTACAACTTAAGAGAGCTCTGTGCTCCTTACCTAAATTTGTATTTGACAATGCAAAATGATCGTCCATAAATGTAGCTCCGTTACAGATATATGGCTTAACATTTTGTATTAACCCTCTCCGTCATCTATGACTCGATCGCGTCATATGGCGGTATGCCCAAGAGTATCATATGACGCGATCGTGTCATATGAACTTAGTGAAATAGCTCAAAAATGCACAAGCCAACGACTTATTATCCATTCTCGAACACTGGATATTCATCTAATCATGTACATATTCCTAACTGCACTATGGTAGCCTAATGGTTAAGTGAGAGGAAAGAATATCCATGGGACCTAGATCATACAGACAGACCTCGCTACGAAATATCCCTAAACCTAATGATAATATATTTTTGTTAATTTCAAACCTACTGAAATATGTGTCGGTAGACGGCCTCATTCGACGCTTTTTTCGGCAATGTTCCATCCGCATTTAGTATAATCAGGACAATAGTGTGTACATTTTCTCTGTTAGCTCAAAATACAAAACAAATATTGGAATAATAAGTTTATGACGCAAAATCGGGTCATATGGAGCTCAGTAAATTAGGTAAGTTAGATCAGAATCTGTCAGTTGATGGCAACCCCAAATTCCTTAGACTTCTACAGGTCCCTCAGTGTAAGAAAGAGTGTTGTGGGGGAAATACAGGCGCTCTGCCAACCCATAACTAAGTTAATATAATATGATGGAGCGGGTTAAATAGATGGAGTGTAAATGAGTTCACACATCGGCTGCAATGTTTGTGTAGGACATTGTCTGAAGAATAATAGTTATATGTTTAAGGGGGGTTTCCTGCCTTGTTTCTCTTCTTTTCTCTCTTTCTCTGGCTTGTATCCATTCGACCCCATTCAGCCAACTGTTTTAAGGCATTGATCCACATCCAGGTGTCGACTTATTTCTATCGCGAGGCAGCATTGTATGGAGAAATCCGGCTTCGCCAGGATTTTTTTTCTATCGAAAAATTTACTTTTTCAGCCTGCTCTCAAAAAAATTTAAACAAATATACTGGCTCGCGGAATAAAATCGACACCTGGATGGGGATAAACGTCTTAAAACAGTAGGCTGAATGGGGCCGAATGGATACATCCCAGAGAGAGAGGGAGAGAGAAAAAACGAAAAGGTGGGCCCTCTTAACCCCAGTTCTTGAGCAACATGATGTGCGGGAGTTGTTGGAATAAATATTATGCTTGGGTCGGTACAGTTTGAATCATAATTACTGTTTTTCGAATAGCTATTATAATGTAAAACTTGCAAAATAAACAAACCAAAATGAGGACAAGACAATATAAAGGCACAAAACTAATCAAAGTCGCTATGGGGAAATAATATATATTTCAGAATCTGTGTTATTTCTAGCTAAGCTGTATTCTGTTGCGGGTGCCCAACCCCAAAAGGGGTTGAAATAGGGGAGCTATCCCCCCCCCGCTAAAGGCGGCTTTCTACGGCCTTTCCTAGCTGATGCTGAGAGGATTGGGTTCTAGTCATGTGGTGATGGGCTGGTCTATCAGAGTGAGAGCTGAGCAATCACTGCCATACCCATAGCTTACTCTGACTATTCCTTTAACTTATATATTTTCTAGATCTCAAGTGACGGCGTCTCTTCCGCGGATTGACCTCCCAATCTACCAAGATTGGAAGCCAAAGCGTCACATTTTTCCCTTGCCCCTCAACTTTCTCTTCATAATTGCTGAGGGGCACAGGGCCCTGGGTGGGGCTTTGGTTTCCCGGGCGTTTCCGCACCCTCCTCAGCTCCCCGCCATGGAGTGGCTTCGGTCACCCAGGCTTTATTGTGGTCGGCGGGGAGGGTTCTGTGGGGGCACTCGGTTGTGGCCTTGGAATTGCTCGGGGCCTTGGGGCTGTTCGGCCAGGCAGCTTGGGGAACAACAACAACAACAACAACAACAACTGAACCAAAATTAATTCTAGAATCTAAGACGAAAGTGTCTGCAAAGTTCAGTTTGAGTTTATCACAAGATTTCCAGGATCCTACATTTCATTATTTGGTGCAATCGACCCATGTGTGTGTGTGTGTGTGTGTGTGTGTGTGTGTGTGTGTGTGTGTGTGAGAGATTATTTTTGTATTCAAATATGAGTTTATGAGTGTAGGTGTGTTCGTGTGTGTGTGTCTGTGCCACGTCCTTGATATGTATATTCCTAACTGTGCCCTTATGGCTACATAGAATTGTATAGCATATTTGGATAGAGTAACTTGTAGATTAAGTAACCTGTGGGTATTATGGTTAGTGGGTAACCTTTAGTTGCCAAATTGTATGTATGCGAATGTATCAGATATTAATTACCCTTACCATAATAACCTGTTGATAATATAGCTTTGGCTGCCGTGACCTATTTCCGAAATTACCTGAAACTAACATTTTAGAGCAACATTACTTTGGCTAAAACGACCTGTGAACAAAATATCCTCTTATTAAAAATTGGTTTGCTTGTGTCCAAAATAAAACCACCCAAAAACTGTCCAAGAAATATTTCAATTTAAGTCAGAATATCCAAGTACACAACGTCGAACTTCGCCAAACAAGTTGTGGAGAAATTAAATACTGTACGAGTCGAATCATTAAAGGCTATATTTAGTGGTATAGAACCACAGAATATGAGGACATACGCACGGTCATGCCACACATCAGCTCACCTAAGCAATATGATTACAAATATAGTGTTTCAATTATTATCACCCACAGCAATATCATAATACCTATTAATAACCAAGAGGTATAATTAGTGTCGTACCAGGTTTTTTACTGGGGTTTAATTTTTTTTTTTTTTTAAAGACCTCCGTCTACGTATTGTGAAAAACCTGTTATCCTCCGGCAAATTGTGGGGTTGAGTGAGTGAAGGGGGGGACAGTGAATGAAGGAGGATACATGTTTTTCATAATACGTGTTGCTAGCCCCAAACGCGCGAGCAACTGTGGCTTTCAACCATCCGACACATCCCCTTTTATTTATGTGCATCACACATGTTAAATACAAATAAAGTTTATGTTTTGTTTTACCCTTCTGTGGAAAGACTACGGATACACCACTCCTGCCCGGGCCTCACACAGTGGCATGACCCAGTCCAGTCGAACTGAGCTCATGACGCTGGTGGCATTGCCCCGGAGGATAGCCATCCCTAGTCTTTGCTTGAGCCAGAGGGTTTCCCGGGGTTCTCCTGAAACTTCTCTGATTTTACGACCTATTTCATTGGACAATGGTAGGTTCTTACTTGACTGGAGAAACTAAAGCCAAACTACACATGCACAAAAGTTGTGAAGGATAAATATAATATATACTGAATACACACATGAGAGTCCTTTTAATGATCACTTAGTACACAACACAATAATACACCTTATACTGATAAATGAAATAATCACAATAAAATATGCGTAGCACGGGCGAGGATCCACGACAGACCTATAGAATTCACTTAGCACTCCTATTCTAACACTTGCGTAGACTTCGGAGATACACTTAATTAGCATTGGTGGTTGAAGTAATATAACTCCCTCAACACTCCTATTCTAACACTGAGTAGATTTGGAGATACTGGCACTGGTGCCTGAAGTGTTGATAGCTGAGTCCTTTCTCTTGGTCCTGTTGAGCCGCTTAGGTGGTCCTGCCATGTGGTAAATGGGGTAGGGATACAGATGGACTAGTTGGTTTGGGACCTTTAATAGTAGTTCCTTATGTTATGACACAGGGTGCATACTACCGGATGAACGCAAGCATGAACTTAGACATGTCTTAAGCTACGGCTGCTCGACTAACCTGACCGTTATACTAGTCGTTGGTGAAGTTCTGTTTCGGTACTCTTGGTGTGGGGTCTTTAATACAGAGTCGCTCGTGTCATGACAGAGTAACTAGATATCGGGCTAACGTGGGGAAGAAGTAAGATCATGATCGTACTAACTTTCCCAATCTGCCTCTGACCTTTATATGTGTTCAAAGAACCCAGGGGTCGGTTGTTAAGCCTTTCTACAAGCATATGTCCTCGACCATGGCTCTGGCCAAATGCAGTATGGACTTTATATGCAGAATGCCAATAGTTAGGCGGTGTCTCGCAAAGTCCGAACTATAAGAGACGTCTTACCATTGCAAGGACTTCTTTAAGAGTTTTTGGAGAGTACTGAATTGATCTTGAAAGTCTGTTTGTGGCATGCCCTCGGTGCTACTCTCAGTGTTAAAACTTGCAGCCTAAAAGAGATCCAAATGTTATTCCTACACATTGGTGTGGAAGCACAAAAGTTCACTAGTAGGGTAAAGAACTCTCAAACAATAAGGTAGACAGCCATGGCACGAATACGCGAATGAGTGAGAGGATAATTTTTAGGCTCAAAACTTAGATGCAAGTAGTGTGAGTCCTCAAATTGCTGACTCTACCTTGTTTTCGTCGAGATGGTCATGGCGTGTGCTGATATGTCCCAGGGCTGGTATTCGGAGGTCAGAAGGTCATAGGTGCGGAGGGGGGGGGGGGGGGGGGATTAGAGGGTTGAGATAGGCCCCTTATAAATTTCCGCCCTGATAGTGGGAAACCTGTGCGGAAGAGAGGTGCATCTGGAGGGGGGAGATTTGAGTATGCTGCCCCTCGCTCATTTGATTATATTTGGCTTTCCTCTCTTGTTTTCCGGAAGTGTTGATAGTTATTCTTATTGTTTGTCCTGGGCTGGATGGCAGAGCATGGTTTATGGTGGTAATTCTGGCTTCTCGAGTGTTGAGGTGGGGCGGGGATAGGTGTGGTTTTGAGTGGCCTTGTTGACCTCCTTCCTTCGTCTTCTCGTTTGTTTGTGGTGTAGGTGGCTCTTTGGTGTTGAATTGTTGAGGCGATTCTTCTTTTCCTTTTGTTGTTTGTTTCCCTTTTCCTTTTCTCTTTTCTTCTGTGGTCGCCCTGGGTGTTGTGGTTTGTTCTCTTCTTTGTTGTTTTGTGTTTCTTTTTGCCTTGCCGGTATTCCCGTTCTTCCTAGCCGTTTTCTTTGGTGGGGTATTTTCTGTGTTCTTTCTTCCTTTTATCGTGGTCTCTCCTTCTACTTCCATTCTTCTCTTTTGGTTCCGGCTGGTCTGTTGTGGCATGGTGGTGATCTTTATTTCGGGTATTTTAACCCTTTCACGCATGTGTGGGAGCAAGGGTTGCCGATTAGCAATCATAAATAGAGTTCTCTCAATCTTATAGTTACCTCTCCAAAATTAGTTTTCCACCCACAACTAACTCAAAGACAACTGCAAAGGTTGAAGTAACTACACTAAAGGTTTCTAAACACCCCTGATGGTCACAAAGGCTTTAAAGTATCTCAGAATAGGCTCAAATCGTGTCCTGTGCGTGAAAGGCTTAGTTAGTTTGTAGCACAATGAAACAAAAAAATCCAACCAAAATACAAATGGTAACTCCTAACTCTTAAACAAGTCTTCGTGTCGATGATAATGTCGAAGTCTTATGTGAAATATTGCAGGCAATTTGGTTTATATGTTGTTCTTCATTCGTTCTCTATTTCCAGGATTCCGAATATTGGAAAGTGTGTATTAGGGTTTCCTCGTAATTGACTAAATAACGGGCTGACTAGCAAAAATCGCAGTGCTTATGGTGGTGTCACACACGCCATTTTTCCGTCAATTATTACGGGCAATTGTAGTCTGACAGCTTCAAAATTTAGGTTCCATAAAAATTAAACTACCTAACATAATCTAACTTCGATATAGTTTCCGATGCCAATGCGATAGAACCTCAAAATAGTACACAAACAAACTTGCTCATCGATAATTGCAGGAAAATGCGCTCGTGTGACAACACTTATACGGTTCATAAACTCCTTCTCGTATTACGTTCGAATTAACTTGACAAATCTTCTTCGCAGTTTTACTCACAGTTACACATTAGTGTTGAGTTGCGTTTTCAACTGTGTATAATTTCCATTGTTTTCATTCAAAATCCAGCTTCAAGAGCAGCCCTACACAATACTAATACCTAATCCAGCTTCAAGAGCAGCCCTACACAATACTAATACCTAATCCAGCTTCAAGAGCAGCCCTACACAATACTAATACCTAATCCAGCTTCAAGAGCAGCCCTACACAATACTAATACCTAATCCAGCTTCAAGAGCAGCCCTACACAATACTAATACCTAATCCAGCTTCAAGAGCAGCCCTACACAATACTAATACCTAATCCAGCTTCAAGAGCAGCCCTACACAATACTAATACCTAATCCAGCTTCAAGAGCAGCCCTACACAATACTAATACCTAATCCAGCTTCAAGAGCAGCCCTACACAATACTAATACCTAATCCAGCTTCAAGAGCAGCCCTACACAATACTAATACCTAATCCAGCTTCAAGAGCAGCCCTACACAATACTAATACCTAATCCAGCTTCAAGAGCAGCCCTACACAATACTAATACCTAATCCAGCTTCAAGAGCAGCCCTACACAATACTAATACCTAATCCAGCTTCAAGAGCAGCCCTACACAATACTAATACCTAATCCAGCTTCAAGAGCAGCCCTACACAATACTAATACCTAATCCAGCTTCAAGAGCAGCCCTACACAATACTAATACCTAATCCAGCTTCAAGAGCAGCCCTACACAATACTAATACCTAATCCAGCTTCAAGAGCAGTCCTACACAATACTAATACCTAATCCAGCTTCAAGAGCAGCCCTACACAATACTAATACCTAATCCAGCTTCAAGAGCAGCCCTACACAATACTAATACCTAATCCAGCTTCAAGAGCAGCCCTACACAATACTAATACCTAATCCAGCTTCAAGAGCAGCCCTACACAATACTAATACCTAATCCAGCTTCAAGAGCAGCCCTACACAATACTAATACCTAATCCAGCTTCAAGAGCAGCCCTACACAATACTAATACCTAATCCAGCTTCAAGAGCAGCCCTACACAATACTGATACCTAATCCAGCTTCAAGAGCAGCCCTACACAATACTAATACCTAATCCAGCTTCAAGAGCAGCCCTACACAATACTAATACCTAATCCAGCTTCAAGAGCAGCCCTACACAATACTAATACCTAATCCAGCTTCAAGAGCAGCCCTACACAATACTAATACCTAATCCAGCTTCAAGAGCAGCCCAACACAATACTAATACCTAATCCAGCTTCAAGAGCAGCCCTACACAATACTAATACCTAATCCAGCTTCAAGAGCAGCCCTACACAATACTAATACCTAATCCAGCTTCAAGAGCAGCCCTACACAATACTAATACCTAATCCAGCTTCAAGAGCAGCCCTACACAATACTAATACCTAATCCAGCTTCAAGAGCAGTCCTACACAATACTAATACCTAATCCAGCTTCAAGAGCAGCCCTACACAATACTAATACCTAATCCAGCTTCAAGAGCAGCCCTACACAATACTAATACCTAATCCAGCTTCAAGAGCAGCCCTACACAATACTAATACCTAATCCAGCTTCAAGAGCAGCCCTACACAATACTAATACCTAATCACGTTCATGTATTTTAATATATAATTCTGAGCAAGTGAGGATTTGCTGCTACTAAATTTAAACGAAAACCACTCTGCTCATTTGCTCTAAATATCTTTCTCTCTCCTAACCCAAAATCCGTCCTGATTAGTAGGCAAACACAAATATCGGATACAGCTCATCATCACAAGCTCTCCCGGCAATATGAACGGCCATTCAGGGGGATGGGCAAACATGGTCCCCGGTATATCTGTTTATGTCCGTGGTAAATATTAGCTTTTACATAGGGAGAGGAACACCGCACATCCAAAAAAAAAGGGGGGGGGGGGGGGTAGTAGGGGGAGGGGAGGAAGTTATAAAATAGACACTTGAATATTGAAACGCTTCATAACGCGAAAAATGCTTACTATTAATGGGTGGATGGGACTCGTTAGCCTTGGCAGGCAACCCATCTAGGGGAATAAACCCTAAACAAATTACCGATGGGCGAGATGCTAATCGGTGCCACCTATATAACATATAACGGATGGGGAGATTGTAGGCACCAATCGAGCAAGGCAATGCCCAGGGGAAGCCTATAGGCATTTGTTAAGATGCTGGAACTCCTGTTTCATTTGTCTGGCTTACCATACTGTTTCTGTTTGTGCCTCAGAGTGATCCAGCTAGCTCTCACAAACACCTCCTCTGTCTAATTCAATACACTAAACAAGCACACGTCCACATTTCTTTCTGCCACGGAAAATCCCTAACCCTGTCATTCTTTTAACTCTTGGGGAGGCAATTGTGACAGGCAGCTCTGTCTTTTGTCTCCCTCGTCTACATAGAAAACAAATAATTATAATAATTTAGCATCATCAAATTACGAGCAGGGAGGTCTTAGGAAGGGAAGAGGATGTGTAGATCAGATTTTTACCCTGAATTGTGTTGTGGAGAAGTATCTGGAGAAGAAACAAAAGGTGTATGTTGCCTTTATGGACTTGGAGAAGGCCTATGACAGAGTGGATAGAGAAGGTTTGTGGAAAGTACTTAGAATATACGGAGTAGAGGGCAAGTTGCTGAAAGCAGTGAAGAGCATGTATGAGGGTGCAAAGGCGGCAGTACGTGTGGAGAGTGAGCAGAGCGAGTTCTTTGACCTAAATGTTGGTTTGAAACAGGGGTGTGTGATGTCCCCGTGGTTGTTTACTGTATATATGGATGGAGTTATGAAAGAAATACTATCAAGAGCAGTGGATGTTGGTGTATCGCTGAAAAGGGAGGGAATTGAGTGGAAGCTACCTATACTGCTGTTTGCGGATGATACAGTTCTGATGAGTGATAATGAATGGGAGTTGCAGGGTCTGGTAAATGAGTTTGGAACAGTGTGCGAAAAACGGAATTTGAAGGTAAATACGGGGAAGAGCAAGGTTATGGTCTTCGAAAGGGGTGAAGTCACAGAGTGTGAGGTGAAGCTGAACGGTCAGGCTATGGAGATCGTCAACTCTTTTAAGTATCTGGGCAGTGTGTTGAGTAAAGATGGGACTATGGATGAAGAGGTGCGGGAGAGGGTACAACAGGGGAAGAGGGTTGTAGGAACGCTAAATGCAGTAACAAGAAATAGGGTGGTCAGTATGGAAGTGAAGAAGTCCTTGCATGACAGTGTGGTAATCCCGACACTGACTTACGGAAGCGAAGCATGGACGTTGGTTGAGAGACTCAGACCAAGAGTGAGAGCAGTGGAAATGAATTACTTAAGGAGTGTGTGCGGAGTTACATGGAGGGATAGACAGACTAATGAGGAAGTAAGAAGGAGGGTGTGGTGGAGGTAGATGTGCTGGAAAGTGTGAAAAGGAACAACTTGAGATGGTTCGGCCATATGGAATGTATGGAAAGCGAGAGCATGACTAAGAGGGTGTACGAGAGCGAGGTGGAGGGACAGAGGGGGAGAGGTAGACCGAATATGAGGTGGAAGGATGGAGTGAGGAACTACATGAACGAAGGCGGTGCTGGTTGGGGGGAGGGGCGTCGACTGACTGGGGACAGAGGTGCATGGGGGCGGTTCGTTCGTGGCCACCCCTTCGGGGATCACGGCGTCAGGCAATAGATAGATAGATAGATCAAATTACCAATGCAGCCTGTCGAGTCATCAAATTAATATTGCAGATAATGCATGCTATAGAACACTGATAAGAGATCGTCTTGAGCATTCACTGTCTGTAACTATGTAATGCCTATTAATCTTCAGTTGAAAAGGGAACTTTTCCATACATTTTCCGAATTGATGTTTCACGTGATTGTTGTAGTCACAAAAGTAAACTCCTTCATTGTCGTAGTAACGTGTGAGTCCACCCATGTTTGCTAATAAAAGTAACACAAGTGTGATGCTAACAACAGTAACACAAGTGTGATGCTAACAAAAGTGAAACTTATTGTGGAAATGAGTTACTTGTCCTATTATTTTTCATTCCAGTGTACTTGGTAGTGAAGTCTGCGAGATGTTAGCATAAAGTAATAAGGTAGCAGTGTCCGCTAGATAGATGTAATTATGTAATATATGATGTCAGCCATATGTTGAAGTATGGTTGTGATGGCGGTTAGATAGTAGAATATGTTAGTATTTTCTGCCAAGTGTAGAAATGTGTTAGTACTTGGTGCAATGTGTTAGAATAAGGTAGTCATGTCTGCCAAATGTTGGAATAAGGTAGTAGTGGTCTTGAAAAAAATTGATTAAGTAAGGGTGCATCCACACCAAGCCCGTAACCAGACAGAATCCGACGCAAAATAACCGGAGACAGATTAGGGCGAAAAAAACTTCACGGACAAAGCATTCACACCAATCACGAAGATTCGTCATAAAAATGCGGTTCTGTCAGTGGTAGTCCAACACTGACAGTGGGAGGATGGTGCTCTCGAGGACAACGAAGACAATACATAGTCGTAAGTCACGAAAACACTGGGTGCATCCCATTGATAGGCTTCACAGAGCATAGGGTGAATACCATCATATAATCATTCAAATACTTAATGATTAAGCTAGGTGCGTGGAGTATGTGTGAATGAAGCACAAACATTTCGCCACTTACTGTGTTTGTGCGAGAGTCCACCTACAGAAGCAAAACACTGACTACAGGGAATTCATTTCAGCTGAAGAACGACCTACCATCAATCACCACAACCACCCTACTATCACTATTATTCCAATCTTCCACCCATAGGCCACAAACATGTACACACATTGCCATACTCAATTACAAAAATACATATTATATATTTATATAGAAGTCATGGATATATTGCATAACACAACAGGTGTTGACAAATATGTTACACTGTACACACATATTTATATACGTGCACGGACAATATGTTACACTGTACACACATATTTATATATGTGCACGGACAATATGTTACACTGTACACACATATTTATATACGTGCACGGACAATATGTTACACTGTACACACATATTTATATACGTGCACGGACAATATGTTACACTGTACACACATATTTATATACGTGCACGGACAATATGTTACACTGTACACACATATTTATATACGTGCACGGACAATATGTTACACTGTACACACATATTTATATATGTGCACGGACAATATGTTACACTGTACACACATATTTATATACGTGCACGGACAATATGTTACACTGTACACACATATTTATATACGTGCACGGACAATTGGCTAAATTATACAATCCCTGATATTAAGTATGAAAGTACAAATAGTGTGGGTAAGTTACAGTACTATTATGTTATCACATGAATTAACTACTTATGAGAGTCTAATAATATTATGGATGGTTTATAATATCATCCTTCCATACATGAAGTAGGGGAGTGTACATAAATAAGTGTGGCCAAATGTAAATGGCATACACTAGAATTGTTACATGCTTTTTGTCATCTTACCTTCCTCAATATGTATTTCCTGTGCTATACCATTCCAAAGACATCTTATAAAATTACGGTGTCTATGCTTAAGATGGTTCTTGTTATATATATAGCCTCACAGGACTGTACTGCGATGATTGTTGATTCATCGTCTATGTCTGGTCGATAACTGCGGGACCGCACTCATCTACAGCTCCTCAACAATTCCGGCAAAGAAGACCCTGCTCACTTTGCGGCTTCGGATTTTCTAGTGAATTTGTTTCACGGTGTGAAGGGTTCGGCCATAACGTTAAGTATTTCAACGGGTGATTTGATGCCGGATTTTCTCGATGAAAACGGTCGGACATTTTGCGTCGGATTCTGTCTGGTTACGGGCTTGGTGTGGTTGCACATTAACAGTAGTTTGGTTTGCATAATACTTGAACAAGGTAGTAATGTTTGTCAGATATTGGAATATGGTAATAATGCCTGCTTACGTTGTAAGAAGGTAGGCCTAGTTATGTCTACCAGATGTTGGAATACTGATGTCCTTTCGTGCTATTTAAGTGTCGATTATTTTTCCCCTGGCGAACGATAGTGAGCCTGTAATTATGGAACAACCAGCCTACAAATTATTATAAATGGGGGATCTAATGGATGTTTTGTTTAACCTTCATGGAGGTCTAGGGAGGAAACTAATAAAATAATTAAAACATACATAAATGATCAAACAACTACGCCCATCTCCCCTTAAGAAGTGTATCAATGTTTATTAATATTCATTACTGAAATGATAGATAAATAAGAATGTCAATATATTTACCTAATACTAAGAGTCAGTGTACTGCTAAATTTACAGATAGTAGGTATCTGTGCACCGAGTCAACGGCTTTGGTGAAATTTGCAATGGCTACGAATATAGATTGGAGTACCATACTTTGCATATTTATTTCTTCATTGGTGTTTATAAGAAAATATATGATTTCCTGAAGTATAAGTTCATAGACCCTACTGCTTTATGCCTTGAAACCATTACAAAACATACCCAAACACTAGATGTCAAAAGTAATATTTCTAACAATAACATATTCCTAATGATTGGGTTTGAGACTACAAACTTTTAATAATTAAATAACTACCATAGCTGACCAGTAAAACGTCGCATTTAACAAATTAATATTGCATTAATGTATGTAAATTCCATTACACGTATCTTTCAGGTAGTATACCACAGAATCCCCAAACATGTATTAAGAATCACACAGGTAAAACCATTACATTAACATCGTTAGGAATATATATTGACAATAGATTATCATTCAATATTCTTATACATTAAGCACGAGGCAAACTAGCGAAATCAATATTAAATTACCCAAGCTCTGCAACATTTGCTACCCTCACAAAATGCAGCTAGTGCCGGCCTATTTCCATTTGTTGTTGGCCTAATGCATTCAAATTGTCAAGAAACCAAGGAAAACACTAACACCTATTGCTCACTGCTCATGTTAGTGTTGTACTCGATTACACACTTGGGCTTTCACACATGCCTCTTGTTCTGGTCTCTCAACTGCATCAGTCAGGAAGAAAAGAGGACGGTGGATAGTGGATACAAGGTTGACATCTTGCTTGTCTTGTCACATTGTCACCAAGATGCTTTGCCCTTGAAAAATGTGACATCCGTTTTCTGCAGCCTCTAATTGAGTTAGAATATTCGTTTCCAGGCCCTTTTCACAGTCATAATTTATGGTGTCCTGGGAGAAGAGATAGAGGACAAGAATGGGACTTGTGTACCAGCTAGAAATAGAATACCACATCTATCAGGCAAGCACGGACATATTTAGACAATATTTTTTTCCCTGCAGCATCCAAGAGAGGAATCACCTCCCATTTCATGTAGTTAATAGCCCCACTCTTGATGCTTTTAGAACTAGGATCACCACTCATTACATCCCTAATCCTGATCCTTTTCCCAACCACTAGTCACCATGCACAACCCCCAAATATCATGCCGCCCGAGAGCAGCCCTCTGCGGGTCCCAATACATAAACAATCCCAAGCTAGATTTTTTTTTCCAGGAACAACACTTGACCCTTATGCAGGTACTTCTCCATCATGTCTTGACAACGGCCCCAGAGACTTTGATGCGAATGTCAAGCATTTTTATTTTTTGTTGTTTTTTGTTTTTTTTAAAGAGACAATGGACGGAGGAAGGAAACACACAGGTAAAACAAAAGGTCCAAGTGCCTAAAGGCATCTCCATTCATAAAATGTTTGTAACAACTGGATTTAAACATTTGTAGATTGTAAGTTTGTGGAAAGCAATTCAAGGGAAGTGAATTCCAAAGAGTAGTAGCTCTGGGGATAAATGAACTCTGATAAGCAGAAGTTCTGCATTGTGGAGGAGAAAGTGTAAATTCATGGGGGCTCTCAGCTGCCCTAGTTCTACGGGGAAAGATGTGGAGAGGCGGCACAATTGAAGCAAGTTCCTCGGAACAATTGCTGTGAAAATATCTGTAAGGGATGCAACGTTTCTTCGTATGGATAATGTAGGAAGGTCCTGTGTGATTGCAGGGTTATTGATTAATCTAATAGCTTTATTTTGAATTTTGTCCAACTGCCTCAATGCAACCACTCCACTTCCACCCCACAGAGGTGAACAGTAATCCATCTGAGAACGCACATGACTTTTATATATTACGGCCAACTGCTCGTCAGTGAAGAATTCTCGAACTCTGTACAGGAGTCCCAGTTTTTTAGAGGCATTCTTAGCAATGCTTCTAACATAATGCGTCCAGCTCAAGTTAGTAGTTAATGTTACACCGAGAATGTCAATACTAGGGGAAGTGGGAATATTTACATCATTAAAAAATATATGGGAGTCAGTGAGATTCTGTCGGTTAGAAAATTGAATGTACTTGGTTTTCTGTGCATTAAAGGAAACTAGATTCTTTTGTCCCCATTCATTAATTCTAGAAAGGTCCTGGTTCAGAGAAATTGCAGTGTTTATTTTTGAATTTATAAGATCGGGTTGGGTGAAAGAATTGGTAAATATGAAGGAACTGTGGAGTGTTGAGTCATCTGCGTAGGAATGTATTGTATAACTACAGTTGTCGCCAGTGTACTCAGGACATCCTGGAAATATCCCGTTTTGCAGTCACACACAATAGAGATATTGAAGCCAAAGTGGTGCCTGTTGCTGGGAATGTATTTAATGGTCTCTTGTCCATTTGCTGTCTCTTGTGACTGATGAAGGGTATGGCAATCAGAGGATCCGTTGCCCAGTAATTCTCCAGGTGGTTCTTCCTTATGTCCCCATCAGCAGAACGATGCCCAAGAAAAATACGCCCTGCACAGTAACCCCTGCGTTGAAGTGACGGGATTGTTTGGTTTGCAATATACCACCCTTCCTGAAAGTGGCATAGATGTTGCTCAGGTGGTCTATTTGAGCCATCGAGTCAACAGGAAAGAAATTATAGAAGAAATCCTTCTGTATGCTGTCCTCGCTCAAAGAAATGTGGAAGTGGGCAGTGAATTTGCAATCCTCCTCCAACTCCTACTAAGATATGGGTCGATGTCGTCCTCAAGCAGCGTCGCCAGTCCACCATCGTCATCAGGAGGCTGCAGAGAAGCCTGGAGAGCCGGACGAGACACAAGCGCCAGACGAGGCAGTTACTTATGGCTGCCAGCACTTCTATGCTTCTACTTCTCTTTTCCCTTATCTTACATTTCCCCACATATTGAGGCAGGTGGATATTTTGTGAACATCTGCTGCTATGCTCCATTAGTTTGGAGATTATAAGACATTTCACTCCATTAGTATGGAGATAATAGGCTGGTTCACTCCATGTCACTCTTTCAACTTTGAGGGAGACACTTGTTACAGGCAGCTTTGCCTTTCGTCTCCTTCATACAATCACAATCAGGTGTTCATTCTTTCAGGGCAAGCGATAGCGGGGCTATAAATTAAAATAAATCAGCTTTGCATAATACTGATTTCCATACAATAAGTCAAAGACAATAACATGATATACTTAGTGGTATGACAGTATAATCTAAATTATGTTCAGCTGATGGCAAATTGAATAACTTAGGAGCTGGTTTACCGATACCTAATATAATAATTATGAAAGTACAATGTCTCCGCATCATATTATTGCCAAGTTTTCATGATTAGCAAAACATTTCGCTACACAACCTTCGTAATAGCTAAGTAATTGACCCTTACAATACCGGTGACGTCTTCTTGTTTTGATGTCAGCTGCATTTAGACGATTGTATGAAGCTTAGGAAAGATATATGGTAGCTAAAAGGATTAATTGAGATAGTCTGTAGCCTTTTAATGGGTATGCCTACTTCTTAAGCTGAAATAAATCGTCTAATAGTTGCCAGCATATAATGCAAAGGGCGTCACCGGTACTGTATAGGTTAACATGGAGATATGATAAATTACCATCAGCTGGAACAAAAAAATAGACACTATCATAAATGTTAGCACTCCCATCCCTGTCGTTACCAACTCTTCCTGGTACACCGAACAAACATGTTGGTATAATCCTGTGTAGCCGGGAGACTTGTACTTAAATCTCAATAATTTGGTAATGTTACAATATTTATTTTACATTTTACATTCATAAATAGTCCACTAATATACTAGGTTAAGTTTTAGTTAGGTTAGGTTAAAGATATTGTTCAATGTTTTATTACACTTGGACTGATAATTCCATTAATCGCAGTCATTCGCTTAAGGGGCCCACCTCGTTTGCTTTCTCTCTCTCTCTCCCTCTCTCTCTGGGTTGTATCCATTCGGCCCCATTCAGCCTACTGATTTAAGATGTTTAACCCCGTGCACGTGTCAATTTATTCATGGCGAGCGGTAGCGAGCCAGCAAATGTTTTTATATGTTTTTGGCATCAGGCTAAATTTGTATTTTTTTTTTTTTTTCGATAGAGAAATGTCTCCGGCGAAGCCGGATTTCTCCATACATAGCTGGCTTGCTATAGTTCGCCAGGAAGAAATCTACACCTTGATGGGGATGAACGTCTTAAAACAGTAGGCTGAATGGAGACGAATATATACAAACAAGAGAAAGAGAGAAAATTAGATAAAAGAAGCAGGTGACCCCCTTTAAGTTTCTTTGAGGTAGAACAAGAACGATAGTGAAATTTATGGTATTTTTGCACTTGACCTTCGCTACGGTACAGTCACCGCCTGATAGTGCATCACTTGGCTTATTACACTTGGACATATAGTTCCTTAAAGGGCTAGTGGCTGTTTTTTTGGTCTATTCATTCATTTATTCATTTATTTTTTATTTTCCTCCATCAAGCTTAGAAAAACACACCATAGACCCCCTTTCAAGATCAATTTGTACATTTTTCGATAGAAAAATGTCCCAGCCGAAGACCGATTTCTCTTAAAAATACTGGCTCGCTTCCGCTCGCCATGGAAAACTTCTATACTTAAAATGCACAAAAGGTCTTAAAATTAACAATGAAATGGGGCAAAAGGTTTTAAAACCGCCAAACTATTAGGCCGAACGTCATAAAATCTCAAAACTAATGGGGCTATGCACGATGGAGAAAGGGGTTTAGAAAAACGAACCATACCACCTGAAATTGCATAGTCATTAGCATAAGTGTCTTTGAGGTAGAAAATAACGATAGTGAAATTTATGGTATTTACTTATTTCAATACTGTAATCATTACACAAAACTATATAACTAGTACAAAGGAGTACAAAGGAAATCAAGCAACAACATATCTAGTGACCCTTCTAGGTTGCTTGTCCTCCAAAACACTGAGGATCAAGTGTCCAAACAGTGGTTTAGAGTGGGTAAGGGAACATTGGAAAGGGAATTACTGCCCTGGAACTAATGTCCGTGGCAGGATTAGGAAGTTAGTAGGGGACAGATGGGTTAGTAACTGAGGGGGGGATAAAATAAAGTTATTAATTTACAAATGAAATCAGTCACGGGTTTGATGCGAGATATTTGTTTAGGTGGAGTTTAAATGAATCAACGGTGATGCAGTCTATAACGTTTCAGGGAAGCCCATTCCACAAGTTGACAACTCGATTGAAGAAGATTTTTTTTTTTTTTTTTTAAAAGACCTCCGTCTACATATTGTGAAAAACCTGTTATCCTCCGGCAAATTGTGGGGTTGAGTGAGTGAAGGGGGGGACAGTGAATGAAGGAGGATGCATGTTTTTCATAATAAGTGTTGCTAGCCCCAAACGCGCGAGCAACTGTGGCTTTCAACCATCCGACACATCCCCTTTTATTAATGTGCATCACACATGTTACATACAAATAAAGTTTAAGTTTTGTTTTACCCTACTCTGGAAAGACTACGGATACACCACTCCTGCCGGGGCCTCACGCAGTGGCATGACCCAGTCCTGTCGAACTGAGCTCATGACGCTGGTGGCATTGCCCCGGAGGATAGCCATCCCTAGTCTTTGCTTGAGCCAGAGGGTTTCCCGGGGTTCTCCTGAAACTTCTCTGATTTTACGGCCTATTTCATTAACCATCTTAAGGGTGGTAGGGCCGAAGACTCCTGAAGTTTCGAATGCCAGGGGCTCGAACTGATGAATTCTGGCGATGGCTTGATATTTTTCTCGCTTTTTATTTTCTGCTATCCTGGCGGCTTCACCTGCTTCGTCGGCGTTTCTGGCGGCGTTGGTTGTGGAGAAAGTGTCAACACATGTGGCATCCCACATGAGGCACCGGCCATTCTTGTAAGGGTAAGTGGTCATCCCCTCTGGCAGTTTGCCGTCTTCTCTGTGAAGTCCATGTGGTTCGAGGATTGATGCACAGTTAGCACTCTGCAGGGCCCGTTTTATGACGTCATTTAGTGCAGAGTGTCTTGGCAGGCGGCCTGCGTTGTAATTACATGACAAGGCATGGTGACCTTGAGCATCCATCCTCCCATCACACTTGCAAGTGTGTGGGTGACAAACTGCCGCACCCACTCTGAGCGCGATGGCGACCCGGAGCGCTTCAGCATCCAAGTGAGTTCCAAGAGGTGGGATGGGGATGGCGTGTAACCACAAGCCACTCTCCGAACGGGCGGCTGCCTGGAGGCGTGCTTTTGCAACCTGGTCTGCATTGGTTAGGAGATTTTCTTGAGTTTTCTTCGCCGAGATGGTATCCCACGCTTTCTGCTTGCTCCTGGAGGTACCCTGAGGCTCCTCCTCTACTCCTGTACTTCCCTTCCAGGTGTTAATCGCTGCTGTTACGTCCCCGTTAAGTGTCATTCCGGGTTTAGAATAAAGGATGGACAATACGAGGTCGTTGGTCGCGATGAGGGAAGAGATAAAGGCTGTGGAGGCAATATCCGTGGCTCTCCGTATGCCCAAGCCCCCGAGGCGGACAGGAAGGGTGGCTTGTGTCCAGGCCCGTTCTTTAAATTCCACGTTGGTGATGCTGGTCACTGCATCTCGGATTATGCTGTCTAATTCTTGGAGGCCGCCGTTGTTCGTGTAAGTCATCGATGTGCGCAGGAGGTATTGGAGTTTTGGGATGGAGAAACAGTTCTTGAGCAGGGCCAGAGCTGAGTGGGCATCGATGTGTATCAGGCGACTCACGAGACGTTGAAGCTCCTCCTTTTTAACTTGAAGTGCTGGTGGGATTGCTGCCAGAGTTAGTGGGGAACCTAATAGGGTTTGCTGGTGCTCCTGAAGGATCTTTACATCTGGCAATATGTTTCGGAACAGGGCCTGAGTCTCTTCTCCTTGTTCACGTGTGTGGTTGAGGAGAACAAGTTCACATTTGGTGTCATTTATCACTAGCCCGGCCTGGCCGAGGTCAGTTATGATGTTATTTAGGTCAGTTAGAACGTTCTCTACTGACCCACCCAAGGTTGCATCGTCCAGGTACCATACATTCAGCTCTGACCTTACTTTGTTAGCTGCTGCATCCACCCCTATTGAGAAAAGAGCAGGACCACCTGGATCTCCCTGCTGTAACCCGGTCTCTGATGGGATTACCGTCTCGCCAAAAATCAGGATTGAAGATTTTGGAATAAGCCTGCCAAAGTAGGGGGTACAGAGTGGGGATGTGTTCTTGAGCTGCACGGAGGAAGACATCCCTGCGAATGCTGTTGAATGCGTTCCGCATGTCAATCTTTAGAAGCACTCGTTTTTCTTGGGCTTAGCTGAGGTAGGTGCGGGTTGCGTGTACAGCAGCTTCACACCCCCCTGGAGTTCCGAAACCTAGTTGAACTGGTCTTAAGTGTTGACCTAGGCCATTCGAGAGTGGTTTCAAACCCACCTTTGTGGCAAGGCGGCGGAAGGTGTTCCCTACTGCTATTGGGCGCACACCGCCATCTTTTTTTGCCAGTGCACAGAGTGATGCCCCCAAAAATAGGGGTGTGGCACAGTCGGGTACTTCCCCTCTTAAAACCATGTTGATGAATTTGGTGAGGGTTTCCAAGAGTGCCTCCCCAGCAGCTCCTGATCCCTGACCCAAGAGGCCTTTGAGGTGGGCGGGTCGGATACCATCTGGGCCCGCGGCTGAGCCTGCTGGAATGAAGTCACTGCGGCGACCACCTGCTCCTTCGTGACAACTAAAGGTTGGCGCATCTGGTCATTTGGGGCAGGGGGGAGGTTTAGGTCCCTAGGTGTAGGTGGGTGCTTTTCTTGTAGGGCTTCAACAACTTCGGTGCCTTGACCAGCAAAACCTTCTGAAGAGGACAACAGTCTGACGGCCCCTTTGATGTCACTATCCGCCAGCTTCGCCGCGACCCTCTTACGTAGCTGTTCAGCCTCTTCCTCTTCCTTGTCCTGGTGCTTCTGGGCCCTGTTTGGTTGCTGTTCGGGGGGTTCCACCAGTTTGTTTCCATCCATATACTGTGCTACTTGACGTTTCACTCTGGTAGCTAGTGAAACCTGAAGATGGTCTTGTATGTTGGTTCTGGGTGGTTTTCGGAGGGCCCCATAGGAGAAACCCAGGAGCCGTGCCCATGCGAGGGGTGTCTTGAGCTGTAGGGCCTGCTTTATGATGGTTGTAAGGGCCTCCGCCACTTGGATTCTGGCTACTTTAGGTACCCGGGCAAGGACCTGGATCCGCGCTTTCCATTTGGTCACCAGTTGGGTCAAGTCGGCGACCGGTGTTGCCGGTGTTGCCCCGGTTGGCTCTGCAGTGGGCCCTGGGCATGCGAGACATTTCCAGTTTGGTTGTTCTCCTGATGTTTTCTTTGTCAGCTTAGCACAAGATAAATTAATAGATCTAAGACAGCCGGAACATTTTCGCGAATTCTTCCTTGCATTGGTTGTTCCGCACTTAAGACACTTAGTATCTGCTAGGCCATAGTCTTCCAAGATTATCCGTTCCTCTGCCTCTACCAAGCCGTCCTCTTGATCTTCCCGTGGAGCTTCCATCTCTATCATGTCTCCCTTGTTTCAGAAACCCCGGGAAATCTCTCCTGGCACATATCTAGATTATTGCTGTTGTTATTAATGTATAATTGGCTGGATGCATAACAATTCACTTATCATAGTCAACCTTTCTGATGGGATATGTAAAAAAAAAAAAAAAAAAAAAAAAAAAAACATCACATATCATAGTCAACCTTTCTGATGGGCAATTGGCCTGCTTCTCCTAAAGCTAAGTGGTTAAATGTATAAATCCTCGGCATTGGGCACCGGTACAACTAAAAGATCTAACTGATTGAAAGGAAGCACGCCAATTATATCCTATGATTACTTACACTGGCGACGCCACCCTGATGTTGAGTATTAATAGATGCTTAGGATATTAATAATGCTGTCAACATCAAGATAGGGAGAGAGCCAGAGAGTGAGCGAGAGCCAGGATCTGAGTGGGTAACCGGATCTAGGGCAGCAGTTATGGAAAAATTATTAAATTGTACAAAATGTTAAGAGAGAGAGAGAGAGAGAGAGAGAGAGAGCAGGGGCGGGGGCGACGGAGAAAGAAAGCGAGCTGGAGAGGGGGCTGGCCTGGTTGGGTATGAAAGATGTTAGAGGAAAACAAATAGCTAAAATGATAAAAAGCGATCTGAAGTTATAGATAACCAAAAAAAATAATAGCAATGAGGCGGTTAAGTGCGGTGATTGAAAGTGGATGGAAAGATGTTAAGGATAAAAAGGAGAGAGAGAGAGAGAGAGAGAGAGAGAGAGAGAGAGAGAGATAAAAATGGACCTTGTAGCAAGTATTTCCTAAATGGTTAGAGAGAGGGAAATGAAAATGGACCTTATAGCAAATACTTCATAAAGGTTAGAATTGTTTGAGAAGTTGAAGGACCGAGGGTCAGGTCCTTGGGGTAGATGGAAGATGAGGCCTATGGTGGGGAACCATAAGGGTGAAACTGCCTGCTCTATAAACGGTCACCTCACTCACCTTGTGGTCACTGCTGGAGGTTTATGGTGCCTGGGCAGGGCTGGGCTAGTGCCTGACGGCTCCTTGTCCCCTCACTGATACTGGTAATAACACTCTCAAGATTAAACTAAATATGCTTTGTGGGCGATGTTTAAACAAGAAACCAGTTCTGTTTACTATGTGCCGAAACACCGTATCATCGCCGATCTTCTGATACGTATATGGGTCACTCAGCCCCAGCTCCGAAAATCCCCTCTTTTGAGGAGGTCAACGGACCTGTGTGCTCTCACTGTGAAATTCTTAGATTCGTGTGAGTTAAAAGATTTACCAATAATTTTGCAACCGTTTCCCCGCGTGTAATTAGATTGGTCGATAGTGAAGTACTTACTACAGTTCATATTGTTGATGCCTTTGATGATTTTGAACACTTGAATTAAGTCACCTCTTAATCTGCGCTGGGTTAAAGGAAATAGATTTAATCCTCTAAGACGCTCTTCGTATGGTTTGTTCTTTAGGCTAGGTATCATTTTGGTAACTCTACGTTGAACTCGTTCTAGCTTGTTTCTATCTTTTTGGTAATAAGGGCACCAGGATTGAACGCAGTATTCCAGAAGAGGGCGGACTTAGGAATTGTAAAGGGTTAGGATAACTTCTTTGGATTTATGCTCAAATGACCTGCCTATAAAGCCAATTATTTTGTTTGCCTTCTTAACAACTTCTGAACATTGTTGACTCGGTTTTAGGTTACTCGATATTGTTACTCCCAGATCGGTTTCTCTGTTTACATTCTTAAGCTGAGTGCCATTCATCGAATGGTTTGCTTTCTCATTTAGGTATCCGATATGTAGTACTTTACATTTATCCGCATTGAAACTCATTTGCCAAATTTGGGCCCAACATGACAATTTATCTAGATTGTGTTGCATATCGTCAACTTGTTCTTTTGAGAGTACGCTATTTGCAATTTTTGTATCGTCAGCAAATTTTGAGATTGTACAGGTGAGACCCTCATCTATGTCGTTGATGTAAATTAGAAAGAGAATTGGTCCTAGTACCGATCCCTGGGGTACCCCGCTACTTACATTGGTCCAATTAGATGCCTTACCGTTTATGACTACTCTTTGCTTTCTGTCGCTGAGCCAATTTTCTATCCATTTCAACACACCGTCTTGTATTCCATGCGCTTTTAGTTTTAGCAGTAAACGTTGGTGGGGAACTTTGTCAAAGGCCTTTTGAAAATCAAGGTATATAATATCTACAGCTTTACTCTCATCGTAGAGGTTGAGGATATCGTGGAAGAAGTCTAAGAGGTTTGTTAAACAGGAACGTTTTTTACGAAAGCCGTGTTGAGTATCTTTAAGTATGTTATTTTCCTCTAAGTGATTTACGAGTCTGTCTCGTATGACCGTTTCTAGCATTTTACATACAACTGAGGTTAAGCTAATTGGACGATAGTTACGGGGTAGGGATTTGCTGCATTTTGTGAATATCGGTGTTACGTTGGCTAGCTTCCACTGATCGGGCATAGTTCCAGACTGCAAGGATTTATTGAATAGTAATGTCAGTGGTTTGGAGAGCTCATCCTTAGCTTCCTTTAGAACTCTAGGCGAGATTGTATCAGGTCCCGGTGTTTTATTTACCTTGAGTTTATCTAAACAATTCAATACTTCTCTCTCTGTAACGGTGATATTGCTTAGAACATCTGAATTATCAATTTGAATCGGCGATGGTGTAGGGATATCACTGAGGTCTTCTGTTGTAAAAACTGATGCAAAGAAGGTATTGAGGGCATTACTCATTTGTACTTCGTCTTTGGTGTATTCTCCATTTTCATCGACTAACAGTCGAACAGTTGAAGTAACTACTTTTTTCTTTCTGATATAACTATAGAATTCTTTCGGGTTTGTTTTACTTTGATTCGCAATATGTAACTCTAAGGTCTTTTTACTTTGCTTAATTAACTTTTTGGCTTTGCGTCGTAGCTCTACAAATTTCAGCCGTTCTTCGTCATTTTGTGAGGATTTTAATCTATAATTAGCAAATTTTTTAGCAAGCAGGCAGTTTGAAATATCTTTATTCCACCATTTGGGCTTATTATTATGGCCTGGACGCCGTATTTTCGATGGTATGCAGTCTTGCACTGCTTTTAGGTAAGTAGCTTCGAATAACTTCCAAGATGTATTTATGTCGTTATTGTGAATTAAAAAGCTCCAGTCAGTTTCTTTAAACATAGCTCTAAGTTTATGGAAGTTTGCTTTCTTGAAATTAGGGACTTTTTCGATGCTACTATTTGGTTCGTTACTAGTAAACTTTAAAGTGAAAGTTATCGTACGATGGTCGCTGTTACTGAATTCATCACCAACATTCAAATTCTCTATTAATTCTTCTTTTGTTGCAAGTACAATGTCAAGAACGTTATTACCACGGGTCGGCGTTCGAACAAATTGATAAAGCGAACTCTCTTGCAAGTTTGCATCATACAAGTCATGTCCGGAGTGTGAAGTAAGAGTATCGCCCCACTTGGTCACAGGTAAATTAAAGTCGCCAAAAATTACGGTATCTTGTGAGTTACTTACATCTGCAATTTGTTCGTAAATTTCTCGGTCAGTTTGCACTGATTGAGCTGGAGGTCTGTATATTAATGCAAGTATTATTTTTGTACCTTTATTATTCTTTATTAGCACAAAAGATGCGTCGACGTTCACAATTTGAGGTTTTGACAAGAGGGTAGGGTTAAGACTTTCTTTGATATAAAGTAAAACGCCACCTCCATTTCGATTTATTCGGCTTTTCTCAAACATTACATAACCGGGAAGTGAATACTCTGCTAAAAAGTCTCTATCTTCTGTATTGAGCCAAGATTCGGTTATGCCAATGACATCATAATTTTCTGTAAACACTAGCTCCTCTAAATCTGAAAATGTATTGCGTATGCTGCGAGCGTTTGCATAGAAAACCTTTAAATTTGTTATTTTAGAACTCACGGAACGCTCTTTAATAATATTTTTGGTTCTTGTCGGATCTACATTTATGTTCATGGCTGTCCTCGGTCCTCGCTGTCTTCGGTCCTTATCGCTGGTGGTCCTCGGTTGCCTCTGTTTTTTTCTTGGTGTTGGATGATTTATGTCACTGCTGCTTCTTCTCGGATGGCGTTTTTTTATCCATGGCTGCGGACTGCTTCGTGTAGGAGACGACCAATACGTGCTGAACCCACAGGGTTTAGATGAGTGCCATCCTTGCGGAACAGAGTAGGCTGGTTGTAGAAGTTGTCCCAGAGGTTGATGAATTAAACTTCTTCCCTCAGACACAAATATTTTAGTCGGCTATTTGTGCTGAAGGCCTTGTCGTAGAATTTGTCAGGTGCGTCGATCTTAAAATAATGCTTAGCTTAATTTATGGTATTTACTTATTTCAATACTGTAATCATTACACACAACTATATAACTAGTAGTAAAGCTTAGCTTAATTTATGGTATTTACTTATTTCAATACTGTAACCATTACACACAACTATATAACTAGTAGTAAAGCTTAGCTTAATTTATGGTATTTACTTATTTCAATACTGTAATAATTACACACAACTATATAACTAGTACAAAGGTATCACACGAGCGATTTTCCCTCAACATTTATCATCAACACTGGTTTGGCAGCTTATGAGGTTAACATTTAAAATCATTCGGTTACCTAAATTCATCCATCAACAGTCTAGTTTCCGGTACCAGTGCAAAATATTCCAGAAATGTTGCAGATTTGTTTGTGATCATTGCATGTTGACTATAAAATCACTCGTGTGATACCGGCTTAAATGGCTGCAAGTGCAAGGTTGTACACCTACTTAGCAGCGCCAATGCTAAGTGTGTAGGTGTATATTTAACAAAATACAATGTTCCCATATTCACTTTGTGTAGGCCCTGTTGTTGTCGTTGTTTATAAATCTGCATGTTTGGTGATAAAAAACAAACAAACAAACACACACACACATAACGGCTTCGTTCACCACTGGTAGCAGGAGGTGGCTTCCTGCATTTATGGCACCGCAAGACAGTTCCCAGAAATGTCGTAAATGGCTGGCTTCTGAAATAAGTTGTGCCATTTCATCGTAACTAACAATGTTTCTTGATTAAACAACTCAACTTGAAAATAATACCAAAAATAGGGCCATCTCAAACTGAACCTTTGGATTTTGTATTTTGGTGGAGAATGAGCATTAACTCAACCAGATTTGCGTTCAGAGTTCCTTGTGAATAAAACAAACAAAATTAAGATACAAAACATAAATATATAAAATAAAAATTAGAATTATTTCGTTTTGAAAGAGAGCTACAAGGGATGAAGCGAAAGTGGTACTATATAGATGAGAGAGGAAGGTGACGAAAAATATCCACAGTGATTGAAGAGTAAGAAGAGACATTGTTTTTCAATGTCAATACTGTATTCATAATATATTCGTACCTATGCTAGTCAGATCAATGTGCTTAAGGGGAAATGGGCTGTTTTTCGAGACCTCTTTCTCCCTCGTGTTTAGTCCCATTAGTTTTGAGATTTTAGGACGTTCGGCACATTAGATTGGCGATTTTAACACCTTTCGCCCCATTTCATTGACAATTTTAAGACTGTTTGTGCCATTTACCTGTCGATTGTTTCCTGGCGAGCGATAGCGAGCCTGTAATTTTAAGGGGTCATACCATCGTTTGAGGTGGGTTATTAAAAAACGGTCTGAAACTAATAAAACATTTTACTGTACACTCACTAACATGTCTGCTACAAACTGCCAAACTTTCAAGACTATACACTTACAAGAAATGGAAACAAATATATATTTCTATCCCGTGCATGGGTCTTACTAAATGCATTATAGCGACAAAACTATTACCCATATGACAAATAAGAAAATGCAGATAGACAGCCAAAAAGATTGTGTACAAAATGGTAAATAGAGATTTGCAATAATTTCCTTTCTATACCCGCAAATAAATGCATGAACTTACTAAATTTAACTGTACACAATTGTCATACATTTAAAGTATCAGGAAATGTTAGATTCTGACATATATGATAAAGTAAATCTACCAAGTTTTAGACAATTTAACACATTACGAGCGGGCCCGTCAGTTTTCTACACTACGCGCACAGCATTTTTTTGTTTTACCATAAATGGCCGTGCTCTTTTTCATGCATAAACAAGAGACAGAGCGAAATACAATTATGTATCCCTGAAAGGGCGTTAATTGAGCTTTCCAATGACACCTGAACCATCCATCTACGATCACTGGTTGTCTTGCAACGATCGTGCAACCGAAGCGCAAAATCGCTAAAATACGGTCATTTCGTTACATAATTACGTGTGTAGCGAGGGAAGGAGGGTGGATGTGTGTGGAGTACATGTCAGTAGGCCCACGGCAGCCGTGGCGAGAGGTCATGAGGTAACATATGCTCCTCCCGTCGCTCGGGTCTCTCTCAGAGCCAATATTGCGCCAAAATTGCACACAGAGTTAAGTCAGACCCCGCCACATAGTCCACATTTTTAGATACGGACTTAACTCCGCCCCCGCTACGAATGGGTTAAAGAGCTTTAATTTGAGACCAAAATGATTAAAATTAGTTAACTCAGTTTCGAGTTACAATGGAAAATATGTCGAGGGAGGGAGGTAAACGGGACCTACATAAACAAAAATGTGTTTTAATCAATTAACCCCTACTGTACCGGCAACGTCTTTTATATTTAATGTCAGCTATATTTAGACGGTTTTATGAAGGCTATATGTTTGCTAAAAGGAGTAATTGAGATGATATGTAGCCTTCTAATGGGTAAATGTCCTTTTTAAGCTGAATAAAATCGTCTAATAGTTGCCAGAATATGATGAACAGGATGTCGCTGGTATTGCACGGGTTAAACATACTTGAATGCGAATATCACTTTAATACTTTACCAGAGTGTTGCCAGATGTTGGTCATTGTTTTTTCCACCTCCAACTCAAACCGGGAAAATTTGAACTGTTTAACTACCAAACCATGTGATAGGCCCTTAACCCGGGAACTGCGGGGAGACTCTTAAGAGTTCCCCCGGCGGACTGCGGGGAGACTCTTAAGAGTCAGAGAAAAAAAAAATCAACTTTTGACCGGAAAAAGAAAAGAAAAACAAATTTTTTTTTTTATTTTTTTTTGGCCCCTGGGCCATGCAAAATCTCAGTCCTCTACCTCCCCTCCTTCCCCACTTTCCTCCTCTCCTTCAGTTATCACCTATTTTCCCTGTTATTCCCTTATTCTGAGGTATATTTTCGTCCTAACATTAGAAATCCGGTTGCAGGGTGTGGTCATCACTGATAGCAAGCGAATGCAAGAGAGAGAGAGAGAGAGAGTATCGATCGACTGTGTCTCAGTGGCCTTGGGGGAAATTGGCGGGAAAGCAGCTTGCCTCACCCTTACATTATACAACTCGTGGGCTATATCTCCGATTTTGACCATCCAAACGCTGTTTTCACTCGTTTTATTGTTGTTTCAGGTTAATACCTTTATAATCAACCCATAATAGGCGCATATGGATAAGTATTAATGCTATTAATGGTACAATGAATATTTTAGTGACGGAAACATCTCAAATACATGCGCACAGGGAGAGGTGTCTAATTACCCCCATGCGCACTTGTTAGGTTAAGAGGAATCGACCTTCGCCGGGACATTTTTCTACCGAAAAATGTACACATTTTTCTTGAAGTGGGGTCTAGGGGGTGCAACGAGGTGTAACGAGGAAACTAAAAATATATATGAATAACTGAATACATAGACCAAAAAACAATATATTTGTCCAAACTTGCTTATACAATGTTCAAGTCACACTCGCATCACTGTCTCTCTATCTCTCTCTTCCATATCTTGTGAACCATAACGTTTCATCCACTCCCCTCTTACTTTACTCAATAGAGAAGTTATTTTATTTTCGTCCATACGAGATTCGACAATTAACCCTCTCCAACATATGACACAATTTTGAGCCTATTAGGGATACTTTAAAGCCTTTGTTACCATCAGGGGTATTTAGAAACCTTTAGTTTAGTTACTTCAACTTCTGCAGTTGTCTTTTGAGTTAGTTGTGGGCAGAAAACTAATTTTGGAGAGGTAATTATAAGAGTGAGAGAACTCTATTTCTTATTGCTAATCTGGCAACCTCTGCATCATATGAGTCTGAAGGGGTTAAGGGAAGACTGACTGTTTGTTTGGTCTATTAATTCATTTATTCATATATTTGTTTAGTTCCTCCCTAGACCTCCATCAAGCTTAGAAAAACACCCCCTAGACCCCCCTTCAAGATCTATTTGTAAGTTTGTCGGTAAAACAATGTTCCGGCCGAAGGCCGGTTCCTCTTAAAATTGCAAACTCGCTATCGCTCGCCAGGAAATAATCGACACCTACTATGGGTTTCAGAGGCCGCGTGGCATAGTTTTTCGGGAATAACTTATTAACAAACAGTTGGATCAGTATTATATTTTGACACAGCTTTTCTCACACTAATTTTTGTCAATATAGTGCATTACCAAAAGTGTAGAAATAAGCCACTTGTCCCTGTGTCATGAAGTTAAAGTCGCCCATTAATGACTAAGAAATGGACAAGGCAACCGTGGCTTACCTGTGAGAACCACCAAACCATTATTGCTCCTTCATCAAACACGGTAGTTATCAGCCACCACCCAACCCTATTATCGCCTTTAACACCTTACGAGCGGCCTATGCGGTTTATTTATGTGTACCGCCCAGCGGGGTGTTTTTAGCCAAAATAGGGCTGTTTACGTGATCATTTTCATGCCTAAATAAGACCCAGAACGTAAAACAAGTACCTATCCCTGAAAGGGCATAAACAGAGCTTTCGAATGACACCATAACGATCCTTGTATGATGGATAGTTTTCTTGCAATAACCGTGCAACGCGAGTGCAAAAAGCAGGTAATTCGGTACTTTCGGTACATAATTGAGTATGTAGCGAGTGAGAGAGGGAGGAGGGAGCTGAGATTTGTGTCAGTAGGTTCGCCGCGGTGGTCTGGAGCAGTCATACGCTCGCTAGTCTCCTGCCACCACTTGTCTCTCTCTCTCAGCCACATTACGTGCTGAAATTGCCACTCGAGTTATGTCGAGCGCCGCCACATAGTCCAGCTTTATTTAACTCGACTTATGTTGCTCGCCGCTAAATAAGGGTTAAATTCAAGTTATCTGTCAATATCAAGTATAAATATACAAACAGTATGTATTTTTGTATATATATACTTGGTATTGTCAGATTACTTGAATTTAAAGGCGATCATAGGGTTGGGTGGTGGCTGATAACTACTACCGTGTTTGTGGGAGGAGCAATAATGGTTTGGTGGTTCTCACAGGTGAGCCACGGTAGCCGTGTCCGTTTCTCAGTCATCAATGTGCGATTTTAACCTGATGACACAGGGACAAGTGGCTTTTTTCTACACTTTTGGTAATGCACTATATTGACAACATTTAGGGGACAGTGTGAAAAAAGCTGTGTCAAAATATCATACTGATCCAACTGTTTGTTAATAAATTATTCCAGAAAAACGATGCCACACCGCCTCTGAAACTATAGTAAATGGCACGGAAGGGCTTAAAATTGACAAAGAAATGGGGCGAAGGTGTTATAATCGCCAAACTGATGGGCCGAACGTCTTAAAATCTCAAAACTAGAGGGGATAAACATGAGGGAGAAAGGGGACCAGAAAAACGGTCTGCCTCCCCTTAACTCTCGGGCTAGCAGGAATTGGCAGCGCTACGGTATGTGGGTAAATCAGTCATACAGCTAAATATACTGTACTCAAATCAGTCATACAGCTAAATATACTGTACTCAAAATCAGTCATACAGCTAAATATACTGTACTCAAAATCAGTCATACAGCTAAATATACTGTACTCAAAATCATATATTAGTAAGTTAAAATATGACTTCAGAGGCTATCAACCCTTCTGGATTATTAAGCCAGCACACTACAGTAAGTCAAGAATCGCGTCAGGACTGGAGCCCCATTTCGAGAACTCCAGTCCCTTCAATGAAAAACATAAATATCTAGGCAGCCAGATAATTCACTATCAAACGCAAACAAGACAATACAATACTTTGTTATAACCGAGATGCTTCAGAACTTGGTTTCAAAGGTTCAGAAACTCGAAATGGTGTGTTGGTGGTGTAATGGATTAGTTACTTATGTTCTGGGTGTGGTGTCCCGAGTTCGAATCTCGAGAGGATCATATGCTTTCATTAGTTTATTCTAGGACATCGGGGTTTATAATGGAGGATTATGTTAAGAACGGGATGTTCCTTAAATATTATACGCACACGGCTATACATACAATTTAGCACACAGTTCTACAATTAATAATTGTTTGTCCAGAGTTATGCGTAACTGCTATCTAAATATAATACATTATGTTTTTCATTACAATAATCGACCTACATTCCCAAAAAATATTCAACAGAACGCATCTGTATCTCCAACAGAGTGGTGGCGACTGAAGCACTCTGGACAACATAGTCATGGTCGACACCGAAGGAAGAATAACCACCAACACCATCATCACTCCTCTCCTTTCTCCCTTTTTTCTTCCTCCTCCATCATCTCTGCTTCTTCACCCCCCTCTACCTCCGTCAACACCGAGGCGCCCCCCAACTTTGAGTCCAGGTCCCCCACCCACATCAAGGCACAGGTCGGCTCCAACGCCTATCTCCCCTGTAGCATCAGGAACCTCGGGAACAAGTCGGTAAGAACTGTAAAATATGCATGCAGGGTAGGCTACTCAATTATTAACCCCTTCAGTACCGGTGTAGCATGACAGTTTTCCCCCCTGACGGAAGTTCCCCCCGGGAAAAGTGGCCTGAGCCGTTTTTCCCAGGGGCGGAATTTCAGACCTAGGATAATTTTCCCCCCTCTTGGCCATTTTTCCCCCCTTATGCAGGAACCATTAGTTGACATAATTACTTTATTGTAGGACTGTTTAACGAAAACATATGAATGGTTCTTTATTATAATAAGTAAAGGAATTACAATATATACATTTCACACTTATCATTTATATATATATATATATATATATTTTTATATATATATATATTATATATATATATATATATATATATATATATACAGGTATATATATATATATATATATATATATATATATATATATATATATATATATATATATATATATATATATAGATATATATATATTTATATATATATATATATATATATATATATATATATATATATTCTTCCTCTGACAAAGCTGAACTCTTTGCTCAAACTTTTGCCAGAAACTCTACCTTGGATGATTCCGGTGCTATTCCTCCCTCTCCACCCCCTTCTCTCCTACTTATGCCTAATATCCTAATCTCTTTTAACGATGTACTTTCTACCCTCTCTGGGCTTAATACTAAGAAGGCGTACGGTCCGGACGGTGTTCCTCCTGTTGTACTTAAAAACTGTGCTTCCATGCTGACCCCCTGCCTAGGCAAACTCTTTCGTCTCTGTCTCTCCTTTAACGTCTTTCATCCTTGCTGGAAGTTTGCTCTCATTCAACCTGTCCCAAAGAAGGGTGACCGCTCTCAACCCTCCAACTATCGTCCAATTGCTCTCATCTCTTGTATCTCTAAATGTTTGAAACTATTCTTGCTTCCAAATTTCTTAAGCATTTCTCTTCTCATAATCTGCTCTCAGATCGCCAGTATGGCTTCCTTAAGGGTTGCTCTACTGGTGATCTTCTTTCATATCTTACTAACTCTTGGTCATCCAACTTTCGGGACTTCGGTGAGACTTTTTCTGTTGCACTAGACATATCGAAGGCCTTCGATAGAGTCTGGCACAAATCTTTAATTTCCAAACTGCCCTCCTTCGGTTTCTGTCCCTCCATCTGTGCCTTTGTCTCTAATTTCCTTTCCGGCGATTCCATAGCTGCAGTTGTGGACGGCCATCGCTCACTTCCTCATCCTATCAACTCCGGTGTTCCTCAGGGTTCTGTCCTATCTCCTATTCTCTTTCTAATTTTCATAAATGATCTTCTCAACTGTACTTCCAGTCCCATCCATTCATATGCAGACGATTCTACCTTACACCACTCAATTAGTTTTCCCGAACGCCCCAGCCAGCAGTCCCTCAAAAGTAAACGTAATGAAGCCATAAAATACTTCTCTTCTGATCTAGCTACTATTTCCAATTGGGGTAGAGAAGACCTTGTTGCATTTAATGCTTCCAAAACTCAATTTATCCATCTTACTACCCGTCAGGAACCTCCAGAGGACAATCCCGTATTCTTCAACAATACAAAAATCAACCCTTCATCTTCTCTCAATGTTCTCGGTGTCTCTTTTTCTTCTGCTCTCACTTGGAAAGACCATATTACCAGTCTCGCTAAGGCAGCCTCCCAGAAGCTGGGTGTGCTCAACCGCCTCAAGGGGTTCTTTACCCCTGCGCAGCTTCTCGCTCTGTACAGGGGCACAGTGCGTCCTTGTATTGAGTATTGTTCACATGTGTGGGGAGGATCCTCTCACACTGCACTCCTACATAAAGTAGAAAGGAAAGCCTTTCGTGGAGCGAGGTGGAGGGACAGAGGGGGAGAGGTAGACCGAATATGAGGTGGAAGGATGGAGTGAGGAACTACATGAACGAAGGCGGTGCTGGTTGGGGGGAGGGGCGTCGACTGACTGGGGACAGAGGTGCATGGGGGCGGTTCGTTCGTGGCCACCCCTTCGGGGATCACGGCGTCAGGCAATAGATAGATAGATAGATAGAAAGCCTTTCGTATCATTAACTGCCGTCCACTCACCAACACACTGCAATCTCTCTCTCTCTTCGCCGCAATGTTGCATCTCTCTCGCTATTCTATCGCTACTACAATAATCAGTGTTCCTCCGAGCTTTCCCAGTGTATACCACCTCCTCTACGTAGGTTGCGTAGTACCCGCCTTGCAACGCAGTCCCACCCCTACTCTGTGCAACTCTCCAACCCAAGAGTGAAACGCTATTCACAGACTTTCATCTATTCAACTGCTGAGCTCTGGAACTCTCTCCCAGAATCAGTCTTTCCCTCTTCCTATGACTTAAATTGCTTCAAACTCCGTGTGTCCAGGCATTTTAGCTCGAACGTCCCTTGATTTCGGCCGTCACTCTTTGAAATCTGGGGGAGGCACTCGTTGCAGGCAGTTATGCTTTTTGTCTCCCTCATTCACATAAAAAAAAAATATATATATATATACAGTATATAATTATATGAGATGAAGGGGTTGAACAGCCACCCCCAAACCAAAACAAGAATAGCAGTAATCCTAGACAACAGGAAGAATAGGAGAAGACAGAAGCATGAGAGGACGAGAGGAAATGAGACCCAACCAACTTCCCATGTTTTAATTCCGGCCCGGATACACGTGTATACCTCTTTTTCGGAACTACCCATGCTCTAAATTCCGGAGAAATAGATCAGTCTAATCAGAAAAGGAGTTCGAGCCCTGACCACTCACAGGGGCCCCAACTCCTCCAATGGCAGAGGCAGGAACCACCGCCAGAGGCATATCATCAGCTCCAGCCCAATTTACAATACAATGAAGAAATGTTTATGCAAGTTAAGCACCAAGAACCCTTCCAATATAGAAACAAGTGGGACCCTCAGTACGAGGTTAGGTGACACTGTACACCCGGGAAAAGTGGGAAGGGGAACCTAACCTCGTCCATGCGTATGAAAAGATTGAAATTCCTCCCTTTCTACTTGGTGATGCGGTATTTTTTGTATAATTTGGTCAAGTGGTAATTTTCTTTAATATTTAATTTATTACCTGAACTTGTTACTCGGTAATTCATATTCTTAATTGTGGATTATACGGTCGCTCTAGTTGTCACGAGAGTAGATTCTTTCCTCTTGGATTATACGGTAGCTCTAGTTGTCACGAGAGTAGATTCTTTCCACTTGGATTATACGGTAGCTCTAGTTGTCACAAGAGTAGATTCTTTCCTCTTGGATTATACGGTAGCTCTAGTTGTCACGAGAGTAGATTCTTTCCTCTTGTATTATACGGTAGCTCTAGTTGTCACGAGAGTAGATTCTTTCCTCTTGGATTATACGGTAGCTCTAGTTGTCACGAGAGTAGATTCTTTCCTCTTGGATTATACGGTAGCTCTAGTTGTCACGAGAGTAGATTCTTTCCTCTTGGATTATACGGTAGCTCTAGTTGTCACAAGAGTAGATTCTTTCCTCTTGTATTATACGGTAGCTCTAGTTTTCACGAGAGTAGATTCTTTCCTCTTGGATTATACGGTAGCGCTAGTTGTCACGACAGTAGATTCTTTCCTCTTGGATAATATGGTAGCTCTAGTTGTCACGAGAGTAGATGCTTTCCTCTTGGATTATACGGTATCTCTAGTTGTCACGAGAGTAGATTCTTTCCTCTTGGATTATATGGTAGCTCTAGTTGTCACGAAAGTAGATTCTTTCCTCTTGGATTATACGGTAGCTCTAGTTGTCACGAGAGTAGATTCTTTCCTCTTGGATTATACGGTCACTCTAGTTGTCACGAGATTAGATCCTTTCCATTTGGATTATACGGTGTGACGTTAACCACTCCGTTAGAACCGCATGGCTTGTCCTACAGTGACTCGCTAGGATCGCCAGGGCAGTGGATGTTGCTACAGTTGGTGTATTGTTGTGTGCTTTATTTCATATGAAAGCTTGTGTCATGGGCAGTCTAGAAAGGCTCTTTGTTTTCACCCATGTCAAGGCTTTATATATTTAATTGCAAAGTATATGTTTTATCATTAAGTAGTAATGATAGGAGTTGAGAGAGAGAGAGAGAGAGAGAGAGAGAGAGTAGAACAGAGTGTGGGGAGGCGCACAGTGTTTTGCTATACTCGATGACGTCATAGCTGGCTGGCCTCGTGGGGATTCGTTGAGGGAGTTTTTTACCATGCTTGGTGACGTCATGTTTAGCTAGCTTCTTTAGCATTGACTAGAGGACTTGTTACCGCTTTTCTACGCGGTTCGAGCTAGTATACATACAGCTCCCTCGCCACTCTCTCCCTCAGATCTGGTTTCTAGAACGCATCCCTCTTATCCCTTTGATACCTGTCCCCCAACTGCACCTGAGAACCTTTTCCTCTGCCTATCTCTCTCATTTTCCATATCTTTCACCACCTTTTATTAATATTATACCCCCTCTGGTTAACTCTGCATAATCAGCTTCATGCTGGCCAGTTGTATTGTGCGTTAAGGTCTTATATAACCCATGTATGTTAGTTGTTAAGATAAGTTGATCACGAAGCATTGGTTGGCATTCATATTGTTCAGTACCGCTTCCTATAATTATTAGTGTTCTGCTGGATTAGATAATGCTAGACTAGGAGTCTGATACTATAAGGTATTGTTTCCGATAGGTGCTGGCTTTAGTTAAAAGCTGCACGACATACCTGAGAACTGGAGTTGATTGGGTAAATTCTAGTCTGTGTGCCATTGAGAGTAGAGCATGCACGAATGAGGGCTTTTTGCCTACACCATTCTGTACTGTTCTAGGCTCGGTTGTTTGTCTTTGAGGTACGCCAGAACGCTTAATACTTCGGTATTAAGGTTTCTCAAGAGAGCTACCCTTCCCTATAACGTAATATTTGACGCACAGGCTTGAGATTTGCACTAGGCTATGCGGCATGCCATACGCACCAGTATCTCGTATCATTGACTCTAGCTAGACTTTATTAGTCATAGTAGACATTAAGTATATTAAACCAATTACTCTTTTTATGCATACCCGTTTATGATTACACAAGCATTTCGCAGCTTAGTTTGATGTATTGAGACACAAACGACTTAGGCTCTTTTTGTTGATAGGAATACTGCATTGTCGTGGCGATTATTATTATTGTTGTGGCGTTTAGGATATTCTTGGCTCCGACTGCATTATATCTCCTGCCTTTTTATGTGCATAGCCTGCACGAGCATTGTTCCGCTGCCTGCCTTTTTGGGTTCCATTTCCGATTCGAGCATCTTGATAGCATCTAACATTTAAAGAAGATTCCTTGTTGGTGTTGAAGGACTTTAGTGCACTTTCTTTCATGCAGGAGAGCCTGACATTTATTGATTAAAGTAACGTAAGCGGTAACTTCTCTTACCACCTTACTTTGCATACCATAACCAAGCACCTTCGGTTATAGGTAGTAATAGGCTGTTTTCACATAACATTAAGCCTAGAGTAGACGCACATTTATTGAGAGTTTAATAACCTATTATTGCATATAGAACTCTGGAGAGTATTTGTGTTCTTTGTTCACTGGGAATATACATCAGAGGTTGGATCTAGCGCTTTCCGTTGTAGCATTTATGCCATTACTAGTCCAATGAATAAGAGCCCTGATATATTTAAACCTCAGTCGTAACAACGGTCGCTCTGATTACACCTTATATACTTTAATAAGTTTTTTGTAATAAGTGTATGTAGGTATAATAATATATATAGGGTTAAATTATGTAAGGAGATACCCCTACTTTATTTGATAGTAAATGTTAATTACTTATCGATATGACCTTCCCGGAAGACTGGGAATGAAGTAAATGCAGTGATAAGGAAGTAACTTGTGGCCGGCAAAATAAGAAAAGCCAGATACCACGATGGATAGAAAATCATCCATTATATCACCACAAGGCCCTCTAAAAAAAGGGGATCAAGATCACGAGATTAAGAATCTCCATGTGTACCAATAAATAAACCCCATGCATTTTTAAATTAAGCATTACCTTCACCATAGCCAAAACCACGATATCCACATGTCCATATGAACTCGAAAGACACCAAATTGAACCCTAAAAAGAATCCAAATATAGCCTGACTTTAACTGGAGGAAATTAAGGAAATACGATTGTATCCTTCGTCTGGTCACGCCGGGAGGAAAACATTGGTATTGCCGCTTCACCAGATGTCCAGTCCGGAACCCCTTCACCTGTACCTGGGAGAGAGGCAGTTCCCCTTTACACCCAGCCCTGCAGTACCACGAGAGGTAGTTCCCCCTGACATCCAGCACTGCAGAACCACGAGACCGCGTCGACCAGATTCTCGGTCACGGCTCCCTCCACCCCTACCCTAAGTGTCTCTGAGTATATTAAGTTGTGGCTATTAGTTGTGAAAGTAAGGCAAAATATGTGAATATTCCATTTGTAATTAACTTTAGATCTATGCACGAGATCTGTTTAGATTTTGTATTACCCGTGTGAACTATTAAAGTTTGATCTGTACGAGTTATTTATACGTACGATATATTGCCTTGTAAATCTGTGTGAAACCGTCTTAAATCAATATACCTAGACCCTTTATCTTCATATTTTTATCAGTGTTACTTAGCCGGAATATTCACAGATTTTCCTCTTATGTGTCCTTTATTCTGTGTGTAAGGAAGTTGAAGTCAAAGTGTATAACGTGAATTTACTCCCTTCTTAAATCTTCTACTTACCTAGAACCTACGCCCAAATTTAAGATACTTTTATCTACTTAATTACTACCCAGAGAGCTTTATCAATTATCTCCTTTGTTTTGAAAGTCAAGACCACTTTTCGTTGAATTAGGATTTATTCGTTGACAAATTCTATCCTATTAATTATTGGGAGTAATCTAATAATATACATATTTGGATCATATAATTCTATCCACACGTATCTAGCAATTCCGTTTGTATATTCCTATATCTAGTTAGCCTACGTTTTGGCTATTAATTTATCTTCTATTACTTGATTCAGTAATTATTTATTATAACTATTTCAAGGTTATAATATAACGCTACAATAGTTCTGCGTTTTAAATAGGAATTTGTTAATTTATTCAGAGCTCCTTGTATGCCAAGGTTTGGTATTTAATTATTACAACTTCGTCGTGTACCTCCATTTCATATAGCTATTTCATTTAAGCTATTTATTTGCGCTACTTATATCTGCACCCCTAAATTACTCGGTTAATTTATTCCAACCCTATTACTTCGAATTGTCCATTATCCTTCAGTCACGTTAATTCTTAGTGCATCTGAATTCCGCCATTCGTGTGATTTGACTTCATCTCTGATCGAAGTATTTTTTGTGTTGTATTAGAAAGATTATTCACATATATTCTTAGAGGGTCAAATTCTAATTTAGTTTATCTTCCCTTTTTGACTTGAATTATCCACCTAGCTTGAACCTTTAACCCGTACAGCCCCAGCGACGCGCCTGACGCGTCGGCGATGTATGTAACGCACAGCCCCAGAGACGCGCCTGGCGCGTCACCCTAATTGCGCCGACCGTAACCTCAGGTGTAGCCACTCAAGAGGGCTCAGATTTGTATGGGAACTGTGTACGTATCCCACGCAACCGTGCCGATGGTTGAAAACTCTCAAAGTCCACGTGCGTGCGCGTGAGCGCGCAATAACCTGGTTTTTTGGGGTAATTGCCTTCAATTTTTTACTCTTGTAAAATACGTTTTTGGGGGCTCTGTAGGACCATTCTTTAAGCTTTTTGAGCGGTTTTTCATGGTTTTTCCTTCATTCCTAATCCATTCGCTATTGTTTCTGGAATAAAACCATTTTTTGAAAACCGGCCGGGTTCTGGTGAACAAACATTACAAAACTAGCCGGAGCTGGACGGGTTAAGTTAACATCGCATTCATTCATATTATTGTTTTCCGTGACCGCAGTCCATCCTAGCTATATCCCCTCAGGTGGTACGTTTGATCTTTTACCTGAGTGCGACCTAGCTTTCTACCCCCACGCCACGCACTCACCCCGCTCAGTGAATGATACGTTCCATTGTCTTGCGTAGTATTCCAGAATACTTCACGTTAGACGCTTGACTCCCATATATATTATTATCAAGGGTTATTATTCTATTTATATAGGTGTCTGTATCTTATGCGTATTGTTCCTTCCTTGATTGTTGTGTAGTTAATTCTAGTATTCCATTTGAGAATAAGATTATTAACTCTCTATACCAGTGCTCTTCAACTTTTGTTTGTGTCGTCCACCCCTAGTGGTGATTTGGAAAAAGCTGTCCACCCCAAATTTTTGTTATCTCTCAAAAATCTCACACGGTTCTAACATTTAAAGTCTAACTTTCATATCTCAATTCTACAATAATCTGTAAATAGAAAAAAACAATTTGACTCTCTTTGTTATTTAAAGTTCACATATTCTTCCGTATAATTACTCATGCAGATTAAAATTATAATATTTAAATTATGCAAGAACAAAATAAGCATGTCTTTGGTGTTCAAGAGCAAATGTAATTTTCTTCATGAAACAAAAGTAAAATTGCAGATAATATTAGCTATTTTTGATATTCCATAAAACAAACAATTGTCCTTCAAGACAAAAAAAATCAGTGGTTTGGCTGCTGTTGCAATTTGTCTGCTATCAGCTTAAATCGAAGCATCAGTCAATTTTCAAGTGCAACTCGCATGAGAGGATCCAAATTTAGAATGGCATTCCTTTTCTTTATCTTGATTAAAACTATGCTTTAGAAACCTTGCTCACACAAATATGATGCTGGCATCTGCACAAACATGGCTGTTGACTGCTTAGCCGACTCCTTGTGCTCCAAAATAACAAGCAGGGCAACCCATAAATCCATGGGATGGCCAAATGTCTTGAAAGCTGGCTTTTGTGAATAATCCATTTGAAGCTCCAATAGGGCATCACAATGATCAATCAGTTCCATCATCTGAAAATGGATTAAGCATCCGCATGTTGGAGGTCAGGTGGCCATTCTCACTGTCTGGGAAATCAAAGCCAAGGTTTTCCTGCATCAAAATAGGTGTCTGATAATCAAGTGGAACATTCGTACCTCCAGTGTCTGCTCTGCTGCCTGCATACCATGTTCCCAGCCACATTCTCTCATATAGGTCATAATATTTCAAAATCAGAAAAACACCTGTTTTCTACATTGCTTTTCAATTTTTCACCTTCAGTTTGAATCCATTTAGTTGCCCTATATTTGTATAAAATATCCCCACCTTTTCCTTGCTGACCGATGTTTAGCTTGTTCAGATGATCAAAGATCGAAGCCATTCAAGACATCTTTGCCAGCCAGAGAGTGTCGACACTTAACTGCCATGGGGTTTGCTTTCTCAGTAAAGAAAACACGGAGCTGCTCTCTCAATGTCAACACTCGATTGAGAACCTTTCTGTGAGATAGCCAACACATTTCAACATGAAGGAGGAGTTTGGTGAAGTTGGTTTCCATATCCTTACATACCTCACTAAACATGCTGTGCTTTCTTGCATATGCATGATATGATTTACCATTTTTACAACATCATCATGAAGTAGCTCAAAGTAATTTTTCTCATTAGCATTTCTAGCCTCATTTAGTCGCTTTGCCTCTAAGGCCTCCCTCACGCAGTGAATTGGGACACAATTTAGTGAGACAGCTTGGATTTTCCTTACAACGGCAATGATTGCACTAACCATTGCTTTTGCACCATCAGTAGTAACCGACTTGCAGTTTGGCCAGTCAATGTCCTCTTCAACCATGAAATCATTCAGTTTCAGGAAAATCTGGCAGGATCTCGTCCACCCACCTGTCCACCCCAAGACAGCCGTCCACCCCTCACTTAGTCTCGTCCACCCTAAGGTGGACTGTCCACCCAGGTTGAATAGCACTGCTCTATACTATACTTATTGCTTGCTCCCTGTTTTCCATATAACAGTCGAGTTTAGTGTACATATAACCTATTTATGTCTATTAATAAGAGTGTAAATTACGTTGTGTGTTTATTGTTGCCTGATTGAGATTACTATTATCATATGCACTGTGTTCGATGTGTTCCTGTCGAGGAATATTCCAAATCTAAATATCCAAAATTTGGATTGATTATAGATAATACTGAAGCCTGTTGGATTTCAACCCGGCATAACACTGGGGCAGCGGTGTCTTGATACGGCATATCAGCACTTATTGTGTGTGGTTATTGGTAAACTTAATAGTACTCAATCAGCATCATAACACAACATTCATCATGGCAACGAAAACACTCGATATCCCGGCATTCAAGCCAGAGGAGTATGATATAAATACGTATATGGAAATAGTCAAACCGGTCCTAGACATGACGTTCGGGAACGAAGAGGCTTCCAAGATTTACAAAGTGGTAATGAAGTTAGGGAAATACACAGCTAAGGAACCAGGGTATGTGCGTGACAATATGCCTGGTTTAACCTGGGCACAATTTGAGAGTCATGTGAAAATAGCGATCAACCCAGTCCTTGGCCAAACCATTGCGGACCGTAAATTCCATGAAGTGAAATATGCGGGAGATTAGGAAGACACGATCAGCCAACTGACCCAAACAGCCATAACCTCTTTCCCTGAGGATACCATAGCTCAGAGGAAGAAAATAGTGTTCAAGGCATTAGTGAGAATTTTGCCTGAACCAGTGGCGGATCATTTTTCCATCATTGAGCCTACCAATTATGACAATGATATGCCAGTCATAAAGCGTATTATGGCTCTGAGGAAAACCAGGGAACAGGACAAGATTGCCGTCATCAGCAAGGTTACAACTCTCCCGTCGACAGTAACCACAACTGGTCCTATGGCACCAAGAGCTAGCAACAAAGCTGAGGAATGGGCCAGGACTCGCCCCGCTGACTGGAAACCCTGTAATGGACAGTGCGTATTGACCTCTTTAAAAAAGTCATTTACGGAACTGACCAAAAGAAGGACCCGGTCACCTAGTTGGTGGGCTCAGATTTCCTGGATCAAGCGCAGACGAGTAGCTATCATAACCGAAGATGGAACTGCAGGTATTGGAAACTGCAATGAAGAAGAGGAATTTGAAGAAACCGAACCAGTAGTGGAAACTATTGGTGACCTTGATTTTTGAGCCGCCCCCGACACAAATAGTCGTCAGAATGGCGGGGGGGGGGGGAAATCCAGACAATCTTCCCATCTACAGAAAAATCACCCTAAATGGGGTGAAAGTCCGACTTCTTATTGATACGGGAGCTTCCCGTTCATGTCTCTTCTTTCATTTTTTCCGACAACACCGTAAAGCTTTCGGTGCTATCCAACCTTCTTCCACAATATTAGTAAGTGCAAACGATGATATCATTCCAAATTTCGGACAGACTCTTCCTTTATATGTTAGTACCCTGTCCCATACCATGGAACTGATCATTCATTCATGATTTATGATCCCAAAGAGACCAAGTACGATGGATACTTAGGGCTCGATCTGCTGGCTACATTGAGCGCCTCCATAGATTGCGGGAAGAGAACACTGACGTTCTTAAACCCCATAAAAAAAAAAAAAAAAAAAACGACCCTAAAAAGTCACAAAAACCAAAACCCTCCATACCACCCCAACTAAGCTTTCCTCAGCCAAGCCCAACCTCCCTACAAATTACCCCGTCTAAGCCATCCAGAATAACCAAAACATACCAAAGTCCACAGTATTAACTTCCCCTCAAACAACCAAGGCTTAAAACCCTAGTCCCCAAGTTGTAATCAAGCAGGAAAACTTGAGTAAACCTACCACTTCTCTCCCCCAGACCCCTCAAGCTGTCACATCCAAACTAGTGACACTGCCCCCTCACCATGAAAGATGGTTACCCATTGTACCCACCTTACCTGGGGATGCCATCATGACCCCTCACCTCCAAAGCCCCTTTGATAGGAACTGCCTGACCACTCCAAGCCTCATCTCAAGTAGAATTAACTACATCAAGATAGCAAACATATCAGATCAACCGATTACCTTACCTAAAGGGTCATCCATTGGGGAACTTGAACCTTAAGAGGAAGAACTTTCTGTACCTACAGACAAGACCCCCCACACTCCTCTTCCCCTACCTGCTATTCCTTCCCATCTTACCCCTCAAAAAAAAATATATATCTGAAAAAATTAATGACCACCTACCAAGACATATTTGCCAACCTTGACGTCGGGAAAACTAATATACTTCACCACCCTATACATACTGTCGGACAACCTATCAAACAACCCATCCGGAGAAAAAACCCGATCCAAAGGCAAGAAGAAGAGTCCCAAGTCGAGGATATGTTAGCCACAGGAGTTGTAAAACACTCCACCAGCCCCTGGTCTTCTCCGGTATTACTCATCCGTAAAAAAGACGGATCCACCAGGTTTTGTATTGACTACAGACAGTTGAACGACGTCACCATCAAGGACGCTACCCCACTACCCAGGATAGACGACTCACTAGACTCCTTATTAGGAGCGAAATGGTTCACTACCCTGGATTTACAAGCAGGATATTGGCAAGTACCAGTCCTCCCAGAACATCAACAGAAGACCGCATTTTCCACAAGTCAAGGGAGATTGTATGAATTTACAGAGTTACCCTTTGGCATATGTAACGGCCCTGCCACTTTCTCCAGGTTAATGGAATCTGTATTACAAGGACTAACCTGGGAGACATGCCTGGCCTACTTAGACGACATAATCGTGTTCGGAAAAACCTGGGCAAGATTAAAACAAGATTAAAACAAGTATTCCAGAGGATTCGAGAAGCCAATCTAAAACTCAAGCGACACCATAACTCCCCCCACAAATGTAAAAGGAGTACAAGCTTTCCTCGAGTTAGCTTCTTACTACAGCAGATTTGTGAAGAACTTGATTTTTTTTTTTGGAGAAAATATTATTGTCAAACCCCTTCATGACCTAACCAGAAAAGATGAACCCTTCTTATGGACAGACCAGCGCCTTCAGGCCTTCAACACCTTAAAAAACCTAGTAGTAGTCTCACCTGTAGTATTATTCCCAGATTACACCCAGCCTTCCCGCCTATACACGGATGTCTCACAATTCGGAATAGGTGCCGTTCTAGGACAAACTCGAGAAGGAAGGGAACATATCATCGCCTGTGCCAGCCGAACCTTAAATCCAGCAGAAATTAATTATAAAGTAACAAAAAGAGAATGTCTAGGCATCATTTGGGCCTTGCAACACTTCAAGGCTTACCTAGCAGGTGTAAAGGTCACCATCATCACGGATCACCACGCCCTTCAATGGCTTCGGAAATCAGACACCAAACATGCCTTGACAGTCAGATGGCGAGAATCACTAGAGGAGTTTGATTTCGAAATTGCCTATCGACCAGGAAAACTCCATACCAACGCTGACACATTATCAAGACTTCCAACCAGCTCAACCAAAGATACCTCACCCCAGAACATCGGAAATCAACCAATGATAGCAATACACCATCAAGATTTCTTAAGCCAAGATCAACAATATATATTGAAACAATTTCAACGACAAGAGAAACCAGACTGGATGCCAAGAAATATTTTCTCTCAACTCACCAGAAGAGGAGATAATTTATTCACACCAGAAGGAAACATTGTAATAACCCCAAAAGCAGCTCTCTCAACCATGCAATCCATTCACATGCATAATGGCATCCATCTAGCCCAAAGAAAATTGACTGCTACCTTTCAACAAGTTTATTGGACACCTTCTCCACATGTAACAGCAAAATGGGTTACAGAAGCCTGCAGAGTCTGTGCATTGGGCAAATACAGGACCCGCACAGCCGGACCTACCGGAAAATTAGAATCGTCCAAGCCGTGGCAACTTCTTGCAGTAGATGTAATGGGATCAATGGAGGGAAACCAAGACTACAAATACATCAACACTTTCGTAGACACTTACTCCAAATATGTGATCGCGTGTCCAGCAAAAGAACACTCAGCCTTAGCAGTAGCAGAAGCACTAATACAACACATGTTCCCATATTTTGGACTGACAGAAGCTATTCATTCGGACAATGCACCTGAGTTTACCAGTCACATTTGGTCCCAACTATCACAAATGTGCGGATTTAAAATAAGCCACTCCTCCCCGTACTGGCCTCAAGGTAACTCAATCTGCGAAAGAAGCCACCGAACCATCGCAAAGCAAATAAAAGCAAGATTGCAACAAATGAACACCAAAGACTGGCCCAGCCAAGTGAAAATAGTCCAATGGGGGATAAATACCTGCCCCAGAGAAGACGGAATATCAACCCACGAACGTGTATTTGGAATACCACCTTTGCTTTTACCTCTCCGTCATCTATCTGTCCCGTATGAGCCCTCCTCAAATTTTGACCAAGCCCTCGTTCATCTCAAGAACCGACTCCGACAACTACAGTACCTCCAACCTGACGAAACTGCAAAAGTTAGTCCCCACCATGTCGGCAATCTTGTCATGGTTGCTCATTTACCAGTACCATCCAAACTTAGCTGAGATATCAAGGTCCTTTTGAAATCCTAACTGTTCCAAATTGTTTTCAGGTTACAATCAACTACTTTGGTGAGTCACGCACATACCGAAATATATATCTACGTAGATTTCAAACCATTGATGAGAATATGATTATTTGCAGATCCCAAAGATAATGACACATTGCCTGCATCTGATGACCACAAATTGGGATCCTCAGAACCATTGACATCTCCCATTCTTCCACCCATTTCTCCTCTACCTTTGACACAACCAAACCTTGTTGTTCCCCCCCCCCCCTTCACCAAACACCTAAACCCCCTATCAAGCAACCTCCGTTGGCAATATTTTTTCCCTCACACAACGTTACCCCTGAAATTAATGTCACCCGCATCTGAAAGACCAAATAGACCAGCTAAATACTTGGGACGGAGCATAATTATATAACATTTAATTCAATAATAAATATATTCCCTCCCCCTACTAGCGTGGTTTTCCACGTATTGGGTAAATGATATTGTGGACTTAATGACTTTCAACTAATTATTCATCTGAAATTGTAGCAAATAATGGTGCGCGTATAATGCTAAAGATTAACAGCTAAATTAAGTATGCGTTAGGCTATATCTAAATTTAAATTTGATTGTTGAAAATTAGTCTTCAGTATAAACTTTAATAATTGTAAATTTCATTAATCGATTTTAGGAGTATAGTTGGTTGTTGGAAGGAACATAATAATTGTTTTGAAAATAATTACCCATTTTACAAAATGAGTGATACACTCTTGAGAAAATCTATGGTGGGGAAATTAGGCTGGGTAACTAGAGCATTAAATAATTGCCAGGAGGTAAAAAGACGTGAACCCTGTCCAAGGGAGCTGTTAAAGTCTAAAATCCAAGATCTTAAAACCCGTGGGGTAATTATGAAGAGTCTTTCAATAAATTGGAGGACTTTTACATCAAACACGAGCAATCTGAAAAGTTTGAGGAAATACAGCAAGCCTATGCAGATGCCCGTGACAATTATTTGGATCAACTAGCTGGGTTCGAATCCTTGGCGACAGAGACAGTTACCGGGACAGGGAGTAATGGTACCAGTAATGGTATTACGGCTCCGGGACAACAAAGCTTTAAGTTGCCACCTATAACCTTACCTGAATTTGATGGGCAATCTGATTGGAATACCTTTTGGGATAAATTTAAGGGTTTAATTCATGACAGGTCAGATATTTCTGCAGCAAAGAAATTTTCATACTTGTTGGGTCAACTTAAGGGTTTTGCATTGGATCTTATTAAGGAACTTCCCATGACAGATGCCAATTATACAGAAGCTCTACAAGTACTCAAGGACAATGTTGAAGATACGGAATTGACTCTACAGCGCCTAGTTTACAAATTGATGGATTTATCAGGACCCAAGCATACGTACCAGTATCTTCAATCATTCCGGATCAGCTTGAATTGTGTTTTAAAATCACTTAGTACCCAGAAAGATCTTGACTCAGCTTCTTGGCTCTTGAACCACATTGTACAACAAAAGCTCTCTCAGAAAACCTGTGATGAATTGTACCACAGGTATAAGAAGAACTACTTCATGTATCAAGAGATAGAAGAGGGCTTAAGGGAGCTGTGCAAACACATGCAGGTTTGCAAGAAGGATACCGGTATCAAGGAAGGAGACAACAAGGTTAAATATACAAAAGCGTCTACAACAGGGACTAAGGAAAAAGCAAAACCGTTCAAGAAGGAAGAGGTTGGGACTGATGTGACATCCGTCCACCAGAATAATCAAACTAGCACAGTATAAAAAACAAATGGTGTTTGGGAGAGAAAATATTCACGTCTCAATTCTCCAGTGACCCAAGAAGTAACCAGAGATATTAAGCCCACACCAGTAGTAAAACAAGAAACCCGGAAGGTGTGTATGTTATGTTCAGAACAACATTCCACAGTGTGTTGTAGGACTTACCCAGATCTTAAGGCTAGACTTCCACGACTCATCGAACTAGGTAAGTGTCTTGTTTGCCTTAGCTCTAGACATTCTACTGAGGAATGTGCTACTAAATTAAATATATGTTTTCGATGCAAGACTGGTGTACATCATACAGCGTTGTGTCCCAAGATCAGTGAAGTACATCTCAAAACTACAAGTATGAATATGACCCTGACCACGGGAAACCCAATGCATATGCCAGCAGCTACTCCTACAGCCGAGGTTCAACTGATCAGAGAAAAAAGGGTATGCCAGTCAAAGCACTCTTTGATACTGGAGCGCAAAAGACCTTCATTGCCGGAGATGTTGTCAGAGCCATGAATTTGCCAACAGTAGGGAGAGTGAACATGGCAATAACTGGATTTTTGTCAAATAAGGAAACACAAACATTTGATGTGGTTAAACCCATGATTAGATTAGGCAAATACAAATGTAAGGTGACTGCAGTGGTTAAAGAAGACATGAACACTTCTGTGGTAAATAAGGGTTTGAAGGAAGCATCTGACTTCTTAACAAAGACTGGTGTCCAACTAGCAGACCGTAATATCGAGTCTGACGTAGTAGGTCCAATTCAACTGATCATCGGCTCCGACTATTGTGGACGCTTCTTGCGAAAAATTACTCGGAAACACGGTATACAGTTCATTTCTTCATCAGGTGGATACATAATAATGGGATCTCTACCCACATGCGGCACAAGTGAATCAGACAACCGGATGGATCCAGTCTTTGTGACTCCTGCACAATCTCTGGTGGTAGCTAGAATTGGTGCAGAATTAATTCCATCACAACTAGGAGACATTCTGGAGGAACAACAAAAACCTGTTCACAAACTTTGGGAACTGGACACTGTTGGTATAGAAGCAGATCTTCCCACCCCTGAAGACATCTTAACATATAACCACTACCTAGACACAGTCGAGTATAAGGATGGCCAGTACTGGGTATGACTTCCATGGAAGATAAATGGCCCTGAATTACCAACTAACTACCAGAGTTCAAGATGTCAATTAAATAAAATGGTGGAGAGGTTGCGTCAACATCCTGAACGACTGGAAACTTGTCATAAAATAATTCAAGAGCAGTTGGAAAATGACTTTATTGAGGAGGTCCCAGGTGAAATAAACCATAAAGAGGGTCATTACCTTCATCATCATGCTGTAAGTAAGGACTCCAGTACTACCCCCATCAGAGTGGTATTTTACTGCAGTTCTCGAGCAGCGAAGAATGAAGCAACTCTAAACGATTGTCTCTATGTAGGACCAAATCTGACTGAAATACTGGGTGATGTACTATTAAAATTCAGGACGAAGAGATTTGGGTTTGTGGCAGATATCTCAAAAGCCTTTTTCAGAATAGGGTTAAAGGAGCAGGACCGCAAATTCACAAAGTTCCTTTGGCCTGAAGTTCCTTTTCAGCCTGGTGGGCGGATAAAAGAATACCGCTTTCGGTCAGTGTTATTTGGATCCTGCTCTAGTCCTTTCTTGTTGTGCAGCACTTTGAGATATAATTTCCAGAAGACAGAGAAACCGGAAATGGGTCAACTGTTTTACATGGATAATCTTCAGGGAGTTGCCAACAGGGGAGAAGAGGTGATTGAAATCTACAATTTGGCAAGGCAAGAATGTAATAAAGCCAATATGCCACTACAAAGATGGAATTCAAACTCTCATATTCTTTTGGACCAGATAAGAGGAGACTATCCTGACTACCAACCAGAATGTCAACCAGTACTAGGATTACAGTGGAAAACGACTACTGATGAGATGTCTCTAAAGCCCCTCAAGTTTCCCGATGTAAAACTCACAAAATGCACTCTCTTAAGTCAGGTCTCTATGATGTTAGACCCATTGGGCATATTTAGTCCCATATCAATTAAAGGGAAGATTTTAGTTCAGGAAGCCTGGAGAGAAGCACTGAGTTGGGATACTCCATTACCTGAAAAGTATACAGAAGAGTGGAACAAATTGAAGGTGGAATATGAAAAAGTTTCATCAGTCAAGTTTCCTAGAAGATGTGATCGTACCTCTGATAATGAGTGTGCTCAATTGCACGTATTTTGTGATGCCTCATCTAAGGCGTATGGTGCAGTAGCTTATTGTGTCGCTGAAGTCCGATCTACTATGATTATGTCCAAATCCCGAGTAGCACCATTAAAACAACGTACCCTTCCACAGTTGGAGCTGACTGCTGTTGAATTGGGAACTAGGTTAGCTACTTATTTGAATAGTATGTTTCCCTTTATAGGTGAGACATATACAGTATATGGACAGATAGTGAGATATGTTTGCACTGGATAGCTAATGATGATAGTCACATAGTTTATGTGCGTAACAGAGTACACAAAATAAAGGAACTGCAAATGAACTATAAATTCATGCAATTCTCAGGTAGTAGGGGTAGGCAGCCCCGCCCAGGGATGTACTACCGCCAAGGTTTCGGGAGACTCAGGGAATAGCCTGAATTCCATTTTCTCTCCCAGGCCTTGGTAGCTGGATACATATCTTTCTGCCTCACACATCAGGGGTATCAGGAAAACCCTCTGTATATAACATACACATCCAACTTCACGACATTGCCCTACATTGCTATCCTCTATCCATAAAACACTACTCTTCCCACTACATATCATACATGTAACACCATACACCTTACCCAATAAATATGGCAGTACAATTGTTAAGAGCAAGCCTGGTGGTCCCTCGGATATCCACCCCCGGCAGGGTTGGGTCATTGACACAGGGCCCTCGCGGTCGTCATCATGCGACTGTGTCAAGAGCATTGCAACGTCCCAAAGCTGCTCGTCGGTGCAGCTTTTTCTTTAGCAATATAAGGGGACTTCACTCTAACATCAATTCTGTACACCAATTTCTTCAAGCAGAATCCCCTACTCTCCTTTTTTTTACAGAGACTCAAGTAACATCCACATCTGACACGTCTAGATTTAATTTTCCAGGTTATCAACTGCTCCAAATTTTCAGACCTAAAGGAGGTGTATGTTGCTTCGCAAAATCTGAAATTGCCCTGGAGGAGGTTACTAGTTTCAATTGTCCCTATTTTGATTATTCTATATACAAATTAATTTCTGCTGGTAAATTTAAATACATATGTTGCATCTACCGTTCCCCAAATACTCCTCCAGAGCAAAGTCTTTTTGATTCGCTGTCCTCACAACTCAGTGTCCTCAACTTAAATGCTTCTTCTGAAATCACTGTGTTGGGTGATTTTAATGTCCATAATGTTGAACGGCTCACTCATTCAGCCAGGACTGATGATGCTGGTCTTGAATGTGAGCTATTTGCAGACTCATTTAATCTCACTCAACTAGTCAACCAACCCACCCTTGTACCAGATAATCCTAATCATAATTCCCACCTACTGGACTTATTTTTAACAACCAATTCAGAAAATTATGATGCTACAGTGAGGTCCCCGCTTGGATCTTCTGATCACTGTCTGATACAGGCCACGTGTCTATCACCTACCACACCTTCCCACTCTGAACCTGCTTTGGTGACTAAATGGCATTACGATAGGGCAGACTGGGAGGGTCTTCAAGGTTTCTTTATTGATATTCCCTGGACCTCTTTCTTTTCTAATGATGCACACTCCACCTTGAGCCACATACAAGATTTTGTAAAAATTGGAATGGAAACTTTTATTCCTCATCAAAAGTACAGTAAAAGATCTAATTCACCTAAATGGTTTGACCATAATTGTGCTAGAGTAACTGAACAAAAAGCAATAGCCTACAATGCATACACAAGATCAAAAACTCATGAAGCCTTTAATTACTTTAGAAACATCAGAAATCATGCCAAAACTGTATTAAACCTAACTAAATCAAACTTTCTCCACAAGCAGGCAAATAAACTTCTAAATAATCCAAATTATAACAAAATATTTTGGTCTACTCTTAACTCATTTAAATCCAACTTCACTACTGCTTCATCCATTCCACCATTAAAATCTCTGACTGGCAATCTTTAGGGGGAGGTGTGGTGGAGTGGTCTTGCCACTGGCCTGGTAATCCAAAGGTCCCGGGTTCAAATCCCGATGTATCAATGGGAAGATATTATTGGGATGGAATTTGAGCTGTACCTAGTATCAGTGCATTACCACAAGCCCACCGAAACGTCAATAAAATACCCTCATTGTTCCCTGATTAAATAGCACTGTATGAATATTCCCATATTCAAAATATGCTATAGGGGTGCAATGCCTGGTGAGTTATCTGCTCAACAGGTGGCGTTGTGTGTGTGTAAGTGTGATAGTCCGAGTGTAGGGGTTGAGACAGTGAAGCACGGGAACGAGGTGGCTTCAGAGATTGGGTCGTTTCGGGCCATGAGTGAGCACCGTGCCTCATGTGAAGGCAAGATGGCAGGTGCTCGTTGTAGTACTCTACGTGCTTCACATGTCTCACTCCCTAGACTGGAACAAGACCTCACGGGCTTCACTGCTCATTGTACAGCGGTGAATGTTAAGGCTCTCAGCCTATGCCCGAGACGGAGTAAGTTGGAATATAGAAAAAAAAAAAAAAAAAAAAAAAGTGACCCACGAGGTAAAGCTAACCTTCTTGCGGATATTTTCTCCACCAACTCAACCTTAGATGAAATAAATCAAGATGTCCCTGTACTTAATTTTAATTCGCCTGAAATTCCCTCACTTAAGATCCACACCAGACATGTCAAAACTATTTAGCAGAATCTCTCAGTAGATAAGGCTCCTTGTCCAGATGAAATTCCTCCAATAGTACTTAAGAATTGCTCCTTGGTGCTCGCTCCTGTATTGGCAAAAAATTTCCGTCTGTGTACTCATACCTCATGCTTCCCAGTACCCTGGAAAGAAGCAAACATCCATCCAGTTCCTAAAAAAGGTGCCTCTTCAGATCCATCAAACTACAGACCAATAGCTATAACTTCCACTCTTGGTAAAGTATTTGAAATTATATTAAATAATCACATAATTAAGCATCTTCAGAATAATAAATTAATCAGTGATAGGCAATATGGTTTTAGACGATGTCGATCAACTGCAGACATGCTTTGCCTTCTTACGCATCAAATCAACCAAGCTACAGACCAACATGGTGAAACACATACAATAGCACTGGATATATCAAAGGCATTTGATAGAGTCTGGCATCAATCCTTATTGTCGAAGATGGCACACTACGGCCTTGCATCATTAGTTCCACTAATTTCTTCTTATCTTCATAACAGAAAAATACATGTAATGGTAGATGGCCTTTATTCTCAATTTCACTTAATAAATGCTGGTGTTCCCCAGGGATCAGTTTTGGCCCCAATTCTGTTCCTCATTCATATCAATGATCTCATATCTACCACTCATAATCCAATACATTCCTACGCAGATGACTCAACACTCCACAGTTCCTTCACATTTACCAATTCTTTCACCCAACCCGATCTTATAAATTCAAAAATAAACACTGCAATTTCTCTGAACCAGGACCTTTCTAGAATTAATGGATGGGGACAAAAGAATCTAGTTTCCTTTAATGCACAGAAAACCAAATACATTCAATTTTCTAACCGACAGAATCTCACTGACTCCCATATATTTTGTAATGATGTAAATATTCCCACTTCCCCTAGTATTGACATTCTCGGTGTAACATTAACTACTAACTTGAGCTGGACACATTATGTTAGAAGCATTGCTAAGAATGCCTCTAAAAAACTGGGACTCCTGTACAGAGTTCGAGAATTCTTCACTGACGAGCAGTTGGCCGTGATATATAAATGTCATGTGCGTTCTCAGATGGATTACTGTTCACCTCTGTGGGGTGGAAGTGGAGTGGTTGCATTGAGGCAGTTGGACAAAATTCAAAATAAAGCTATTAGATTAATCAATAACCCTGCAATCACACAGGACCTTCCTACATTATCCATACGAAGAAACGTTGCATCCCTTTCATTATTCTACAGATATTTTCACAGCAATTGTTCCGAGGAACTTGCTTCAATTGTGCCGCCTCTCCACATCTTTCCCCGTAGAACTAGGGCAGCTGAGAGCGCCCATGAATTTACACTTTCTCCTCCACAATGCAGAACTTCTGCTTATCAGAATTCATTTATCCCCAGAGCTACTACTCTTTGGAATTCACTTCCCTCGAATTGCTTTCCACAAACTTACAATCTACAAATGTTTAAATCCAGTTGTTACAAACATTTTATGAATGGAGGATGCATTTAGGCACATGGACCATTTTATTTTATCTGTGTTTTTCCTTCCTCCGTTCATTGTCTCTTAAAAAAAAAAAAAAAAAAAAAAATGTTAAGTCCAAGGATAATCCGGCTGACTTGGTGAGCCGAGGTGTAAGTGTCAAGAAACTGATTAACGAAACTCTGTGGTTTCAGGGTCCGGTTTGGCTACGTCAGAGTGATTGGCCAGAACAAAAATCATACCAGAAGGTTAATGATGATCAAGTTCATATTGACCCAATAATTCTCCCAGAGCCTTCAGTGATTGACATCACCAAGTTCTCCAATTTGGACAAACTATTAACTGTAACTAAATTCGTGTTTAAGTTCCTGAACAAGAAGGTAAAGATGGCGGAATTAGACCCACTTACCTACTGGATCAAAAGGATACAAGCTGAAAAGTATGAGGAGGAATTAACACAGCTACGTATACCCAATCCCAAGCCAACCAAAAGAATGAAGGATCTTGGGCTGTACCTAGACAATCAAGAATTAATATGTTGTCGAGGTCGTATTGGTAAAGCTTATCTACCCCTCAAAACTCGGCATCCAATCCTATTGCCCAAGGATTGTGACCTCACCTAATTGATGGTTTTAAAAGCGCATGAAACCACTAAACACGGTGGGGTAGCAGACAATCTAGCCTATATGCGGCAAAATTAATGGATACCCCACGGACGACAAGCTGTTAAACGCTGTATCAAGAATTGCATTATTTGCAAGAGGTATACAGCTAAAGCTATTCCTTACCCTAGTCCACCAGCTCTCCCGCCAGACCGCATTCATCAACGGAAATCGTTTGAGGTAACAGGTATAGATTATACTGGTGCCATCACTCTCACAGGAGATGATGGACTGCCCAAGAAGGTATACATATGTCTATTCACCTGTACCAGCACTCAGGCTATTCATTTGGAGATAGCGGAGGACATGCACTCGGAAACCTTTATAAATTTGTTCAGAAGATTTGCTGCTCGGTGAAGTTGTCCCAGAAGTTTGATTAGTGACAATGGGACATACTTTGTGGGTGCATCCCCGCTAGTTTCAGAATTATTAAAGAGCAACGCAGTACAGCACATGCTTGATTCTAGAAATTGTTATTGGTCATTCACAACTCCCAGAGCCCCTTGGCAAAATGGATTTACTGAAAGAATGATAGGCATCGTGAAATCGTGCCTGAAAAAGGTTCTTCACAAGTCAAGAGTCACCTTGGATGAGTTAAGAACTGTTGTCACAGAGATAGAAACAAGAGTCAACAATAGGCCACTAACATATCAAGACGACTCCAATTTGGACATTGAAGCCTTAACTCCGGCTCATTTGTTATATGGTAGACGACTAGACCCAGTACCCCGTTTGGACGTGACAGAGGAATTAGTGGATCCCACTGTTAATGAAGCAGACGCACACTTACGACGAAGCTACCATAAACTCTGCAAGATACTGGATGCCTGGAACAAGCAGTGGGCATCAGAATATATCTTAAGCCTACGGGAGAGGTATTATGGTGCGAATTCTGCTAGTAACCGTCGCAAACCTGAGAAAGGAGATATAGTCTTATTGAAGGGGGACCAACCTCACTCCAAATGGCCCTTGGCAAAGATCCTAGAAGTCTATCCTGGTCCCGAAGGAGTCATCAGACCAGTTAAAGTTTTATCTCGAGGACAAACAACTCTCCGAACGGTTGATCGGCTCATTCCTATGGAACTCGCCATCCTACTGGAGGAGGAACAGCAACCCATTGTAATAGGGGAACCTAGACCACAACAAGCAGCTGCTGCTCGATCTCAAAGAAATTGGCGTGATTTGTTAGCCGCAGGTAATATAACATGATGCAACACATCATACTTCGCCCGGCCCCAATCTGTGAGAAATAAATTGACTACACCGGTATCTGGGAAGTGTTGGTAATAGCCTTCCAATAGGGTAACCTCATTAGAGTGAACAATTTCCTGCCAGAGCCTGGTGATTGTAAATATTGTAAAGAATAATTAATATTAAGTAATTTAGAACTGTATAAGATTACCTTGGCCAAGTTAATTTAGTTATAAAACCTTGTATGATTAGATTTAGAGGTACTGTATTCGGTATCAGTTTTGAAACTCCCGCGATCGCAGGCACGATCCATGGTTTGTAGTGGTAATTTCAACCCCTAGAGACAATGTTTACTAAATCGTTGTGAAACGATATTTATATTAGTATTTATATAATTAAATGCTTATTTCTCATTTATATTATAAAGTGAAGAAGGAATGAACCCTTGGGAACGAATTAGTATATAGTTTATTTAAGAGTCGGAAATTGAAGTTCCGATTTGACGCCAGTAAACTTTTGAACTGTAAAGACGTGTCCCGTGATCTCTTCCACCACACTCCCCGCGCCAGGCCCGGAGTCCTAACCCTTTAACCCTCATCTACCGAAGCCGGAATCGTCTGAACTACACCAGGACCCTAGTTATAGCTAAGTCATTGATATACATGGCCGTTTATACAATGTTTAGTTAGGGTATCCCCCACAAACCCTCAGCATCCCTTACATAGGGTTCTGCCAGGGCCTTATGTCCGGGCTCGTGCAACTAGATTCACATGCAACCTTAATGATCTTGCCATGAGCCGTGTTAATTTTTCTACTACACAGTTTTCACAGTGTTTTGTGCCGGCTAGGTTGACTTGTGGAATAAGTTGCCAAATGACCTAGTCAATTCAGCTCATTTCTCCATCTTTAAGTTTAGAGTTAATGCTTTTTTGCAGCATTCATTCTCATTTTTAAACTTATTTTATTCTATTTTATTGTTTTATATTTATAGTTGATATCCTCCACTGCATAATATATTATTATTAATTTGATCTGTGTTTAATATATGTATATATACAGTACAGTATATATGTTTTTTTTTTTTTCCTAAAGATGCCGTAGTCTCTCTCCAGTGCCTCCGGGTGTTTTGTGTGGATTCATCTTGCTAGTGTTTCTGCCCCCTGGTTGGAGACTTCGGCATCTCATATAATAATAATAATAATAATCATCACCGACCACCAGTCCCTACAATGGCTTAGACGTTGCGAAACCAGCTCTGCCCTCTTGGTACGATGGAGAGAAACCTTAGAGGAGTATGACTTTAAAATCCATTATAGGCCCAGAAAGCTACATACCAACGCGGACGCCTTGTAACGTTTACCTGTCCCAGAATCGTCGCCCCCCCATCTAGCCGCACTCGGAACCACTAAGCAGGACTCGTCTACACCGACAGGAATCCCCTCATCATCAGAGCCCACCATGTTACATCTCTGGGAGAAGAGAATCAAACCTAAGTGGATCCCTCGTCACATTTTTCAACATATTTGTCGATGGGGAGATCAATTAACCACCGAGTCCAGACACATTATTGTAGAACCCGCCATGGCCCAAGAATACATGATCTCTATTCATGAGGGAAACGGTATTCACTTGAGACAGAAGATGCTCCAGGTGTTCCAAAATCAATACTGGACGGTTAACCCTTCAGGTATTGCAAAATGGGTAACCGAGGCCTGCAAATCCTGTGCCATGGGAAGAGATAGGTGCATAACCCCAGGACCAGCCGGAACCACCTCTGCCCACAAACCATGGCAAGTACTTTCGTTAGACGTCACGGGACTTTCTTCCCCCAGTCACGGAAAACGTTTCATCGTTACTTTCGTGGACGTTTACTCAAAGTTCTTGATCGCCTGCCCAAGCAAAGACCATTCAGCAATAACTGTGGCCGAGTTACTAGCCACCAAAATTTGTCCTGTGTTCGGACTACCCCTAGCCCTGCTGTCTGACAACGGCCCAGAATTCACAGGACAAATATGCGAGGCATTCACCTCCAAATGTGGAATAAAGGTGAAACACTCTTCCCCTTATTGGCCACAAGGGAAAGCCATTGGTGAACGAAGCCACTGATCTATTAACAACCAGCTAAGAACGAAAATGATCGAATTACAAACCACTGACTGGCCCAGCCAGATAAAAATGATTCGGTGGGGTTTAATCTCTTGCCCCAGAGAAGATGAAATCTCTCCCCACGAACGCATCTACGGAGTGGCGCCATTGCTGCTACCATTCCGACATCTAGCCACTCCCCCGTCCACCCAGTATACCGTGGACCCCCTCCCAACAATTGAAAAATACCCTACACACTGCACAAGCCTGTCAAGACGTCACCACCGATGTCTCCATCCCCCAAAACCCTTTTGCAATTGGTGACACCGTCATGGTCGCCAAGTTACCTGTTATTAATAAACTTGGCCCACGATATGTGGGCCCCTATTCAATTGAAAATATATCCAACCCTTTTCAAGTCATCATCAATTTCCACGGGGAGTTCAGGACTTACAGAAACAGATTCGTGAGGAAATATTCACCCCTTCAGCGTGATATCGTACCACCGCCACCAGCAGAGAAAAAACAAACTCCGGAACCATCAGAAACACCCATTACACCCCATACTAAGGAAGGCCTGGGGTCTCCTAACTTTCCGTTAGTCAATATGCCCCCCTTGATTGCCACCATTCCCAAACTTAACCCGCAAAGCAGATCATCCAACACACGCCAACAACACCACCCCCATTTCCACTTTCTCGCAATGTCACCACCAGCCCCCCTACATCAGATGCTCTCAATCGTAAAACTACTACCACACCTGCCCCACAACCCGCCACTTCCCGCTATAAACTAAGACCGCGTGGAAAATTGCGGAAATCAGTAATTCCCACACCCTTCAGATCCAAAAACAAATAAAATCCCACACCCTGGCCTCATCCTTCTCCAGAATCCTCACCAACTTCCTCCCCACCTGAAAAGAAACACCGCCCGATGACGTCACCACTCACTTCACCCCCCAAGTCAACCTCCTCCTCTGCTCCTCCACACTCCACTTCAAGATCACCTTCTTCCTCCCGTCAACATCATCTTCCTCAGCCTTTAACCATCAAGATTAAAGTTCCGCCACTCACAAAAAGTCCAATTATTCCTCTACAAACATCATCCCCACCTCCAATAACCTCACCAACCTCTCCGCCTCACCTGCCAAACACAATGGCTCTCCCTACCACCCCGCGAAATTCACCTTCCCCTCCTATCCTCATCCCATATTCTCCCTCTCAACCCTCAACTTCATTTTCCCTACCCCAACAAATCACCACCACCTCGTCTAGCTCCTCCAACTAAATCTCCATTTCCGTCGACCATATAAAAAACACCTCTATCCCCAACATCAGCACCATTTCCAACTTCTACTCCAAAACCTCTATCTCTTCCCCCTCCCACTCCCAATCCTAAACCAACATCCCCTTCGCCATCATCCGCCACCAGTACTGAAACACCTCTCCGCGGAGCTATTCGCACTAAATCAGGTCGACTAAGTAAACCACCCGACCGATTCACACAGACGTTGTCAGCAATCCAAACTCCCGACACACATCCATATCATCACCACCAAATAAAAACTATTCGCCCTCTCCAGGAACCGAAAATCCATTGAATACACCATGAAACTAACACAAATTCTGCTCCTCACACACAAAAATTGCCCCCCTGCCATCCAACCGACCTACATGCTACTTTCGCGTCCGCAAGAGGTCATGACCTTCCGGCTGATGGAGCTAGGAAGGTCATTCAACCAGCCCCCACCACCACAGACACCACCCTTGCCGAGTTCCTCTCTAACTCAGCCGCCACCATGTCAACTACGCCCTTTATCAAGAGAGTGAAATGGTCCGACGGCGCCGCCAATGCCATCAGGATGAGATACCCGGACGAAATGTTCACAGCATTATGGGAACCCAACACCAAGGCTCACGTTACTGTCCAGATACACCCCACCAAAACTCCAGACAACAGATCTATGAAATGGTGGCAGTACCTCCAGCAACTCTCTTTAACAAGCTCTGAGGGAAACATCTTAACTTTCGCACTTCAGGTCCAGGGACGGGCCTTCAACGAGGAAGACGGAAGTAAAATACCGCAAAAACGCCAACAAGAAACATCGCCCACACCCCAGAAGAAGGCGAAGACGAATACTCCCAACCGACGAGTTGTGGCGCTTGAGCAAGTCACGCCGGACCAAGGACGAAAGAGCTCACCAATGAGTCAACGCCCCAACACCCCAGGTCGGAACATCAAACATAATACTCCCACGAAGAGGAGGGTATTATTTAGCCAGCCATTCTGAAGCCGGTGGTAATCACTCCCTTTCAAATATATATTTTCTTTTAAGTAATGTCATCATGACCCTGTATACCAAAAATATAGAAACGTTATGAAGATCCATGTATTCTGTGTTTTTCGTTTCTCCCAACTCACCATTTAACTAGGGAAGAATTGAGAAGTAATACTTAAGAGAAAACGCGTATCTTCACTACCGAAGAAATCAATGCCAGATGAAAACATTATATGCCTGTATAAAAACAATGTTATGCAATAAGATGTGAACCTATACTTCAATAGATCCAGGAACCTTATTTTTCCACACATATATACACATGCCTTTTTTTTACACTCTTCAACTAGTTTACTAGTTACACAAACCACACATGCTTCTTTCTATATAAGAATTCCCTGTAATTCCTCGTCTCCATGTAAAATAACGCGGGAGATCTGCCGCTCCCACGCCCCAAGAGGGGGCGCTCCGAACGTTTAAATACCTGGTCTACACACAGGCCTACCAATACGAACCAGGAAGGTTAGATACGTACACACACCTGTAGACACCACCATGCTGAGAGATATTTACATATTCTTATGCCTAAAATTTCTGACAACCAAGATCAGTAGTAATACCCAGCTACCACCACTGCAAGAAGGAGGAAGAAGGAATAATGCTGTCCCGCACGCATCCTAGCCCTCAACTGTCCGGTGCACACGACACACCTTCAATGCACCCGACACCACCAATCCTCCCCGAGAACCCAAAACTCGGAATTCATTCAATTCACTCACTATTATTGTTTTTCAGAGTTCTATTGAAGTGACACCAACACCCTATGATTTTATAAGTTAACCTTGATGAAGTAACCTACTCTAGGAACATAAATTGACCTTACTCATCACACCACCACCGAGTATGGACCTTCTATTGAAGGAGACCTGACCAACAGTGTAAGAAGGGTTTAAGGACCTCATCTAGGATAACTCCCCATGCCCTTACCATCCTAGAAGTACCACAGGAGTGCACTCAGTAATCCGCAATACCAGTTCAGGATTTCTGAGGAAAGTCAAGCAATTGTTGAGGCTTCAAAAGTACTGGCTTGCCAACTTAGGAAAACTTAAGATTGCTCTCCATTCAGTTGGACTGACCGGCCTGCCGCAAAGTCCAGATACTGTCTGTAAAACCCTAAACTAGGAATCCTTGTTAGACCCGGGCCTGCCAGGCTAACATGGAGATTCTACTTAGGCGGTTACTAGTTAGTCTAGTGAAGAATGTGTATGGTCTGTCGATATTTCTTCTAAGACTACAAGTCCCCTTTAACTGAGTTCTGTCCCAGGTACTCTGTCTTCGTCTGGCATGCCAGAGAGACACACCTATATGAGACAGCAACCATAAACCCTACACTAGGGATCCTTGTTAGACCCGGGCCTGCCTAGCTAACGTGGAGATCCTACTTAGGCGGTTACTAGTTAGTCTAGTGAAGAATGTGTACGGCCTGTCGAAATTTTTTCTGAGACTATAAGTCCCCGTTAACTGAGTTCTGTCCCAGGTACTCTGTCTTCGTCTGGCATGCCAGAAAGACACACCTATACTGAGACAGCAACTCACAAACTCTATACTAGGGATCTCGTTAGACCAGGGCCTGCCTAGCTAACGTAGATATCCTACTTAGGCGGTGACTAGCTAGTCTAGTGGGAAAAGTGTACGGCCTGCCGAAACTTTCTCCTCAGACTATAAGGTATCGACAGCTGTGGCCTGTCGCAATAACTCTGTCTCTGTCTGGCATGCCAGAGGGACATACAGCTATTGTGATAGGAATAACTTTCCTTCCGAGTTGGGAAAGTAGGATACCGGCCTGCCACCCTTACTTGTCCATCTTGTTACGGAAAACCCACAACCACACCATCTCTAAAAGAAGTTGAGTTAACGGCCTGCCGTCCTCAATATTCTCTAGAGTGGGAAGGTACCAGTGTCCTGATATAAGACTTCTGTTGGTGGCTGGCATGCCAGCGTTAACATAGTCCCATTTATCAGGTTTCACTTTGACTCGTAAAAACTAGACAGACTCCGGCCTGCCGCCCTCTCTGTGTTTTACTGAGTCCAAGTGAACACTCATACAAAAGTGTCCTTGTCAAGAAACTTTGTCGTCGTTCGGCCTGCCGACGTGAGATAGGCTCCACCGCGAGGTTACATTTTCTATAGTGAAAAATAGAGAGACTCCGGCCTGCCGCCCTCTCTTTTATTCACTATTTAAAGTGGACACTGCCACTCGGCACATGTAGTCTCAAGCCTCTGAGACCGCTGTGTTAGAGACAGGACTTGGCGAGATAACCCCCCACGGGCACTCTGCAGAGACAAGTCCTTGGTGCACTGAGTCTGTGGCATCCCATATGACTGTGTAACTTAAAGGTTTAAACACCGCCCCGGTTCCCCCGAACCTCTCATAAAGATCAGGGCCGACAGTAGTATCACTCCAACTGAAATTACTGCATTCGTCCGTTATCGACCACATAAGACTCGATATTTAAGATCCTAGTCCGAGAGTACCTTAACAGGACTTCATCAACGGTTGATATACTGATCAGAACTGTCGAGTAGTATCTCCTACCCCTGAAATACTCGCGTTAGTTCGGTATGGTGCCCAACAGTAATTCGCCTGACGGTTACTATATGTTACGGAGCCATACTTAAGATCTCAAGCCCAATCAACCCATCATTAACTACTTAACACAGCCGGCCCCCCTAGACGGCCTACAGGGAAGCAACCAACGAGAACCAATCACCTCCGGAAGTGTTCATCCATCGAGAAGTTACCACGCCGGGAGACCAAGAAAAGGAGATAGAGTGACAGCAAGTAGGACAAGTGTCGAGTGAACGAAATAAACAGAGTTCCCCCAAAAGTGACTTAAATACAGATAAATCCGCACCAGAGTTAATAATTGGGTCCCAAAGCTACGAGTCGTACTCCCATACAGTACGAGTGATATGGATTAACAATCTACCACCCAACAGTGAATCAATCTCGAATTAATACAATTTTAGCCTACTTTCGAGAAGCCAGCGACTCTGCCAAAATTGATCAAAGTGCTAGAAAATATTTCAGAGTCTACTCTTGACTAACCGTTTTCTATACAACCCAGCGGCATACCTATCGGGGTACTTGACCTTGAACTCGAAACACCGTGACATTCCTGAAAGAAAGTGACTGTGGTCACTCCAGTCCTAGAAACACTTCTCTAGCATCAAACCCAGTGTCTTAAAAACTATCTTGAAGATTTAGTGAAGTTGGTCAACAATACGTGCTCCCTATCTAGCTCCGCGACTGTGCTAGGAGACAGTAATAAAATTAAGTGCTATTTCACTGGCAGTGATACGTGTCCTATGTTCTCAGTTCCAGATTATTTCTCCAATTTAGTGCAAGAGAAATATAGCTGTATTCTTAAACCATATCTTGTGATATACTTATCCTCTGTTTTCCTTTCATTTTATATGTCCGTATTTGAACTTGGAAGTCCCAGTGGAGTAGAACTCACCATATCCAATTGTTAATCCTGCATAAAATCAGGGCATAACATTTATTTTAACCAGATTTAAGTTATAATACAACGCTACAATAGTTCTGCGTTTTCATAGGAATTTGTTAATATATTCAGAACTCCTTTCATGCCAAGTTTGGTATTTGATCAGTACAACTTCGTCGTGTATGCCATTCCAAGTAGCTCTTCTTACTAAGCTATTTATTCACGCTATTTTTATCTGCGTTCCTTAATTACTTATTTAATTCGTTCCAGCCTGCTTACATTGGGTTATCCATTATAATTCAGTCGCTTTAATTGTTTGTGTATCTGAATTCCTCAATCCGTGTGATTTGACCTCATATTTGATCGAAGATATTATTTGTGCCTTGTGTGGGAGATTATTCGCATAAATTCTTATATAGTTAAATTCAAATTTAGCTTATCTTCCCCCCTAGTATTAAATTATCCACCTCACTTTAGTCCCTGATTTAACATCGCATTTAAACATAGTGTTATTCCCCGTGAACGCAGTCCACTCGAGCTATACCCCTCAGGGCGGCATCTTTGAACTCTCACCTGAGCGGTGCCTGGCTTCCTACTACCCCGCCACGCATTCGCCCCGCGCAGTGAACGATACGTTTCACAGTCTCAGTCTATCGCATCATAATCAGAATACTTTGCGTAAGACGCTTGACTCACTTTGGTATTATTATCAATGATTCTTACCCTGTGTATATATGTATCTGTTATACCATGGGTATTTTCATTTCTTTATGATTGTGTAAGTAACTAGAAGCCTCATTAGGGAGCCACCTTAATTAACTCTCTCCACCACTATTTATTGTTTACTCCCTATTTTCGATATAATAGTCGAGTACAGTATTAACATAATCTTACTATATGTCTGTGAATAAATAAGAGTGTAAATTACCTTGTGTGTTTATTGTGTTTCTTGTTGCCTGATTGAGTATATAATTATCATATCTACTGCGTTTGATGTGTCCCTGTCGAGCAATATTCCAAATCTAAATATCCGAAACCCTGATTGATTATAGATAATACTGAAGCCTGTGGGATATCAACCCGGCATAACAATATATATATATATATATTATATATATATATATACAGTATATATATATATATATATATATATATATATATATATATATATATATATATATACTGTATATACTGTATAGATACATATTAACTGTATAATATTATGTCGAGATAATGAGGTACAATGATTTTCATGAACAATTGTTTTGGTGGTGTCATTCGTATTGGTTCAGGTCAGACTATGATAGTGGATGCACCTTGTATACTTTGAGGTGTTTTCATGTGCATGAGATTAGTTCATATATGTCCATGAAGCTAATATTACAGTATTTTAATTCACGCAGCCTGAGTGCAATGTTTTGTGAACATAACAAATTCTACCTAGACATCTTGATCTTGCTTTTCGACTTTAGAAGAACCAATCAAGATTACAACAGACAATCATGTTGGCTGACCAAAGACTCTGTTTCGTATATATTCCACATAGGGGACAATTCGTCTAGGAATGCAAGACATTTGTCTAACCTCGCTTCCAGCCCGAGCATCTATTCCACCATGAAGAAGAGCTACCACAAACTAACTGATTTTTAGGCTAGCATCGCATCACTAGAGTCGTGTGTCAGGTGTTGTGGAGATATTATTCACATTTTAAAGGGCATACAAAGGAAATCAAGCAACAATAGGTCCAGCGACCCCTCAAGGCTGCTTGCCCTCCAAAACACTGATGGTCAAGGGTCCAAACAGTAGAGTTTAGAGTGAAGTGGATGGTATATTTTACTTGATGATTTAGCTTTCCTGAAATCTCTCACAACAGGTGTCGTGGGTGAGACAACGTGACGCACATATCCTCTCTGTAGACCGGTACATCTTCATCACAGACGAGCGATTTAAGGCGTGGCACCAGCCTATCATGGATACCTGGACGCTACAGATCAAGTTCGTGGAAGCGAGGGATGCCGGCCGCTATGAATGTCAGGTGTCCACAGAGCCCAAGATGAGCCACTTTGTCCATCTCCAGGTCATATGTCAGTACTCAACCTACATTGTATGTATAGCTTTACAATATTTCAAATTAATTTTTGCTGCAGTAGTAAGAGTATGAATAATGCTATGGAAAGGTAGTATCACTGTATCAAAAAGAAGCTAAGGGGTGATTAAGCATATGATATACTCTATTATCATATGCATTATTAAGCAATATCTGTTCAGGTTTTAGTGGATACATTGTTTTCAGCATTACAGGACTTCTAAACCTGCCCCAAAATGCTGGATTTCCCCTCAGATCACTGGAATCGTCCCGGAGACCTGCCAAGCCTAACGAATCCCAGCCACACACCTCTTTTAGCATCTTTCTATGACAAGGTTTATGCCATTGTTCTTCTCCTTATGTATCCTGGAAAACCCCACAACACAAGTGACCATCCTCGGGAGCTCTGTTTCCTTAACCCATTCAGTACCAGCGACATCCTTCTAACTTGCTGGCCACTATTGCACGTTTTTATTCTGTTTAATAATGGCGTCCAACAATGAATAGGCTTCGAACTATCTCACTTAACCCTTTTTAATACCATAGGTCATTCTTAAACTGCCCAAAGTCCTCTAAATTTAGCTAGATCAAAAATATGAAAAACGTCGCCGGTACAGAAGAGGTTAATAACACTGTCCCTCTAACACCTATATGTCCTGGATGTCCCCAGCACCACAAATGACCCTACCTGTAGGATCTGCTCCCCTAATAAAACCATCCCTCTAACCCCTGTGTGTCGAAGGAAATGGAGTTCTCGAAAGGGGGCTCCAGTCCTGACGCGATTCTTGACTTACAGTGTGCTGGCTTAAAAATCCAGAAAGGTTGATAGCCTCTGCAGTCCTATTTTAACTAAGTTAACTGTGTGTCCTGGTATTCCCTAGCACCACATGTGACCATCCCAGGGGGCTCTGAGCTACACGTACAGAGTGGCAGCACCGTCACCATCAAGTGTGTCATCTCTCACGCCCTCCACCAACCTAAATACGTCTTCTGGTACCACGTTAGTAACAGTGTAGTGAATGCCTGTACTTCATAATATTACTGTAATATGTAATTTGGCAATATTATAACCATCCATAATAGTAATCTAGGTTTGGCATTTTAGTTTTTTAACGTGTTATCATATTTTACTCAAAATATTTATCTAACAGGTGTTTTTCTGAGGTTCTTAAATACATGTTTAATTGTTTATGTACACTACAGAAAAGCGTTCAAAACATGTTCACAAGCATTAACTACACCATAGGCTGACCATAACTTTATTTCACACACAGGCACACACACACACACAATCATTATCTACATGGTGACCATCATACACACATTAACACCATGCTGTCAACCACCACAGGGTGACCATCACATCCCTGAAGGGTCTTGGCCTGGTGTTGAGCCTGGGGAGGTGGAAGGTGTGGCAGGAGTCCCAGACGCCAGTGTGGCCTCCCTCACCATTACTGCTGTTACCCTCACCCATGCTGGTAACTACACCTGCTGCCCCGCCGCCCTCACGCCCGTGTATATTATACTACACGTCATCAATGGTAAGTGTGTCATAAGTATAACTGCATCTTCACCGTTCTGATGCCCGTGTCCTCTGCAGTACACGTCATCAATGGTAAGTGTGTCATAAGTATAACTGCATCCTCACCGTTCTGACGCCCGTGTCCTCTGTAGTACACGTCATCAATGGTAAGTGTGTCATAAGTATAACTGCATCTTCACCGTTCTGACGGCCGTGTCCTCTGCAGTACATGTCATCAATGGTAAGTGTGTCATAATTATAACTGCATCCTCACCGTTCTGACACCCGTGTCCTCTGTAGTACACGTCATCAATGGTAAGTGTGTCATAAGTATAACTGCATCTTCACCGATCTGGCGCCCGTGTCCTCTGCAGTACATGTCATCAATGGTAAGTGTGTCATAAGTATAACTGCATCCTCACCGTTCTGACACCCGTGTCCTCTGTAGTACACGTCATCAATGGTAATTGTGTCATAAGTATAACTGCATCTTCACCGTTCTGATGCCCGTGTCCTCTGCAGTACATGTCATCAATGGTAAGTGTGTCATAAGTATAACTGCATCCTCACCGTTCTGACGCCCGTGTCCTCTGTAGTACACGTCATCAATGGTAAGTGTGTCATAAGTATAACTGCATCTTCACCGTTCTGACGCCCGTGTCCTCTGCAGTACATGTCATCAATGGTAAGTGTGTCATAAGTATAACTGCATCCTCACCGTTCTGACGCCCGTGTCCTCTGTAGTACACATCATCAATGGTAAGTGTGTCATAAGTATAACTGCATCTTCACCGTTCTGACGCCCATGTCCTCTGCAGTACATGTCATCAATGGTAAGTGTGTCATAAGTATAACTGCATCCTCACCGTTCTGACACCCGTGTCCTCTGTAGTACACATCATCAATGATAAGTGTGTCATAAGTATAACTGCATCTTCACCGATCTGGCGCCCGTGTCCTCTGCAGTACATAATAATAATAATAATAATAATAAACGGTTTATTAAAGAATGGCAGCCTCATGAGCTGAAAATACACATTTTACAATTTAGTGGATGAACATGAGATGTACAGATATGAGGATGGTAAGCTTAGTTTACAAACAAAATAAATAAATACAATAATGATGCATGTGCAGAATACAAATTATCATAAAATAACCATGAGAGTAAGTGATATACAGTACATATACACATTTATTTACTCATATACAGAACATACGTATATACATGTACGTGCGCACATACATATACATACATGTGTAGGAACATAAGAACATGCAGTAAGTGTGCACATGTCCGTATACACAAACGCTCACGTATGCACACAAACATACATACATACAGAAACTGTTTTGGTAAGTCAGGTAAAGAGGGTGCGGGTACTACAATGGGAGGTTAATCCTCGGTAGTGTGTGTGTGTGTGTGTGTGTGTGTGTGTGTGTGTGTGTGTGTGTGTGTGTGTGTGTGTGTGAGACAGAAGGCGAAATATGGAAGAGCTGGGCGTTCTATTGTTAAGGGTGGAAATACATGGATGAAGATACGCGAACACTTAATAATAGATAATGCTTATGCATAGATTTATAATCAGAAGTTGCGCTAGTGAGCAATATGTTCTCGCTCATATGTACGTATATTTACATACATATGTGCATATGACCATATAAATATAAATACACGTACAGTACATATATATATTATATACCTTATATTCTCAACCGGGCTCGAACCATTGACAGCACGTACACACAGACATACATATACATACATTTATGCACATTACATGCATATATGCTCTTCTCTTATCCTACCTGATATTCTCAGCCGGGCTCGAACCACAAACAGTATACACTATACACATATATATACATAAATAACGCATACATACATACACATATACGCACACATACATACACATATACTGCACATACATAGATACATATATACACATATACATAAACAAACTCAAGCAAATACATACATAATTATATTCTAATACACACACGCACACACACTTATGCATATATTATTAAAGGTGGGCGCGTATATATGGTGTGACAGACCGTTATTACACATTATTAATAATATTAACAATGGTTGGGATAGGACTATTTTTATATCTGTCAGTTCTTGCTCTTATTGGTTGGAGTGTGTTGAAATGACGAGCTGCACGTGTAGGTCTAGGGGCGTCTGGTGGAAGTAAGTTTCTGTGTCGTGGGTGAACAAGCAGCTTAGATGCAAACTGTTTGAGTGTGTTGTAGTGGTGGGTTGAAAGTGCAGGTATGCTAAGGGTGGTGAGAGCTTCCTCGTACCCTGGACATGTCATCAATGGTAAGTGTGTCATAAGTATAACTGCATCCTCACCGTTCTGACACCCGTGTCCTCTGTAGTACACGTCATCAATGGTAAGTGTGTCATAAGTATAACTGCATCTTCACCGTTCTGACGCCCGTGTCCTCTGCAGTGCACATCATCGATGATAAATAAAGGTAGAGGAAATGTATTAAATGGCAATGATGCATGTATCCTGAACAAAAGGCCCCTGGGATTTAAACAAATCTACAACTCTCAATATTAGCTATTTTGTAAAGCCCTGACAAAGCAGTTGGAGCGCGGTGTACAGTGCAGTTGGCCTAATATGTGATATATCGGCACCAATTATGTGTCTATCAATAATTGGTATCAACACTATTAACACATCATCTCTTCTTTTTGAGTGAGATATACAACCATGTTCCAACACTTCCCACCCAATTCAACATCTGACAGACATTAATACAACACAGAGCGAGCCAAACGTAATGACAGCGGAAACATGACTTATTAGCACAACTGTACATTTCCAATACTAGCCAGCTAATGCTGGGTTTATCCGTAAAGTATATCTGATTGTTGGTTCAGCCCAAGACACTTTGACAACTCCAATAAGAAATGCAAGATAGACCTTTTGGGAATCCAACATTCAGAACAGGAAAGTATGTGTTTACCAAAACTATATTATAAGTTAGTATTTCGGTGAATGCATAATACATATACAATTGCAAATGTTATCTTGTATATACCAAGGGAGGTATTAAGGTTGTATGGCAGTAAAATATACTTACCCAATTCCCATCTGTATTAAGGGTATACTATGGAAGTTATAGGTTGCCATAGCTGTCATCTCTGAGTGGTGATGTTTTTGGGAACAAAAGTTCAACTGTGTTGGATTTACATAGTTACTGTGTCTGCCTGCTATAATAGTATCTTCATCAGATGATAAACTGTAAGAACCTCATCTCGTCCAGTTATTAGGCTTAATACTGATGTTGATTATGCTTAGGCGTAGGGCTGTGGCAACCTCTCCGCACGTCACTTTGTGGCAGCATCTAAGCGCAGATAGCCCCAGGAGGTTGGCACTCTGAATCTCATCTCCAGAATCAATTCCTATTTATGGATCAGCAAACTTTGGATGCCTCTTGCAGATCCTCCCTACCCCTTGTGAGAGTAAGGGCTTTGATACTGACTGACTGACTAACTGATTATGCTGTAACGATCGAAACACGGCAAATGTTATGAACAACTATTTCAGTTTATGTATTTATCATGATAAATTATATATATTTTTGTTTTTGTTTTTTAAGGCTAGGACTATTATGGAATAGACCCCTTGTCTTGGCAGGTTACAGGATAGTTACTATAGGTAGCGCCAACAAACTTGAGAATAATCTCGAACACCGACCTCTTCGTAACTCAAAAGGACCTAGAGCAAACCGGCTGTAAATATCCACACCTATGTCCTGGTGGACTCTTCCCAAATGATAGAAATGTCAGCCCGATTGTATTCATTAATTTTGAGTTATAAGAAGTTAAGGAGTCAAGATTATTGTCAAGTTTGTTAGCGCTACCTATAACACTATATGTTCGTCCAGACATTGACATCATTTAATGCCAAATGAAGTAGTCTAGAATCTATTATCCTTTCCACAATAATTATCTAGACGAGGATTGCTGGGTCATGGTTCAAAGTTAATCTTCATGATACAGAATGATAATTAGGGGCATTGGTATCTGAACAAAATTACATCATTAGGTGGTTGTACTAATCTCACTAGGAACATCAAGATGTGCTCTCTAAATCACAATACTGATGGTGCTATAGTTGGGTGTACCTAAACAATGTATGCCAAATGTATGTTTCATTGTTTGATGGATGGTTGATTTTCCTACAGCCTTAAGGTGCGTCCACACTGGCGACAAAACATGTCGGCAACGCAAAATACAATATAGTAGGCAACACATAATACAACATAATAGGCAACAACCTGTTAAGTTGTTAATGATACAGTGCTGCAAACATGTTGGTACTAATGTGTAGGTGATATGTCTGCAACACTGCATCATTAACAATATTTTTCGAACATTCTTAACATTTCAAAATGTCATAATAAAAGTGTTCGACAGAGATTAGTTAAAATAGGACTTCAGAGGCTATCAACCTTATTGGAATATTAAGCCAGCACACTGTAAGTCGAGAATATTTTCAAGACTGGAGCCTCTTTTCGAGAATTCCAGTCCCATGTCGACAGCGATTGTGAGCGAGATGGGCCATATTGATAAATCTTGATCCTCCCCCCAGGTGAAAGACCGGCCGCCATGCAACACGGATCTAGCGACTCCCCCCGCCTCCTCTCTCCAACCATCCTACTTCTAACCATAGCCTCATATCTCCTGATCCTGGACCTCATCGACACTCTACAATACAGATGACACCAAGTATTTACAGACATTCCTGTTACAATATAGAACAATGTAAATGCTCAAGGGGGGTCGCCTGCCTTTTTGTTCTCCTTTTCTCTCTTTCTCTGGCTTGTATCCATTCGGCCCCATTCAGCCTACTGTATAAAGACATTTATCCCCATCCAGGTGTCGATTTCTTCCTGGCGAGCGATTCAAGCCAGTATTATATGGAGAAATCCGTCTTCGCCGTAGAAATTTTTCGATAGAAAAACGTACAAATTTAGCCTGCTGTCAACAAAATTATAAAAAATATGATGGCTCCCTACCGCTCGCCAGGATGGGGATAAACTTCTTAAAACAGTAGGCTGAAGGGATACAACCCAGAGAGAGAGGGAGACAAAAAATAAAAATAAAAATAAAAATATATATATATATATATATATATATATAAAAAGAGGTTGGCCTCCTTAACCTATACCATTTACTGTCAGTATCACCGAGTACTTTATCATCATCATCATCATCATCATGAACGTTATGAATACTATTAAACGTTAAATATGTATTTTTCTCTCTCTCTCTCTCTCTCTCTCTCTCTATATATATATATATATATATATATATATATATATATATATATATATATATATATATGGATATATATACATATATATAAATATACTATACAGTATATAATTATATATATACATATATACATACATACACACATACATAAAATTTTAAGACTGAGTGTTCCACACATAAGTGCAGTTTCAGTCTCTTGTCCTAATGGCGGCATTCCAGGCAACCCTGTTAAGGGCTGCTTCACTTGTCAAGTTCTTGGATTTGAGATCGGCGCGTATAGTCCGATCCCAGGTCTTCCTCGGTCCACCCCTTGGTGCAGCTCCCTCCACAATCACAGACCTGCATTTTTTCACCCAATTTTGTTCATCCATTCTCTCCACATGTCCATACCATCCCAGTCTACTTGTACGCATCACCTCGCTAATACTCTTTATACCTAAACGTCTCCTCAGCTCAACATTTGTTATTCTATCCTGTAGCCTGGCCCCACACATCCATCTCACCATTCTCATCTCATTACGCTCCATTCTGTTGACATCCTCTACTTTAACGGCCCATGTTTCTGAGGCATACGTCATTGCACTTCTAACACATGAGGCATACACCTTTCCCTTCAGGGGGAGAGGCATTCTTTTCATGGTCAGGATTGGCATCAATTCTCTGAACTTCCCCCAGCCACACCTAATTCTAGCAACAGTGGCAGTCTCAGCCCCACCACCTGCAGAGATGGTATCTCCTAGGTAACAAAACTTGTTCACCAGCTCCAAAGACTCATTTCCAAAATTCACAGCCACAGGATCATCACTTAACACAAGCTCACCTTTGCACACTTCGCACTCAAATTTCTCTATTTCTGACTTATCCTTCTTATTCTACTACAGCGCTTACTCCCATGGTGTACCCAACATCGACAGATGCTACATTGAATTGAGTTAACGCCCACTCCTTTTCCACACACTGCACATGGGTATGCACCGCTCTTTTCCACATTGCCTCGTCTCAAACTACAATGCATAACCTTGGTTTTGTTAATATTGACTCTTAAACCCTTGCTCGCCATGCCCTCTCTCCACTCTCTGAATTTGGCCTCAGCATCCTGCATACTGTCAGCTATTAGGACTAAATCGTCTGCATAAAACAGTTCCAACGGGAGTCCGCCTCTAAAAATTCTAGACAGCGCCTCCAAGACCATAAATAAGAGGAGGGGGCTTAACACTGAACCCTGATGGACTCCAACACGGACTGCGAACTCATCACTCAGTACACCCTTCACCCTCACCGAACTTCGCGAATCCTCATACATCTTCATTATCACACGCACCAGCCACTCTTCCACACCAAGTTTCCTCATAGCCCACTGTACAACATCTCTAGGTACCCTATCAAAGGCCTTCTCCAGGTCCACAAACACAAAGTAAAGATCCCTGCCTTTTAGTAAGTATCTTTCCTGTATCTGCCTGACTATGAAGATAGCATCGGTTGTACCACGTCCTGGCATAAAACCAAACTGCATATCATCAATAGAGATGCTTTGCCTGATCAAACCCTCAAGGACTCTCTCACAGACCTTCATGATTTGGTCAAGCATTTTCAGGCCCCTATAATTTCCTCTATCTAGCGCATCCCCTTTTCCTTTGTATATATTTACTATTACACTTGTGAGCCAATCCTCTGGGATTTTCTCATCTTTAATAATGGTGTTTATCAACTATATTATCAAACGTTCTGTATACTACCAAACTTTATGTATACTACCACCATCATACATTCAATCTGTTAGGCTAGGAAGAACCATTGATATGAGACTAATAACAATGAACAAATATTTGTTAGAAGCAGTTAAGAGTTTTTATGAAGGGAGCAGAGCATGTGTGAGAGAAGGAAATGGTGAGTTGAGTGAATGGTTTGAGGTAAAGGTAGGTTTGCGACAGGGTTGTGTAATGTCACCATGGCTGTTTAATATGGTTATGGATGGTGTGGTGAGGGAGGTGAAAAGGAGAACTATGGGAAGAGGATTGGGTTTAGTAGGAAAGAATGGTAGAGATTGGGAGTTGAATCAGTTGCTGTTCGCTGATGACACAGCATTGGTGGCGGATTCTGATGAGAAACTGCAGCGGGTAGTCAAAGAGTTTGGTGTGGTTTGTGGAAGGAGGAAACTGAAGGTGAACGTCAATAAAAGTAAAGTAATGGTGTGTAATAGGGGAGAGCATAGGGTGAATCTAGATGTGAGGCTGGAGGGGGAAATATTGGAACAAGTAGAGTGTTTTAAATATCTAGGAGGAACAATAAGCAGGAGTGGAGGTATGGAAGTGGAGGTAAAACAGAGAGTGTGTGAAGGAAGGAAGGTTTTCGGAGCAATGGGAAGTATGTGGAAGACGAGAAATCTCGGAGTGAAAGTAAAAAGTGCACTGTATCAAGGAATTGTTGTGCCAACAGTGATGTATGGGGCTGAGACATGGGCTCTGAAGAAAAAGGAGAAAAGAGGGCTGGATGTGATGGAGATGAGCTGCTTGAGGAGTATGTGTGGAGTTACTCGTAGAGACAGATTGAGGAATGAAGAGATACGTAGGAGAGTGGGGCAGCAGGAACATTTGTCAGCCAGAGTGGACAGAAGGGTGCTGAGCTGGTATGGTCATGTAGAACGAATGGGAGATGAAAGGCTTACAAAGAGAATATGTGAGTCAGGTACAAGGGGAGATAGAAGGGCAGGAAGACCCCTATTGAGATGGAGAGACTGTGTAAGAAAGGCTTTGGATGATAGAGGAATGACTATAGATCAGGCAGGGGAAGTGGTGGTGGACAGGAGTGAATGGAGAATGCTTGTGAATAGTTGAGTGAACACGTGGTCATTTGGAGTAAGGGGTCAGGTGCAAGTTGGACTAGATAATAGTCCATCAGGCGCCTGGCCCGGGGAGACGATTAATATGAAGGGTGTGCCTGGAAGTGTGGTGGGAGGGCTTGTGGCTTTGGCTCCGCTGCATGTCTGCCTGCCGAGATCGGAACCTCTCTGGGTGGTCATGGGCCGGGGGAGTGCTGGAGCGACCTTGGTAACCCTGGTCTCTGGGTCTTCTCCTGGGTGACCTGGTTGTGTGAGAGTTTGTGTTTTTTATCTGTGTTTATTTTTTGTTTTGCGTTGTTTTTGTGTTTTCCCTGTTCTTGCTCTGTCTTGAGTCGGCTACCCCCAAAATGGGGATTGGGCGTGAGCATATAGATACTGTAGATAGATAGAAATATTTTAAGATATCCCAAATTAATGAGTACGACATGCATTCACCTGTCAGACAATTATTGTACAGCACCAGTTTGGTTTCAGTGTATTAATAATGATAATAGGATAATAATGTTCAGGTTACTTATATAGCGCTATTTCTCTCTAGCCCTCGCTCCAATAAGATTCAATAGCGCTCGTCCAAAGTTTATTACTAGGCACAATTACCCATATCCTTTCTCATGGGAAACGGAACCGGCTACCAGTGTATGCGAAAAACCTTCACGCCTGAGCGTGGGATTGAACTCGGGTCACCCGGGGTGGGAGGCCGAGACGTTTTCCACTACACTACCGAGCCGGTTGAATTGTTTCAGCCATTTAATTGTTTTCACATTTACATAATATCCTCATGTCAGTGATGCAGACATAATCTCTGATAATCTACTCCCATTTCCTTCCTTACTATGAAAGTTAATGTGTAGCTTCCATGTAGTTATTATAATAAATACAATATTGTTAAGAATTAGATAGTATTGATTATTATCCTTAATTTACCTTTAAGTTAATTGAATTTGCATGTTACCATTTTCTAAGATTTTAGTACAGGCTCACTGACGCCTATAGTCTATTCACTGTAAGTAGGCGATAAATCATGACCTCTATCCTCTGTAACTCAAAAGGGCTAGAGTAAATTGGCTGTAAATTTCCACATCTATATTAGCTCTATTACTCTAGTCGTTTGTTTAGTTACAGAGGTTAGGAGTCGCGATTTCTGGCCTACTAATAGTGAATGGACTATATATTATAATTGTCCGCAATAAGGAGGAAGCATTCAAACGGTACCGACGCCTTAAAACTCAAGACTCTCAATCTTCTTATGTTTCTGCCCGGAATCAAGCCAAATCTGTTCTTCGACTTGCCAAGCACTCTTTCATCAATAATAAATGCACTGCACTATCCAACTCTAGCTCTTCCCAAGCTTTCTGGTATCTAGCCAAAAACCTTTCCAACAATTTCTCTTCCTCGTCTTTCCCTCCCCTTTCCCACTCTGATGGCACAACCATCACTTCTTCCTCTGACAAAGCTAAACTCTTCGCTCAAACTTTTGCTAGAAACTCCACCTTGGATGATTCCGGTGCTATACCTCCCTTTCCACCCTCCTCTCTCTTACTTATGCCTAATATCCTAATCTCTTCTAAAGATGTACTCTCTACCCTCTCTGGGCTAAATACTAATAAGGTGTATGGTCCGGACAGTGTTCCCCTTGTTGTACTAAAACACTGTGCTTCCGTGCTGACTCCCTGCCTAGGCAAACTCTTTCGTCTCTGTCTATCCTCTAACGTCTTCCCTTCATGCTGGAAGTTTGCTCTCATTCAACTTGTCCCAATGAAGGGTGACCGCTCTCAAACCCCCAACTATCGTCCAATTGCTCTCATCTCTTGTATTTCTAAAGTTTTTGAAACTATTCCTGCTTTCAAAATTCTTAAGCATTTCTCTTCTCATAATCTACTCTCAGATCGCCAGTATGGCTTCCTTAAGGGTGGCTCTACTGGTGATCTTCTTTCATATCTTACTAACTCTTGGTCATCCTCCTTTCGGGACTTCGGTGAGACTTTTTCTATTGCACTAGACATATCGAAAGCCTTCAATAGAGTCTGGCACAAATCTTTAATTTCTAAACTACCCTCCTTCGGTTTCTATCCCTCCATCTGTGCCTTTGTCTCTAATTTCCTCTCTGGCGGTTCCATAGCTGCGGTTGTGGACGGCCATCGCTCACTTCCTCACCCTATAAACTCCGGTGTTCCTCAGGGCTCTGCCCTATCTCCTATTCTCTTTCTAATGTTTATAAATGACCTTCTCAACTGTACCTCAACTCCCATCCATTCATACGCTGATGACTCAACCTTAAACTACTCTATTAGTTTTTCAGAACGCCCAAGCAAGCAATTCCTCAACGACAAACGGAATGAAGCCATAGAACGCTTAAATTCTGATCTAACTACTATCTCCAATTGGGGCAGAGAAACCTTGTTACCTTTAATGCTTCCAAAACCCAATTTCTCCATCTATTTACCCGTCAGGAACTCCCTGCGGACTATCCCTTATTCTTCAACAATACAAAAATCAATTCTTCATCTTCTCTCAATATTCTTGGTGTCTCTTTTTCTTCTGCTCTCAGTTGGACGGACCATATTACCAGTCTTGCTAAGGCAGCCTCCCAGAAGCTGGGTGTGCTCAACCGCCTTAGGGGGTTCTTTACCCCTGCTCAGCTTCTTGCTCAGTACAGGGGCATAGTGCATCCTTGTATTGAGTATTGTTCACATGTGTGGGGAGGTTCCTCTCACACCGCTCTCCTAGACAAAATTGAAAGGAAGGCCTTTCGCTTCATTAACTCCCATTCACTCACCAACTATTTGCAATCTCTCTCTCTTCACCGCAACGTTGCATCTCTCTCGCTATTCTATCGCTACTATAATAATCAGTGTTCCTCAGAGCTTTCCCAGTGTATACCACCTCCTTTACGTATAGCACGTGGTACCCATCTTGCAACACAATCCCACCCCTACTCTGTGCAACTCTCCAACCCAAGAGTGAAACGTTACTCTGTCTTTCTTCTATTCAACAGCTGAGCTCTGGAACTCTCTCCCAGAATCAGTCTTTCCCTCTTCCTATGACTTAAATTGCTTCAAACTCTGTGTGTCCAGGCATTTTGGCTCGAACGTCCATTGATTTTTGCCCTGTCACTACTTCAACTTTGGGAGAGGCACTCGCTATAGGCAGTTCTGACTTTTGCCTCCCTCACTCACAGAGAAAAAAACAAAAAATTACTTTGTGAATTGCACACCATTATAATTTAAACATTTAAAATATATGCCTCTTACAGCTGACTATATGTAATTATAAGTAATACAATATATACAGATATATAAAATAGTGGAAATTACAATACAATTATGACATCATGGATGGCTCAGCATTGATAATACAAGCTTTTGTTTGTGTTGTCAACAAAAATATGATTATAAATTTAATTCCTACATACTTATGAATATGACCAAGATATCCAAATTATAAGATTCCTGACTTATGCTACATTTGTTGGTGTCTTACCTACTATTTACCGCCAGTTAAGGGGGTAGTGCTTGGTGTTTTGCTGTATGTATACATTAATTTATATATTATTGAGTTTCCTCACTAGACCTCCATCAAGATTAAACAAAAACAAACATAGACCCCTGTCAAGATAAATTTGTACATTTTTCGGTAGAAACATATTCCGGCCGAATCCCGGTTCCTTCTAAAATAACAGGCTCGCTATCGCTCGACAGGAACAAAATAGACACCTAAATGGCACAATAGGTCATGATATTGACAAAGAAATGGGGCGAAAGGTCTAAAAATCGCCAAACTAACGGAACGAACGTCTTTAAACCTCAAAACAAATATGCTAAACATGAGGGAGAAGGGGGTCCATAAAAAGCGACTGTTACCCCCTTAATTATTCACCTATATTAACCCTTTGAGTACTAGTGACGTGTGTTGTTTTATATTCTAGATATATTTAGACGATATTAAGTAGCTTAGGAAGGATCTGTGATAGTTCAAAGGATTGGTTGAGATAGTTTTGAAGTCTTATTATTGCTAGAGGTCATTCGTAATCTGAATAAACTCGTCTAATAGTTGTCACAATATATTGAAAAGGACGTCCCTGGTACTGTATGGGTTAACTGCATTAGGTGCCTTTTCTTGAGGTATACGTTCATCAAAGTGTATTTAATCGATATAGGGAAGAAATAATGGATGACATATGATGACAATGACAGAAAGTGCAAGTAGCCTGGTTGTAGATATTTTAAAACTATCATACACTCGAGGCAAAAAAAAACACTGAGGTGAGAAGCATTACATGACGCATACAACCACATAAATTACTCGAAAATTATGCCGAATAACTAAACTATTGACAAATATGTTGTGTCCATGGAATGGCCTAAAGGTTCACAGTGATCTCGAATGGCTGAAAAGGAGACCATTGTTAACCTTTAGGCCATTCCATAAACATCAAAGATTTGTCAGTAATGTTCAGTTGTTCTGGTTACCTCACCCGTTTATTTGCAGCCCCTCCTCACTCACCACCTTAAACCCACCTTGGGCACCCACGACTTCTCCACCAACCTAACATTTGTTTAAGGTAGTGTGTATCTTTTATCATACACTATCTACACGTAGTTTATAATTATGTAGCTTAGCTGTTATTGTTATTTGTTTTTCTCTCTCTCTTTTCGCGATTTCTAACTTATGTTATTCTAAATTATTATTAAATAAATTTGCTTTAAATGTCAACATAATTTATTAATACATTTATTTTTGTATTGCTTTAGGTCTAATGATGACATATGCATATGTCGAAACTTCACAAGAATAAAGATGTTCGTGATTACATTGGTGTTGATTGCCCCTATATATATATATATATATATATATATATATATATATATAGAGAGAGAGAGAGAGAGAGAGAGAGTGAGAGCAAAAGCGAGAGTTTGCAACATAAATGGAAGGGTAACGTTGAGAAGGCAGGATCTCATTAAAGAGGAAGTGCAGATATAACGTTTCGCTGCGTACATGTGGAAACCGTAGATAGATAATAATAATACATAAACTAGTTGTAATATTGGACAAGGAGTCACGAGATCACAGGTTTAATTTTCGGTAGTTCTATTAGTTAGTTAAAATAGGATTTGAGAGACTATCAACCCTTATGGATGATTAAACCAGCTCACTGCAAGTCAAGTATACATTTGAGAGACTATCAACCCTTATGGATGATTAAACCAGCTCACTGCAAGTCAAGTATACATTTGAGAGACTATCAACCCTTATGGATGATTAAACCAGCTCACTGCAAGTCAATAATACATTTGAGAGACTATCAACCCTTATGGATGATTAAACCAGCTCACTGCAAGTCAAGTATACATTTGAGAGACTATCAACCCTTATGGATGATTAAACAAGCTCACTGCAAGTCAAGTATACATTTGAGAGACTATCAACCCTTATGGATGATTAAACCAGCTCACTGCAAGTCAAGTATACATTTGAGAGACTATCAACCCTTATGGATGATTAAACCAGCTCACTGCAAGTCAAGTATACATTTGAGAGACTATCAACCCTTATGGATGATTAAACCAGCTCACTGCAAGTCAAGTATACATTTGAGAGACTATCAACCCTTATGGATGATTAAACCAGCTCACTGCAAGTCAAGTATACATTTGAGAGACTATCAACCCTTATGGATGATTAAACCAGCTCACTGCAAGTCAAGTATACATTTGAGAGACTATCAACCCTTATGGATGATTAAACCAGCTCACTGCAAGTCAAGTATACATTTGAGAGACTATCAACCCTTATGGATGATTAAACCAGCTCACTGCAAGTCAAGTATACATTTGAGAGACTATCAACCCTTATGGATGATTAAACCAGCTCACTGCAAGTCAAGTATACATTTGAGAGACTATCAACCCTTATGGATGATTAAACCAGCTCACTGCAAGTCAGGTATAAATTTGAGAGACTATCAACCCTTATGGATGATTAAACCAGCTCACTGCAAGTCAAGTATACATTTGAGAGACTATCAACCCTTATGGATGATTAAACCAGCTCACTGCAAGTCAAGTATACATTTGAGAGACTATCAACCCTTATGGATGATTAAACCAGCTCACTGCAAGTCAAGTATACATTTGAGAGACTATCAACCCTTATGGATGATTAAACCAGCTCACTACAAGTCAAGTATACATTTGAGAGACTATCAACCCTTATGGATGATTAAACCAGCTCACTGCAAGTCAAGTATACATTTGAGAGACTATCAACCCTTATGGATGATTAAACCAGCTCACTGCAAGTCAAGTATACATTTGAGAGACTATCAACCCTTATGGATGATTAAACCAGCTCACTGCAAGTTAAGTATACATTTGAGAGACTATCAACCCTTATGGATGATTAAACCAGCTCACTGCAAGTCAAGTATACATTTGAGAGACTATCAACCCTTATGGATGATTAAACCAGCTCACTGCAAGTCAAGTATACATTTGAGAGACTATCAACCCTTATGGATGATTAAACCAGCTCACTGCAAGTCAAGTATACATTTGAGAGACTATCAACCCTTATGGATGATTAAACCAGCTCACTGCAAGTTAAGTATACATTTGAGAGACTATCAACCCTTATGGATGATTAAACCAGCTCACTGCAAGTCAAGTATACATTTGAGAGACTATCAACCCTTATGGATGATTAAACCAGCTCACTGCAAGTCAAGTATACATTTGAGAGACTATCAACCCTTATGGATGATTAAACCAGCTCACTGCAAGTCAAGTATACATTTGAGAGACTATCAACCCTTATGGATGATTAAACCAGCTCACTGCAAGTCAAGTATACATTTGAGAGACTATCAACCCTTATGGATGATTAAACCAGCTCACTGCAAGTCAAGTATACATTTGAGAGACTATCAACCCTTATGGATGATTAAACCAGCTCACTGCAAGTCAAGTATACATTTGAGAGACTATCAACCCTTATGGATGATTAAACCAGCTCACTGCAAGTCAAGTATACATTTGAGAGACTATCAACCCTTATGGATGATTAAACCAGCTCACTGCAAGTCAAGTATACATTTGAGAGACTATCAACCCTTATGGATGATTAAACCAGCTCACTGCAAGTCAAGTATACATTTGAGAGACTATCAACCCTTATGGATGATTAAACCAGCTCACTGCAAGTCAAGTATACATTTGAGAGACTATCAACCCTTATGGATGATTAAACCAGCTCACTGCAAGTCAAGTATACATTTGAGAGACTATCAACCCTTATGGATGATTAAACCAGCTCACTGCAAGTCAAGTATACATTTTCAGGACTGGAGCCCCTTTTTGAGAACCTCAGTCCTATTGCGGTATTTCTATCATATATATGTAGTTTATGTCGTAAAGCTGGGTGCCTGCATTTATGTCGTAAAGCTGGGTGCCTGCATTTACCTCCACTCATAGGTTGTCTTCCGCACAAGTTTCCAGGTCCAAGGCGGGTGACCAAATAAGCACATTCTGTAGGCCCTTTTGTAAAGCCTTTGACTTCATAACGTCTCAAAAGTTATGGGGAGATGGGTCGTTATTCTATAACCCCCTTTTCTCTCATGCTTAGCACTATTAGTTTTCAATTTTTAAGATGTTTGCCCCATTAGTTTGTCACTAATTTCCTATTTCCTTGTCAAAATTAAGACCTTTCGTGCTATTTAGGTGTCGATTTTTTTCCTGGCGAACGAACGTGAGCCTGTAATTTTGGAAGAACCGGCCTTTGGCCGGGACATTTTCCTATCGAAAAATATACAAATTATTCTAGATGGGGGATACAATGGATGTTTTTTTTAAAGTTTGAAGGAGAACTAGGGAGGAAACTAGAAATAAATTTTCAAAATCGACAAAAAAGTGAATCATCCCTCCTTAACGCAACATCTGCGTTACCACTATGTTTTTGTCTTATGCTACAGCTCTACCTTCGGACACAGGCTTAAAACCTGTAGATTGAACCGCTCAACACAGTGAAGTCAGGAGGTCTTATTCCAGACATATATATTAGTTAATTATAATAGGACTTCAGAGGCTATCAACCCTTCTGGATTATTTAGCCAGCACACTGTAAAGCCGGTATCACACGAGAGCTTTTTTAGTCAACATTCGATAATCAACATTTTCTGGCAACATTTCTGGAATATTTTGCACTGGTATCGGAAACTAGACTGATGATAGATGAATTTACATAACCGAAATATATAAAATATTTACCTTATAAGCTGCCAGACCAGCATTGAGCATAAATGTCGAGGGAAAAAGCGCTCGTGTGATACCGGCTTAAGTCAAGAATATCGTCAGGACTGGAGACTCTTTTCGAGAACCCCAGTACAGTCCCTTCTCACCCAGACAGTCCGAGTGTTACAACTAGCACGTTGGTGGTCTTAGGGGGAGACTGGCCGTTTGTTTGGTCTATTAATTCATGTATTCTTATATTTGTTTAGTTTCCTCCCTAGACCTCCATCAAGCTTAGAAAAACACCTCCTAGACCCCCTTTAAAGATAAATTTTTACATTTTTCGGTAGAAAAATTTCCTCTTAAAATCGCAGGCTCGCTTTCGCTCGCCAGGAAAAAATTGACACCTGAATGGCACAAAAGGTCTTAAAATTGACAACGAAATGGGGCGAGAGGTATTAAACTCACCAAACTAATGGGCCGAACGTCTTATAATCTCAAAACTAGTGGGGCTAAACATTAGGGAGAAGGGGTTCCAGACAAACGGTCTGCCTCCCCTTAACTTCTGAGACCTATAACGCCTCCTGGTGACCAGTTCCAAATCTGACTTCTCGAACCTGCATCACCACTCTCTTGCTGTCTCATTTCACAATCTCGGACACCTCTCTCTCAAACTCCACCTATTGAGCTGTTTATTCGCTAGGCACTGACCTCTTAGCATATTTTCAAAATGGGAATATTTATACAATGCTAATTTAATGGAAACAGTGAGGGTATTTTTATGGCATATCAGGGGGCTTTGTGGTAATGCATTTAAAAGGTGGAGGGAATCTGTATATTCATGCTGGTGCCTGTGGCAGCCCCTTTTCAATTAATTTCGATTAGAGCTCTGAAACACTGATTTTTGCCCCAAACTGTATACCATGATAAAGATGTCAAACTAGTCCCAAATAACTCGTCTGGACAAGGGAAACAAATTATATTCAGACAATGTTTGGCTAATGTTGACCGTTTGACTTGTACTGGAGCCTGTAGTTTAACAAATTAGGGACAATTGGCAACAATTCTTACCAAATTGTAGCATGAACTACATGAACCTTTACAAGTCAAACGGTCAACTTTAGTCAAACATTGTCTGAATATAATTTGTTTCCCTTGTCCAGACGAGTTATTTGAGACTAGTTTGACATCTCTATCACGGTATGCAGTTTGGGGTAAAAATCAGTGTTGCAGAACTCTAATGAAATTAATTGAAAAGGGGCTGCCACAGGCACCAGCATGAAGATACAGATTCCCTCCATCTTTTAAAATGTTCCCATTGGGGAATGATTGTGAGAGCATGATGCTTTAGTCAAAAAGTGCACGATTTTCTCCTTATCCGCTGTACTATCTGTAGAAAGCAAAATGTTTAGTAATATTTTATTGTACGGACTTATTACCAATAGTATTGTATGATATTTTGAATTAATATTGTCTGAAATATCTTAATTACCTTCTTAAGCTTTACTTTTATAAATATTGCAAATAACCTATAAGAGGTCCTTCTTAATCTATGCAATAGGATGACGCCAATATCAATTGAGCAATCCTAGCAATTACTAGAAGATTGTAAGAAATATATAATGGAATGTCACGCTAACTAATTTCCTATACCTTACCGTACTTGTTACAGTCTTTTGTAAAGGCCCATATATTGCAATAGCTTTACCAAACCCAAAATGAGCCCCTCTCGTCCTTCCACACACCCATGGTTGCGGAGGTGGTGGTGGTGGTGGTGGGGGGGGGGGGAAACTAGCACATTATAGAGTCACTGGTTGCTAGTTTTAGTTAATTGACACCATTGCATTACATAATATAATAACAAATATGCTATATAGAATTGCAGGGATTTACAGTTTATATATTATACTTACCAACCAGGGAGTTTATTGCACTCCGGTACTCATTTGGTGATAACAAGACAGGTTTCAATCAAACCCGTAAACAACAGCATTAATTGAATCGGACTACAAAATAACAATGTGATCGGCGTATAGTGAAGAAATAAAGCTAGGATCATAACATAGTGTGGAGCAGCATAACTTCAGATACGAAGGAACAAAATACACTCTGCCACTTCGAGGTCAATACAATACTTTTACTACATAGAATTTCCTACCACACGGTAAAAATAGACATATGATTCATACTTAGTTTATTTTTATATTGTTAATAGATAAATAAGAATCCTAAATATTTCCCGTTAACTTCTGACTATTAGATTTGGCCCTCCTAAGCTTAATACAATACAATAAATCAACAGGAACAATTAATAAGTGATTATCGTCTTAAAGAGGGTTATTGAGTATTATAATACTCTTATTAAGAGAGATCCTTTTGAAACTAAATGTCATATGCTGGCGATAACTGGGAACATATAAATGTAGATATAGTTTGCAAGAGCTTAAGATCTTAATAAACAGTGACCGATGATTAGGAAATGCATATTACTGGAGGGGTTATCCTATTATGCATTGCTTAACTTTGAGCACACAAATCAAGTGATTATATCGATACACTTTTTAAGATTTCCCGTGTTAATCCACTCTCTCTCTCTCTCTCATGGTATGGAAAACTCCTTGTCGCTGATGGTAGGGCGCTCAACAGACTAATAACAACAGGTCAGCGTTACTCCAACCACCAACATGACTTAGATCAACGTATTAAGAGCTCTGCATATCATTACCTCTACCTGCTATGTTAGCGTTTTCAAACCATAGCAGCATGTATTATTATGCAATAAGAAACTCTTTGGTAAAATGGGGAGCAATGATTCAATTTGCATACTTATATCATTCACAATACCTATTCATAATTATTAACAATAGTAGCACCCCAAGCATACAATAGCTTTTGCCAAATTTAGAATACCTTCTTCCAATCCTAGCTCATGCCTTCTCCACCTTTACACCCCCAGGGTTCCAGAGAATGGTAGGGGAAAACACATCCTTGATAAACACCATCTACTGTAGTGTAGGGAGGCAACTAGCGCGGTTTTATTGTGGTGATGATAATGTCGGTGTTTTATTGTGGTGATGATAATGTCGTTTTTTTTTGTTTTTTTTTTTGTTTTTTTGTTTTCTATATTCCAACTTACTTCCTCTCGGGCATAGGCTGAGAGCCTTAACATTCACTGCTTTACAATGAACAGTGAAGCCTGTGAGGTCTTGTTCCAGTCTAGGGAGTGAGACATGTGAAGCACGTAGAGTACAACGAGCACCTGCCATCTTGCCTTCACATGAGGCACGGTGCTCACTCATGGCCCGAAACGACCCCATCTCTGAAGCCACCTCGTTCCCGTGCTTCACTGTCTCACTCCCTACACTCGGACTCTCACACTTACACACACACAACGCCACCTGTTGAGCATATAACTCACCAGGCATTGAACCCCTATAGCATATTTTGAATATGGGAATATTCATACAGTGCTATTTAATCAGGGAACAATGAGGGTATTTTATTGACGTTTCGGTGGGCTTTGTGGTAATGCACTGATACTAGGTACAGCACAAATTCCATCCCAATAATATCTTCCCATTGATACATCGGGATTTGAACCCGGGACCTTTGGATTACCAGGCCAGTGGCAAGACAATAATGATAATAAGATGATAATGTCGGTGTTTTATGCTTGTATTATATGGGTTTCATTTAGTAGACATCTTCTAAGTCTACAGGTATATACATGTTCTGTAGTATGTTACACATAATATATGAAACATAAACATCCAACACATTAAATATTAAATGACGTCTCGGTTGCATCCCTACAAAGTTTAACTTATTTATTCGAACTTATAAATTTAATACTTACAGTATACGGCTAATCAGACGACAATTATTTTATTTTGTTAATGCAACTAAACATTTCCCAACTCGACTTCCGAAGGACCTCTTGGAATCAAAAGATTCATTACAATATTAGTTAGCTATTTAATTGGCTGGCTAGTCCTAATATTCACTGCGAAACTGTATCATCTTTCAATGTTCGTTTGGACAAATTCATGCAATCATACCCCAATCAACCTTGCTCTATTGCTCAATTTGTGAAGTCAAATCAACTGAGTTACTTCTACCTCTTCGTTTTCTTAAAAATTGGCAACCTTTCTGTTATTTGTTCACATTCATTTGTGGATATATATTTATATGAGAGAGAGAGAGAGCGAGAGAGAGAGAGAGAGAGAGAGAGAGAGAGAGAGAGAGAGAGAGACGCAACATGAAAACACATATACATATAAAGAAAAGCTTAGCAGAATAACCCCTCGACTAAATCACACATCCTTATTAGGCCTATCAATAAAAATGTATAAATCCCAAATTACTCTTACAATATATATATATATATATATATATATATATATATATATATATATATATATACTGTATATGTTTTCAATTACCGCCAACATATTACTTTAAGTTTCAGAAACACCTCTAGTAAATGGAGAAATAAAACAGAAATTCAATAAACCTTTTCAATACGATTACCACCTATTTATAGTTTCAGTCACTTCTATAGTACTGCATTTGATTTAGGCGTCTATTATTCAGAGATTAAAGGAATATAATCAAGTTCCCAATTTACCTGTTAACAATATAACTAAATCAAAATGTTTACTAACAGTAAATTTCTACTGGTTCCAAGGAAAAACAATACGGTGGCGGCATTGTAGGAGCTATTATATATAACATTCATATAGTGACTGTAGGGTAAGCTAAGTATTCTAATGAAGGTGATGACATAGAAGTTCCCTAGTGTGTGTTGTGTGTGTTTTTTTATTGTTTTATTTATTATATATACGGTATATACAGTATATATATATATATATATATATATATATTTTTTTTTTTTGGGGGGGGGGGTTGTCATCTGAAGTTATTCAATATAATATAACAATCCTATCCTCATCCTTTCCACATCACGTTACCTCGATAAATGTTCGCCAATGCCCGAACTAATGTTGTTGTTCATATGACTGATAGAAGCATCTGTTGTTCTCTATCAACAAATGTGATCTGGTATGCACTAAAGAATGTATTGATAATCAAGCCCTATTACTCTATATAGCACAATACTATAAACATATTGTGTAATGAAATGGCTCCAGTTATTTAAATGTGGCAACCCTTTACTGGACTATTAGCTCGTTTGCCCTCCCCGCACTACCACCACCAGCTCCACCACCACCACAACCATATGACTGTGTGGAAGGACGGGCAGGGTTCTTCTTGGGTTTTTTTATTTGATTTAATTGCCGTTGCAAAAGATTGAAATGTCTTAAGTGATTTAAGCAATAAAGAGAAAAGGAATTTCGATTTAGGAAGCGTGTCAATTAAATACATTATTCTCATGATATATTTAGTATACGCCATTCGTATTTTTTTTCTTCTATATTCCAACTACTCCCTCTCGGGCATAGGCTGAGAGCCTTTACACTACACCGCTGAACACGGTGAGGCTCGTGAGGTCTTGTTCCAGTCTAGGGAGTGAGATATGCGAAGCACCCCGGCTCGAAGCAACTCCATCTCTGAAGCCGCTTCGCCTCTGCGCTTCACAGTCTCATCCCCCACACTCGGACCCTCACTCTCAGAACGCCACCTATTGAGCAATTAACTCACTAGGCATTGCCCCCCTGTAACATATTTAGAATATGGGAATATTCATACAATGCTATTTAATCAGGGAACAATGAGGGTATTTTTTTGGCATTTCGGTGTGCTGTGGTATTGAACTGAAACTAGGTACAGCACAAATTCCATCCCAATAATATCTTCCCATTGACATATTGGGATTCGAAGCAGGGTCCATTGGACTACCAATCCAGTGGAAAGACCACTCTGCCAAACCTCCCCACTTAACTACTATGCAAACATGTTTCAGTAGCAACTAGAGGTGATATTAGTCTGCAAAATGCACATAAACTAAAACAACACAAATATTTCTGGCCTTTAACAGTCATTATTCTAATCATTTTTTTCTACATTAATTTGTTCTTAATTATTAGGATATTGACGGACTGTATATAACTATTTTAGAATGGCAAACATTAGGCGACCTTATTCAGATTTGGAAAAGTCTGTTATAGTAAGAAAGTTAAACACAATAAGTCAACCCTTTTTAACTGCCTTCGTGGTGCAATGTATAAGGTGTTGATATTCGGTGTGAGCGTCCTGGGTTCGAATCCACGGACTGCCACATGTGTTTGTAATATTTCATTAATCGATTTTAGGAGTAGAGTTGGTTGTTGGATAGAACATAATAATAGTAAGAAGGTTAAACACAATAAGTCAACCCTTTTGAAACCGATGATCACTTTGTAATTCCAGCTACAACCAATATATTTTGACCACATTTAACCCTTCAATCAGACAACGACATTTTGTTTTTAATGCTACTGCTAAGTGTTCTTGCTAACATTAGAAAGGACCTCTAAGGATCAATGGGTTAATTAGAATTTTAGTTACTCATTTAACTGACTGGTTGAATACAATCGTCTGAATATTGATAGGATATACACAAATATTTACATACTCTATTTGAAAAGATTAAGAAGGATCTCTAACATTCTGAGGAGAAAGCCATTTATTACCAGTGCGTTTTTTTAGTCTTGGTTCCCAAGAGAATTAGAACTCGGTAACAAATAGCCACCACATAACTCTTTAGAGTATAATTTTCATACAAAAGCAAGTTCAAACATTTACACTACAAACTTCATGCTATAATACATTGTAAATGTTACTGTCCATAGAAGTTATCTGCCAAACAATCAATATGCAGGCATCCTATATACAACCATTCACCTGTGAGTCATTAATACCAGCCGTGCCGTCTCGATTAAATTGAAACGAAGCCCAACCCCCATAAGAACATAAGAACATAAGAAAATGGGAGTCTGCAGAAAGCCGATTGGCCTAAGCAAGGCAGATCCCTGTCCCACACAACCCCAATTACAAAGCCCAATTATAGGCTGAACACTCTAATACCCTGAGGATCATCTTACCAAAACGGTTAGAGATAAACGCAGAATTACGGGGTCTGCAGAGCGCTGATTGGCCCAACCCGGCTGATCCCCCTTCACACCCAACCCTTCTCGTCCATATGCTTATCCAATTTTATCTTAAAGCTCCCTACCGTTTTTAATCTCACTATCGCACTTGGTAGTCCATTCCACCCATCTACAACTCTGTTACCAAACCAATATTTGCCTATATCTTTTCTGAAACGAAATTTATCTAATTTGAAACCATTGGTACGAGTTCTTTCGCTATCACTGAGCTTTAGTACATTTGTCATGTCCCCTTTGTTAATCACACTAACCCACTTGAACACCTCTATCATATCTCCTCTAACTCTGCGTCTCTCTAACGAATGTAAACCTAATTTCTTCAACCTTTCTTTATACGGAAGATTTCTAATATTATGGATCATTTTTGTCATTCTACGCTGTACTCTCTCCAATGAATCTATGTCCATTCTGTAATAAGGACACCAAAATTGGACAGCATAATCCATATGGGGTCTCACTAATGACAAGTAAAGTTTTAAGATAACATCAGCAGTTCTGTTACTCACACTCCTAGAGATGAACCCGAGAATTCTGTATGCCTTATTACGAACGCTTATACACTGTTTTCTAGGCTTCAAATCATTGCTAACAAACACACCTAGATCTTTCTCGCAGTCTGAATTTTCTAATTCTTAATTAGCTAGTTTATATTTAACATTTGTTTGCATCTTCCCTATCTTTAATACCTTGCATTTGTCAATGTTAAACTTCATCTGCCAATTTACTGACCATTCATGTAAGGTATCTAGATCCCTTTGGAGGCACTCTATATCGCTATCTGAATCAATTGATCTCCCCATTTTAGTATCGTCTGCGAATTTACTTATCCTACTAGTTATACCTAAATCTAGGTCATTTATGTATATAAGAAACAACAGGGGACCTAATACCGATCCCTGTGGGACACCACTTTTGACTGCTCCCCACTCTGACTTGGTACCATTTATGCTGACTCTCTGTTTCCTACCATTTAGCCATGACCTAATCCATCCCAACAACGACCCTCCTATTCCATGTGCCTCAACCTTTCTCATCAATCTCTCATGAGGGACTCTGTCGAAAGCTTTACTGAAATCTAAATATATAATATCATATGACTTGTCACTATCTACTGCTTCATATACCTCTGAGAAAAAGCTAAGCAAATTAGTAAGGCAAGAACGTCCCTGAGTGAATCCATGCTGAGAATAATTTATTAAGTTAAATTTTACTAAGTGGCTTCTAATTTTCCTAGCAATAATAGACTCTAGCAACTTTCCTATGATTGATGTGAGACTAATGGGACGGTAATTGGATGCTATCGATTTATCACCTTTTTTGATGATCGAAACTACATTTGCAAGCTTCCAAGCTTCTGGAACTAAACCTGTTTCTAATTACTTGTTAAATAAAAATGCTAATGGACTACTTAACTCATTTCTGCATTCTTTTAATACTCTATTATACCTCGTCTGGACCAGGCGATTTTTGAGGTTTCAGTCTGTCAATTTCCTTAAGCACATCATTTCTACTTATACTAACTGTACTTAACATATTTTCTATACTATCACTATATACCATATTGACTTCTGGAATCTGTGCCAAATTTTCATTAGTGAAAAAGGAAAGAAACTGACTATTTAATGTACTGCACATTTCTAAATCATGTTCTGTTATTTCTCCTATTTGAAGTTTTTAGGGGGCCTATTACATCTCTAACTTTAGATTTATATAGTTGGTAAAAAGCTTTAGGTTTATTTTTTGAGTCACTGGCTATCCTTTTTTCATAATTTCTTTTTGCTTTCCTGATTTCCTTTTTGACCTGTCTTGATAGAGTCTGATAGTATATAATTATGTAAGTGATTTTCGCCTTTCTTTATTTTTCTATATATTCCTTTCTTTTTTCCTATAAGATCTATTAGCTTATTAGTCATCCATTTTGGTTGGTTCTGCGTCGATCTAAATCTTCTTTTAGGGATATATTTATTTTGAGCATTGTGGAGTGAAGCAATAAACTGGTTATATGTAGGTGGCAAGTTTAACTCTGGCATATCCTGACTTAATTGCTTAACAATAGGGTCCACCCTTAAGTCTCTTCTTAGCCCACCATAATCGGCTTTTCTGAAATCTGGGATAAGTGTCGTATTCTCTTTAGCATTCCCTGTCCATTGTATATTAAAATAAATAGATTTATGATCGCTGTTTCCTAGGTGGTCACCAATCTCTACATTATTTATCATATGTTCATTGTTACTGAAAACTAAATCAAGAATATTAATACCTCTAGTCGGCGTATCTATGAATTGAAATAAAAAACTATCTTGTACTACCTCAATAAACTCTACTGAATCGGAGTCGCCTATTTGGTGCTGCCAATCAATGTTCGGAAAATTAAAATCCCCCATAATGCACACATTGCTAAACCTTGATGCTATTTTAAATTCCTCCCATAACGATGTTCCGCCATTTCTACTCATATTAGGCGGTCTATATATAACTCCAATAACTATGGTCTCACTACCTTCATTAACCTCTACCCAAACACTTTCATTATCATTATTTAGTCTAATACCTGATTTAATACAGCTTTTTAATGTATTCCTGACATTCTTGACACTCTCACATTTTCTGCCATGCCTAATAATTTGAGTAAGGATAGGTTATGTATTAATAATAACTGTAAGATTCTTCACTTCATATCCATTTATTATCTAACATCATTCTGGAACATCTACTAACCCTCCAGTAATGCAAATAATGGAGAACATAGAGTTTCCCGATTTTTCTTGTCTCACCCAATCATGTGCCGTCTTTCACTCGCCGTGGGATTTGAGGGATTCATTCATAAAACTACGTTGTTTACTACGGATGAAATGCCACACACCTCCACACAACCCAACATTTTGTTGCAGGACTAAGTTGGCTAACTGTACAGTACGTACATTGTATTTAATGTTTTTTCTTAACAACAATTTTTGGATTTCTAATGCCCCTTTCCCATTGGTGAGACAAGTCACAATTTTCGTCGCCGATGCCTTCGTTTAGTCAAATTCGCAAGAATACGTGCGACCTTCACGATTTCGACCGTTACAAACAGATGACAAATTATACTGGGCGAAGATGTCGCCGATGTCGGCGACACAATCGCCGACATCGGGGATGTTATCGGGGAAGTGAGCGATGTTTCGCAGATGAACCTCTGCGAGGCATGTCACATTTTCAAAAATCTCTTGCGAGATCATACGAGGTTGAAAGAATACTCGCCGTATGTTCTGTGACGTCTTCGGCGATCCAAGCGATGGTTCAGCGTTTACTTCGGCGAGGTGATAAGAGTATTTTTTAAGGCACAAATTCTTGCGATTCATCATCGAACATCGGCGTTGGCATCGCACATACGTCGGCGAGATCGACGAGGTGTGCACAGCTGAGCGAATGTAACGTGAATGTGCTAATTGCAGAGTGGAATTAGCATATCACGCCAAACTAATGGGCCTAACGTCATAAAATATGAAAACTAATAGGGTTAACCATGAGGACGAAAGGGGACCAGAAAAACGACCCATCTCCCCTTAATTCGGAGGTTGGCAATGCTTCGCCGGAGACATTTTTCTATCAAATAATGTACAAATTTAGCTTGCTCTCAAAACAAAAAATATATATGTTGGCTCGCTACCGCTCACCAGGAAAATATTGAAACCTGGATGGGGGTAAAAGTCTTAAAACAGTAGGCTGAACGGGGCCAAACGGATACAAGGCAAAGAGAGAGGGAGAGAAATAGAAAAAAAAAAACCGAGGAGAGAGAGAGAGAAAGAGTAAACGAAAAAAAGCGAGGTGGGCTCAATTGTTAAGCCGTAACGCAAACATTGAGCCCACCTGCTGTTTGTTGTTTTCTCTGTCTCTCCCTCTCCTCGTTTTTTTATATTTTTTCTATTTCTCTCCCTCTCTCTTTGCCTTGTATCCGTTCGGCCCCGTTCAGCCTACTGTTTTAAGACGTTTATCCCCATCCAGGTGTCGATTTCTTCCTGGCGAGCGATAGGGAGCCAGCATTGTATGGAGAAATCAGGCTTCGCCGGACACATTTTTCTATCGAAAAATATTCAAATTTAGCTTACTCTCAAAACAAATATATATATATATGTCAGCTGAACATGATGGCGGTGTTTAGATTATTCTACCATCATTATTGGATTTTATAGAAATAAATCTATAACGATAGTTTTTCGCTCTTATAGAATCCATTCCGCAGCAACCTGTTTTCACCAATAATAACTGTTTTTTATATTGTTTTGTTTTCATGAACGGCAAGAGGAAAGGTTATTCTATAAGATTTCATCAACAACAACAACAAAAATAACAATATGTGGAATTTCACCTAGGTGAAAGATATCTCACTATAGGCAATCTTTTTTTTTACCCACCTGCCGAAGGTGCTCTTTGGCATCTTCGATGTTCCCAGAACATCTGAGAGCATCGGCCGAAGGTGCTCTTTGGCATCGTCGATGTTCCCGGAACATCTGAGAGCATCGGCGACGGTGAGTATGGGTGAGTATCCATGCAGGTTGCAAAGTTTTTTTTGTGCGAAACCATCCGCGATGTCTCGCCGATGTCGCAGATGATCGCAGAAACCCTCACAGATCCCCTCGGCGATGCTCGGCGATGCTTGCGAGGGTAACCAATCCTCGTGAATCCTCGTGAGTGCTCGTCCAAAATTTTGAACTGTGCGAACATTATGCGACGACCTGCGAGGGCCCTTGCCAGGCCTGAAAGGCCTTGAGAGTCAAACGATTTTTCATGAGAGGTGTTGAGACATGTCACGAATGTGCCAATTTATTGGTTTCGGCGACGAAAATCGTGACTTGTCTCACCAGTGGGAAAGGGGCATACCGAGTTTGAGATTCCATCTTAAAAAAAAAATCTTTCACTCTAGCATATTTATTCTTCTATTAACACGATGGTCTGGTCGATACTATTTGCTTTTAATTTTGAGTGCGAGTTTTGTAAAGATTAATTTTCGGGTTTTTATAACATGTTTCTGTCCGTGTGGACTTCACTCTATAAGATTTTTTTTTTCGAGTTTTATTTGAATTGAATTTGGAAGTTTGATTGATTGACATTTTCATGGAGTATTCTTTTTGGAATCGTTCAATTATTCTCTTTTTTTCGTTCAGTGTTTTCTGACGAGTTTTGGGAGCTTGAGTTAAATTTTCTTCCATATTTTTTTTTGTGCCTATTTTTTGTTTTCGTTTTTGCCTTTTAATATTGCTACGGGCTATATATATATATATATATATCGGTAACTCTCGTTGGCTAATATTGTGGCTTAATTTTTTGTATACAAGTGAATTTTCTCATGTTTTTCCCCTCACCTTTATTTCGAGTTAATTTTTGTTGGATCACGAGATATTGTTAGTCAAGACAGTGTTTTCCATTTTTTTATAACGAGGTAGCTTACTGTACAATTGGGTCCTGTTAAGTAATCTTTATTTCTTTAAGTTTGACCGATTTTACTCGAGCTGAGTTCATACGTTCGATTACCGTAGAGTTTTCTTCATTCAATGAAAACGTGAGATGTTAATTTCATTTTATTGGCCCAGAAAGTTTAAACATTATATTATTTAGTATTTTTGCATGAAACATTGGCTATAGATTGGCTAATATAGAAGTTTGATTTTTCTGTTTGGCTTATTTTCATTGAAAAGAAAATAATATTCATGGAAAATAATTTCAGAGAGGGTTGGGAAACTGAAATATTTAACCCTTAGTATATATATAGGATCGTACAGTTGGTACGTCTTCACAATTAAACATATGGAAGTCTTGGAAAATGAAATAAAAACTCATCTTGGTGAGAGCATTGTGAAACTGAACTTGTTGTTCCCGAGTCTACTGATTGGGAGATATATATATATTGTTGTAGTGGTGTTCTACGGAGCACAGACATACTAAATGAAGACATGTCTCTCTCATATATATCAATTTATCCCTTTTTAGGAATTTTCTGTGTGTGATTTTATGATAAAAAAAAATGTAAGAGTTTGGTTTATTAATATCTGTATGTCGGGTAATTAATATAACTTCTATGTATTTATTGTTTTGTTCTTGGTGATGTTAGTATTGCACGTGTGGTATAATTGTCTTTGTTGGTTTTTGTCTGCCATTAATGTTAATGAGCAGGCTATTGTAATTCCTTAGTTTTGGGGGGGTTTTGTGGGTTTGTATTTATTTTGGAATTATATGTACACTAAGTTGAAACTGGTTTTGCTTCGATGAGTGTGATTGTATTCTATATTTTAGGATTGGCCATAGGAAATGCATTATTTGGGGTAACGGGTAGCTCCCGGCTGAAAAGATTTATTACAATTGTATTCGAATTTTCTATGTGATTTTATTTGCGCAATTATTTTTTTCAGAATAGGAAGGTATTATGTTACACACCACGGGATGTGGCTTGCTGTGTTTAACCCTTCTTTAGCGGGCCCGACTTAAGTCTGTGTGCAATTTTGGAGCAATATTGCCTCTGAGAGAGAGACGAGCGGTGGGCGGAGCGTAGGTCGGGCTCTGACCATTCGCCACGGGTCCAGCGGGCCTACTGACGTTTACTCCACACACATCCATCCTCCTTCCCTCACTACACAGGGTATTATGTCAAGAAATTACCTTATTTTAGGGATTTTTCCTTCGTCTTGCACGATCCTTGCAAGAGAACGCGTGGTCGTAGAAGGATGGTTCTGGTGTCATTGGAAAGCTGAATTAACGCCCTTTCAGGGATACATAATTGTATTACGCTCTGGCTCTTGTTTATGCATGAAAAAGAGCACGGAAACAAGGCTATTTAGGGTAAAACCCCCCGCTTGGCGGGTAGTATAAATTCCATATGGGCCCGCTCGTAAGGCGTTAATATTGATATATAATTTTCCTATAGATAGGATTTTTATTATTTTACATCACGTTTTTAATTACATATATTTTAGTTTTTAGTTTGGTTTTATCAAACTTGGAAGGTCTTAATAAAAACAAATCTCATTACAAACTTGGATATTATTTGTTTACGCACCACGGGTCTAACCTAAGTGGACTTTTGTTTATTTATTGTATTCCTTTTATTTTATCCTATGAGTAGGACATATTTTTTTGTCTTCAATGCAGTTGTTTTAGATTTTACCTTGTTTTTAAAGTCTGTATTTCTTTGCTTTGTTAATCTATTTACAGCAGACATCATTATTATAATGTGTCTTTGTTTTTTGTTATGGGATTTTGTTTAGAAATACTGCCTTTAGTATTTGATATTACAATTTTGTTCTTGTACATTGTCTTGGCAATGTTGTTTGTTTGTTCAATTTTGATCCGTTCTTTATAATTTTAATTTGTTTCAAATGTATTGGTGCAATACTATAATTTTATTTTTATGAACAAAATAGTTTGAAAAATGGTGATCCACTTTCGATTTTTTCTTCAATTGAATATTTGTTTAGTCTTTAACTTATTTTTGTTAACTCTCACATACTTTTAAGTGTCTGCCTTGCGGTGGTGGTTACGCAAGTATTTTTTAGTGAGGGCGTATTACATCTCACGATTGTACTATTTAATATGCAATCATTAAAACCATCTCTCATATAATTTTAAGGTGTTCTAGACAGTGTCTCTATATTTATGTGAGGTACTGTACACCATGGAGATCATTCACCTCTTCAAATACATGACTCAGATTCCTTCCACACACAAAGAAAGCTTATTCTTGCACTTTGTTGTCGCCCATGCATTGATCGTATGACCAGTTAAGATCACGTGTTGTAGAGGTGACCAAGAGAAGAGGTAAGAGGTAGGAAGGAAGATTTGAGACAGATAGACACGAACCTTTGGGCCGACAACATAGCCCTCTGAGATTCCCTTTCAACTTCAGGGAATTCCCTCTTACATATATATTTAGTGTATCTGTATACTCCTTCAGTTGTTACTTATTAATTAAAGTGGTTTACGGATACCAAACAGATCCTTTCCTTTTTCCTTTTACCTATAAGTATTCAATCTAATATTTATGGTAATTGGTGGTGGCGGCATTAATATTCCTATAATCTATCAATCAACGAGCAGTGACGGAGAGCTGAGATCTACCTACAACTTCAACTATAATCAACATATAACCTATTAGGAATGTACCTCAAAACGTCTCCCTAATATGGTTAATTAATCAACCTATTATATAATTCATAACGACAGAGAGACACCTTTAGTCATCCTTACTAAGAGTTAATAGTTAACCCTTATAATAAATATAGGATCGTACAGTTGTTAAGTCTTTCTAATTTGTAACCCCTTACTTACAGTGACTGTCAAAAGTCATTTGCAACAGACTTGTGTATTGCCATAACCCTCTATGGGTATCTTGATTGTGGGTACAATGGTGGTGTCTCTCCTACTGCCTAGCATCAGTGTTGCAGTACCCCCTATCTTTTCCTCCTTGACTTGAATACTTGTGGGGCACAATTTATCAAAATAATGGCCCTCACACTTGCGACAGGGCCTCAAATAGGTAGCAGTACACTTACCCTTTATACCATGGTCCTTACTCAGACAACCCTTACACATTTTTAGTTTCCTTGCTTGAGCTAATTTGGCTTCATTGGTTTGATATTTAGTACAGTTTAGCCATTTATGCTTGGGATTATTACATAGCCTACATGAAGTTTGTGAATTCTTGCGCGACTCTTCAACCTTCCCTTTAGATCCTACCATCATATTAATTGAATCCCTTGATGTTGCCCTTTCTGACCCACCTACCGTCCTACCATTGTTCAATTGTACGTTGCTAATCTCCTTGCTAAATGACGCTTTGAACTCCTCCAAATCAAAGGTACAAACTTTATCGAGAATAGCTAGAGGTAATTTCTGTCTCAATATTATGACTAGCATCTCTTGTGATGTTACACCCAACGCATCTAATGACCTCCTGTGACATTCCATGTCTGCCCTGAACTTTGTCCATTCATCGACCCTGTACCTAGGCTGTGCTAGGTTCAACAGGGTGTTCACGTGGGCTACCTTAAGCTGGTCAGTGTCTCCATACGTTGCCTGTAGTAAATCCACAACGCTATCATAATTTTCACCTATGATGGAAAAACCTTCTACCAAATGCAAGGCCTCATCCTCAAGTTGGCCTTTAAGATAGTGGAACTTTCGTACATCGTCAAGAGTCGAATCATGCACGGTCGATTTGAAAACGTCCCAAAATGCCAACCATTCTATCAAGTTTCCCCTGAATTTTGGTAAGTTCAGTTTGGGTAAGTTTACTTCACGGCTGGGATCCGTACTCTTGGCAGCGTTACCATTCTGGGTTATTTCTGTTTTCTTTACCGCTCTTCGCAGTAAATGTTTTGCGGCAACATCATGGATGGCGCGCTACTCGTACTCCGCATTAATTTCTGACTTGCCCTCTAACTCTGATACTATAATCTCACTTAGGGTAACTATACGATCATATGTCGTTTCTAGGTACTCTAACCTGGCCTCTAGCTGTTCAGGAGTTGCTCTAGCTATGAAGTCTTCCAAATCGGACGTTAGCCTAGTAATGACACCCCTCAAACCCCCTCTCTGGTTCCTCAAGACTGTGATAGACATAATATTAACTGGTTTATCTTCTGATTTACCAGCCATTAAATATGCAAGAACTTACACCTTTAGTCCTCACATGCAATATTGTACTTATATTAGCCTATCATTCGCAGACTAATGTCATAAGACTAAAAGTTAGTAATGACTATTTAAACAGCTTACCTTACACAGTGCCATGAGAGGTTGGGATATGATAGGATGAAACCACGAAACAATGAAGGAAATATGTGATGGTCGGTCAGTCTTAATCTTAAGTCAAAAGTAGTAATTAATAATGGAAATTGGGAAACAAATACAGGGTATGATGGTGATAGCCGAGACCTACCCCGCCAGGATCCTTTGATCCACAACCTCCATCAACAGTGCCCTTTCTCATAATACCTAACTAACTATAAGAAATTTTAACTGTGGGTCAAAGTCCCGTGGTCTTGGCACCAATATGGCGGATTTAAGGAAATTGAGATTACTCTACTCACATAAATCGTAAATGAAATCACAAATACCGGGAGTGTAACTCACTATTAAATCATCATTGAAAAGTTGTAGTTAGGAATTCTAGAAATCGATGTTTATTGGTGGATGATAGACAAATGGCTACTTCTCGAACACTATTGGGAGGTTGTTTACACCGAAGCGGCCACGAGGGGCGCACTTTAACTATGAAGGGAATAGGCTAAATAATATCGAAGAAGCTTAAATCATGATAATGGCTTAGCTTGTCATTTTGTCAGTCAGTCGGATGAAGCTATATGATGAGAGCTTGATGAAAGCCGGAACCAGGATCGCGGCGAACTGAGGAGTGGTGGTGTTGCTAGGACGAAATTTTAATGTGCTCTGACGCGAGGCGTCTGGTCAGACACGTCATCGTCTTTACGCTACGAATCTAGCGGATACTGCTGAGTTTGTAGCGGATATCTAGCGGTAAATATTGTACCGCTTTTATAAGATTATAACATAGTTATATGATAATCGTCATATAACTATTCCTAAGGAAGCATAAATACTATACTTTCGTATAGTAGGCCTTATTTAACTTATAAAATTTACATATAAATATGATAGGGTATGTTATACCACTACAGTGCATTCATTCGACATATATCGACAGGCCCCGCCCACTTCCCCAACCGTTATCATACGGCTGGCATGACTGTGCGAGATACGGGTGTCCAACAGGGTTACCAAATCAGCACAAAAATATTATTCAATCTGTTTGCAGAAGTAACTAGAAGAATACAAACTAGTAAATGCCTACCTAATACTGCTAGAATATTACTCCAATATTGATAACATGTGCTAAAAGATTCGGAGTATAGCCAGCATTCTTATTGCTAGGTGTAAAATTTTGCCGCTAGATCAAGTCAATATTTATTTATAATTTTAAATTATTAAATATGGCCTACAAAGCCATCTACCTTTCTACATCAACGAGTGAGAAAAAAATGTTAAGACTGGAGCCTGTCTTTAACAGCTCCATTCCCTTGTTCAAGTAAATACTTTTTGATCTAGCGGTAAGGAAGCTACATTGGCATCGCTTCTCTCTCAAGGTTTCAACTGTCACTGCGCTGCCATTCAAAGTTTCAAACGTCAGTTCAGTTCCCTCCTGTCTTCTGAAGGGGGAAGATGGCGTCTCCTGCCCATACCCCTGGCAGACCTGTTGGTTCTCCCCGACTTGTCAGTCAAGCCAGGAATATTGTCTTGAATGTATTTATGTATTTTGATAAGGAGAAAACTGAACCAGTTGATGTGGTGGTGAAGAAAACCTCTGAGGCAACGAAAGTTTCACAGCCATTAATTAATAAGATCAGAACTCAAGGCAGGAAGATTGAAGGAGTCTTTCATTCACCAGTTTACCAGCAACGGCTTTCACCCATACTTGGACCATTGACAACTTTGATCACTTCACAATATGATAGAGAGAGAGGGAGGGGGAGGCATTACGGTTACGGTACCGTACCCTATACACCCAAACGCAGTCGCTCGCTAAGCGACTGCGCTGCCCAAGTAGACGAGGTAACAATGGTAATGGAGTTTACTTATCTGTACTATGGTATATGGTAATATTGTATAGTAAAGAATAACTGCAAATATGCATGTATTAAAGCGCTCTTACATCGTATAATTAATTTTACTTGGAGCTCTTATCAGCTCCGTGGTAAGGTGACAAGTGACTTGTCCGAGATTGCGGTATGATAAGCTCTACTTCGTCTACGGCGCTGGTGGAAGCGGGCGGGGCCTGTCGATATATGTTGAATGAATGCACTGTAACTATCGTGAATCCACGATAAGTTACATTAAAGAACCATCAGCCATGTTGGCTACAAGTAACGCCATCTATTGCCGGCTGTCGGGAATAGGGTAATGATCCCGACAGTTTTAGGTCCAATAGGTAATTTGAATTTGGCGGTATCGTATCGCTTGTACGATTTCGGCTGGTTCTTTGTGTATTGTAGTTTATTCTTAAGTATAGGTTAAATATTAACTGTAATGTATAAATATCTACATCAGCTCTAGATGTATCATGAAACCCAGTTATGGGTTATAATTATTATGAGCCGGCAGCCATATGTAATTTCGCGAAGCGATCGGACGCCGGCCCTTTAGTCTCAATCAACACCATACAGCCCACATCCCCCCCCCCCCCACCCACCGGCTCTGACTCAACCCACAGTTCACCATGTGCTACAAATATTAATCTATAACAACAGTCCTACATCACCAGTCCTCTAAGCTAAGTTCATTGTATCGATATTGTATTATGTGAACATTCCTACATGTCATGCAATTGAATTAGCCGTGTGTGGGGGACTGGATTACACCCATCGACTACGTCGTTGGTAATTATATTATAACTATTTGTTGGGATATTTCATGTACCAGTGATATGTAATTTAACCTCTTTATCTAAATTCCCGACAAATAATGGTCCTTCGTGCCCTTGTGCATATTATTCTGCCTTAAACGTTTTGTTTACTTCCTTGACGCTTGTGGGCTTACAAATGGCTGCCGCCTCGCGCGTTGTTGGGCCGACTGCCGTTTCCCTAGTATAGACCCGACTTATTCCCTCATGTTTTTTACCATTTAGGCGCCGTCCCTATCTTTTATGGGGCTAGTTTCCAGGTTTTTTTGGGCGTGTGATCCTTGGCGTTTTTTGGTGGGTTAGCTGGGCTGGAGATTGGGGTAGGGGTAATTTCGTCGGGCACCATTTGCGCTCATAGGCTAGGCTAGGCTAGGCTAGGCAGGCTAGGCCTGCAGGTGTCTGTGGTGGCTGTTCATTTCGCTTTGATGGTGTGCCTGTGGTGTTCATTGTGTTTTGTCATTGTGGGACTCATTATTAATTTTGCTGGTGGGGAGGGTTCTCATGTGACCTTTTATATTTCAATTTCATAATAGCCTAGGCCTAGTTGCTTATAGTGGCGGTCATGAGTGTCGGTCTTTGTTAATTCCTAAGCGATTGACAGTTAAAAGTCAGAACTCATGATTGTAGCTTAACCAACTAGGCTTACAAATAAGGGGCTTTCAATAATTAGTGCTTCACCTTACCCTTTCTTTTAATGGATTTAGTATTTAATTCTTTTGTCTAGTTAGATTTTCGATAGTTTATGTTAAAGGGGATGTAAGTATTATGTAATTCTTTTTTAGTAAAATTCTTAAGTAATGGGAGTTTGCCACTGTTGATACCTAAGCGATTAACGGTTTGTAGTCTGACCTCATTATAGTTTAAGTTGCTGAAAATTAGACCTTAACGATGACAGAGTTGAAGAAACTTAAGATTCTTAAGGGAGGGATGAAGGGAAGTTTAAATAGGTGTTTAAGAGATCTTGATGAATTTTTATTAATTGCCAAAGCTGATCAGATAAAGGGTAAATTCGCTACTGTTACTAAATCGCTAGCTACTTATGATAGTTATGCTCAGCAGGTATATGGTTTATTGACAATTACTGACGATGTGGAAGAAGAAATGTCAGCAGATATTGAGTACTTTGAGGACGTTAATACAGCCTTAGCCAGACTATCTTCCACCCAAGAATCAACCTCTGTTAAGGATACCGGTACACCAAAGGCGACTGGTTTTAACCTGCCGAAGCTTACTTTGCCTACCTTTTCCGGGGATTCGGTTACCTGGACTGGATTTTGGGATATCTTTGAGTGTTCAGTACATCATAATAAAACACTCACATCCATCCAAAGGTTCACATATCTCTATGGTCAATTGAAAGGGGAGGCATTGAAGGTGATCGGTGGGTATAAGTTAGAAGCTACAAGCTACGAGTCTGCAGTGGAGTTGCTGAAGAGAACTTACGGGAGAGAGGAAGTCATCAAGACCGCGTTAATTACCAAATTCTTTACACTAGATCCTCCATCCTATGATGTGGCGGACCTAAAGGAGTACTATGCCTCCTTTGAGAGCCTCCTCCGAGCTATGGAGACAATGGCCATCACCAAGGAGGAGATATTTAGTGTAAGTATCTTGAACAAGATACCCTCTCCCCTAAGGGAAATCGTAAGACGACAACTAAGCGACTCTCCACTCAACTTGGAAGCGTTGGTGCAGGTGTACCAGACTGAAGTCTTCAATATGGAGAGTATTGGACACTACCGACAAGTGGAGATGTCGCCATCTACTGCAGCTTTCCCGGTACAAACTTCTCCTAAACAGAAAAGGCCAATATTATTAGGTTGCAAGTTGTGCAGTGTCCACGGTCATCTGTGGTACCAATGCCCTAAGTATCCTAAGGCTTCACAGAAGATTGGCAAGGCTACATTGCTTAAGTTATGTAACAGCTGTCTGGCAAGAGACCACTTCAACAGTAATTGCACCAATTCCTACATCAAACCTTGTAAGTATTGCAAGGGGAAACATTGGTTTTCCCTTTGCACCCAGTCTGATCGGCACGACGGCAAAGAAAAGGGGAGAACCCCCAAAGAGTCACATGAGAAAGGTAAGAGCGAGGGTGATAAAGTATCTGCCATGTCCATTGCTTCTCGAGAATGTCAATTGCTTCCTACTATGATGCTGCCAGTAGTGGGGAGTAATAATAATACTATAATGACGCGCACCTTACTTGATCAGTGCTCACAGCGGTCATTCGTTCTGCGGTCATCATTACCCCAGCTCAAGTGTACCAGCAAGGGTCAAGAGAATTTGCGTCTCCATGGTTTCACTGGTGAAATAGATTCCAGTGACTATGATATAGTGGAGATTTCATATGTTTATAGAAAAAAGGTATGTCCCATCAAGGCTGTTGTGGTCGACACACTACCCAGTTTCTATATAGCATCAGAGATTCAACCACATTTGAAATATCTCAGAAGCAAGGGTTATAAACTGGCTGATGAGCAACTCTCTGCTAACAATGGTATTATGCTACTGGTCGGAGCTGATTATTACTACGACCTGGTTCACCCTGGATATCGGCGGGTAGATAAGCTAATAATGCTCCCCACGATCCAAGGGTATGCCATTTCTGGATCCTATGCCAATTCCTCTCAAGACACACAGGTGGAGGTGGTTACGGTCCTCAAGGTAGCAGTAAGCCCCATAGATAAATATATTAGGCCAAATGTGCCTGATAATACATGTACTGATATAGATAAGCTATGGGACTTGGACAATATTGGAATTGACCCACATGAACTTGATCGTGAGTCCAAGCTAGCGTTAAGCTCGTATGAAGAGACTGTAACGTATGACTCTGGCAGGGGTCAGTATGTGGTAAGGCTCCCTTGGAATGATAACAAGAGTAAATTACCTACTAATTTCCATCTAGCACTTGGTAGGCTACGTGGCCTTCAGAAGCACTTTGTCAAGGATCCAAGTAATTGCGAGACTTATGCGGCAGTTTTAAATGAGCAGGTACAACGTGGATTTGTGGAGAGAGTAGATCTCAGTGAGTATGGGGATAATATCCATTACCTTGCTCACCATGGGATTAAAAAGGACAGTTCCACCACTCCTGTTCGTATTGTGTATGATTGCTCTGCTAAATCCAGTGATCGCTCCTATAGCCAGAATGATTGTCTGTACACGGGTCCGTCCCTGGTCTCTGATCTTGCGCAAATTATGTTGCGCTTCAGATGTCATAAGTTTGCATGGGTCGCCGATATTGAGAAGGCCTTCCTGATGCTTCAACTCCATCGTGAAGACAGGGACTCGACAAGATTTTTATGGCCACGGGACCCAATGGATCTAGATTCAGAGTATCTGGTCTACAGGTTCAGAGTCGTCTTATTCGGGCGACCTGTTCCCAGTTCCTTCTCAACGCTACTATCTTGCGTCATCTTGAGGAGGCTGGACTAGATCCTGACTTCAAGAATGAGATCAAGCAGGGGATCTATGTGGACAATCTTCAAGGCACTGGAGACGATGAAGATTTATTGCTCGAAAGATGCTGGGAGATCCGCGATATATTTGCCAAGGCTCATCTATACTTGAGAGAATGGGCCACTGATAGTGATCTTTTGAAAGGTCAATTTGCTTATGACGGTGTAGCTACTGAAAATAGTGAGGTAAAGTTTTTAGGCCACAAATGGGACACTACCACAGATTGTATATCCTTCTGTCACACCCCATGCGGCAGTGAGCTTATGACCAAGCGAAACTGCTTAAGCTTGTCAGCGAGGTTGTTTGATCCCCTAGGTTTTTTGCTGCCTGTAACTATCCATGCTCGTATGTTTTTACAGCAACTGTGGCGGCTAAAACTAGATTGGGACACGCCCCTCCCGATTGAGTTGCAAGATACTTGGCGGTTGATTCGGTCGGACCTTTCCACATGTTGCAAGGTCCAAATTAATCATCAGGTTATTAGTGGTCAACAGGTGGATCTACATGCCTTTTCTGATGCTAGTAATAGTGCGTACGGTACTGCCATATACATATGCAATGGTAGTGAAGCGACGCTGGCTATAGCAAAGGCCAAAGTAGCCCCTATAAAGAAGATTACAGTTCCTAAATTAGAACTTACTGCATTGCTTCTGTCTGCTCGTCTAATAAAGTTTACACTGGATGCTTATACAGACATACTACAGATTAATAACGTTTATGTCTGGAGCGACAGTCAAATAGCGCTTTCATGGGTACACAACCAGAAGGTGTTACCTCTTTATGTTTCTAATCGCACTGATGAGATACATAACTTAGTTCCTACAGCTAAATTTCGCTATGTGAGCACCAGGGATAACCCCAGTGACATAATTTCCCAGGGGATCTCGGCGCAACAGTTTATGTCGTCCTCTATTTGGTGGCATGGACCTCCATGGCTTATATCTCCAACTGAATGGCCTCAGGATTTCAGGGAATGCATATCTGATCCTTCAAGTCGGCCCCAAGATGATGTGTTAAGTAGTTCGAATGTGAGTACTACACATCAGGATAACAAGTTGGTAGAGTGGGAATGTTGCGGCAGCTATGATCAAGTAATACGGGTATTTGCATGGATATACCGTTTCATTAACAACATGAGAAGTCGGGCTCACGGGTCTTTCCTTAGTGAAGATTCGAAGCATATCAGACTCCATGAAATGAGATCAGCAGAAGCGAAACTAATATGTTTAGTACAAAGGGAATCTTATCCTACTGAACATCAAATCCTGAGCAAGGAGTCAAAGGCCAAACCCTCAAACTTAATGAGGCAGCTAGGATTATATATGGAAGGAGGCATAATTATGTGTAGAGGCAGGATACAAAAGGCGGACATTATTGATTCTGCGAAATATCATGTCCTCCTTAGCTCCTCTCATTTGATTACCAAACTGTTGATTCGCCAATGCCATAGGACCTGCCTACATTTTGGCGTAAATTATGTTCTGGTGTATATGCGACAACGTTGGTGGATCCCTAAGATACGACAAGCAAATAAAGGGATCCACAATAGCTGTACTATCTGTAAAAGATTACAGGGTAAGCCTTACTCCCTAATTGATCTACCTCCCTTGCCTGAGTTCAGGGTACAAAGGACTGAACCATTTCAGGTAACCGGGGTAGACTACACCGGAGCGATTCATGTTAGAGAATCGCCCGGTAATATCATAAAGGTATATGCCGTTCTATTCACATGTGCGGTAACCAGAGCGATTCATATTGAATTGATTGACGACCTATCCAGTGAGGGTTTTTTGCATACTCTAAGACGCTTTGCAGGCCGCAATGGTTTCCCTCAAATTATTATGAGCGATAATGCGACTTGTTTTGTCGGGGCCTCTAAATATCTCCAGAGTTTAATGGATGACCCGCAGGTTGTGGCTACCCTCACTGGAAAGGGTTGTCAGTGGAGATTAATACCAGCACGTGCACCATGGTTCGGGGCGATTTGGGAGAGAACTATCGGTATCGTCAAATCTGCCATGAAGAAGGTATTAGGAAGAGCAATGGTGACCAGACGGGAGTTGCAAACCATCTTAATAGAGATTGAGATGTCAGTCAACGACAGGCTCTTGACCTATACCTCGGCAGATGTTGATGACCTCTTACCCCTTTCGCCTTTTATGCTAGCATGTGGACGAACCCTTAACACCTTACGAGCGGCCTATGCGGTTTATTTATGTGTACCGCACAGCGGGGTGTTTTTAGCCAAAATAGGGCTGTTTACGTGATCATTTTCATGCCTAAATAAGACCCAGAACGTAAAACAAGTACCTATCCCTGAAAGGGCATAAACAGAGCTTTCGAATGACACCATAACGATCCTTGTATGATGGATAGTTTTCTTGCAATAACCGTGCAACGTGAGTGCAAAAAGCAGGTAATTCGGTACTTTCAGTACATAATTGAGTATGTAGCGAGTGAGAGAGGGAGGAGGGAGCTGAGATTTGTGTCAGTAGGTTCGCCGCGGTGGTCTGGAGCAGTCATACGCTCGCTAGTCTCCTGCCACCACTTGTCTCTCTCTCTCAGCCACATTACGTGCTAAAATTGCCACTCGAGTTATGTCGAGCGCCGCCACATAGTCCAGCTTTATTTAACTCGACTTATGTTGCTCGCCGCTAAATAAGGGTTAATACCTTTCCTAGATCGTCCGTAAATGACGAAGATCTGCATGACCCTACGTTCGGCAATGCTGACGCCACACGTCGTCGCTTCCAGTATGTAAACAAGGTGTCCGACGATCTATGGAAACGGTGGACCCAAGAATATTTGCTGTCTCTTCGCGAGCGTCACTCTCATAAGATCAAAGGGACGAATCAACAATGGCCTCGTATCGGGGATATCGTCCTGATTCATGATGAGCGTCCAAGGTTATTTTGGAAGCTTGGGAGGATTATCGATTTGTTCCAGGGCATTGATGGTCTTATAAGGGTTGCTAGAATACGAACTTCGACTGGGGTTACTACTCGCCCAGTCGTAAGGTTATATCCCTTGGAGCAGGATGTAGAACTGCCGGATGATCCTGGCGTCTCTACTGATACCCCTCCGCGGGAGAGTGCTGGTGACAGTGCTCCTCAAGGTTGGGCAGCTGATGATGAGAAGGATGATCCTCCTCAGGCTTCAGGTGGCGCTCGTCCCAAAAGAAGGGCGGCGGCTATGTGTTCTGTGGATCTTTGGAGATCAAAGATCAAACAAGGTGATCTTTGACTTCGATGTCCTTTTTTTGTTCTCTGTATATAGCTCCTGTATATCATTTTTGATATAATATGTCGGGAATAGGGTAATGATCCCGACAGTTTTAGGTCTAATAGGACATTCGAATTTGGCGGTATCGTATCGCTTGTACGATTTCGGCTGGTTCTTTGTGTATTGTAGTTTATTCTTAAGTATAGGTTATATATTAACTGTAATGTATAAATATCTACATCAGCTCTAGATGTATCATGAAACCAAGTTATTGGTTATAATTATTATGAGCCGGCAGCCATATGTAGTTTCGCGAATCGATTGGACGCCGGCCCTTTAGTCTCTCAATCAACACCATACAGCCAACATCTCACCCCCCCCCCCCCCCCCCGGCTCTGACTCAACCCACAGTTCACCATGTGCTACAAATATTAATCTATAACAATATTAACAACAGTCCTACATCACCAGTCCTCTAAGCTAAGTTCATTGTATAGATATTGTATTATGTGAACATTCCTACATGTCATGCAATTGAATTAGCCGTGTGTGGGGGACTGGATTACACCCATCGACTACGTCGTTGGTAATTATATTATAACTATTTGTTGGGATATTTCATGTACCAGTGATATGCAATTTAACCTCTTTATCTAAATTCCCGACACCGGCCTTAATAAATTCCGGCTGTAGGAATGTCAGTCCGATTCCAACTATTAGGGGAGTAACAGCTACCTCTCGCTTTTCTCTTACTGGCATTTGTTTATTTGCTTATTTATTTAATCAGTCCGCTTTTAGGTTTCGAGGGAGTAACATCTATATCTCGCTTTTCTCTTTATTGGCATTTTCTTATTACATTTCTTCTTTCTTGGCATATATTTATTCATTGGCATATTAACGTAATATCAGACAAATTCTAAAGTGTGTGTGTGGTTTGTTTATCACTCGTATTGTGACTGCATTTTTACTGTGTTTTTTCATATATGTTTCTTCTCTTCTGTGTTTAGCTAGAGCCGTAACCTTGGCCTTGTAAAGGTAGCCAGTATACTTCGGTATTGGTGGAGGGGTAAGAGAATTATTCCTCGCTGGCATAATAGCTAGACTTAATACTCTTTAGCATTTTGTTTCATTCCTGCAGTGGCGTGTCTTAATTCTCCGCTGATGATTATTTATTTTATGTGAATTATTTTAGCTAGGGGTTCAGTCTATTGAGGATGCTTGGTTCGAAGTAGAGGGTGGAGGACTTCAATAGTCTTCAGTTAGTGGGAGGATATTTTTTTTTTTTTTTTTTTTTTTTTCTATGTGATTGAGGGAGGCAAAAGGCATTACTGCCTATAGCGAGTGCCTCCCCCATAGTTGAAAGAGTGACAGGGCCAAAATCAAGGGACGTTCGAGCCAAAATGCCTGGACACACGGAGTTTGAAGCAATTTAAGTCATAGGAAGAGGGAAAGACTGATTCTGGGAGAGAGTTCCAGAGCTCAGCTGTTGAGTAGAAGAAAGTTTGAGAGTAACGTTTCACTCTTGGGTTGGAGAATTGCACAGAGTAGGGGTGGGATTGAGTTGCAAGACGGGTACCACGTGCCCTACGTAAAGGAGGTGGTATGCACTGGGATAGCTCTGAGGAACACTGATTATTATAGTAGCGATAGAATAGCGAGAGAGATGCAACATTGCGGCGGAGAGAGAGAGACTGCAGAGAGTTGGTGAGTGGACGGGAGTTAATGATACGAAAGGCCTTCCTTTCAACTTTGTCTAGGAGAGCGGTGTGAGAGGAACCTCCCCACACATGTGAACAATACTCAATACAAGGGCGCACTATGCCCCTGTACAGAGCAAGAAGCTGTGCAGGGGAAAAGAACCCCCTAAGGCGGTTGAGCACACCGAGCTTCTGGGAGGCTGCCTTAGCAAGACTGGTAATATGGTCCTTCCAAATTAGAGCAGAAGAAAAAGAGACACCAAGAATATTGAGAGAAGATGAAGGGTTGATTTTTGTATTGTTGAAGAATAAGGGATAGTCCGCTGGGAGATCCTGACGGGTAGATAGATGGAGAAATTGGGTTTTGGAAGCATTAACCCTTAATTAGCGGCGAGCAACATAAGTCGAGTTAAATAAAGCTGGACTATGTGGCGGCGCTCGACATAGGTCGAGTGACAATTTCAGCACGTAATGTGGCTGAGAGAGAGAGACAAGTGGTGGCAGGAGACTAGCGAGCGTATGACTGCTCCAGACCACCGCGGCGAACCTACTGACACAAATCTCAGCTCCCTCCTCCCTCTCTCACTCGCTACATACTCAATTATGTACCGAAAGTACCGAATTACCTGCTTTTTGCACTCGCGTTGCACGGTTATTGCAAGAAAACTATCCATCATACAAGGATCGTTATGGTGTCATTCGAAAGCTCTGTTTATGCCCTTTCAGGGATAGGTACTTGTTTTACGTTCTGGGTCTTATTTAGGCATGAAAATGATCACGTAAACAGCCCTATTTTGGCTAAAATCACCCCGCTGTGCGGTACATATAAATAAACCGCATAGGCCGCTCGTAAGGTGTTAAAGTTAACAAGGTTTTCTCTGCCCCAATTGGAAATAGTATTTAGATCAGAATTTAAGAGTTCTATGGCTTCATTACGTTTGTCGTTGAGGAATTGCTGGCTGGGGCGTTCTGAAAAACTAATGGAGTAGTGTAAGGTTGAGTCGTCTGCATATGAATGGATGGGAATTAAGGTACAGTTAAGGAGATCATTTATAAAAATTAGAAAGAGAATAGGAGATAGGACAGAGCCCTGAGGAACACCGGAGTTTATAGGGTGAGGAAGTGAACAATGGCCGTCCACAACCGCGGCTATGGAACGGCCGGAAAGGAAATTAGAGACAAAGGCACAGATGGAGGGATAGAAACCGAAGGAGGGTAGTTTACAAATTAAAGATTTATGCCAGACTCTATCGAAGGCTTTCGATATGTCTAGTGCAATAGAAAAAGTCTCACCGAAGTCCCGAAAGGAGGATGACCAAGAGTTAGTAAGATATGAAAGAAGATCACCAGTAGAGTGACCCTTAAGGAAGCCATACTGGCGATCTGAGAGCAGATTATGAGAAGAGAAATGCTTAAGAAATTTGGAAGCAAGAATAGTTTCAAAAACTTTAGAAAGACAAGAGATGAGAGCAATTGGACGATAGTTGGAGGTTTGAGAGCGGTCACCCTTCTTTGGGACAGGTTGAATGTGAGCAAACTTCCAGCATGAAGGGAAGACGTTAGAGGATAGACAGAGAACGAAAGAGTTTGCCTAGGCAGGGAGTCAGCACGGAAGCACAGTTTTTGAGAACAACAGGAGGAACACCGTCCGGACCGTACGCCTTATTAGTGTTAAGCCCAGAGAGGGTAGAAAGTACATCTTTAGAAGAGATTAGGATATTAGGCATAAGTAAGAGAGGAGGGCGGAGAGGGAGGAATAGCACCGGAATCATCCAAGGTGGAGTTTCTAGCAAAAGTTTGAGCGAAGAGTTTAGCTTTGTCAGAGGAAGAAGTGATGGTTGTGCCATCAGAGTGGGAAAGGGGAAGGAAAGACGAGGAAGAGAAATTGTTGGAGAGGTTTTTGGCTAGATGCCAGAAAGCTTGGGAAGAGCTAGAGTTGGATAGTTCAGTGCATTTATTATTGATGAAAGAGTGTTTGGCAAGTCGAAGAACAGATTTGGCTTGATTCCGGGCAGAAACATAGGAAGAATGAGAGTCTTGAGTTTTAAGGCGTCGGTACCGTTTGAATGCTTCCTCCTTATTGCGGACAGCAGTAGAACAGGCGTGAGTAAACCAAGATTTTTTAGCATTAGTCTGAGAGAAGGAGAATGGAATGTATGCTTCCATGCCCGATAGGATTACCTCGGTAATGCGTTCAGCACTCTCCGAGGGTCTCCGGCCACGGAAGCAGAAATCATTCCATGGGAAATCAAAGAAGTACTGCCGGAGAGCCTCCCAGTCGGCAGCGCCAAAGTGCCACAAGCGCCGCCGGCTAGGAGGATCGGGTGGCCGTACTGGAGAGATAGGACAGGTGACAGAGATAAGTTTATGGTCGGAGGAGCCCAGAGGAGAGAAAAGATCGACAGTATAAGAAGAAGGGTTAGAAGTTAGAAACAAGTCAAGAATGTTGGGCCGATCTCCGATGCGATCCGGGATACGGGTGGGTTGCTGAACTAACTGCTCTAGGTCATTTATGATAGAAAAGACGTAGGCTTGTTCACCAGGTGGATCAGTAGTGTGAGAGGAGAGCCATTGGCGGTGGTGAACGTTGAAATCTCCTAAGATGGAGATTTCTGAGAAAGGAGAAATGGATAGAATGTGTTCCACTGTAGAGTTTAGATAGTCAAAGAATTTGGGAAAGTTGGTAGAGTTAGGGGAAAGATAGACAGCACAGAAATATTTAGTAAGAGAATGACAGGAAAAATTGAGCCATAAAGTTGAGAATTCAGAGGAGTCGAAATCGGGAACACGAGAGCAAGTGAGTTTGTTGTGCACATATGCACAACATCCGCCTTTGGCTTTGAAACTAGGATAGAGAAAGTAGGAGGATACAGAGAAGGGGCTGCTGGATGTTGCTACAGACACCTGAGTTTCGGTGAGGAAGAGAAGATCAGGTTTGTAGGAGGTGAGATGGTGCTCAACAGAGTGAAAGTTAGAGGAAAGTCCGCGAATGTTGCAGAAATTAATAGAAAGAGTAACAGGCCGAGGTCCAGGTAATTGTGTGGGGTCGTCAGGGGATGGTCGGTTGGGTGTGGGGGCATTTATGGTCCCCCCCCCTGGGGACTCCGAGGCTGGGCTAGAATTCATCATTTAGTTTTTTTAAATTTTGGTGTGGAGGAATGAAGTGTGGTGTGCATGTTTAGTGTAGTGAAGTGGATAGGAGGAGGAGGTGTTTGTGAGAGCTAGCTGGATTGCTCTCAGTGTAAATGAGGCACAAAGAAAATCAGTAAGAGAGGCCAAGCAAATGAAACAGGAGTTCCAGCGACTCTTTATCACATGCCTATAACCTCACCTGGGTCTAGCCCTGATCGATTGGTGCCTACAATCTCCCCACAGTTAGCCCAGGCTAACTGATAGGCTGGACAAAATAGACTTTGGCGCTTTATATTTGTGTTACAGTGCGCCACAGGTATTATTTCTCCACTTAGCAGGAGCACTGGCACAATTATAAAAACCTGTTGAGTTGAAGTCGGGGTAACATTCAAGACAGCTAGAGCCGCCTTATTTACCAAGTTTTCTTTATATTTTTTTCAAGGAATATAGTGTTTTATTGTTGTTTTTCATGATTTGAGTGGAGATTTGCATTAACTTACCCATTATCCATTAATCTGAAGATACGGCGTCAAAGGGTGCCATTAATTGGGTGAATTGCGCTTTACAGTAGGTAAGGGAAATTGTGGGGTACATTGGATACATGATGGGTTGAGGGGAGGCATTGCCCCCCCTCATCCCCCTTTGATTTATTGTCATCCTCATATGTAGATCTGTAAGGGGGCAAAAACAGGTTGCCGGTATTTCGTTTTTGTGAGTAACGCTCACGCCAATTATTGGGTGAATCGCACTCGCCGCATCTTTCAAAACAAGAAGAAGAGTCAAGTCGAAGGTTTCATTGGACGCAATGCTTTGTTTACGGTCGGGACTTATTATTTTCGTGTTATTTGTCGGTGTAATCGGGGTTTTTCAAGTGTCGATAACGAAATTCCTCCATGTAGACTATAATGAGAAAAATATGGCAAGTCTATTGGTCCCTATTTTCCCTAATAAATAATTTCTAATAGGGCAGCGAAAGGAGTCTTGAATATTATCGAAGTCGGCTTAGGAGGCCTCAACGATTGTTAGAAGAGCTATGTGGGTGGTGGTTGATAGGTGTTAGTTTGACCCTTGATTCATTTGTTTATGCTTGATACTTGCTTCATTATTTTGGCATTCATTGTTTGCATGTATTTACCGTAATTTTATTAACTTAGATTAAATCAGAGCTTTCTCTTATTTGTGCAGCTTAGAAAGGATCCTCCTCAGTATTGCCATTCGGTACTGAGTTTAATAAAGAATGCGTCTTCCGAGGGGTTCGAACTCCTACACTTTTAATTATTCCTATTACGCTTACCACTGATAATCATCGGTGTAATATCGTTCATAATTATCTTACAAGTGAGTTGCTACCTTCAAATCGTGTCGACTTTTTTCAGTGAATGATCGGTCAAAATGATCATAATTGCGTTAATAATATATACACTGCTTTTTATTAGCGACAATGATACAGAGGGAATGTATTCAAACCAACATTGGAGTAAATAAAGCCGAGGAGCGAGTTCAACCGATATTGGTTGATGACGACGGCCTCTCCCTCAAACAATCTTTCCTTCATCCTATGACTTAGATTAGTGAGTCCAGGCATTTTGACTCTAACGTCCCTTGAGAATTTGGCTTTGTCACTCTTAATTTTGGGGGAGACACTCGTTACAGGTAACCTGCCTTTTGTCTCCTCCATACATATAAAAACAAATGCGTTAAGATAGGGAGATGACGATTCCATGCCAAAGGTCGTAGGACGACAAAAAGTAAGTCCCCTTAGGTTAGGAGAAAGAGGAGGACCAGATAATCACGGACTGCAAAGGTATTTTATTTAAGTAATAAAAGATAATTTCCTATTTCTTATTATATTTATATTTACTCCAGCTAATGGTTAGTTCATACTCCCCGAATTACTTGCATCAACTATATTGTTTAGTGTATTCAACTCTATTAAATCAAGTTTCATGGAAAAGTATAACAATAGGTCAAATAATATGAGTCTTAGGTTTAATGTATGACAAAAACTGTTAATAATGAGATTATGCTTTTTGGTAACTTTACATCCTGATGCTGACTCATAGATGACGAGTCGAAATGTTGAAAACAATACTGATGTTCGTGATTACCTCTTTCGCCGTAAACATTACTTTATTACAATAAGAGTAGCCTATGCAAATAATTATTTATGAAACTATTAATTAATTATGCAGTACAGATCATAGTACTCTGAATATATTTAAACACCATGCCATTAATGGGATAATTATATTGAATTCTATGAACTGATGTATTGAGGAAAGGGGGAAAAGGCGCAGAAACAGCTTAGGCCAGATCGTGCTGACGCAATACGACCGGATGAGCAATAAAAGGCATAACAATATTAGTTTAAGTTAGCAGGTGTCCTCAATTTCATTCTGACTGATCCAGAAGCTACTTCGTTTGGCCCCATGCATATGGCAGCAACGGCAAATGACCGTGGGGTCCACTTCATAATGTGTATTGAGTAATTAAAGAGGTAAGAAAATTATTATATAATTATAGCTAATGGTTAGAAACAAAACTATTATATGATTACGGTATCACTTCGATACTTGATGTTACCAATCTTGCCAACCACATAATACCAAAACCCGTACAGTTGGTTGCCCTGTTCTCCTCCGCACCAATTTGCGTGAATCCTCAAACAATTATTTGAACAATTTCCATCATTTATTAATGCTAATGCTGCGTTACAGAGTTAACAGCTCTAGCTTATCAGATAATACAAAACGGAACACTTTGATTAAGTTCAACTCTCCAATCATTCATTCGATGTAAAGTGGGTTGGCATCTATGCCCCACCCCTCTCTCTTTCCACCCTATACAGTGGTGACTGCTACCCCACCTATTACCCCCACCCCGCCACCCCCTTCTACCCTATCGTAACTCTTCAGCCAGAAAGGGTACACCGAGGATTCTCCGTGGCTGAGGGGCGCATCTGTTTCATGTGCTCGGAACTGTACAATACGGTAGCGCTAATAAGTCCTGTCCCAGCTGTCATTACATTTGGCTCGCTCTGTGCTGTATTAATGTCTGTCAGATGTTGAATAGGGTGGGTAAGTGAAGGAATATACAGTAGTTGTATATCTCACTCAAAAAGAAGAAATAGTGTGTTAACATTGCTAATGCAAATTATAAAATCAACACATAATGTGTGCCGAGACATCACTTATTAGGCCGACTGTACGCCTCCCATCTGGCTTTGGCTAATTGGGGTTTGGTCCAGCACTTTAGTTTTTCCTTCCATTGATGTAAACGGGTCGAGGTTAGGCAAATGTTGTACAATTTTGCTTCCTCTCTTTGCAGTCTGTAGTATTTTGCTTCCTCTCTTTGCAGTCTGTAGTATTTTGCTTCCTCTCTTTGCAGTCTGTAGTATTTTGCTTCCTCTCTTTGCAGTCTGTAGTATTTTGCTTCCTCTCTTTGCAGTCTGTAGTATTTTGCTTCCTCTCTTTGCAGTCTGTAGTATTTTGCTTCCTCTCTTTGCAGTCTGTAGTATTTTGCTTCCTCTCTTTGCAGTCTGTAGTATTTTGCTTCCTCTCTTTGCAGTCTGTAGTATTTTGCTTCCTCTATTTGCAGTCTGTAGTATTTTGCTTCCTCTCTTTGCAGTCTGTAGTATTCCCAGATTTTTTCTTGTGCAATGCTACAGGGAGAGCATGCACCGCTGACAGGTAATTTGAGTCAGTCACGAAATAGATGTGGAAATGTATAGCCAATTTGCTCTAGCCCTTTTCGAGTTACAAAGGATAGAGATCATGACTTCTCGCCTACTAACAGCGAATAGGTTATTGTAGGCCACGGGATACTTGGCCACATGTTCGAGGTTTGGGACGCTCAGATTCGATTGTAGCTGTTTGTTGTACGGTCGCGCTAATGAGTAATTTCCCAGCTGTCAGTACGTTTGGCTTGCTCTGTGCTGTATTAATGTCTGTCAGATGTTGATTAGGATGGGTAAGTGTAGGAACATGTTTGTAAATTTCAATCGATATGAAGAAATGAAGCTTAGATATTGCTGATACCAATTATTGATCAAAATATACTTGGTGCCGATCCATCACTTATTAGCGCGACTGTACCGCACCCCAAGGCCTGGGTTCTCCGCTGACTTTGCCATCTTGGCCAGATTTTACTGCCTTGGAGAATTGACCACTTGCGAGTTTCATGCTAAACGGAAATTAGAGGTATACATATCGATATTCAGCAGAATTGCCAGCTATAACACGGTCGATATTCAGCAGAATTGCCAGCTATAACACGGTCGATATTCAGCAGAATTGCCAGCTATAACACGGTCGTAGTAAATTTGTAAACACGTACAACCTAATTTAACATACTGTCTATCCATCAGAAACTTACATTATTATTGCATTTCTATTTATATTATCGATTTTAACGGCTCCAACTTCCTTATAGCCTGAAACTCGCAAGTGGTTAATTGGAGCCTGGGAAGAGCCAATCAGTCCGTTCGTATAGCGGCTGATTGCTTTGGCTCTGGTTGCCGTGTCTGTTGCAAAATGAATGAATATAGAAAATATGGGTGAGGGTGTAAGGAGGAAGTGTTTATTGGTGTAGTAAGACAGAAAATATGGGTGAGGGTGTAAGGAGGAAGTGTTTATTGGTGTAGTAAGACAGAAAATATGGGTGAGGGTGTAAGGAGGAAGTGTTTATTGGTGTAGTAAGACAGAAAATATGGGTGAGGGTGTAAGGAGGAGGTGTTTATTGGTGTAGTAAGACAGAAAATATGGGTGAGGGTGTAAGGAGGAAGTGTTTATTGGTGTAGTAAGACAGAAAGTGTTAAGGGGGTAGTGCTTGGTTTTTGGTCATATATTTATCTATTTATATATATTTTTAAATGTCATCGCTAGACCTCCATCAAGCTTAGAAAATCACCCCCTAGACCCCCTTTCAAGATAAACTTGTACATTTTTCGATATAAAAATGTCCCGGCTGAAGGCCGGTTCCTTCTAAAATTAGAGGCTCGCTATCGCTCGCCAGGAAAAAATCATCACCTAAATGTCACGAATGGTCTTGATATTAACAACAAAATGAGGCGAAATGTCTCAAATCGCCAAACTAACGGAACGAAGGTCTTGAATCCTTAAAACTAATATGCTAAACATGAGGGAGAAGGATGTCCGGAAAAAACAAGTAATACCCCCTTAAAGTAGGAGGATTGTTACGACCGGGACTACGAATAAAACAAGGGCACTCAATGATTGGACTAGTAATAGGGCACTATGCAACAACGGTACGCTAGATCCAAACCCTCGAACTTATATGCCGGCGAACAAAACACCTATACCCTCCAGGGTTAATCTGCGGGGTATCCTTAACTGGGCATAAATGTACTCTACGTCAGGCACTGGTATAGCCTGATAACAAACAAGATGCAAGTTACGTTAAAATGCATAAAAAGGAATCTATGGAAAGATCAATTAAATCACTGCAAGATTTAATACAATAAAAAAGATGCTTCAATACAGTTACTCTAAACAACAATAAACTCTTCACTCCTATCTGAAAGAAAGTGAAGTATAGTCCTACAGCATAGACCTGGAAACTTCTGAAGAAAGTCTGATGCTCATAAGATGCTCGTACTTATACTTAGAACTATATAAAGGCAGGAGGCAGGACACCACACGTGTAAACTGAATACACTAAAAGATAGGACATATAATGTTAACTGACACGAGAATACTATAAATGCGCAACGGTAGCAATGCTCGACACTAAAAGAAGTACTTCCTCATCAACGAAATAGTCTGCTATGGTTGTGCGGCTCAGCAACAACCTAGACTAATAAATGCTGTGAATAATGATGCGCACATATCAAAGAGCTTATATTAAATACTAACAAGTGTCTACTCGATTAATAATGTCTAGCTGGGATACTCTAGGTAAGGAACTGGGGTTGAGCAAGACAGGCTCGTAGCCTAGCGATGTCCTTAAGACTGCATCCTTTAAGTTACGTTAATTGACTAGGGGGCTCTCTCGATAGATCCAGATCACAAGTATCTGGTTCTATCCTGGCGACCCTCTAAAGACAAGCAAAGAGGCAGCAAAGTGTGGAACTGGTACAGGCCAAAACCCTCAGTCAACACAATGCTGCACTTGCAAAGGACGCAACCGAAACGACAACCCAGGCTACCACAGGACCGGTTGAAGTCGTGTAGGTATAAGCAAACCGTACACACATCGGAGACAACGACTACAGTTACCTTATCCCAGTCTAGCATTAAATAAAAGAGCAGAAACACTAAATCAATAATGGAGACACACAAAGTTCTTAACCCTTATTTAGCGGCGAGCAACATAAGTCGAGTTAAATAAAGCTGGACTATGTGGCGGCGCTCGACATAACTCGAGTGGCAATTTCAGCACGTAATGTGGCTGACAGAGAGAGACAAGTGGTGGCAGGAGACTAGCGAGCGTATGACTGCTCCAGACCACCGCGGCGAACCTACTGACACAAATCTCAGCTCCCTCCTCCCTCTCTCACTCGCTACATACTCAATTATGTACTGAAAGTACCGAATTACCTGCTTTTTGCACTCGCGTTGCACGGTTATTGCAAGAAAACTATCCATCATACAAGGATCGTTATGGTGTCATTCGAAAGCTCTGTTTATGCCCTTTCAGGGATAGGTACTTGTTTTACGTTCTGGGTCTTATTTAGGCATGAAAATGATCACGTAAACAGCCCTATTTTGGCTAAAAACACCCCGCTGTGCGGTACACATAAATAAACCGCATAGGCCGCTCGTAAGGTGTTAACCTATACTAACTAAGAACCCTCAAACCTATTCTAAGTACATGTAAATATCTCTGAGGACGGCGCATGCAATACAATGGGCTGGCTATGAAAACCGTATGCAGAACCCAAGGGGAGTGTTGTGCAGTTAATAAAGGTTAGAGTATGGAAAGAGAGAATCGAGTGAGAGAAATAGTGATAAAGGTGGTGATCGGGAGAGAGTATGCAAAGGGATGTTAGAAGCACGCGCGCCAAGCCTGTCCTGACGAGGACAGCTCCTGGGGACCCTCATGGAGGAGGTAAGTTACACAGGAGACCGCAAAGGCGCGATGGTCGGCCAATCACGGGCCGAGACGTCACAAGACAGCAGGCGTCCTATGACACAGCCAGGCACGCCGTCCAATAGCGTGCGAGAGGCAGGAATGCACCCGTACATACAGACACTCACTACCTCCTCGCTCTGAAAGTCTTTCTCATTCCCACGCTGGTACTATTATCACTACTGTTGATATAAAATATAACCCGTTGTCACAGACGAAAACAAAGACCACCACTGGACTGTCTGTGACAATGCGATTACTAGGAAAGAAAGAACAACATTCTCTGATAACTGTAGCCCATTACGATGTCCCTGGTGAGGGCTAGTGGCTAACGAGAGACGATTCTGCCAACGCTGGTAGACGTCACAGGATGAAGAGGGTTGGGGCTTAACCCAACGTGCGTGAGTTGTAAAATTAGGGGGGAGGGGTTGTGACTGGCGATTTTAATGAGAGAACAAATTGAAGTGCTTCAGTATGGCATGTCAAGAGAGAGGGGGTGGGGGGAGACTAATTTGGCCACTTGCGAGTTTCAGGCTATAAAGAAGTTGGAGCCGTAAACATCGATATTACATGGAAATAGAATACTAATGTAGGTTTATAATGGATAAAAAGTATGTTGAATTGGGTTTTATGTATTTATATAAGCACTACAACCGCAATTTAGGTGATTATTCTGTTAATTATCGATGTCTACAGCTCCAACTTCCTTATAGACCGAAACTCGAAAGTGGTGAATGGTTCGACCTTGTACATCTGGCACCCTTTTGGCACGGTTCTCTGATTGGCTGACGGTACCTAGGTGTCTTTAACATTTAAGGGGGGATGGGCCGGTTTTCTGGACCACTTTCTCCCTCATGTTTATCCCCATTAGTTTTCAGATGTTAAGATGTTTGCCCCATTAGTTAGTCGATTTTAAGACCTTTCGCCGCATTTCTTCGTCAATATTTAGACTTTTCGTGCTATTTAGGTGTACATTATTTTCCTAGTGAGCCTGTAATATTGGAAGAACCGGCGTTTGGCCGGGAAATTTTTCTACTAAAAAATGTACAAATTAATCTAGAAGGGGGATCTAATGGATTTTTTGTTTAAATTTTATGGAGGTCTAGGGAGGAAACTAGAAAAATAATGAATACATGCAAAAATCGCCCAAAAAGTGAACTATCTCCCCTTGAGGAAGACCTCGATGTTAACATTAATCCTCCATTACAAACCCGAGTGCACTTGAATACGTTAATGAATGCATGTGGTCCTCCCAGGATTCGATCTCAGGAGACCAAACACAGAACATAAGCACCTAAAATTCTAAATCATTACACCACCAACACAGTTATAGGCCAGTTCCCCTTATATCCTTCCCATTCACATCCTTACTCGTAGTTACACTATTATCTCAATAATAACCAGTCAGGGTGACTCTGAATAAAGTTTGTTAACCCTTTCAGCACGATGAGGACATTTTTGTCTTATTCTGGTTACAATTAGACAATATTCTTTAGCTTATAATCTACTTCTAGAACCCAAAGGGGTACGTACAATCAACTCGTTTAATCCGCAGTGTTTCAGAAGTTGTAGTTATGCTATTATATTTTTCCAGATTGCTTTGGGAAATAATTTCGCTTATGTATTCCTTGATTCATCCCTTTTCCACTTTATGTATTGCAAATATGTTTTACACCTTAACTTTTATGCCTCTAAAAAGCCTAAATAGTATTAGGAGACTCTGCGGAGTATACGAGTTGACTGTGTACATTCGCAATAAACCCCCTGAATAACATTTAATTGGCGGCGCCCGCCTATAGTCGAGTGAAATAAATGTGGCCTATGTGGCGGGGCCCGGCTATAGTCGCATTGCAATTTTGAGCACGTAATGTGCTCTGAGAGAGAGCGGAGCGGGGGGAGGAACGTAAGTTGCCTCATGACCGCTTGCCACGGTGGCCGTGGAGCTACTGAGATGTACTCCACCCTACTCCACCCTCTCTCACTCGCTACACACGTAATAATGTAACAAAATGACCGTATTTTATAAATTTTGCTCTTCGGTTGCACGATCGTTGCAAGACAACCAGTGATCGTAGAAGGATGGTTCAGGTGTCATTGGAAAGCTCAATTTACGCCCTTTCAGGGATACATACTTGTATTACGCTCTGGCTCTTGTTTATGCATGAAAAAGAGCACGGAAACAACCCCATTTATGGTAAAACAAACTCGCTGGGCGGCACGGTGAAATTTACTCCACCACCCGCTCTTAAGGTGTTAAACAGCATAAAATCATCTAATTTTATCCAGAATTTGACGAAAAATATGTGATCGTGCTGGAGGGGTTAAAGGTTGTCTGCTGTGAATATATCTTGTATTATAACTGCCTGAACAGATAGTTGTCTGCAGGTGCGAGCTGCTGGATTGGTGGAGAGGGTTTGCAGGACACGAAACAGCCTACCAATCAGTGCAAGGCAGAGGTGATCACGGACATCAGGGCAGCTCAGGTGAAGGTATTGAGGGATAAGCCTTTACAACGGCACCTCATAGCTACTTTCTATTTTTCCTATTTTCTGTAGAGTGTTGAGAGGGGAGAAGGGGTGTTGGAGAGAAAGGAAGTTGTTGGAGTGGCTTTATTATGTCTGTTACTAGTCTGTATACATGTAATGATTGACTGTTCCAGCCTTCATGACATTCAGAGAGGAAGTATTGGGTTAATTGCATATCATAACCAAGCAAGTAAGAATATGTGATGAGTTTAGTACACACGATTATCCTTTAATCATATTTAGCATAAACATCCTTAACACTGAATCAAACAAACATCATGAAAAGATATATAATTTAAGAAAGAATTGATCTTCTTTAGCCACATCAGGGATACTGGTGAACGAAAGAAGTATAAACAAATGTCTTCATGTCAATAAAACGTCCACAACACTGTTAGTTGAACACAGAATGAAAAGGAAAGTTTAACAGTTGTACTGTTCGATGAGGAGCAAGACAAAGAAATAAACTTGTTAACAAAATCATAAATCACGATTGGCCCTGAAATGGACCAGACGTTCTGTAGATCTGTAAAATGTTAACTATTGCCTGTCTCTTCTAGTAATTGCATTTGATATTGTTTGTTATTGGAAACGGAATTATTTTACAGCTATTGTTGTACCGAAAATATCATGCACATTTACACACCTTTACACACACATACACTCTCATACTATGCACATTAAATATTACATGTTCACGAAAAATTACACATACTGTATATCTATATGTTCACATACACACATGTATACACAGTTACTTACACACACCTTTACACACACGTAAACTCTCATACTATGCACATTAAATATTACATGTTCACGAAAAATAACACACACACACACACACACGCATACTGTATATCTATATGTTCACATACACACACATATATACACATTTACATACACACCGACACACACGGAACGTTTAACATGTGAGGGATTAGTACTCTCCTCCATTACTAAGGAAACAAAACTCTGTGCTGTATTTTTAGCTCAATCAAGTATACAAGGAAAATATTAACATTAGCTTTATTTGTATTGTGAGTAGAATGTAAAGTGCTTTCGTTTGTTTTGGAAAGAGGATTCTGTTATTTTTTTCTCCGAAACTGTTGCGTTATGGCATGCACAATAATGTGGGCTATTACAGTTGACAAATCCCTTTTAACTTCCATGAAAATGATCCTATTTGGAAATTTGCAAAGCGTATTTACCTTTTATAAGTCTATTAATATGAATACATTTAATTATAAAATGAATAGCATGACATGATAGCAATGTATTCCACTAGCAATACATCAGCGTCACATGATTAATTTGTCTTGTATACTGATTTAGTAATCACAAGGTTAGGATGTAAACTAATGTTTTTACATCCAGTTTAAGTCAAGGAAAGACAGATCTTGATTCTTGATTTTAGGGCTGTGAAGGCAAAGCCCTATTAATCCTGACTCAGTGTTGTTCTACGACGCAGCGGCCTCCCATCAAGGAGGCTTAAACGTCAGAGACCCAGGAGCCGTTGCAGAAGGGCAACAACACCAGCAACTCCTCAAGGAAAGATATTAATGGACACAAATTTGAGTTGTATTTTTGTTTCGTTCTATATTCCAACTACTCCCTCTTGGGCATAGGCTGAGAGCCTGAATATTCTACGGCTCAACACGGTGAAGCTTGTGAGGTCTTGTTCCAGTCTAGGGATCGAGACAATCGAAGCATCCACTCACGGCTCGAAGCAGCCCCATCTTTGAAGCTGCTTTTCCCCCGTGCTTCACCTCAACTCCTAGACTCGGACGGGAGGGGATGTACGCAGCCACATACCTTACCCTCTATGCATGCACGAAAATGTAAGCCTCCCTTGGCCCCGCCCCCCGTTTCCCGCGTTTAAATATACCCTTCAAACCGTCACTGCTAGCTCGCTCTGTAGCTCGGTCAGTAGAGCTCTCGCCTGCCACCCAGAAATCCAGTGTTCGATCCCACTCGAGATTTAGTGTATTTTTATATTTTTATTTTGTTATTTGTGTTATGTTATATTATATTATATTATATTAGGGTTAGGTTAGGTTAGGTTAGGTTAGGTTAATCTAATCTAATCTAATATAATATTTGTAAATTTTGGGCAGTGGGCGGGGCCGGGGGTAAGGTAAGTGGCTGCGTACAGAACCTCCCGACTCGGACCCTCACTCTCAGAACGCCACCTATTGAGCAATTAAATCACTAGGTATTGCCCCCCTGTAGCATATATTGAATATGGGAATGTTCAGTATTATTAAATCAGGGAACAATGAGGGTATTTTTGTTTGCGTTTTGGTTGACTTTGTGGAAATGCACTGATACTAGGTACAGCACAAATTCCATCCCAAAAATATATTCACATTGACGTATCAGGATTTGAACCCGGGTCCATTGAATTACCAGTCCAGCGACAAGACCACTCCATCACACCTTCTCTTAGTGTAGCAGTTAATGTGGTTTTGTTCAAATGTAAAATAGTGTACATCAAATTTGAGCGATAATGTTCGCATAATAATTGGCCCAAAAGGAAGGAATTCTTCAAAGGAAAGGAAGGCCGAGTCGGGCAAATGAAATGCAACCAAAATTACATGACTAACTTATGTCTTCTTAGCCTGACATCTAGCATACTCTGCTGCACTATATTGAACACACGTATGGGGAGCACTACACTCGCAGGTGATGCTATTTGTGGCATAATGTAAACAGGTAACAGTACCTTACCGAAATAATCACAAAATAGCCGTGTACGAATAATCAATGTTTTACAGAACTTACTCAGTGTATGCATTCTCCCTTACAGAGAGTGGGGGACACCCGGTCTTTCAACATATTTTCACCCCTAAGCTGTCCAACTCTCTAACCCAAGAGTGAACCAATTATCCCAGTTTTGCTTTTACTCATTAAGTAAGCTAAGGAACTCTCTAAGTAATCTGTCTTTTCCTCATCCTATGATTTAAACTGCTTTAAGCTCCGTGTCCTCAGACTGTTTGAACCTTAAATGTGCCTCCCAGTCACATTTTCAACTTTGGCGGGGACACTTGTTACAGGCAGTTTTGCCATTTGTCTCTTTCATACACATAGAAAATATATATGTATATATATATATATATATATATATATATATATATATATATAATACTGTATATACTGTATATACTCAACTCTCTTGTAGCCTGTAGAATCGTGGCTGAGCACAATGAGACCTCTTATTTGATGCTGTCTTAGCAACAACAGCCAATGTCTGCCAGTTAGGTTGATGATGGCTTAGCCTCCATGTGTCTCGAACATTCAATCCCATTCCCCTCTCCCTTCTGATTTGTACAGCAAGTACTGACTCACATGTTATGCTGTGGATATGGGAATACTCGTACAATGCTAATTTATTGAAAATAACAAGCATGGTAAGGTACTGTTGATTACCTGTTGACATTATGCAACATCTAGCATCACTGGTGAGTGTACTGCTCCCGTGGTTTTCAATATAGTGCAGCAGAGTATGCTAGATGACAGGCTAAGGAACATAAGTTAGTCATTGAAGGGAGACACAGGAAAAAGATTGAGTTCTTTATTACTCCTACGTTTCGGGCTACACAGAACCCATCTTCAGAGAGACTGAATGAGAAGGAACATATGAGATACAGTATATATATCAACCGAAAACTCAGATATCTCAAACATCTCAGGCATGTTCCTTCTCATTCAGCCTCTCTGAAGATGGGTTCTGCGTAGCCCGAAAAGTAGGAGTAATAAAGAAATACAGCTTTTTCCTGTGTCTCCCTTCCACCTAATTCATCCACTTGTCATAATGGATCAGCCACAATAAGTTATGTCATGTCAGTTTGGTTGCATTTCATTTACCTGACTCGGCCTTCCTTTCTTTTGAAGAAGTAATTCCTTTGGGTGCCAAATATTAGGCGAATAATATCGCTCAAATATGAATCCATTAATATCTTCCCTTGACTAAACCAGAATGTAAACCAATGACCTTGTGATTACTAAATCAGTCAGGAATGGCTGACTCGAGACAGAGCCCGAACATAAGCAAAGAAATTAAAAACAAATATATATATATCATATTCACTCACATCTAGGTTGTCCAGGAGAAGACCCAGAGGCCAAGAACCATTATGAGGTCCCTAGAAAAAGATTCTCAGATCCCAGATTTCTCGAAGAATTTCCGGTCACATCAGGCAGACACGTAGCGGAACACCACCACAATGCCCGCCCACATAACTTCCAGGCAGGGCCCTTCACTTATACACCTGCTCCCCGGGCCAGGTGCCAGACAGATTATTTTCTAGTCCAACTGGCACCTGACCCCCACTCCCTATGCCAGCATTATCACTCATCTATTCATAAGCATTCTTCTTTCATTCCTATTCATCACATAAAGATATGCTTCCCGTTAAACCATTCTTCAGATAAAAAGATGAGCTTCATAGTAACTTGGTAGAGCCTGACTTATTTTACTACCGACAAGATCCAAAGACAATCATACATTTTCTAGGAAACATGCCGCTCCTTAATTAGGCAGTATCTATATAAATATAACAACAATACACTAACAATAACAAACTTAACCCCTTCTGTACTAGCAACGTCTTATTAATTTTAAGCTGACTACTATTAGACTATTTTATTCAGTTTAGAAAGGGCCTCCAGCAATTAACAGGCTTCAAAATATTGTACTTAACCCTTTTTAACCCCTTACAGACAGGGATGTTTGTAACTTCTACTACCTGCCTGCTGGGCATATTTACCCTAAACGAGCTTCATTCCATGCTCTTTTTCATGCATAAACAAGAGCCAGAGCGTTATACAATTATGTATCCGTGACAGTGCGATAATAGAGCTTTCCAATAACAACTGAATCATTCTTGTATGACCACGGGTTCTCCTGCAACGATATTGCAACACAAGGGGAAAAACCCTAAAATACGGTAAATTCACCAGTTTTTCCTTGTTCTCGAGAGGCCAGGGGTGTGGGATGTTGTGGTGAGGAGCTCAGTCACCTCGCTCGGTCCATACCAAGCGGTCAGAGCCCGCCTATCGTCCTCGCAACGCGTGGACTCTCTCTCAGAGCCCCTAATGTGCTCAGAATGCCGCCCATCATATGTCGGGCCCTGCAGTGATGGCCATTGTTCTCTCGCCCGACATATGTCGGGCCCCGCGGCCTCAGGGTTAATACCACAGATCCTTTTTAAACTGCACAAAATCGTCTATCTATAGCTAAAATCAATTTACAAAGACGTCGCCGGTACAGAAGGGGTTAATGAAAATAATAAACAACAACGATAACAACAAATTATATAACAAGGACAGCATGAGGCTCCCGGCTGGGTACACTCAGGCATTTGAGTATAATATTCCACAAAAGATCTTTTACAGACAAGCAGGTTGTGGTGGGAATACTTTAATCATGGTTGTCATGACGACGGTGACGCCACTCCGACAAACATGGACAAGTTTATGTTAAGGGGAGATGGCCCATGTTTTTGGTCTAGTAATTCATGTATTCCTTTAATTCTTAGTTTTCTCGCTATACCTCCATCAAGCTTATAAAAATACCCCCTAGACCCCCCTACAATTTAAAGATGTACATTTCTCGGTAGAATAATTTCCCGGCCAAAGGCAGGTTCTTCCAAAATTACAGGCTCACTGTCGTTCGCCAGGAAAAAAATCGACACTTAAATAGCACGATAAGTCTTAACATTGACAAACAAATGTGGCGAAAGGTCTTAAATCGACAAACTAATGGGGCAAACATCTTAAAATCTGCAAACTAACGGGGCTAAACATGAGGGAGAAGGGGGCCAGAGAAAACGGCCCATCCTCCCATAAATTAGGGTTGTCATGACGACGGTGACGCCACTCGGGCAAACCTGGACAAGTTTATGTTAAGGGGAGATGGGTCGTTTTTATGGTCCCCTTTTTCCCTCGTGTTTAGCCCCATTTGTTTTGAGATTATAAGCCCATTAGTTTGTCGATTTCAACACCTTTCGTCTCATTTCGTTGTCTATGTTATGACGTGGATTAACTGATACGTAGTGTTGCTTTTATGATTAGTGTTGAGAAAGTGTAGGGATTGGCTAAAGAGAGAGAGAGGGAGAGAGAGAGAGAGAAAGAGAGAGAGAGAGAGAGCAACAATTTGCTTCAAAGTTGCGTTATAATAAGAGTTGAAAAATAACTGGGTGATTGATAACACTAGATTATATTCTGTAATCGTTCACTGCGATTCTGGGAATAATCTTTAATTACAGATGTTATGAAACTCTAGCAAATATATTATCTTTTTTCACAGTCTTAGTATTACCTCCTCCCAGTCTTATCCGCTGCTGCCTTCACCACTCAGTATTCATAAGTTGCCATCATTATTTCTTACATTTTCTGTGTTGAAATTTGCCTCTACTAAATGAAGATTGCAAGGTACAGCTAGCATCTTAGATGTTTAACCCCTTTTGTACCGATGATGTACTTTTCATTATATTCTGGCAACTAATATACGATTGTGTTCAGCTTAGGAAGGATGACTACCCGTTAAAAGGCTACAGACAATCTCAGTTATTCGTTTTAGCTACTATATATTATTCTTAAGCATCATAAAATCGTCTAAGTTTAGCTAGAATAGTATACAATGACGTCGCCGGTACAGAAGAGGTTAATGGTACATTAGAGTGATATATCACCGACAAAATGTTGATGCCTTACACCAAATACTATGTGTCTACATTACAATTCAACAACAATGTTCACTGTTTTACTGAGAACCAACATAATTGTATAACCTCCGTGAAATGTTTGCTCTACAAATCACGGTATCACCTCAGAATAGTACCGAACACATTAATTTAACATTTAATATAATTAATTGGTTTCACTACATCCAAAAAAAGGTGACAGAGAAAGCAACTAGTCTAGTAGTTGTGTCGCCAAATCAATAGAATGAGTTTTGCATTACTATATATTAATAGCTATATATGTACACTGATTCCTGATGACATTAATAAATAGCAAAGCAAATTCCATTACTGACTGTGTTAGAGCAACATAAATCTTATGAAAACTATTTCTTTAGACCTTTAAGTCTTGTTATATAACCCCCGCACAAAATAATTAAATAATTAAATAAATAAATAATTAATGAAAAAATATTATAGGAAGGGATAAAATAAATTCGATTTCTCTTATTCAATATCCTGCCTGGAAATATTTTTTCTCACAAAAAAGAAATTGATGCGATCAATATAAAACGCCTGACATACAGTATATGCATACAGATTGTTCCATTAAGAATAAATAACAGATACAAAGTATATATGTTGCAGTTATTGTGAAGTTAAACTGTTCTGGGAGCGAATAGATTACGAAAGACGAGAGTGGAGTGCAAAGTAAGATTTCTTGTTTTAGTGATGGTGGGGTGGCTGAAGTAAAGGGGGGATGGTTCACTTAGTGATGGTGGGGTGGCTGAAGTAAAGGGGGGTGGTTCACTTAGTGATGGTGGGGTGGCTGAAGTAAAGGGGGGATGGTTAACTTTAGTGATGGTGGGGTGGCTGAAGTAAAGGAGGGATAGTTCACTTAGTGATGGTGGGGTGGCTGAAGTAAAGGGGGGATGGTTCACTTAGTGATGGTGGGGAGGCTGAAGTAAAGGAGGGATGGTTCACTTTTAGTGATGGTGGGGTGGCTGAAGTAAAGGTGGGATGGTTCACTTAGTGATGGTGGGGTGGCTGAAGTAAAGGGGGGATGGTTCACTTTTAGTGATGGTGGGGTGGCTGAAGTAAAGGTGGGATGGTTCACTTAGTGATGGTGGGGTGGCTGAAGTAAAGGGGGGATGGTTCACTTTAGTGATGGTGGGGTGGCTGAAGTAAAGGAGGGATGGTTCACTTAGTGATGGTGGGGTGGCTGTAGTAAAGGGGGGATGGTTCACTTTTAGTGATGGTGGGGTGGCTGAAGTAAAGGTGGGATGGTTCACTTAGTGATGGTGGGGTGGCTGAAGTAAAGGGGGATGGTTCACTTTAGTGATGGTGGGGTGGCTGAAGTAAAGGGGGGATGGTTCACTTTAGTGATGATGGGGTGGCTGAAGTAAAAGGGGGATGGTTCACTTTAGTGATGGTGGGGTGGCTGACGTAAAGGGGGGATGGTTCACTTTAGTGATGGTGGGGTGGCTGAAGTAAAGGGGAGTTGGTTCACTTTAGTGATGGTGGGGTGGCTGAAGTAAAGGAGGGATGGTTCACTTTAGTGATGGTGGGGTGGCTGAAGTAAAGGGGGGATGGTTCACTTTAGTGATGGTGGGGTGGCTGAAGTAAAGGGGGATGGTTCACATTAGTGATGGTGTGGTGGCTGAAGTAAAGGAGGGATGGTTCACTTTTAGTGATGGTGGGGTGGCTGAAGTAAAGGAGGGATGGTTCACTTTAGTGATGGTGGGGTGGCTGAAGTAAAGGAGGGATGGTTCACTTTAGTGATGGTGGGGTGGCTGAAGTAAAGGAGGGATGGTTCACTTTAGTGATGGTGGGGTGGCTGAAGTAAAGGGGGATGGTTCACTTAGTGATGGTGGGGTGGCTGAAGTAAAGGTGGGATGGTTCACTTTTAGTAATGGTGGGGTGGCTGAAGTAAAGGGAGGGGGGATCGTTCACTTAGTGATGGTGGGGTGGCTGAAGTAAAGGGGGGATGGTTCACTTTTAGTGATGGTGGGGTGGCTGATGTAAATGGGGGATGCTTCACTTTTAGTGATGGTGGGGTGGCTGAAGTAAAGGGGGGATGGTTCACTTTAGTGATGGTGGGGTGGCTGAAGTAAAGGGGGGATGGTTCACTTTAGTGATGGTGGGGTGGCTGAAGTAAAGGGGGGATGGTTCACTTAGTGATGGTGGGGTGGCTGAAGTAAAGGGGGATGGTTCACTTTTAGTGATGGTGGGGTGGCTGAAGTAAAGGGGGGATGGTTCACTTAGTGATGGTGGGGTGGCTGAAGTAAAGGGGGGATGGTTCACTTAGTGATGGTGGGGTGGCTGAAGTAAAGGTAGGATGGTTCACTTTTAGTGATGGTGGGGTGGCTGAAGTAAAGGGGGGATGGTTCACTTTTAGTGATGTTGGGGTGGCTGAAGTAAAGGGGGGATGGTTCACTTAGTGATGGTGGGGTGGCTGAAGTAAAGGGGGGATGGCTCACTTAGTGATGGTGGGGTGGCTGAAGTAAAGGGGGGATGGTTCACTTAGTGATGGTGGGGTGGCTGAAGTAAAGGGGGGATGGTTCACTTAGTGATGGTGGGGTGGCTGAAGTAAAGGGGGGATGGTTCACTTAGTGATGGTGGGGTGGCTGAAGTAAAGAGGGGATGGTTCACTTAGTGATGGTGGGGTGGCTGAAGTAAAGGGGGATGGTTCACTTAGTGATGGTGGGGTGGCTGAAGTAAAGGGGGATGGTTCACTTAGTGATGGTGGGGTGGCTGAAGTAAAGGGGGGATGGTTCACTTAGTGATGGTGGGGTGGCTGAAGTAAAGGGGGGATGGTTCACTTAGTGATGGTGGGGTGGCTGAAGTAAAGGTGGGATGGTTCACTTAGTGATGGTGGGGTGGCTGAAGTAAAGGGGGGATGGTTCACTTAGTGATGGTGGGGTGGCTGAAGTAAAGGGGGGATGGTTCACTTAGTGATGGTGGGGTGGCTGAAGTAAAGGTGGGATGGTTCACTTAGTGATGGTGGGGTGGCTGAAGTAAAGGTGGGATGGTTCACTTAGTGATGGTGGGGTGGCTGAAGTAAAGGTGGGATGGTTCACTTAGTGATGGTGGGGTGGCTGAAGTAAAGGGGGGATGGTTCACTTAGTGATGGTGGGGTGGCTGAAGTAAACGGAGGATGGTTCACTTAGTGATGGTGGGGTGGCTGAAGTAAAGGTGGGATGGTTCACTTAGTGATGGTGGGGTGGCTGAAGTAAAGGGGGGATGGTTCACTTAGTGATGGTGGGGTGGCTGAAGTAAAGGTGGGATGGTTCACTTAGTGATGGTGGGGTGGCTGAAGTAAAGGTGGGATGGTTCACTTAGTGATGGTGGGGTGGCTGAAGTAAAGGGGGGATGGTTCACTTAGTGATGGTGGGGTGGCTGAAGTAAAGGGGGGATGGTTCACTTAGTGATGGTGGGGTGGCTGAAGTAAAGGTGGGATGGTTCACTTAGTGATTGGGGGGTGGCTGAAGTAAAGGGGGGATGGTTCACTTAGTGATGGTGGGGTGGCTGAAGTAAAGGTGGGATGGTTCACTTAGTGATGGTGGGGTGGCTGAAGTAAAGGGGGATGGTTCACTTAGTGATGGTGGGGTGGCTGAAGTAAAGGGGGGATGGTTCACTTAGTGATGGTGGGGTGGCTGAAGTAAAGGAGGGATGGTTCACTTAGTGATGGTGGGGTGGCTGAAGTAAAGGTGGGATGGTTCACTTAGTGATGGTGGGGTGGCTGAAGTAAAAGGGGGATGGTTCACTTAGTGATGGTGGGGTGGCTGAAGTAAAGGGGGGATGGTTCACTTAGTGATGGTGGGGTGGCTGAAGTAAAGGGGGGATGGTTCACTTAGTGATGGTGGGGTGGCTGAAGTAAAGGGAGGATGGTTCACTTAGTGATGGTGGGGTGGCTGAAGTAAAGGGGGGATGGTTCACTTTGTGATGGTGTGGTGGCTGTAGTAAAGGTGGGATGGTTCACTTTAGTGATGGTGGGGTGGCTGAAGTAAAGGGGGGATGGTTCACTTAGTGATGGTGGGGTGGCTGAAGTAAAGGGGGGATGGTTCACTTAGTGATGGTGGGGTGGCTGAAGTAAAGGTGGGATGGTTCACTTAGTGATGGTGGGGTGGCTGAAGTAAAGGTGGGATGGTTCACTTAGTGATGGTGGGGTGGCTGAAGTAAAGGTGGGATGGTTCACTTAGTGATGGTGGGGTGGCTGAAGTAAAGGGGGGATGGTTCACTTAGTGATGGTGGGGTGGCTGAAGTAAAGGGGGGATGGTTCACTTAGTGATGGTGGGGTGACTGAAGTAAAGGTGGGATGGTTCACTTAGTGATGGTGGGGTGGCTGAAGTAAAGGGGGGATGGTTCACTTAGTGATGGTGGGGTGGCTGAAGTAAAGGGGGGATGGTTCACTTAGTGATGGTGGGGTGGCTGAAGTAAAGGTGGGATGGTTCACTTAGTGATGGTGGGGTGGCTGAAGTAAAGGGGGGATGGTTCACTTAGTGATGGTGGGGTGGCTGAAGTAAAGGGGGGATGGTTCACTTAGTGATGGTGGGGTGGCTGAAGTAAAGGGAGGATGGTTCACTTTTGGTCGAATTCTTCATTTATTCATATTTTTTCTAGTTTCCTTTCTAGACCTCCATCAAACTTAAACAAACATCCATTCGATTCCCTTTGTAGATGTTTGTAAACTTTTCGGTAAAAATATGTACCGGCCAAAGGAAGGTTCTTCCAAAATTACAGGCTCACTATCGTTCGCCAGGAAAACAAATCGACCCCTAAATAGCATTAAAGGTCTTTATATTGACAAAGAAATGGGGCGAAAGGTCTTAAAATTGACACACTAATGGGGGAAACATCTTAAAATCTGAAAACTAACGGGGTTAAACACGAAGGAGAAGGGGGTCTGGAAAAACGACCTATCTCCCCTTAAGCGAGTTTGATGAGGTCTGTTGGGTGAAGTGGCCCAGGTAAACTGAGTCAGATGGAGAGCCTATCATAACCCCTTCTGTACCGGCGCCGATCTTTTAACTTTATTCTCGCTACTATTAGACGAGTTGATTCAGTTTATAAGGGGCCTTCAACAATTAACAGGCTTCTAACTACCTCACTTAACCCATTTTACTACCACATATTGTTCTTAAACTGCATACAATCGACTAAATGTAGCTAGAATAAAATTACACAGACGGCGCTGATACAGAAGGGGTTAAGGGAGCTCAGACGGTATTGTGCAGCATAATTTACTGCTTCGGCTCAATGGTTTAAGGAGGGGGCTTAGTTTGCTCCCTAAACCTCCATCAAACTTAAAAGAACACCCACAAGACCCCCTTTCGATATAAATGTGTACATTTTTCGGTAGAAAAATGTCCCGGCCGAAGGCTGGTTACTTCTATAATTATAAGGAAAATATCGACACCTAAATGGCACGAAAGGTCTTAATATGGGCAAATAAATGGGGCAAAAGGTCTGAAAGTCGCCAAACTAATGGGGCGAATGTCTTGAAATCTCATAACTAATAGGGCTAAACATGAGGAAGGAGGAGGACTCGAAAAAACAACTGCCTCCCCTTAAGCCAGTATCACAGGAGAGCTTTTTCAGTCAACATTCGATGATCACAATTTTTCTGGCAACATGTCTGGACTATTTTGCACTGGTATCGGAAACTAGACTGATGGTAGATGAATTTAGGTAACCCAAATATTGTAAATGTTGACCTCATAAGCTGCCAGACCAATGTTGACCTCATAAGCTGCCAGACCAATGTTGAGGGAAACAGCGGTCGTGTGATACCGACTTTATCCAGCATTACCTCCCAATAATAATATACCGGCTTTATCCAGCATTACCTCCCAATAACAATATACCGGCTTTATCCAGCATTACCTCCCAATAACAATATACCGGCTTTATCCAGCATTACCTCCCAATAACAATATACCGGCTTTATCCAGCATTACCTCCCAATAACAATATACCGGCTTTATCCATCATTACCTCCCAATAACAATATACCGGCTTTATCCAGCATTACCTCCCAATAACAATATACCGGCTTTATCCAACATTACCTCCCAATAACAATATACCGGCTTTATCCAGCATTACCTCCCAATAACAATATACCGGCTTTATCCAGCATTACCTCCCAATAACAATATACCGGCTTTATCCAGCATTACCTCCCAATAACAATATACCAGCTTTATCCAGCATTACCTCCCAATAACAATATACCGGCTTTATCCAGCATTACCTCCCAATAACAATATACCGGCTTTATCCAGCATTACCTCCCAATAACAATATACCGGCTTTATCCAGCATTACCTCCCAATAACAATATACCGGCTTTATCCAGCATTACCTCCCAATAACACTATACCGGCTTTATCCAGCATTACCTCCCAATAACAATATACCGGCTTTATCCAGCATTACCTCCCAATAACAATATACCGGCTTTATCCAGCATTACCTCCCAATAACAATATACCGGCTTTATCCAGCATTACCTCCCAATAACAATATACCGGCTTTATCCAGCATTACCTCCCAATAACAATATACCGGCTTTATCCAGCATTACCTCCCAATAACAATATACTGGCTTTATCCAGCATTACCTCCCAATAACAATATACCGGCTTTATCCAGCATTACCTCCCAATAACAATATACCGGCTTTATCCAGCATTACCTCCCAATAACAATATACCGGCTTTATCCAGCATTACCTCCCAAAAACAATATACTGGCTTTATCCAGCATTACCTTCCAATAACAATATACCGGCTTTATCCAGCATTACCTCCCAATAACGATATACCGGCTTTATCCAGCATTACCTCCCAATAACAATATACCGGCTTTATCCAGCATTACCTCCCAATAACAATATACCGGCTTTATCCAGCATTACCTCCCAATAACAATATACCTGCTTTATCCAGCATTACCTCCCAATAACAATATACCGGCTTTATCCAGCATTACCTCCCAATAACAATATACCGGCTTTATCCAGCATTACCTCCCAATAACAATATACCGGCTTTATCCAGCATTACCTCCCAAAAACAATATACCGGCTTTATCCAGCATTACCTCCCAATAACAATATACCGGCTTTATCCAGCATTACCTCCCAATAACAATATACCGGCTTTATCCAGCAATACCTCCCAATAACAATATACCGGCTTTATCCAGCATTATCTCCCAATAACAATATACCGGCTTTATCCAGCATTACCTCCCAATAAAAATATACCGGCTTTATCCAGCATTACCTCCCAATAACAATATACCGGCTTTATCCAGCATTACCTCCCAATAACAATATACCGGCTTTATCCAGCATTACCTCCCAATAACAATATACCGGCTTTATCCAGCATTACCTCCCAAAAACAATATACCGGCTTTATCCAGCATTACCTCCCAATAACAATATACCGGCTTTATCCAGCATTACCTCCCAATAACAATATACCGTCTTTATCCAGCATTACCTCCCAATAACAATATACCGGCTTTATCCAGCATTACCTCCCAATAACAATATACCGGCTTTATCCAGCATTACCTCCCAATAACAATATACCGGCTTTATCCAGCATTACCTCCCAATAACAATATACCGGCTTTATCCAGCATTACCTCCCAATAACAATATACCGGCTTTATCCAGCATTACCTCCCAATAAAAATATACCGGCTTTATCCAGCATTACCTCCCAATAACAATATACCGGCTTTATCCAGCATTACCTCCCAATAACAATATACCGGCTTTATCCAGCATTACCTCCCAATAACAATATACCGGCTTTATCCAGCATTACCTCCCAATAACAATATACCGGCTTTATCCAGCATTACATCCCAATGACAATATACCGGCTTTATCCAGCATTACCTCCCAATAACAATATACCGGCTTTATCCAGCATTACCTCCCAATAACAATATACCGGCTTTATCCAGCATTACCTCCCAATAACAATAAACCGGCTTTATCCAGCATTACCTCCCAATAACAATATACCGGCTTTATCCAGCATTACCTCCCAATAAGAATATACCGGCTTTATCCAGCATTACCTCCCAATAACAAAATACCGGCTTTATCCAGCATTACCTCCCAATAACAATATACCGGCTTTATCCAGCATTACCTCCCAATAACAATATACCGGCTTTATCCAGCATTACCTCCCAATAACAATATACCGGCTTTATCCAGCATTACCTCCCAATAACAATATACCGGCTTTATCCAGCATTACCTCCCAATAACAATATACCGGCTTTATCCAGCATTACCTCCCAATAACAATATACCGGCTTTATCCAGCATTACCTCCCAATAACAATATACCGGCTTTATCCAGCATTACCTCCCAATAACAATATACCGGCTTTATCCAGCATTACCTCCCAATAACAATATACCGGCTTTATCCAGCATTACCTCCCAATAACAATATACCGGCTTTATCCAACATTACCTCCCAATAACAATATACCGGCTTTATCCAGCATTACCTCCCAATAACAATATACCGGCTTTATCCAGCATTACCTCCCAATAACAATATACCGGCTTTATCCAGCATTACCTCCCAATAACAATATACCGGCTTTATCCAGCATTACCTCCCAATAACAATATACCGGCTTTATCCAGCATTACCTCCCAATAACAATATACCGGCTTTATCCAGCATTACCTCCCAATAACAATATACCGGCTTTATCCAGCATTACCTCCCAATAACAATACCGGCTTTATCCAGCATTACCTCCCAATAACAATATACCGGCTTTATCCAGCATTACCTCCCAATAACAATATACCGGCTTTATCCAGCATTACCTCCCAATAACAATATACCGGCTTTATCCAGCATTACCTCCCAATAACAATATACCGGCTTTATCCAGCATTACCTCCCAATAACAATATACCGGCTTTATCCAGCATTACCTCCCAATAACAATATACCGGCTTTATCCAGCATTACCTCCCAATAACAATATAACCGGCTTTATCCAGCATTACCTCCCAATAACAATATACCGGCTTTATCCAGCATTACCTCCCAATAACAATATACCGGCTTTATCCAGCATTACCTCCCAATAACAATATACCGGCTTTATCCAGCATTACCTCCCAATAACAATATACCGGCTTTATCCAGCATTACCTCCCAATAACAATATACAGGCTTTATCCAGCATTACCTCCCAATAACAATATACCGGCTTTATCCAGCATTACCTCCCAATAACAATATACCGGCTTTATTCAGCATTACCTCCCAATAACAATATACCGGCTTTATCCAGCATTACCTCCCAATAACAATATACCGGCTTTATCCAGCATTACCTCCCAATAACAATATACCGGCTTTATCCAGCATTACCTCCCAATAACAATATCAACTCCCCCTCATCTCACCTTCACTTATCTTCAAGGCAATTTGGTCATAAAATATCGAGAATCCACAAAATAACAACATGGATTTGGCGTTCATCCTCATCCAAAATGTTGAAATGTATCACATAGGAAATTAAATTATCTCTAAATAACGATAATACAGAACGTAGAGTACAGCTTGGAAGATCAAGTGTTTCTACAAATTATCAACACATTTTAGTTATCTAAGGGGCTAGGTGCTTGCTTTTTGGTCTATGCATTTATTAATTTATATATTTGTGTAGAGTCCTACTTAGACCTCCATCAACATATATAAAAACACCCCTACGCCCCCTTTCAAGATAAATTTTTACATTTTTCGACAGAGAAATGTCATGGACAAAGGCAGGTTCCTTTTACAATTACAGGCTCGCTATCGCTCGCCAGGAACAAAATCGACACCTAAATGGCACGAAAGATCTCAATATTGACAAAGAAATGGGGCGAAAGGTCTCTAAATCGCCAAACCAATGGAACGAATGTCTTTAAACCTCAAAACTATTATGCTAAACATGAGGGAAAAGGGATTGAGAAAAAACGATCCATCTCCCCTTAACCCTTACCTTACCTTTAGATACCTTTAGATGTGTTCGCCGCTCTTCTAGCGGCACCAAGGAGCGCGACGCCCCTCGTTATGGGTGGTGATTTGGTGCAGTAGACTGTTTGAAGCGACAGCTCGCTCCCTTGCGAGGATGGGCTCGTCTGGCACTTTTTGCAGTTCGACATCTAGGGCTCTCTTGAAGTTGTCTAACGAGATGTCCCTCATGTCTCTTACTCGCCGTGGGAGTTTGTTGAAGAGACGTGGGCCTCTGTGTGATAACCAGCCCTCTCGCAGAGAGCCCATAGCACCCCTGTTATTCATCCGGGGGATTTCGCATTCCCAGCCTCTCCTATCACTGAATTTCATGACTATCGGAGTATGTAGGTTTGGTACTAAACCCTCTGCGATTTTCCACGTGTATATTATTAGGTAACGTTCTCTTCTACGTTCCAGTGAGTACAGATTCAGTGCTCTTAAACGCTCCCAATAGTGTAGATGTTTTATCGAACTTATATAATCCGTCAGAATATAAGACATACCCAATTACGAGCGACATATGTAATCCGTCATTAGGCTACCATAGCGCAGTTGGAATATTATATGTACATGCTCAGATTAATATGCAGGGTCGAAACTGCATAATAAATCGTAGGCTTGTCCATATTTCTTTAACTGTCTTGATAGCGTAATGCATAGTGCGGAAATGTGGATGTGAGTATCCTGGGTTCGAGTCCTCGGAGTGCCACATGTATTTGTTGATTTAATTAATGGGGTTTAGATGTGAAGTTGGTTGGTGTAAAAAACATAATAATTAGTACTCGACCCTTGTTCTCTGGTACTATATTATGTTTCTTTTCAACTGACGGTAGATTGCAAAGTTCCCATCAAGATTTCTCAGTTATTTTGAAGATTTTGTCGTGAAATCTGGTGCTAATTATATAAACTTATATTATATAAAACCGAAATATAAAGCAGAGATATAGAAGTTTCGTATTTTTCCGTTAGTTATCGAGAAATCAGTTGTTAAGGGATTCAGTTTATCGTCAGATGAAATGAAACTGATTATAGTGGGCTGGAGCTGGTAACATGACTTGACGGCCTTACTGCTAGGTACTGGCAACACTGTCTGAGTATCGGCCAGGTGCTCTAATCCAGTGTTGCCAATTTAGCTACTTTCCCGCTCGATCTAGAGGTATTTACTTTGATCTAGGGCCAAATTCTTATATCTAGCGGCATGAATTCTAACGATATTCTGGAGTTTTGAGCCATTTGAGAGCGATATTCTAGAGATTGTGGTATTATTATAGCGATATTCAGCATTTGTTTACTACCTAGCGGACTTGATTAAGTAACCCTGATCTCCCCAATCACGCTTCAGTTTTTCCCCAGCTTTCGTGAGGGGAGTATCATGTCGCGCCGCAGACAAATAATTAGCGAAAATATCTGGTAATGAAGGGTACATAAGTTGACTACACTCTGGTACAGTAGGGGTCAAACCGCTGTCACTTTTTAGGGGGCCTACCTCGTTTTATTTGTTTGCTCTCTCCCTCTTTCTCTTTGGGTTGTATCCATTCGGCCCCATTCAGCCTACCGTTTTAAAACGCTTACCCCCATGCAGGTGTCGATTTTTCCTGGCGAGTGGTAGCGAGCCAGTCTATATTTTTAAATGTTTTTGGCAGCAGGCTAAATTTGTAAATTATTCGATAGAAAAATGTCTCCGGCGAAGCCAGATTTCTCTATTCAACGTTGGCGCGCTATCGCTCGCCAGGAAAAAATCAACACCTAGATGGGAATAAACGTCCTAAAACAGTAGGCTGAATGGGGATGAATGGATCCAAGCCAGAAAAAAAAGAGACAAAAAGGAGAGAAAAAAGCAGGTCACATTCTTTAAGGCGACCTTTGGTCTGGCCATTTTACTCTTGTTTAACAAAACCCTAAAACTCCGCTGAATATGCACCACATTTGATCAGCTTAAAACCATTGCAATAAGCATTTCAGCAACAATAATTGAATTACTTCTGAGAGTATTTGATGTGATCTGAGCAGTACAAAAAAAAAAACACAATCGAAAATGTTCAGAAGGTCAAATATAATGAAAGGTTTTCTGTTTTAAACTTTGGTTATTCCTCCAAATTAAATACAATTTAGCATGGGTGTACTTCCGAACATGCAGAATTACAGGAATTAGTCAGTAGAGCCTCGGCTGCTGATTAAAGGGTTGGCGGATCGAATCCTTGTGCACTGTCAAAATGTTATTGGTAGATGTCAAGCCCGGGCAACTTGACCTAGAAATTCGCGACACACGCCTAATCTTCATGGCGGGAATTAAGGCGTCTAGAAAAATAAAATAGAAAATAGCTCGGGAAAGTGCACAGCTCTGCCTACGCTAATGAAATCACTATTTCCTTGGCGCAAATGCTATCTGCCCACCACATTTATTGATAATCGGTTCATAAGGTTGTGAGCCGCCTACGTTGGTGGTATAATAGTGTGCGCTCCACTGATCGCCTCCTAACCATAAGGTTGTGAGCCGCCTACGTTGGTGGTATAATAGTGTGCGCTCCACCGATCGCCTCCTAACCATAAGGTTGTGAGCCACCTACGTTGGTGGTATAATAGTGTGCGCTCCACCGATCGCCTCCTAACCATAAGGTTGTGAGCCGCCTACGTTGGTGGTATAATAGTGTGCGCTCCACCGATCGCCTCCTAACCATAAGGTTGTGAGCCGCCTACGTTGGTGGTATAATAGTGTGCGCTCCACCGATCGCCTCCTAACCATAAGGTTGTGAGCCGCCTACGTTGGTGGTATAATAGTGTGCGCTCCACCGATCGCCTCCTAACCATAAGGTTGTGAGCCGCCTACGTTGGTGGTATAATAGTGTGCGCTCCACCGATCGCCTCCTAACCATAAGGTTGTGAGACGCCTACGTTGGTGGTATAATAGTGTGCGCTCCACCAATCGCCTCCTAACCATAAGGTTGTGAGCCGCCTACGTTGGTGGTATAATAGTGTGCGCTCCACCGATCGCCTCCTAACCATAAGGTTGTGAGCCGCCTACGTTGGTGGTATAATAGTGTGCGCTCCACCGATCGCCTCCTAACCATAAGGTTGTGAGCCGCCTACGTTGGTGGTATAATAGTGTGCGCTCCACCAATCGCCTCCTAACCATAAGGTTGTGAGCCGCCTACGTTGGTGGTATAATAGTGTGCGCTCAACCGATCGCCTCCTAACCATAAGGTTGTGAGCCGCCTACGTTGGTGGTATAATAGTGTGCGCTCCACCGATCGCCTCCTAACCATAAGGTTGTGAGCCGCCTACGTTGGTGGTATAATAGTGTGCGCTCCACCGATCGCCTCCTAACCATAAGCGAGCCGCCTAAGTGAGCCGCCTACGTTGGTGTTATAATAGTGTGCGCTCCACCGATCGCCTCCTAACCATAAGGTTGTGAGCCGCCTACGTTGGTGGTATAATAGTGTGCGCTCTACCGATCGCCTCCTAACCATAAGGTTGTGAGCCACCTACGTTGGTGGTATAATAGTTTGCGCTCCACCAATCGCCTCCTAACCATAAGGTTGTGAGCCGCCTACATTAGTGGTATAATAGTGTGCGCTCCACCGATCGCCTCCTAACCATAAGGTTGTGAGCCGCCTACGTTGGTGGTATAATAGTGTACGCTCCACCATTCGCCTCCTATCCATAAGGTTGTGAGCCGCCTACGTTGGTGGTATAATAGTGTGCGCTCCACCGATCGCCTCCTAACCATAAGGTTGTGAGCCGCCTACGTTGGTGGTATAATAGTGTGCGCTCCACCGATCGCCTCCTAACCATAAGCGAGCGGCCTAAGTGAGCCGCCTACGTTGGTGGTATAATAGTGTGCGCTCCACCGATCGCCTCCTAACCATAAGGTTGTGAGCCGCCTACGTTGGTGGTATAATAGTGTGCGCTCTACCGATCGCCTCCTAACCATAAGGTTGTGAGCCACCTACGTTGGTGGTATAATAGTTTGCGCTCCACCAATCGCCTCCTAACCATAAGGTTGTGAGCCGCCTACATTAGTGGTATAATAGTGTGCGCTCCACCGATCGCCTCCTAACCATAAGGTTGTGAGCCGCCTACGTTGGTGGTATAATAGTTTGCGCTCCACCGATCGCCTCCTAACCATAAGGTTGTGAGCCGCCTACGTTGGTGGTATAATAGTGTGCGCTCCACCGATCGCCTCCTAACCATAAGGTGAGCCGCCTACGTTGGTGGTATAATAGTGTGCGCTCCACCGATCGCCTCCTAACCATAAGGTTGTGAGCCACCTACGTTGGTGGTATAATAGTTTGTGCTCCACCGATCGCCTCCTAACCATAAGGTTGTGAGCCGCCTACGTTGGTAGTATAATAGTGTGCGCTCCACCGATCGCCTCCTAACCATATGGTTGTGAGCCGCCTACGTTGGTGGTATAATAGTGTGCGCTCCACCGATCGCCTCCTAACTATAAGGCTGTGAGCAGCCTACGTTGGTGGTATAATAGTGTGCGCTCCACCGATCGCCTCCTAACCATAAGGTTGTGAGCTGCCTACGTTGGTGGTATAATAGTGTGCTCTCCACCGATCGCCTCCTAACCAGTAAATTTTGCAATATTCAACCGGGAAGAATAAGGTTTTACAAAATCCTTAAATTAATGCATTGGCAATAAAACCTAGGCAGACAGTAGAGTATTTAAGGGGGTAGTACTCGCTTTTTCTGGACACCCTTCTCTCTCATGTTTAGCATATTAGTTTTCAGGTTTTAAGATATTTGTTCCGTTAGTTTGGCTATTCTGAGACCTTTCGTCCCATTTCTTCGTCAATGTCAAGACCTTTCGTGCCCTTCAGGTGTTGATTATATCCTGGCGAGCGATATCGAGCCTCTAATCTTAGAAGGAACCGGCCTTCGCCAGGGACATATTTCTATCGAAAAATGTATTTTTTTTTTGGTCTAGTGGGTGTTGTTCAAAGCTTGATGGAGATCTAGCGAGGAAAGTAAAATACAAATTAATAGATAAATATATAGGCCAAAACGCCAGCAGTACCCCCTTAAGGTGACGGCATTTTGATCAAACGTTTATTCAGAAACTGCCAGAAAAGAAGTACTATAATCTGTTCATTATAAGTAGGCCAGAAATCGTGAACTCTAACCTCCTGTAACTTATGAAGGGCTAGAGCAAATGAGCTGATATTTATACCATTCGGGAAGAGTCTACCTGTAAATCGGTAGGACAATTTACAGCCCATTTGTTCTATCCCTTGCTGAGTTATAAGAGGTTAGGAGTTATAATGTTGGCCTGCTTATACTGAATAGACTATAGTGTGATGTCATCTACATAGTATCCAGAAACTCACAAGTGTCCGTTCCTCAACTCAGGGGTACTTGGTAAATTAAGGGGGTGACCTGTTTTGTTATCTCCTTTTCTCTTTTTATCTGGCTTGTATCCATTCGACCCCATTCAGCCTACTGTATTAAGACGTTTATCCCCGTCCAGGTGTCGATTTCTTCGTGGCGAGCGATAGCGAGCCAACATTGTATGAAAAAGTCCGGCTTCGCCGGAGAAATTTTTCTGTCGAGAAATTTACAAATTTAGCCTGGTGTCAAACATATTTTTAAATATATGCTGGCTCTCTACCGCTCACCATGAAAAATATCCACACCTGGATGGGGATAAACGTCTTAAAACAGTAGGCTGAATTGGTCCGAATGGATACAAGCCAGAGTAAGAGAGAAAAGGAGAGAACAAAAGCAGGTCACCCCCCCTTCATTGTACCCCGAAACTCGCAAGTCCAAACGTCAACTCCAGGACACTTGGTCCACGTTTTGGTCGATTTGTTCATTTATTCTTTCTTATTCTAGTTTCCTCACTAGACCTCCATCAAACTTTAAACAAACATCCATTCGATCCCGCTTCTAGATTAATTTGTAAATTTTTCGGTAGAAAAATATCCTGGCCTAAGGGCGGTTTTTCTAAAATTGTAGGCTCACTTTCGCCCTTAACCCCTCTTTGGCGGGGCCCGACTTAGGCGGTCCAGGGACAAAAGAGCGGGGCCCGCCTTAAGTCGGTTACGATGTTGAGCACATAATTGGCTCTGAGAGAGAGTCCGAGCGGTGGGAGGAGCGTAGGTTGGCTCTGACCGTTCGGCACGGCTCCCGCGCCGTGACTGGCCCCACCTCCACACACATCCACACTCACTGCCTCCCTAGACAGGGAAATATGTAAGGAAATTACCGTATTTTAGGGATTTTTCCTTCGTGTTGCACGATCGTTGCAAGACAACCCGTGATTTTAGAAGGATGGTTCAGGTGTTATTGGAAAGCTCAATTAACGCCCTTTCACGGATACATAATTGTATTACGCTCTGGCTCTTGTTTATGCATGAAAAAGAGCATGGAATGAAGCTCATTTAGGGTAAATATAAAATAGGGTAAGCTGGGCAGGTAGTAGAAGTTATTAACCTAGCCGCTCGTGGAGTGTTAAGTGCGTGGATTATTCATTCATAATTAGGATTCAATGAAAACCCATTTCATCTTATTTAGGGTAACACAGACAGAGTACGTTCAATGTTAAGCCCAAACCTCTTGTGGGCGGTGTTTTACTGTATAAAACAAGTAACATTCAGTATAGTAACCTTGTTCTTAAGCGAGTGCAAAACATATATTGTAGAAGAGAATATGGTGTAAGTAAGATAGTGGATAATGTGGGTGTTTGGTAGGTGTAAGAAAAAAGAAACCCAGAAATCCGTGAAGGTGTTTGTTGTTTCCACCTCTGAACTTTACTCGTGAACATTAACACGTGGGGAGTATGTTTTGTTTATAGATATTTGTTTTTGGCAGCGAGTGTGCTAACTAACAGGTGTGTGTATGTATGAAAGAGAGAGAGAGAGAGAGAGAGAGAGAGAGAGAGAGAGAGAGAGAGAGAGAGAGAGCGAGAGAGAGAGAGAGAGAGAGAGAGAGAGAGAGAGAAAGCAAAACAATTCCTTGAATCTCATATACAGGGTGTCCCAGGAGGAAAGGGCATAACCTTGGGAAATGATAGAACAAGGTATTCTAAGCACAAAATATTCTATAACAAAAAGTCTAAATTTCAACCATTATAAATATATTGAAGGTTTAGTGTTGTGTCCTCCCCCGCATCACTGTAATGGACTCTTCCATGTCAAATAGTTTCCAACTACTCCAAAGTGAGCTAATATGTCTATAATCATTTTGCAACTTAGATAATTATAGTATCTTTAAAATAACATGGTAAAATAATTGCAGAAAGATGGAGGTGTAGTAGGCACTAGGACAGCTAGGCCAGCTTTATGGAGAAATACTGAAGAAACTACTATTTTCAAAATTCAATATCTCTATACCAGTCGAGATTTGGACTTTTTGTTATAGAACATTTTAGGCTTGACATATTTTGTTCTATCATTTCCCAAAGTTATGCCCTTTCCTCTTGGGACACCCTGTATAATGCTTTAATGTGAATCATGCAAGTACTGATTATACTTTTCAACTATAGTAGAAAGTAAAATTATAATGAGGAATTAATTTGCTATCAGATAACTTAAATAAATAGATGGTATAACATTTAATCTGCATTACTGTTTGTCATTAAATATTGAATTTACCTTGCCATTAACGTCTTATAAGTTTAGTGGTCTTTATTAAAGCCTATTTCCCTTTTACTTTCTTATTGTAATGAAATAAGTTAACAGTTGAGGTTTCCTTTGTCTGTTCACTAGGTCTATATGCACTACTAAAATCGAGTTGAGGGACTAGTTGTGCCAATAGATTTGGAGTTTTAGTCTGCTTCTACACATTTCATATGAAAAATTCATGAATTCACGATTGAGGCCGTATTTTGTATTCACCACTTGGCTTTATTAATTGTACATGAGGACTAATTGTGCCTTCAAATTAGGAGTGAATGAATTACTAAAGAGCTTACTGATGGGTTTAAAAGGTTGAATTAGTTTATCTCATAAGCGCCACACGAAGCCAGATTGCTTTCAGTGTAAGTAGAAGGTATTGTTGACTTAAATGAAATAATATGTGAGCATAGCCTAGAAAACATATTATGGTAAGCGAATTAATTTGGCCATATCCCAAAATAAGAGGCATGCACTAGCATTCATTTGGAGGTAACATTCGATTATCCGAAATAATCATTAAATAAATCGTGAGACTCCATGAATCTCTTCTCAGACATTACGTTGTGACGCAGCTATGGGTAAAGGGTTAGGTGATGGACATAATGAGATTAATGGCTCAAATCTTCACACAACGAAAATATCAAGGATAATATACTAAAGCTTCAACAATACGCCAGTGTTTATGTAGTTAAATAACACTATTTGTGTATTCAGTGATCTGAAAATAGAGACAGTTGTGTTTGCATAAATTACGAAGGAACCGAATAACCATTAAATGTCTTTGGCATCTCCACACTCCAACCTCACCATATTACGATCGCACGACGGTACAATACAACTTGATCGAACCCAAACCAATATTCACAGTGAACAGTCACTCATATGGATTGTTATAATTTACATTGCTACTACAAATATACTGCAATTGTATATTTGTTTGTTTTATTTGTATTATAACACAGCTTCACAAACATATAAACAGGTTGTGAGAAAGTTGATGTATTATTCTGACAAAACGGAGAAGCCTGCCTCTAGACTTTGCTAACACTACCGCTATTAACATGTCGTCAACATGGCATATCGTATACAAACCATGAGTTACGTAATCATATTGACTATCATACTTTCAGTTTGAAGTTATATTAGGTATAGGCAAGTTTGTCTTTTATTTCCTTTTTTCACATACATAATGGAGAAACGAAAGATGTTAAATTGACATTCCATTGGGTTCTCTCACAATTAAGTTTCCACACGTCCTCACTCGAGGTTAGTACGTTTGGTTAAGTCAAATATTCATTAGGCTATTCAGAGTAGGTTATGTCATGTTAGTTTGCACCATATACATATATATATATATATATATATACTGTATTTATATATATATATATATATATATATATATATATATATATATATATATATATATATATATATATATATATATATATATATATATATATATATATATATATATATATATATATATATATATATATATATATATATATATAAAACTACAGTATATACAAAACCTACCAACAACGGACAATGCCTAAATGGAAAATGTGAGTGCCCCAGACGCTACCTACAGTCCACCTCTCATTCAACCTGTCCCAAAGAAGGGTGACCGCTCCCAACCCTCTAACTATCGTCCAATTGTTCTCATCTCTTGTATTTCTAAAGTTTTTAAAAGTATTCTTGCTTCCAAATTTCTTAAGCATTTCTCTTCTCATAATCTGCTCTCAGATCGCCAGTATGGCTTCCTTATGGGTCGCTCTACTGGTGATCTTATTTCATATCTTACTAACTCTTGGTCATCCAACTTTCGGGACTTCGGTGAGACTTTTTCTGTTGCACTAGACATATCGAAGGCCTTCAATAGAATCTGGCACAAATCTTTATTTTTCAAACTGCCCTCCTTCGGTTTCTGTCCCTCCATCTGTGCCTTTGTCTCCAATGTCCTTTCCAGCCGTTCCATAGCTGCGGTTGTGGACGGTCATCGCTCACTTCCTCATCCTATCAACTCCGGTGTTCCTCAGGGTTCTGTCCTATCTCCTAATCTCTCTCTAATTTTCATAAATGATCTTCTCAACTGTACATCCAGTCCCATCCATTCATATGCAAACGACTCTACCGTACACCACTCAATTAGTTTTCCAGAATGCCCCAGCCAGTAGTCCCTCAAAAGTAAACCTAATGAAGCCATAAAATACTCTTCTGATCTAACTACTATTTCCAATTGGGGTAGAGAAAACCTTGTTGCATTAAATGCTTCCAAAACTCAATTTATCCATCTTACTACCAGTCAGGACCCTCCAGAGGACTATCCCTTATTCTTCAACAATACAAAAATCAACCCTTCATCTTCTCTCAATGTTCTCGGTGTCTCTTATTCTTCTGCTCTCACTTGGAAAGACCATATTACCAGTCTCGTTAAGGCAGCCTCCCAGAAGCTGGGTGTGCTCAACCGCCTCAAGGGGTTCTTTACCCCTGCGCAGCTTCTTGCTCTGTACAGGGGCACAGTGCATCCTTGTATTGAGTATTGTTCTCATATGTGAGGAGGTTCCTCTCACACCGCACTCCTAGATAATGTAGAAAGAAAAGCCTTTCGTATCATTAACTCCCGTTCACTCACCAACTCTCTGCAATCTCTTTCTCTTCGCTTCAATGTTGCATCATCATCATCATCATGAAATCTGACGCCCCGCTTCTAGAGGAAGCGCCCCAAAAGGGATGGCCATGGCAAAAACTGCCTCCAGGCTCCCAGACATACCCCGACTGACCCACTCCACAGTGCCATTTCCACTAAGTGGATTATGACCATGAACACTGAAGGAGCAGACCCAGAGTAGTCCCTCACCCGGATGGCAGCTCCACTACTATTTTGCTATTTTATTTACCCCAGTGGGGCCCTGGCTGGAAGCATACCAAGCACAGGAATTTTCTGAAGATAGGAACCAGTGGTCCACTGCTCCAGAGGCTGATTGCGCCACCAAAGTGGCAATGTTGCATCTCTCCCGCTATTCTATCGCTACTACAATAATCAGTGTTCCTGGTAGCTTTCCCAGTGTATACCACCTCCTCTACGTAGGGTACGTAGTACCCGCCTTGCAATACAATCCCACCTCTACTCTGTGCACCACTCCAACCCAAGAGTGAAACGCTATTCTCAGACTTTCTTCTATTCAACTGCTGAGCTCTGGAACTATCTCCCAGAATCACTTTCCCTCTTCCTATGACTTAAATTGCTTCAAACTCCGTGTGTTCAGGCATTTTAGCTCGAACGTCCCTTGATTTCGGCCCTGTCACTTAGAAATCTGGGAGTAGCACTCGCTGCAGGCAGTTATGCCTTTTGTCTCCCTCATTCACATATAAAACAAAAAAATAACATCTCGGCCTACGTCAGGAGGGCCCTCACCCACTGTACCACATGGCGGGACATTAATCAAGAACTGGAAAGAGCATCCCAAGTCCTTATCAACATCGGTTATTCTAACTCTTAAGTTTCCGCCGCCATCAAGAAACAATTAGATAAATGATACTGACAAGACAACCCCAACACCGACAACCCAGAGACCATCAAACTTTACTACCGTAATTATATGTCTTCCGACTACGAACCCTATGAAAAAATAATAAGGGCAATTATAAACAAAAACGTACACCCCACCAACCCAGACAACAAACTCAGACTAACCATCTACTATAAATCACCCAAAACCTCCAATCCCATCCTCAAGAACCGCCCCACCACCACCAGAAAAAGCCCGATGAGTGACGACCACGTCATATACCAACATTTATGCAATATTGAGAACTGTGGAGCTCAAACATACATTGGTATGACACAAACCCATCTATCTCGTCGGCTAACTCTACACCTTCAATCGGGAGCGATCAAAGAACACTACAAAAATCTACACCAACAAAACCTGAGCCGCCCTGACCTTGAAAAACATACTACTGTTATAGATAAGGAGAATGATCCTAGACGACTCGCTATTCTCGTAGCTCTACATATCCTTTTTCTGAGACCCACCATTAATAATCAAACACAAGACATGCAAATACTCCCATCTATGAAAAATCTTATCCCTTCCCCAGTCAAGCCCCGCCCCTCACCAGCCGTGCCGAATCCCCCTCATGCCCCTCCCACCACCTCCACCTCGCAGGATAGCAGCGCGGGCCTTCCTCAACCAACAACGAGACGGAGCCAACATATCGCCCTGCGCCAGCACGCCACCAATCAGGACACTCTGAGCTAGAAGTAGCTCCTCCTACCTCTCCTACCAGATCAACTTAACCCCTATAAATACGACCCCCTTTTCATCACTCATGAAGATGACTTGTGAACAAGTTGAAACGTCGAGGCCAAAACACAACTATGCAGAACTTCTCTACCAATTACCTGAACAGCAGAGGAAAATTGCCAGAAATACCGAAGTAATAAATAATAAACTTATTAATGGTGAAATTGCTGCTTCTATTTACCTTGTTTGTCTACAAGAAAAAACAAAACAAATATATATTTATACATATATATATATATATATATATATATATATATATATATATATATATATATATATATTGTTAGGTTAAGTTAGGATAGCGTACAATGAATTAGAAAAAGTTAGGATATGATAATAAAGTAGATGTTAACCTGCTAGCTCAGGTGTATGCCAATGACAAACTCCGTATACACAAATAATCTCCCTTTTCAAACCCTACGAATAAAATACTTAAATAACACAACAAATTAAACAAAATGAACATTGTATAATTCAATGTAAGAAATTTGCAAGTAAAATTGTGGAAATATATATAAAATCATGTTAAGGTAAAGAACCTTAAATAATGCCTAGACATGAGAAGAGGAGTCTTTGAAAGAAATGCATATACAGTACTGTCTGACACATAAATTACGTGCCGTGCAAATGCCACTACAAAATACCTGGACTCCAGAAAAGTTTCAAAAACATTCACGGGGACAATATTTTCTTTGCTATCAGGGCCGTTTGACACCCAAGGGATTGTCTACCAGAATAGTAGGTCCCTTTATGCAGTGGTGTGTGTGTGTGTGTGTGTGGAGGGGGGGAGGGGGGGGGGGGGGGGGTAGTGAAGGTAACATGAGAGTGGTGTGTAAGTAGTAGGTGGGTGTTCAATGTATGGAGTGTTAGTGGTGTGAGAGTAGTGTGTGTGTGTGTGTGTGTGTGTGTGGTATTAACCCCTTAAGCGCGAAAATGCTCCAGGGGTAAGGGTACTTATTTGTGAAATTCTAGCCTTGGATTCTGACAGAATTTGTTATATTTACGATATAAAGCATAATTTGTTTTCAGTGTGCTTTTATTTTACAAATATGATGAATATATGAACCTTGAAGAGCGATAAAATAAGTGGAAAAAGCATTTGGGTGGTGAAAATCGTAAATATTTGCCACCCGGTCGTATTCTGAGGTGTGAGGGAGCCAGACCTACACCCTCTTCTCTCGCTCTCTATGAGTCAACTGAAGCAAACGGGAGGTGTCTCGGTGTTATATAACGACTGTTATGCAACCCACTTGTGCTACATTACCGCGGGAGAGAAAAATAACCGATAAATGATGAAAATAAGTGGACAAATAGGTGATAATTGAGGAGGTGGGAGGGGGGAATAAGTAGGGGAAGGGAAACATATGGATGAGTGGTAGAAAGCAGTAGAGGGGAATTATCTCGTCTAATAACATATTCCTTTGTTTTGAGAGCCCCTGGGGTGTTCAGGAAGGGTTTTTGTATGGTCTTGCTTCCGTGCGGCATATCGCAATCGCTATGGTGACCCGTCCGTGAGGCCTATCACGCTTGCTGGGTTAAGGATAACGAGAGAGTGGTGTGTGGGTAGTAGGTGGGTGTTGCATGTTAGAGTGTTGGTGGTGTGAGAGTAGTGTGTGTGTGTGTGGTAGGTGGGTACTGCATCTGTGGTGGGCGTAGGTAGGGTTTGAGAGGTGTCAGAGTAGTGTACAAAGTACAAAGGAGTACAAAGTAGAAAGGAAATCAAGCAACAACATATCTAGTGACCCTTCTAGGCTGCTTGTCCTCCAAAACACTGAGGATCAAGTGTCCAAACAGTGGTTTAGAGTGGGTAAGGGATCATTGGAAAGGGAACTACTGCCCTGGAACTAATGTCTGTGGTAGGACTAGGAAGTTAGTAGGGGACATATGGGTTAGTAACTGAGGGGAGGATAAAATAAAGTTATTCATTTACAAATGCAGTCAGTCGCGGGTTTGATGCGAGATATTTGTCTAGGCGGAGTTTAAATGAATCAACGGTGCTGCAGTCTATAACGTCTCGGGGAGGCCCATTCCACAAGTTGACAACTCGATTGAAGAAGAAATTCTTAGATTCGTGTGAGTTAAAAGATTTACCAATAATTTTGCAACCGTTTCCCCGCGTGTAATTAGATTGGTCGATAGTGAAGTACTTACTACAGTTCATATTGTCGATGCCTTTGATAATTTTGAACACTTGAATTAAGTCACCTCTTAATCTGCGCTGGGTTAAAGGAAATAGATTTAATTCTCTAAGACGCTCTATGTATGGTTTGTTCTTTAGGCTAGGTATCATTTTGGTAACTCTACGTTGAACTCGTTCTAGCTTGTTTATGTCTTTTTGGTAATAAGGGCACCAGCATTGAACGCAGTATTCCAGAAGAGGGCGGACTAAGGAATTGTAAAGGGTTAGGATAACGTCTTTGGATTTATGCTCAAATGACCTGCCTATAAAGCCAATTATTTTGTTTGCCTTCTTAACAACTTCTGAACATTGTTGACTCGGTTTTAGATTACTCGATATTGTTACTCCCAGATCGGTTTCTCTGTTTACATTCTTAAGCTAAGTGCCATGAGTGTGGGTGTGTGTGGGTGGTAGTGAGGATACCGTGAGAGTGGTCTGTGGGTAGTAGGTGGGTGCAGTATGTGTGGTGTATGTAGGTAGTATGTGGGTGCTGAATGTGTGGTGTGTGTGCTTGAGTATGTGTGGTTTCTAGTGAGGATAACGTAAGAGTGGTGTGTGGGTAGTAGGTGGGTGCTGCATACGTGGTGGGCGTGGATGGACCTTGGGTGGGGTGAGAGTACTATGTGGGTTGAATTTTTATTGCTGTAATAGTACTAGTAGGTTGTTTTATCAATGGTGTGAGAGCACTATGTAGGTGGTACATGGAAGAAATGGTTACGGAAGGAGGAATCTGAAAGGCGAATATACACTGGAGTCCTGCGTTGCAATCAACATGGTTGTGTGTAACACGGAGTTCAAGAAAAGATAGAGCCATCTGGTCACATATAACTCTTGGGTCTCCAGTAGCCAGATAGATTACTTCTTGGTTAACAGGAAAGACTCGAAACTGGTTCGGGATGTAAAGGTCATCCCGAGCGAGGAATGTATCCCCCAGCATAAGCTACTTGTGTGCAACATGAGCTTATACAGAGATCCTAAGTGCAAGAGGGTAAACATGTTTCAAAAGGAAAGTGTGGCTGTTGAAGGACAAGGAAATTAGGAATTGGTTTCATAGTGAACTGGAGGAAATGAATATAAATAAGGAAGCTAGGTCTAACGATGTAAATAGTCAATGGGATTTTCTTAAGCATAGCCTTCTCGGTGCCACTGACAAAGTCTGTGGGAAAACAAAAGGTCACCCCAGGAATAAAACCTCCTGGTGGTGGAACGATGTGGTAGAACATGCTGTGAAAGAGAAAAGGAGATGCTTCAAAGCATGGAAGAAGGGAGGCAGCAAGGAGGAATACCAGACAGCTAAACGAACTGCCAAAAGAAAAAAGGCATTAAGGACCTGGTCCTCGAACAAGTGTGTAACACTGACAATCCCAATGGGATCTTCAACCTAGTTAGACTAGTTAAAAATGACAGTAGGGATATTATAGGTGAACAGTGTGTTAGAAACGATAATTGGAAGATTGTGTATGCAGAAAATGAAATAAGAGAAGCATGGAAGGCACACTATGAACGGTTGCTAAATGTAGAGTTTGAATGGGATAAGGAACAGCTTAGTATCGAAAAACTAATATCTAGACCCCCTCCTTTGATAGCACCAGCTGTAGTAAGCGACACAATCAATAAAATGAAGGACGGTAAAGCTCCAGGGAACTCTGACATTGTCGCTGAGATGATAAAAGCCTCAGGGGAGACTGGTGTCAACTTAGTCACTGAGTTGATAAACACCATTATTAAAGACGAGAAAATTCCCGAGGATTGGCACAAAAGTGTAATTGTAAATACTGTATATACAAAGGAAAAGGGGGTGCACTAGATAGAGGTAATTATAGGGGCCTGAAAATGCTTGATCAAATCATGAAGGTCTGTGAGAGAGTCTTTGAGGGATTGATCAGGCAAACCATCTCCATTGATGATATGCAGTTTGGTTTTATGCCAGGACGTGGTACAACCGATGCTATCTTCATAGTCAGGCAGATACAGGAAAGAAACTTACTAAAAGGCAGGGATCTTTACTTTGTGTTTGTAGACCTGGAGAAGGCCTTTGACAGGGTGCCTAGAGATGTTGTGCAGTGGGCTATGAGGAAACTTGGTGTGGAAGAGTGGCTGGTGCTGTGATAAGAAAGATGTATGAGGATTCGCGAACTGCGGTGAGGGTGAAAGGTGTACTGAGTGATGAGTTCACAGTCCGTGTTGGAGTTCATCAGGGTTCAGTATTAAGCCCCCTCCTCTTTATTATGGTCCTGGAGGCACTGTCTAGAGTTTTTAGAGGCGGATTCCCGTTGGAAAAGTTTTATGCAGACGATTTAGTCCTAATAGCTGACAATATGCAAGATGCTGAGGCCAAATTTAGAAGATGGAGAGAGGGCATGGCGAGCAAGGGTTTACGAGTCAATATTAACAAAACCAAGGTTATGCATTGTAGATTGAGACGAAGCAATGTGGAAAAGAGCGGTGCATACCCATTAACAGGGTTGCCTGGACTGCCGCCATTAGGACAAGAGACTGAAACTGTATGTATGTGTGGAGCACTCAATCTTAAAATGTTATATTTGTATGTATGTGTGTGGTGTGGGGTTTGTAAATATGTGGTGTGGGGATTATATGCATGTGGTGTGAGAACAGTATACAATGTCCCACGAGTCTTGCTAGACACTTCCCAAAAAAGAAAAAATCAATCATTCTGAACAAAATATGTGATACATAAATTGGCTTTTGGAGGCAAATTTGTTTTGTTCAACAATGACCGATTAATGCCTTAGGCTGTCGTCCGATCTTTACGGGTTACATCCTTAACCCCTTCTGTACTGGCGACGTATTTTCAGTTTAATTCTGGCTATATTTAGGCGATTTTGTGCAGCTTAAGAAAGTATGTAGTAGTAAAAAGGGTTAAGTGAAAGTTCGAAGCCTATTAATTGCGTTGAGGTTCTTTTGAAACTGAATAAAATCGTATAATAGTAGCCAGATTATAGTTACAAAGACGTTGCCGGTGCAGAAGGGTTTAAGAGTTGAGTGCATCCCCATTTGGCCCGGAATAACACTCACGAATGTTGTGTAGTGGGTAACCTGGGGTAAATCAATATCTTAGCATAGACATACCATATCTGATGTGACAGGCAGAAGTCATCTTTACTTCTAAGGGGATAGCGCCTTTTTTGTCTTTTCTTGGTCCATTAACTTTCATATTTACAATTTGTTTAGTTTCCTCGCTAGAGCTCCATATAGCATTAAACAAAAAACCGAGACCCTCCTTCAAGATATATTTGTACATTTTTTCGGTAGAAAAATGTCCTGGCCGAAGGCCGGTTCCTCGTAAAATAACAGGCTCGCTATCGCTCGCCAGGATAAAATCGACACGTAAATGACAGTAACGGTCTTAATATTGACAACAGAATGGGGTGAAAGGTGTCGAGACTCGTAAGTAACTCGACAATTTAGGTTAAGTAGATATACTGGAAGTTTGAATTAGGTGCCAGTATTAGACTAAACTCTATATCTTTATAACATATAATTATGTACTCGTTCATATTAAGTTTCTATGGGTTTATTATCCATAATTATATCGGGTTATCATTATAATTAATCCGGTATATCTGGTAGTTAGTTAATGACGCATTAATTAATAGGATATTCACTGCGCATGCGTAATTTTTGGGAACAGGCCGAAAGTCCTCAGAGGCTCCGACTCGCTTTGACTACGACCTCAGTAACACCTACTTCCACCCGCTCCCACCACAACCGCCTTATTCATGCTAAGTCATTCTAATTCTTAACTCTTGGTGGCCACTATAGCTTCTATCTATTCCTAACTCCATCCTTACGCTATCCATCACTATCAACATCTAAAGTAAGTTAACACTTATAAGTTCTTGGTAAATTAGACTTTGTTTACTCCCGAATTCTTATAAAATGGTCCTTCGAAATTTAAATTTGTGAATTTTCGAACCTCTTGCCATATGCTAGTTGCTAGAGCTTCGTCTTTGCATTTCCTTGCTATTCCTTTCTCTTTTCCTAATTTTCCCTTACTTCTAGCGCCTGCTCCCGCTTCCTTGGTACCCTTTTGTGCCTACTGGCCGTTAGTTTGAGTCATGAGATCGTTTTTTCGCCGGTCACTAATTTTTCAACTATGCGGCCTTGGAAAGCCACGTCAGTTACTGGCATTTGAAGCTTTGAAACAGCCGGAGGACGAGGGGAGGGAGGCGACAGGCTTAAATTAGGCTAACCATCAATTTGCGTTCCTAATTTTAATTTGTTATCTAGGCTAACTAAGTTTAATTCGGCCTATTAGATTTAACTTAAGCCCACTTAATGTAGCCTAACTAAAAGTTAATTTGAATTAAACTTAAAGGGAATACAATTATTGTGTACGGTCTTCTCAGCTAAATTTAAAGGGGTAACTGCCACAAACATATCTGGTACAAAGTAAATATTGGGCTAGCCTAGTTTTTTTCAATGTTTATAAAATAAATTGGCTTGTCTTATAACATTTGGCATCCCTTCCTTAGTGTACTTTAACAAATTGCCGCATTTAATGTAGGTTTAACTACTTTAATCTTGTGAGTGGAGATAATATAGGCATTCATTAACTTAATTATTGCGCTCTGCTTCTTATTTCCTCATTATTGCATCACCGACGTCAATCGTTTACTTATTGCGTTTTGCGTTGTGGCTCCTTACAATTTGCCTATAATGACGTCGTCTAATATTTATTAGTGCGCTTAGCGTCCATATAAGTAAAATATTTTTTAACTTTTAAATACTAATTCATGTGTATTACTATCATGTTGACTTTATTCCAGTATAAACGACGAAAGGGGGGTATCAAAAGTGGTTTGACAAGGATCACCAAAGATATAACTACATTTTTAGTTAAGTGCACTGTATCAAGGAATTGTTGTGCCAACAGTGATGTATGGGGCTGAGACATGGGCTCTGAAGAAAAAGTAGAAAAGAAAGCTGGATGTGATGGAGATGAGCTGCTTGAGGAGTATGTGTGGAGTTACTCGTAGAGACGGATTGAAGAATGAAGAGATACGTAGGAGAGTGGGGCAGCAGGAACATTTGTCAGCCAGAGTGAACAGAAGGGTGCTGAGCTGGTATGGTCATGTTGAACGAATGGGAGATGAAAGGCTTACAAAGAGAATATGTGAGTTAGGTACAAGGGGAGATAGAAGGGCAGGAAGACCCCCATTGAGATGGAGAGACTGTGTAAGAAAAGCTTTGGATGATAGAGGAATGATTATAGATCAGGCAGGGAAAGTGGTGGTGGACAGGAGTGAATGGAGAATGCTTGTGAATAGTTGAGTGAACACGTGGTCATTTGGAGTAAGGGGTCGGGCGCAAGTTGGACTAGATAATAGTCCATCAGGCGCCTAGACCGGGGAGACGATTAATATGAAGGGTGCACCTGGAAGTGTGGTGGGAGGGCTTGTGGCTTTGGCTCCACTGCATATCTGCCTGCCGAGATTGGAGCCTCTCCGGGTGATCGGGGGCCGGGGGAGTGCTGGAGCGACCTTGGTGGCCCTGGTCTCTGGGTCTTCTCCTGGGTGACCTAGATGTGTGTGAATTTGTGTGTTTTTTTTTTTTATCTGTGTTTATTCGTTGTTTTATGTTGTTTTTGTGTTTTCCCCGTTCTTGCTCTGTCTTGAGTCGGCTACCCCCAAAATGGGGATTGGGCCTGAGCATATAGATGGATAGAGAGATAGTTAATGCAGACAATGAAGCGATAGAGGCTAAATTGGCATCTACAGTATATTGAGACAACTCGATAAATTTAATACATGTTGCCGTGAAATGGAAACTCTATATGAAGCCGAAGAGGATTATTTCGCGGACATGGAGGTTGAAATGGAGTATTTGGAGAGTCTTGATCAGATTATCATCCATCTAAAGGGTAAACTCAAACATAAGGAGCCAAAGCGTACTGAAGTTACTAGGAATGCTTACCGAAAACCACCCTTCCTGTATTTGACAGTGATCCCACTCAGTAGATGGGATTTTGGGATATGTTTCACTGTAGTGTCCACAGCAATGAGGAGCTCAGTGCAATACAAAAGCTCTCATACTTAAGATGTCAACTTAATGGCGAAGCGAGACAACTAATTGAAGGTTTCGCGATAGAAGGAGCCAGCCATTGACCTTCTACAGCAAACCTATGGACACAGGGATAGAATTAAGGCGGCACATATAACCAAACTCACTACTTTGAGTTCTCCCTCTTACAATGTCAAGGAATTAAAGTGATTCTATACTAATTTTGAAAGTACATTAAGGTCCATTGAGACCCTACAAATTACCCTTCATGAATCTAGTGTGGTGATTCTTATGAATAAATTGCCATCCCACTAAAGGAGACTTTAAAAAGAACTTTATATGAGGACGGTCTGGACCTAGAAAAGTTTGTACAGGCTTACCAAACAGAGGTTTTTAACTTGGAAAGTGTAGCAGACCGGACTACAACACATACCAGTAGCTTCAGTCCCCTTTGCAGTGCAGGAGGCCTCGGTGTGGAGTAAAAGTTGTAAGTTGTGCGAGGGGGCATATATATGGTTTAAGTGTCTAAAATACAAAACCGGTGCTCTAAAAGTAAAACGAGCAGAGCAACGTAATCTTTACACTGGGTGCTTATTCTCAGACCACGGGAGCAATGGCTGTTCAAACCCTATCATCCGTGACTGCATATTCTGTCATAACAGACACTACCATATCCTCCGTCAGTCCAGATCTCAATGGGACGGTTCGAAGAAGAAGCAAAAACCTCAAAGGGTAACAAAGACCAAGACGCAAACTACCACGATGTGTGTATCTTCAAAGAAGACTAGTATTATCCTCCCAACTGTTATGCTGTTAACAGTAAAGGAACCAAGAGGAACAGTCAAGATGCGTACGCTGCTGAATCAATGCTCACAGAGCACCTTCGTTCTAAATTCCGCTCTAGACTCTATCCAATATGAAGAATTGGATGTTGAAGAGATAGAGTTGCGAGGGTTTACCGGAGCATATGAGAGTAAAAAGTATCCAGTAGTGTCCTTCTAGTACAAGTTCCGGGGCAGAAACTATCCTCTACAAGCAGTTGTGGTAGAAACTTTCCCGGATCATAAAGGATCAGAATGCTTAGAAGCCGACATGAAGATGTTGCGAAGCAAAGGCTACAAATTAGCTGATCCCCTAATGACACAGACATCTTAACTGAACTTGTTGGTTGGTGCCGATCATTATTATGACTTAGTGCGGCCAGGGTACAAAAAAGAGTGTGACATAATTCTCTTGCCAACTAAATTTGGCTATGTCATAACGACAAGTCTAGTGCCCAAGTAGAAGTAGTTACAATATTGAAAATCGCGGTCACCCCGATGGATCAATACACATCCTCGGGATCATATAATCCATGTCATAATGAACTAAAATGTTTGTGGGAACTGGATTATCTAGGAATTTCTCCGAGCGAAGATTCAAAGGAAAACAAGACTGCGTTGGACATCTACAATGGCTGTCCAACATGTACAATGGCTGGCCAACGTAACACCGATATTCAAAAAAGGCAGCAAATCCCTACCCAGTAACTATCGTCCAATTAGCTTAACCTCAGTTGTATGTAAAATGCTAGAAACGGTCATACGAGACAGACTCGTAAATCACTTAGAGGAAAATAACATACTTAAAGATACTCAACACGGCTTTCGTAAAAAACGTTCCTGTTTAACAAACCTCTTAGACTTCTTCCACGATATCCTCAACCTCTACGATGAGAGTAAAGCTGTAGATATTATATACCTTGATTTTCAAAAGGCCTTTGACAAAGTTCCCCACAAACGTTTACTGCTAAAACTAAAAGCGCATGGAATACAAGACGGTGTGTTGAAATGGATAGAAAATTGGCTCAGCAACAGAAAGCAAAGGGTAGTCATAAACGGTAAGGCATCTAAATGGACCAATGTAAGTAGCGGGGTACCCCAGGGATCGGTACTAGGACCAATTCTCTTTCTAATTTACATCAGCGACATAGATGAGGGTCTCACCTGCACAATCTCAAAATTTGCTGACGATACAAAAATTGCAAATAGCGTACTCTCAAAAGAACAAGTTGACGATATGCAACACAATCTAGATAAATTGTCATGTTGGGCCCAAATTTGGCAAATGAGTTTCAATGCGGATAAATGTAAAGTACTACATGTCGGATACCTAAATGAGAAAGCAAACTATTCGATGAATGGCACTCAGCTTAAGAATGTAAACAGAGAAACTGATCTGGGAGTAACAATATCGAGTAACCTAAAACCGAGTCAACAATGTTCAGAAGTTGTTAAGAAGGCAAACAAAATAATTGGCTTTATAGGCAGGTCATTTGAGCATAAATCCAAAGAAGTTATCCTAACCCTTTACAATTCCTTAGTCCGCCCTCTTCTGGAATACTGCGTTCAATCCTGGTGCCCTTATTACCAAAAAGATATAAACAAGCTAGAACGAGTTCAACGTAGAGTTACCAAAATGATACCTAGCCTAAAGAACAAACCATACGAAGAGCGTCTTAGAGAATTAAATCTATTTCCTTTAACCCAGCGCAGATTAAGAGGCGACTTAATTCAAGTGTTCAAAATCATCAAAGGCATCGACAATATGAACTGTAGTAAGTACTTCACTATCGACCAATCTAATTACACGCGGGGAAACGGTTGCAAAATTATTGGTAAATCTTTTAACTCGCACGAATCTAAGAATTTCTTCTTCAATCGAGTTGTCAACTTGTGGAATGGGCTTCCCCGAGACGTTATAGACTGCAGCACCGTTGATTCATTTAAATTCCGCCTAGACAAATATCTCGCATCAAACCCGCGACTGACTGCGTTTGTAAATGAATAACTTTATCCTCCCCTCAGTTACTAACCCATATGTCCCCTACTAACTTCCTAGTCCTGCCACGTTAGTGGCAGGGCAGTAGTTCCCTTTCCAATGTTCCCTTACCCACTCTAAACCACTGTTTGGACACTTGATCCTCAGTGTTTTGGAGGACAAGCAACCTAGAAGGGTCACTAGACCTGTTGTTGCTTGATTTCCTTTGTACTCCTTTGTACTTTGTACTACAAGGAGAAAGTAACGTACTCCTCACAGAATCAGCAGTATGAAGTCAGACTGCCGTGGAATCAACATAAAGGAAAACTGCCTTCTAACTATGATCTAGCAGCAGGTCGCCTAAGTGGTCTACAGAAGCGATTTCAACAAAATCCTGTATATTGTAGTCACTACGCCAAGGTTATCAATTATCAACTTCATCGTGGTTTCATTGAGGAGGTTCATTTTGGTGTTACTGAAAACTGTCATTACTTGGCACACCACGGGGTCACCAAGAACAGTGTAACGACACATGTTCGTATTGTGTACGACTGCTCCACTAGTATTGGCAAGGGCAGGCCAAGTCGTATTAACTGCCTATACACCGGGCCACCACTAGTGCCAGATCTAGCTAAAATATTGCTGCGATTCAGAGTACACAAATATTCCTGGATAAGTGACATCGAGAAGGCCTATCTCATGTTGAGACTTCATGAGGAAGATCGTGACTATACCCGATTTATGTGGCCAAAGGATCCCTTGGACTTATCTTCACCCTTACTTTGCTACTGATTTAGGGCAGTGTTGTTCGGGGCGACTTGCTCACAGTTTCTTCTTAATGCCACGGTCTTGAAACATCTTTCCGTTATTGACGAGGATCCCGAAATTGTGGAGGCTATTAAGGAAGGTTTGTAAATTGATAACCTCCATAGTACAGGCAGTGATGAAGAGACTGTCATTAAGAGCTACTGGGATGCCCTGAGAATTATGTCTCGAGCACATTTATATCTCAGAGAGTGGGCTACCAATTGTCCTCAACTGCGTGATTCTTCAACAGAGGGATGGTGTTGCTGCCAAAAATTAAGAAAGAATGAAGACAGTAGGACTCTTGTGGTTACCTGACTCTGATCTGTTGACATTCAACACTAGTCTCCCAGAGACTAGTAAGGCTACAAAGAGAGAGTGCTTAAGAGTGTCGGCACAATTGTTCGACCCACTCGGCGTACTAATGCCTGTAACAATAAGGTCCAGAATCATTTTACAACATTTATTGAGACTAAAACTAGATTAGGACTATCTGCTACTGAAAACTGTGCTACCGAATGGTCTAAAATGTTCAAGGGTCTGAGCCTCTGCTGTGACTTTACTAATCCTAGGAGGACGGTATTTGCTGATTTGAGAGAGCTTCATGCATTTATTGATGCAAGTGGTGTCGCCTATGGTACTGTGATATATTTAGTGAGCCCGGAACATAGCAGTCTGGTCATCGCTAAATTAAAGGTTGCTCCCATAAGGTCCATAACTATACCAAGACTAGAGCTAACTGCTGCTTTGCTAGCCTGCAGATTAATCAAATTTGTGGAGGAAGCATATCATAACATTATAAAAGTCAACAAAATTGTATTATGGTGGGACAGTCAGGTTACATTGCATTGGTTGAACAGCATGAAGAAGCTTCCAGTGTATGTCGCGAACCGAGTTGACGAAATAAAATTCCTTTATCTGACTGTAGTATTGTGGTACATGTCCTCTAAAGAAAACCCTAGTGATTTGCTGACTAAAGGTGTTTCGACAAAACATTTGAAATCTTCTGCGTTTTGGTGGGAGGAACCCATGTGGCTCCGAAACAAAGATGAGTGGCAAGAAGATATATTACCAGGTAACCCAACGCCACAAGTAACTAGCCAAGTCATTGGGACCAATGATGAACAGGACACATTGGCAGTTATGAGAAATTGATTCGGGTAGTTGCATGGACTATTGGATACAAATTTGAAGGCAAAAATTAAAGGGACGTCTTCCACAGCATTAAAGAACTAAAAGTAGCAGAAAAGATTGTAGCTCAAAGATGCCAGCAGGAATGCTCCCAGAGGAGTACGATATGCTGTCTGGTGACAAGGGTACTCGCAAAAATATGGTAAACCAATTAGGACTTATTATGAAAGGTTTAATTATATGTGAAGGTAGATTGAAGTTAGCGGCTCTTCCGGATTCAATGAAATATCCGATACTCCTGCCTTCCAAACACCCTTTCACTACCATGCTCATCAATATGTGCCCTCGTGCCTGTTGTCACTATGGAGTCAATCACATGGTCGCATATATACGGCAAGGTGGTGGATTCCTAAGATAAGACAAGCTGTAAAACAAGTGACCAGTGACCTGTCGTAAAATACAGGGTAATACCTATGCGACAGCTAGAGTACCTGCCCTGCCGGACATCAGGACTACTCCAAAGATCCCTTCGAGGTCACGGGGGTCGATTATACAGGAGCAATTCCTGTCTGGGACTCGCACAACAACAAGGCTTATATGCTATTATTTACACGCGCTACTATCAGAGCTATTCACATTGAAGTAGTTAGCAATATGACCAGTGACAGTTTTATCCTTGCATTCCGGAGATTTTGTAGTAGGCCGGGATTTCCACAGATAATTTTAAGAGACAATGCTACTACATTTGTAGGAGCTTCCAGACACCTGGAAGGCATTCAAAGCGCTCCTAGTCTTCAGGCTAATCTTACCGAAATCCGTTGTGAATGGCGTTTTATACCAGCACGTGCTCCTTGGTTCGGAGCTATTTGGGAGAGAGCCATAGGTATTGTGAAGGCGGGGCTTAAAAAGGTACTAGGTCGTGCTCTAGTCTCCTTTGAGGAACTAACCAGTGTCTTATTGGAGCTGGAGGCTACCGTGAATGATTGCTCTTTAACATATGTCTCGGGTGATCGGGAGGACCTTAGTCCATCCATGCTGGTTAAGGTTCGTAGACTTCATGACTTCCCAAAGGCTGTGATACAGATAGATGAGCTGCAGGATTCTAGTTACAATAGTAAAGCCGCATTACACAGCAGATACAATTACATAAATAAATTAATGAGAGACCTATGGAAGCGTTGGTCTAGTGAATACTTGGCATCACGACGAGAAGCCTATAAAACAAAAGAAGGCTCATCAAGCAGTGTATGGCCAAAAGTAAATGACATGATTCTTGTACATGATGAGGGACCTTGTGTCATTTGGAAACTTGATAGAGTAGTCAAACTCTATCCGGGACGAGATGATTTAGTTAGAATGGTCCAGATTAGGACGAAAACCGGCCTGACCACTCGACGCATCGTCAAGTTGTATCCACTGGAACAGGATGTCGAAATGTATTCAATCCCTCGACCGGCGGTCGCTGATGATGATGTTCGCTTTCACGACTACACCCCTACGTCAACAGCGGTCGCTGGACCATCTGCCAGTAATGATCCTGTTAAAAGACCACCTCTTCTCCGAGCCGCTGTTGGTTCTTCACAGCTTTGGAGATCTAACATCGCTGCCGGATTATTGTAGATATGTATATATTGGTGGTGTGAATGTGTCGAGACTCATAGGCACCTCGACAATTTAGGTTAAGTAGATAATTCATTATACTGGAAGTTTTAATTAGGCACCAGCATTAGACTAAACTATATATCTCTATAAAAGATATGTACTTTTCGTATTAAGTTTCTATGGGTTTATTATTATATAATTTTATAATTATATCGGGTTATCATTATAATTAGTCTAGTATATCTTGTAGTTAGTTAAATGACGCATTAATGAATAGGATATTCACTGCGCATACGTTATTTTGGGGAACTGGCGGGTCACCCGCCGAGAGTCCTCAGACTCGCTTTGCCTACGACCTCAGTAACACCTACTTCCACCCGCTCCCACCACAACCACCTTATTCATGCTAAGTCATTCTAATTCTTAAATCTTGGTGGCCACTATAGCTTCTATCTATTCCTAACTCTATCCTTGAGCTATCCATCACTATCAACATCTAAAGCAAGTTAACACTTATATATTCTTGGTAAATGAGACTTTCTTTACTCCCGAATTCTAAATATTCTTAAAATCGTCAAACTAATGGGCCGAACGTCTTAAAATCAAGAAAAAGTACGGGGAGAGTGCCAGAAAAAAACAGGCTATGCTTAAGTCTAATCCATGTGTTGCAACTCGTAATCACTACCTCTCTAAGGCTTTCCGTGGTAGTCCATACCAATCAAAAACATTCTGTATCACAAGTAGCTTAATAAAGATCAATATTGCACCTATTTTATTTCTTTGTAATCCTTTGTAATCATCTGCTTTAAGTGTTTTTTGTATATCCACTTGAAAAATGCAACCATTGTTAGTGTCTCTCTCAATATTCATCAATATTTAAAATAAAGGCCTGACTTTCAAAATGTGTCACTAATATTTCTCTAACCTGTATATGTCCACTTCATAGTTAGGGTACAATACATCATCATTGTCATAACCCATTGTTGCTATTACTGGCCTGAATTTCTCTCAATAACCTATCCTTTTCCTTACGTGGTCTTGAACATGTGAGACAGGTTCACGTGGTATGGAAGTGAGAATTGATTTAATGCTCTAAAGAACATAGTCTATCTATAGTTTGATGGTAAAATATTAGGTAACCCATTGGCTTTAATGTTATTAGTTATTGGTAACATTATTAATTAGCATTAGTATTATAGCATGTGCATTTTATATATGTAATCCAGATTATACATTTTTTGCATTGTAACCAAGGAGTTAATAAATATAAATACATATTATATAAAGAGGGAAACACATATATTATATTGATACTGAGGATGTAAATCATATAAGGCAATCACTACTGCAGCACTCTCAGTCTTACATAATTATTCCTCCGGGGAATTTGAGAAAAAGCCTTAAGGTGGGAGAGAGCGAAGAAGCGGAGATAACGAAGACACCACCAAGAGAGGTAGAAAGACAGATAAACAGAGAGGTAAACAGACAGAGAGGGAGAGACAACACAGATCCAATACAGATGACTGAAGTTAAGAGAGGGAAGAGGACAGAGAAGCAGTAATGAATCAGTTTGGGAAGGGGAACCCACCTGTAATTAACACTATATCCGGGAGCTGAATTAGTCATCATTTGTTTATACAGTGCCCATTATATTCAAATCAATACTTACTATTCTGTTTACCGACGTGGATATAAACAATGACTTGTGGTAACGTGAGTGCATTATAATAAAAAAATAAAAATAATATATACAGTATATACTGTATATATATATATATATATATATATATATATATATATATATATATATATTGAAATGACAGGGTTGTATAACCTAATGCCAAGGGAAAACCCCAAACCATTCCCATCAACGGCAGGAGCCATAAATCACCACTATCGAATTGCGTCCATAACCCGCCGGAAGAGAGATCAGAAGCAGCCTTCCCGGGACAGCAACAACAAGGTACCAGTCGCCCATAGCACCACCCCAGGAGAGGCGTGCGGCTTACCCTACGTATAACATAATTATGCAGGCTAAAACATCCACCACAGTTTGCTAGTCTATACCCCCGGGCACCAGGTGAACAATGGCCATCCACACCTGGGACAAACCTGGACTATACGGAGGAGGACTTTATGTTAATTAGACACCAACCTCCTTCATTCCTCTTCAACCACTACCACAGCTAGACAAGGCTGTGCTTGGAATGCCACGAGACAAGAAGATAAGCAAACCATTCCATACCAGCCTCTAAATGGAGAGAGGCCTCCAACTATGTAAATTATTTATCAAATGTACCATTAGCCATTAACACTCTCCGTCTCATATGACGGTTTTGCCAAAATACTCTTATGATGCTAGAGCGTCATATGAACTTATCTTAATACCTCTCTAATAAATTATATGACGCTCTAGCGTCATATTGAGCTCAGTAAGTTAGGTAAGTTAGATCAAAATCTGTCGAATGGTGGCAACCCCTAGTTCCTCCAACTTCTAACGGTCCCTCAGTGAGATTTTGACAGTTGTGGGGATAGTACCGTGTCGACCACCTCCTCGTCAGTAAATTAACTATTTCTGTCTGGGGGGGGGAGGTTAAGCTACTACCTTCTAGTATTAATAAATAAAGCACACTATTCCCCATTTATTCATGAATTCATTGTATTTTTATGACTTAAGACAACCAAGCAATAAATAAAAAATAAAAAAATCCATACCCCTTATGTTCCGGAAACCGCCGACTTGTCACTCTCTGTAAAGTCCAATACTACCTGGCCGAAATCAGGTTTGAGTTAGGCAAGTCGAAGCACTGTGTCCCATGGAGTTTCTGCGGGAGAGTATACGTGATCAACTCGACCGAATAGCACCATCCGAATGAGGCTAGCCAAAATTCTCTAAATCGTGCCCTGCAAGCAGAGACTGTGACCAGACGAGAGTGTGTGTGTGGAGGCCGTCCCGGAAGTGACCCGCGTTAGTGCTCCTGTGTGGAGGTACCCCTGGACCGTACCCCCTTGGCACCCAGGCCAGACGCGCCCCGCACATGGTCGCTCCACGTGTGTCAGATCTCTATGAGGCCCACCTCTGCTATACTCCTACCCGAAATTAAGTGCTTTCTGTTTTACTTATCCTGTTGTGTGATTATTGCAAGGTTGTGTAGGAGATGCTACACGTAAATACTGTGAACACCCCTGACAGATCCGATTTTAAGTTAATTAAGATCATCAGGGTAGGCATATCGGTATTGAATGTTCACAGAGTGTATTACTTGTCGTGTCTCTAAGTAAACTCCCTTTGATATATGTTTCCTGGTTTCACACCCAGTTTAAACATTTAACTTGAATTCATCGTAATTCCATTTTGTCCATATCGCGTTAATATTTATATGTCGAGGGCTTTGATCTTTTCTATAAGACGAATCTTTGTTTGCTCAGTTCCCAGAACTGTGATTATTAAATATAACCATATACGTTAGTAAAGAATTAAAACCTCTTCCCTTATTTATAACTCATAAGTTATTTGTCCTTAAAGTGATATTTATATATCATTTATTAGGTCTATTGGAGACATCGTGACCTCAGTATTTTGACCCTACATCGCATCACCTTTTTACCACGCGCTAACCTTGACCTTTAAAAAATCCATTGTCCTTTGAGACTAGCCGCTCTGTTAGCATTTATGCGATAGTTATATATTCATCACTTGTTACTCAATTGTGATTTATCTATTATTCGTGTAAATTGATTATGCATTATCCATTCTTCAAGAATAATATTATTCCTTCTTGAAGCAGGTTAGAGAGTATTTTTCCCAATAGATATCACTCAACCTAATAACCATTCATGTTCTATGCCAAGTGCCCTGATCCAAAGTGAAATAAAACTTGTGAAACCCAACCGTGTATTCTGTATCATTGGTAGAGATTGAGAAGATTTATAATTGTATATCTGGAGTAAGCTGTTTGTAGTTCTTAAAAGCTTTCCTAGAGTGGAAAGAGTGAACTAAGATACACGGGTAAATATTATTGCCAGGCATAACACTGGTGGCAGCTGTGTCTCAACATGGAATAGCGACTCTGATTCTAATTTATCTCAATCTTTGCCAGTGTGCGAATCATCACGGCGGGAAAATCGCTGGAAATTATTCCATTTAAACAGGATGGCCATGATATAGCCACATACCTTGAAGTAGTGAAACCTGTCCTGGACATTGTATTCCAGAACGACGACAATGCGAAAATTCACACTGTTGTCATGAAGTTAGGCAGACATATGTCCCTCATGTCCAGGTTTGTGCGTGACTCTCCCCAGTTAACGTGGGCCCAGTTTGAAACCTATACCGTCTCAGCAATTAGCCCATCTTTAGGTGAAGTTGTAGCCGATAGACAGTTTCACCAGGTTAAATATGCAGGGAATCTAGACCACACAATTAATCAGTTGAAACAACTGGCATTGACCGCATTTCCCACGGACACTGCTGCCAAAAGAAAAGAGAGAGTGTTTAGAGCTCTGTTGAGGATACTTCCCACACCTGTGAGAGATCATTTTGCCATAGAAAAACCCACGGGTTATGATGTAGACATGCCAGTAATTCGGCGTATTTTAGCCCGGTAACAGACTCAGGAGATAGATAAAATAGCCGTGATTAGCCGTTCCACTACTCAACCTCAAGCTCCGATAACTTTTCCCTCTCACACTGCTTTTAGCCGTTCCCATGACAAAATGGAAGAATTGACTAGGATTCGACCATCAGACTGGAAGCCATGTACTTCTAAGTGCCCCCATGTCACACTTAAAAAATCATTTGGGGAACTATTGAAATGTCGAGATAAAATCCCTCAGTTTTGGAGCCAGCTTCCGTGGATCAAACCCCGACGCGTGGCTACCATAACCAAAGATGGGACTGCAGGAGAAGAGGAAAGCGAAGAGAGTGAAATAGTAGAGGATATTGAGATAGGAGAGGAAACCACAGAATGTCAGGATAGTCAGGATTTTTAATCCGCCCCCGTCCACAGATCGCCAAACTGGCGGGGGCTCGTGATGGGACAGGCAAGGATAACACCCCCGTTTACAATAAACTCACCCTAAGCGGGATCAAACCTAGACTCTTGATAGATACAGGCGGGGCGCATTCCTGTCTTTTCTCTTCAATTTATTACAAAAACAAAGTTCCTTTTGGCCCTCTGCAACCCTCCACCATAGTATTAATTGAAGCGAACGACGGTGTCATTCCCCATGGGGAAACTAGGCCCCTCTATGTTCGCACTTCCCTCTCTGATCATGACACACATCACTCTTTCATGATCGTTCCCTTTCAAGAAACCCGATATGATGGATACCTTGGTTTCGATCTGTTGACTGACCTAGATGCAAGTATTAGTTGCAGCAACAGAAAACTAACTTTCCACCCCCCTTCTAAAAAATAAATAAAAACAAAACAAAACCGTAAGATAGAACCCCACCTAACCTCCGAAGAACCCCTTAAACTCACGCCTAACCAAAATAGTAAAAAAGAACCTCGGATTAACGAACCCCATCTAACCTCCGAATGCCACCTTCAAATTAACCCTAACCAGGCCATCCGCACTATCAAAACCGCTCAAGCTATTACCTCCAAAGCCGTAACGCTACCCCCTCACCATGAAAAATGGATTCCCATTCTACCTACGTTACCTGGTGACGTCATAATTACCCCTAACCTTCAAAGTCCGTTCGATCATAACTGTCTAACTGCCCCAGTTATATTCCCCATAAACTCGCTGTATCAAAATAGCAAATATTTCAGATCAATCCCTTACTTTACCGAAAGGATTAACTATCGGAGAGCTAGAGTCCCACGATGAGGAATTAACCCTAGCTAATGAACCCGACACCCCCAACTCCCCCCAATTCCCAGACATACCTCCTCACTTGACCCCCCCCAACAACAACTTGACTTGCGCGACTTGATGACTTCGTTCCAAGACATCTTCGCCACATCCAGCCGAGACGTCGGGAAAACTAACGTACTCCATTCATACCATTCATACGATAGGGCATCCAATTAGACAACTAATTCGTAGGAAAAATCCCATACAAAGACAAGAGGAAGACTCTCAAGTCAAAGAAATGTTAGATACAGGCGTCATAAAATATTCTACCAGCCCGTGGTCCTCCCCTGTAGTATTAGTCCGCAAGAAAGATGGCTCCACTAGGTTTTGTAAGATCATCGCCAACTCAATGACGTAACTATCAAAGACGCCACCCTCCTTCCTCGCATTGACGACTCTCTAGATTCTTTGCTAGGCGCCAAATGGTTCAGCACCCTTGACCTTCAGGCCGGATATTGGCAAGTCCCTGTACTTCCGGAACACCAACAGAAAACAGCTTTTGCAACCAGTTAAGGAAGACTCTACGAGTTTACCGTACTGCCGTTCGGCCTTTGTAATGGCCCTGCCACTTTCTCCAGGCTCATGGAATCCGTGTTACAAGGATTTACATGGGAAACCTGTTTAGCCTATCTTGATGACATCATTATATTTGGGAAAACCTGGGCAGAACATGTCCAACATCTTAGCCAAGTGTTCCAAAGAATTAAAAAAACACCATTAAAACTCAAACCCTCCAAATGTACTTTTAGGGTATGTAGTCTCCGAGCAAGGAATCGCCCAAGATCCCGCTAAACTCAAAGCCATCAGTGCCATCTCACCCCCCACTAATGTTAAAGGTGGACGAGCCTTTTTAGGATTGGCCTCCTATTACCGTAGATTCATCAAGAATTTTGCCACCATCGCCAAACCCCTGCATGATTTAACAAAAAAAGAAGAACCCTTCTTGTGGACCTCTCATCGCATGCAAGCCTTTCAATCATTCAAAAGACCTTTTAGTAGCCTCCCCAGTTGTCTCCTTCCCAGATTACACACAACCCTTTCGTTTGTATACTGATGTGTCTCAATTCGGTATCGGTGCAGTCCTCGGTCAAACCAGAGACGGACGCGAGCACATTATTGCCTGCGCCAGCTGAACCCTAGATCCTGCTGAGATTAACTATCCTGTCACCACACGAGAATGTTTAGGGATTATTTGGGCTCTCCAATATTTCAAAGCCTACCTTGCCATCGTCAAAGTTACCATTATTACCGACCACCACGCCCTACAATGGCTCAAAAAGTCAGATACAAAAAATGCTCTGACGGTCATATGGCGCGAATCCCTTGAAGAGTATAATTTCGAGATAGTTTATAGACCCGGTAAACTTCACACAAATGCCGACGCTCTCTCTCGACTCCCCCTTGCCAATATCCCGCCTAAGACATTAACTTAGCTCAACGTAAACTCACCTCCACCTTTCAACAAGTGTATTGGACCCTTTCCCCTTATATCACTGCCTAGAAATTCACAGAAGCATGCAGAGCTTGTGCTTTGGGTAAGGATCGTACCCGCACCCCAGGCCCTTCCGGCAAATGTGTTGCCTCCAAACCCTGGCAATTACTTGCCATAGACGTAATGGGCCCTCTTGAAGGTATCAAAGGATTTAAGTACATAATCACGTTCGTAGACACATATTCCAAATACGTAATTTCCTGTCCATCCAAAGATCACACTGCCTTCTCAGTAGCCGAAGCTATGATTCAACATGTTTTCCCCTACTTCGGCCTTCCTGAAGCTATTCACTCTAACAACACACCTGAATTCACAGGACATATTTGGACTCAAATTTCACAAATGTGTGGGTTCAAAATCAGCCACTCCTCTCCCTACTGACCACGAGGCAACTCTATTTGTGAAAGGAACCATTGCACCATTGATAATCAGATTAGAACCCAATTACAACAAATGAACATCTCAGACTGGCCTAGTCAAGTCAAAATAGTGCAATGGGGAATCAACACTTGTCCCCGCCAGGACGGGATTTCCCCCCACGAACGCGTTTTTGGCGTACCTATCTATCTATCTATCTATTGCCTGATGCCGTGATCCCCGAAGGGGTGGCCACACACGAACCGCCCCCATGCACCTCTGTCCCCAGTGAGTCGACGCCCCTCCCCCCAACCAGCACTGCCTTCGTTCATATCTTCCTCAATCCATCCTTCCACCTCTCTTTCGGTCTACCTCTCCCTCTCTGTCCCTCCACCTCGCTCTCGTTCACCCTCCTAGTCATTCTCTCGCTTTCCATACGTTCCATATGGCCGAACCATCTCACGTTATACCATTTCACACTTTCCAGCACATCTACCTCCACACCACACCTCCTTCTTACTTCCTCATTAGTCTGTCTATCCCTCCATGTAACTCCGCAAGGACTTCTTAAGTAATTCATTTCCACTGCTCTCACTCTTGGTCTGAGTCTCTCAACCAACGTCCATGCTTCGCTTCCGTAAGTCAGTGTCGGGATTACCACACTGTCATGCAAGGACTTCTTCACTTCCATACTGACCACCCTATTTTTTGTTACTGCTTTCAGCGTTCCTACATCCCTCTTCCCCTGTTGTACCCTCTCCCGCACTTCTTCATCCATAGTCCCATCTTTACTCAACACACTGCCCAGATACTTTGGCGTACCCCCCCTCCTATTTCCCTTACGCCATTTGTCTGTCCCATACGAGCCCTCCTCAAATTATGATAAGTCCCTTGTACACTTAAAGAACCATTTCCGCCTATTACAATACCTCCAAGATCTCAAGCCAGACGAGACCCCGAAAGTTACCCCCACCATGTAGGCGATCTAGTAATGGTAGCTGTTCTACCAGTATCATCAAAGCTTAAACCTAGGTATAAAGGCCCTTTTGAATTACTCACCATTCCTAACTGCTACCAGGTCACCATCAACTACCACGGAGAATCACGCACCTACCGAAATTGATATGTACGCCGGTTCCAGCCTATTGATGAAAACATAACCATGCTTGCTGACCCTGACCCTATTGACCAATGCCTTGTAGATAATGACCAAACCCTAAGTACAACAGAGGCTTTGACCCCCCAAAACCCCCTCATCAATCCACCCCTATCTCAATCACCTCTACCAAGACTTCCATCACCTCTTTCTTTCCCCCCCAATTCTCCATTTAACCTTCACCATCTAAATCACCCCATCTCAATCATACCTCCCTTACGCCCCTCTTCCGCACCCTCCATTCTTCAATCTAGACCACCACCAATGCCACATCACACCCCAACCCCTTCTATAGCTTCTGCATCACCCGAAGTTGACATAACTATTTCTTCCCCTTCAACAACCACTCAACCCACCTCACCCACTTTCTCTAAGATTTCCCCTTCGGGTTCAGAAACCAGTTCTCCAAAAGTAAACTTGCCATCTAAAATACCGAAACTGTGCCAAAAACTGTCTCTTCCTTCTACTTCCACCGCTAAGTTACCTTCTCCAATAACTACACCTATAACTTCAACAATCACATTTCCCTCTGCCACTCTCTCAAATACAAATACACCACTCATCAATTTTAACAAAACTATCATCTACGCTAACTCACCCCCACCCCCTACCCCCACCCTTCCCAAGAAAATCTATAAATCTACGAGATCAAATCCTGCCATTGCCTCGAATCAACCTCTTTTACAGCCTCAATGCAGACGATCTGGCATACTTGTTGCCCAAACCAAGTTGTGATCCCCAGCATCGTTTTCCCCAAAACGAAAACAAAAGGCCCCCACCACCCGTCCACATGCACCTGCCGCACCCATACCCTCTGCACCTGCCACGGCCACACCCGCTCCAACCACACCTGTCACCCCTAGCACAGTCACACCTATCTCCGCCACCACCACCCAGCCGCAAACAATGACCTCACCCATAACCGCAAGCAGTTCCCACCATGTCGCCCCATCCAATCAACCTCATGACCTCACCTCAGCTCCTCCCATAGTTGTACCTAGAGAAGATGCCTCATCACTCCAGCCCACCACCACCACCAGCAACATCTCCTACTTCAGACAAAACCACCACCATGAAGATCAATAAGGCATCCCTGACCCAAGGCCAAAAAGAGACAATCCTCAAAAGCACCTCACAACTGGTGGTCATGGCCCAAAAATCAGACGTTCCACTACAACTAACCCTCTCATATGACGCAGCTGCTCCTCACAACGTAGCAGCCATCGTATGGTGTCGGTTTCTAAAGGGCCTCACACCAACTGTTTCCACCACTACCCGGCGGGAATATCTAATTCAATCTCGGGGCCGATAATTTTGTATGGACGATAGTGGTGAAATGACAGGGTTGGATAACCTAATGCCAAAGGAAAACCCAAAACCATTCCTATCAACGGCAGGAGCAACAAATCACCTCTATCGAATTGTGTCCATAACCCGCCGGAAGAGAGACCAGAAGCAGCCCCTCCCGGGACAGCAACAACAAGGTACCACAGTCGCCCATAGCACCACACCAGGAGAGGCGCGCGGCATACCCTACGTATAACATACGCGGGGTAGGACATCCGCCACAGTTTGCTAGTCTATACCCCCGGGCGCCAGGTGAACAATGGCCATCCGCACCTGGGACAGACCTGGACTATGCGGAGGAGGACTTTATGTTAATTAGACACCAACCTCCTTCATTCCTCTTCAACCACCCGGGCGTTTAATGCACCACTACCACAGCTAGACAAGGCTGTGCTTGGAATGCCACGAGACAAGAAGATAAGCAAGCCATTCCATACCAGCCTCTAAATGGAGAGAGGCCTCCAATTATGTAAATTATTGTTCACATGTACCACTAGCCATTAAGCTACTACCTTTTGGTATTAATAAATAAAGCACACTATTCCCCATTTATTCATGTATGCATTGTATTTTTAAGACTTTAGACAGCCAAGCAATAAATAAAAAACTATGTTTTCCATGCCCTTTATGTTCCGGAAACCGTCGACTTGTCACTCTGCAAAGTCCAATACTACCTGGCCGAAATCAGGTTTGAGTTAGACAAGTAGAGGCACAGTGTCCCATGGAGTTTCTGTGGGAGAGTATACGTGATCAACTTGACCGGATAGCACCATCCGAATGAGGCTAGCCAAAATCCTCTAAATCGTGCCCTGCAAGCAGAGACTGTGACCAGACGAGAGTGTGTGTGTGTGGAGGCCGTCCCGGACGTGACCAGCGTTAGTGCTACCTATGTGGAGGTTCCCCTGGACCGTACCCCCTTGGCACCCAGGCCAGACGTACCCCGCGCTTGGTCGCTCCACGTGTGTCAGATCTCTATGAGGCCCACCTCTGCTATACTCCTACCCGAAAATAAATGCTTTCTGTTTTATTTATCCTGTTGTGTGATTATTGCAAGGTTCTGAATGATATGTTATGTGTTCCATTAATGTAAATACCAGAGATCTTTTATTCTCTTCTTAGTCCCTTTATTACTCGTGTCGTGAGTACAGTACAAACGCTATCCTGGGATTAATCTACTGTATATATACAGTATATACTTCGTAATAAATATTCATGTATTACCAACAGATTATATATGTATCCATTCTGCCCGATTACCCTCACACTACACGTAAATACTGTGAATACCCCTGACAGATCTGATTTTAAGTTAATTAGGATCATCAGGGTACGCATATCGGTTATAAATGTTCAAAGAGTGTATTACTTGTCTTGTCTCTAAGTAAACTCCCTTTGATATAATTATGTTTCCTGGTTTCACACCCATTTTAAACATTTAACTTAAATTCATCGTAATTCCATTTTGTTCATATCGCGTTAATATTTATATGTCGAGGGCTTTGATCTTTTCTATAAGACGAATCTTTGTTGGCTCTGTTCCCGGACCTGTGATTATTAAATATAACCATATACGTTAGTAAAGAATTAAAACCTCTTCCCTTATTTATAACTCATTAGTTATTTGTCCTTAAACTGATATATTTATTAGGTCTATTTGAGACGTCGTGAACTCAGTATTTTGACCCTACATCGCATCACCTTTTTACCACACGCTAGCCTTGACCTTTAGGATATCCATTGTCCTTTGAGACTAGCCGCTCTGTTAGCATTTATGCGATAGTTATATATTCATCACTTGTTACTCAATTGTGATTTATCTATTATTCGTGTAAATTGATTACGCATTATCCATACTTCAAAAATATTAATATTCTTTCTTGAAGCAGGATAGAGAGTATTTTTCCCAATAGATATCACTCAACCTAATAACCATTCATGTTCTATGCCAAGTGCCCTGATCCTAAGTGAAATAAAAGCTTGTGAAACCCAACCGTGTATTCTGTATCATTAGTAGAGATTGAGGAGATTTATAATTGCATATCTTGAGTAAGCTGTGTTCCTGCTGAGTGTGAAGTTCTTAAAGCTTTCCTAGAGTGGAGAGAGTGAACTAAGATACACAGGCAAATATTACTGCCCGGCATAACATATATATATATATATACAGTGTATATATATTGTTACGAATCTGGACCTCAGTTGCTTAGACACGGTATACGAAAATAATGACTAATGCAAATGCACCTTGTCTCTCTACCAAACAACACCACGACGCAACAGGTAAGAGCTTTATGAATGCTTCCAGGCTGTTCTCAGGGCTTAAGGTGCACACTGCCCTGCTCCTATTCTGAATAATAAGTAGAACAGAAATACTCATGTAACTTACTAGCTACGAGAACTCGAAACCAACACCGGGATTAGCAATGCTGGGTTGGATTATCAAAACAGTTAAATACATAGGCTACCAGCAGACATCAAAGAAAGAAAAGTGCAGGTGTACTTCGAGCATAACAGGCTATGCGCGCCCTTGACAGTACTAAACCGTGCGCAAACCAGCCAACGGTAATCCACTCTCAACCCAAGAGAGTTGCACATAATAATATTGCATACATATAATGAACTAACAATACATGGTAGTGTCCTAATATGACTACTAACCTCGGGGTGATATTAGTGGAGGCAGGTTGCCCTGACCATCTCTAATACCACACCAGTATATCCTGCTTCAACCTGGGCCCCCCAGTGAGTTACCGCCCAAGCAATGAACTCTTCGAGTCCACCTCCCACACTCACTTAACTATGGGGGTGTCCAGACTGAAGCTGGATTCCTAATTAACCCTTAACTGGCGGCACCCGGCTATTGTCGAGTTAAATAAATGTGGCCTATGTGGCGGGTCACGGCTATTGTCGGGTGCAATTTTGAGCACACAATGTGCTCTGAGAGAGAGCGGAGCGGTGGGAGGAGCGTAGATTACCGCCTGACCGCTCGCCACGGCCGCCGTCGACCTACTGAGATTTACTCCACTTACATCCTCCCTCACTCCCTCGCTACATACGTAATTATATAAAGAAATTGCCGTATTTTACCGTTTTTGCCCTTCGGTTGCACGATCGTTGCAAGACAACCAGTAATCGTAGAAGGATGGTTCGGGTGTCATTGGAAAGCTCAATTTACGCCCTTTCAGGGATACATACTTTTATTACGCTCTGGGTCTTGTTTCTGCATGAAAACGAGCACGGAAACAACCCCATTTATGGTAAAAACACCCGCTGGGCGGTACATCAAATATACTCCTCCAGCCGCTCTTAAGGTGTTAATATTAAACACTCCGTTGCCTCAGTTCGAAACCCGAGATAGGGAACAAACAATAGCTGGGGCAGAGCCGTCAAGGCTGCTGCCGGGTCATAAGCACAAGCACTGGGAAAATATGTAGGGGTATGGATGTGTGTGTGTGTGGACTGTCTATGGGATTAACAGTGCTTATTAGTAAGGACCCCGGCAAGCCTCCCAGCTCTTACCTACCACAGATTCCGACGTAAGCCACCGGAGGTACAGAACATATGAAACAAAGGGAAATATAATAAATGCTGATCAGAGGAAAAGAATAATTAAAGAATGAACGAATGTCTAGGATTCTCTGTTAATTACATTACGTTACTATTATGAAAGCAAGGATAATAAACAGGGGGCAGACTGGGGTGCCACAAGAGAGAGCTACCACCACCTACAGTATACTGTCTGGCCGCCCACGAGAGAATGATGAGGCCTGGCCCTGGCGTAGCTAGCGGGAGCCAAGCTCAAACTAAGGGGGTTGCAATATCTCACCATACGATATGATAAGACTAAGACACTTCACAAGAATAACTTGTACTAAAGAATTCTTGTGTTAACAAATTCACTAAAACAGTGTGGCAGATAAATTAAAGTACATCTTGATATTGTAACACAACTGAACTTGTAATGGTCACACAATTAAGTAAACTCGCGTTGCTTAGCAACACTACCTCCACCTCCCCCCCCCCCCCCAGAGAGAGCAACATTCCGTCGTCCCCTTTCTCACTTGACCAGCCACGCCTAGCAGCAAAATACAGCGCTGCCAATAACTAACAACTGGTTAGACGAAACTAGTAACACTATATTGGCTCATTCTACACAAATGTTTATTGAGACAAAAATGCTTAGAGGCACGGCAAAACTAGTCTTGCCCAATTGGAAGGGTATCGGAGAGAAACTCACAATGCCAGGTCTTTCTAATAGACTTGGCACAGCTGCTCTCAGGAAGTCTGGCACCACTAAAGTCTATCTACTCATAAAAGACCCTAAAAGACCCTGGTCATTGTGACAATATATATATATATATATATATATATATATATATATATATATATATATATATATATATATATATATATATATATATATATATACTGTGTATATATATATACAATATATATATATATATAAATATATATATACAGTATATTTATATACTGTATATAGTTTGAAAAATGTAGTGTTATTCAAGTAAACTCCTGTCCATTGTGGTTAAAGATAAATTGGTCTGTATTTTTTAATGTCACTGTGGTGCCGGGTAATAAATGCTGCAAAACAACTCCTAGGAATGCCAGTCAAGAACATGGCCACTGTGGGAGTTGGGGAGCTTTCTGATTGGTCCAGATATTGTATGGTAAAAAATCGCGTTGCAATATCGGATAATACATTAAAATCTTAAGACCTATGTTATGTGTATGGGGTAAATATGATTGAAATTATATTTATATATTACGAATTCAGATCTGTTCTCAGGACTGTAAAGGGCAGCAAAATGTATCAAAGGAAGATGGAAATATACTGTATTTGACCTTATTAAAGGTGGTTAAATACATTAAACTATCACTTGAAAATACATATTATAGGTCCAGCATATAAGAGGGAGTATTCGATTCACATCATCTAGATCTCCAGATACGTATCCTAATAGTCGGTCATTGACACAGGATTTAATCCTACATAGAATGGTCTGCAGCTCTTATAATGTTATTGAAAATCTACTTTGAATATTCTTCGATCCGGCATTCATTAACCTATTGGTCTCTTCCAGATAGCACTCAACTAAGGAGCCCTGGTGGGGACAGTTGCCACACATAACGGTGCTCTAACATAAATGTCTGAGCCACCGGATCATTAGATATCTCGGCAAGCTGTTTGGCTTCACTAACGAGCGCTGATTATTTGGGGAAAAACCTTCCTACTCACGAACCTACGGAACGTTCACATAAAACTTTCACATAACAGGTTAGTAATTCGAAGTAATTTACTCTGGTAATGGCACAGATAAATAAAGTAATATTATCCTTAATGGTAAGATTATGGATGGGTTAAGCACACCAACCTCATAATATGGAGCAGACAATTCGCATTAGTTTGTCGTATACGAGGGGTCAAGGATGAGATGGATAATTGATCATAATTTAGTGGGTCTAGGCAGCTTGGATTGAGACATGAGAGTTGCAGGAGGGTTTGTTTACAACCTGTCACCAAGTGTTCTCTACAATGCGCACTTGAGATGGTGCCATTGTTATTTTCCATTTACTGTTATAAAATAATATGCCTTCCATAATGCAGTTGGGTCGACTACATGATTAGATTGATATCCAAAATTCGAAAATATATATTAATCATGATCGTCTATTCAACCTTTAACTGCGTTGGTTGTGTAATGGTTTAGATGCTTATGTTCTGGGTGTGGTGAACCGAGTTCGAATCCCGGGAGGACCATATGCTTTCATTACTTTAGTCAAGTGCATTGGGGTTTGTAATTGATGATTAATGTTACAAACGGGGTATTACTTAATATTTTATACTCTAAAACAGTACACTGAATTGAGCCTTTTATTCTAGCATGTACGGTGTAATACGAACAATGAATGTATTACAGAAAAGAACCAACATATCATCTTGGAATGCAATGAAGCATTTCATATACATTTTTATTAGTGTATGTAAAATCATAGGCAACTAGTAAAATGATATACTCACTGTGCATAATATATAACAGCATAGATAGATATAGATAGATATAGATAGATAGATACAGTAGATTAATAGATAGATATATAGAAACAAACATACATACACCCACGCATGATAAATAATGTAGCTACATGTAGACTTATAACCTGTACAATAATGTAGCTACATGTAGACTTATAACCTGTACAATAATGTAGCTACATGTAGACTTATAACCTGTACAATAATGTAGATACATGTAGACTTATAACCTGTACAATAATGTAGCTACATGTAGACTTATAACCTGTACAATAATGTAGCTACATGTAGACTTATAACCTGTACAATAATGTAGCTACATGTAGACTTACAACCTGTACAATAATGTAGATACATGTAGACTTATAACCTGTACAATAATGTAGCTACATGTAGACTTATAACCTGTACAATAATGTAGCTACATGTAGACTTATAACCTGTACAATAATGTAGCTACATGTAGACTTATATCCTGCACAATAATGTAGCTACATGTAGACTTATAACCTGTACAATAATGTAGCTACATGTAGACTTATAACCTGTACAATAATGTAGCTACATGTAGACTTATAACCTGTACAATAATGTAGCTACATGTAGACTTATAACCTGTACAATAATGTAGCTACATGTAGACTTATAACCTGTACAATAATGTAGCTACATGTAGACTTATAACCTGTACAATAATGTAGCTACATGTAGACTTATAACCTGTACAATAATGTAGCTACATGTAGACTTATAACCTGTACAATAATGTAGCTACATGTAGACTTTTAACCTGTACAATAATGTAGCTACATGTAGACTTATAACCTGTACAATAATGTAGCTACATGTAGACTTATATCCTGTACAATAATGTAGCTACATGTAGACTTATAACCTGTACAATAATGTAGCTACATGTAGACTTATAACCTGTACAATAATGTAGCTGCATGTAGACTTATAACCTGTACAATAATGTAGCTACATGTAGACTTATAACCTGTACAATAATGTAGCTACATGTAGACTTATATCCTGTACAATAATGTAGCTACATGTAGACTTATAACCTGTACAATAATGTAGCTACATGTAGACTAATAACCTGTACAATAATATAGCTACATGTAGACTTATAACCTGTACAATAATGAAGCTACATGTAGACTTATAACCTGTACAATAATGTAGCTACATGTAGACTAATAACCTGTACAATAATGTAGCTACATGTAGACTTATAACTTGTACACAAATGTAGCTACATGTAGACTTATAACCTGTACAATAATGTAGCTACATGTAGACTTATAACCTGTACAATAATGTAGCTACATGTAGACTTATAACCTGTACAATAATGTAGCTACATGTAGACTTATAACCTGTACAATAATGTAGCTTCATGTAGACTTATAACCTGTACAATAATGTAGCTACATGTAGACTTATAACCTGTACAATAATGTAGCTACATGTAGACTTATAACCTGTGCAATAATGTAGCTACATGTAGACTTATAACCTGTACAATAATGTAGCTACATGTAGACTTATAACCTGTACAATAATGTAGCTACATGTAGACTTATAACCTGTACAATAATGTAGCTACATGTATACTTATAACCTGTACAATAATGTAGCTACATGTAGACTTATAACCTGTACAATAATGTAGCTACATGTAGACTTATATCCTGTACAATAATGTAGATACATGTAGACTTATAACCTGTACAATAATGTAGCTACATGTAGACTTATAACCTGTACAATAATGTAGCTTCATGTAGACTTATAACCTGTACAATAATGTAGCTACATGTAGACTTATAACCTGTACAATAATGTAGCTACATGTAGACTTATATCCTGTACAATAATGTAGATACATGTAGACTTATAACCTGTACAATAATGTAGATACATGTAGACTTATATCCTGTACAATAATGTAGCTACATGTAGACTTATAACCTGTACAATAATGTAGCTACATGTAGACTTATATCCTGTACAATAATGTAGATACATGTAGACTTATAACCTGTACAATAATGTAGCTACATGTAGACTTATATCCTGTACAATAATGTAGCTACATGTAGACTTATAACCTGTACAATAATGTAGCTACATGTAGACTTATAACCTGTGCAATAATGTAGCTACATGTAGACTTATATCCTGTACACTAATGTAGCTACATGTAGACTTATAACCTGTACAATAATGTAGATACATGTAGACTTATATCCTGTACAATAATGTAGATACATGTAGACTTATAACCTGTACAATAATGTAGCTACATGTAGACTTATATCCTGTACAATAATGTAGCTACATGTAGACTTATAACCTGTACAATAATGTAGCTACATGTAGACTTATAACCTGTACAATAATGTAGCTACATGTAGACTTATAACCTGTACAATAATGTAGCTACATGTAGACTTATAACCTGTACAATAATGTAGATACATGTAGACTTATAACCTGTACAATAATGTAGCTACATGTAGACTTATAACCTGTACAATAATGTAGCTACATGTAGACTTATAACCTGTACAATAATGTAGCTACATGTAGACTTATAACCTGTACAATTTGCTTTGATGTGGCATAGTGTTGGTCTGTTTGGCACGTCATATAGTGTTTTTTCATAATAATTATACAAACAATCTCGGTCTAACCTCTATACCTAAAGCACAACTAATCGTGCTAATATTTATACCACTTGGGAAGAAATTGACACCCAATTTGCTCTAGCCCTTTTCAGTTACAGATTAAGGGGGCCCACCTCGTTTATTATTAAAAACAAATTTCTCTCCCCCTCTCTCTCGGGGTTGTATCCATTCGGCCCCATTTAGCCTACTATATTAAGACCTTTATCCCCATCCAAGTGTCGATTTGTTTCGTGTGGTGAGCGGTAGAGAGCCAGCCTATTATTAAAAAAAAAAATCACAGCAGGTTGAATTTTTAAATTTTTCTATAGATAAATGTCTCCGGCAAAGTCGGATTTCTCCATACAATACTGGCGAGCGATAAATCGACACCTGGATGGGGATAAACGTCTTAAAACAGTAGGATGAATGGGGCCGAATGGATAAAATCCAGATAAAGAGATAATAGGAGAGGAAACAAAGCGGGTGACCCCCCTCAAAGGCCTACTTAAAATTAATGGTCTAATAGTCCAGAGGCTACTGTAAAGAGGTAGTAACTATCGGGGTTCTTTTCCGTTGTTGCAAAACGCACAATCAGTTGATGCTTCATGTTGTACGGTGGCGCTAATAAGTCATGTCTTAGCTCTTATTCCGTTTGGCTCGCTCTATGCTGTATTAATTTCTGTCAGATGTTGAATGGGGTGAGTAAGTGTAGGAACATGTTGGTATATCTCACTCAAAAAGAAGAAATCATGTGTACATATTGCTGATATAAATTATTGATCAAAACATACTTGGTGCCGAGACATCACTTATTCGGCCGACTATTCAAAATGTTTATTGCCTACAGGTGATTGCGGTGGGAGCAAACATAGCCCTGCCAAGTGGGAAGTGAGAAGCTTCTGTGTGTTGTATATTATTTAGACTCTCACTCACTTTCTCTCTCTCGCTCTCAAAATTGAAATATTTGTTTTAATTGAAATACATATTTAGCCAAATAGAATATAGTGTATACATGTGATGATTAAAGCTTGGGATAAGTGAAACTACATTGCCTACTTTAAAAATACATATATATTCAAGTTTACTTTAATTCCGCGTGTGTGTTTGTAAAATAAAAGAAACTTTTTTCGTAATAATCCAGACAAAAATATGTACATATACACAATACTTACTGTATAATTCACATTTGTTCACCAACCAACTTTACTTCTAAACTCAATTAATGAAATCGACAAATGCATGTGGCACTCCAAGGACTCGAACCTAGGATACTCACACCGAAATTCCGCGCATTTATGCATTACGCTATCACGACAGGATATAATTGTGTGCGATAAACTGGCTACTACCACTTCTACTAGTAGTATCTCTCTCTCTCTCTCTCTCTCTCTCTCTCTCTCTCTCTCTCTCTCTCTCTCTCTCTCTCTCTCTCTCTCTCTCCATTCGTTATTACTCGCTTAAAGATTTATTGGACACAATATTGGCAGGTGACTTCCAAGATAAAATATGTCCTTATTCTTTTAGAAGCAAGACACACAGGGAGGAGTTTAATTAAAAGTTCTTCATTAGATTTCAATTTCTAGAATGAGCCACGCAAGATATTTCTTCTGAGAAACATTGTATTTTCTAGGTGTCGATAACTGTAACTTGGTTGAAGGTGTGTTTATAATAATAATAAAGTAGGTGTGCAGTTTTCGCATTACAAAAAAAAAAAAAAAAAAAAAAAAAAATTGTTTTTATCAAGGATTTAGTTAGCTTAACAGCAATGTTCGTATTAACTAGCATTATGAATATGGTGTAACTCGTATAAAGACTTATTGATTACAAATAGTGATCATATACTGTGACCTTGATTTAAAATATAATACATATATTTCGATGTTCGTCGCATTGAACAACTGAATTTGCCTGTATAATTTGGTGACAATACATTAAACAGTCTAGGAGGAGTTTAGGGAAAATGACAAATACTATTGTTTTGACCTTGACCTCTGACCTTAACTATTATAATATTTATGTGAAATTTGGTATATATATTTAAGTAATAAGCCATAAATTACCCAGCCAGTTTTCCAAAATTTGAGTCATCTTTTTTTAATAAATAATAAAAGTTGACCTTTGACCTTTATGTAATACTACAATTTGTTTTGCATTGACATTGCCCATGAAAATCAAATAAGCATTTCTAATTTCATTAAAACCCATTAGTTAGTTTCATATAGATTAATAAAATAGTTGACCTTGACCTTTGACCTTTATCTTGACCTTTATATGTCTCAACATTTATTATTTCCCTTTTCACTTAAAGTGCAACTGTCTCACCAAATGTGAAGTTTGCATGAAAAGTAAAGAAAATAGCATATTGACCTTTTATTTGACCTTTCATATGGAATTGCATAGTTTATTGTATGACCTTGGCCTAGGTATTCTGAATATACATGGTAAGCCTAGTGAGAATCTAATTTAGTATAAGAAATACTAGTAAAAAACCTATTATGACTTTTGACCTTGAACTCTGACCTTACCCTTTAGAATATTTATCTAAAATTTGGGCAATACGATATCAAGGTTACCAGTAACTTGTATAGTGAAAATGAAGACATTTGAATAAAAACTAAAAATACATGGCATAAGTTGACCTCTCACCTTGACCTGTGACCTTGACCTTTATGTAAGAGTAAATTTGTTTGTTCATTGACATTGCCCAGGAAAATCAGATAAGCATGACTAATTTAATTAAAACACATCAGTTAGTTTCATATTTATTTATAGAATAGTTGACCATGACCTTTGACCTTCACCTTGACCTCCATGATATGCGTCTCATTTTTTTTTATATTCCTTTTCATTTAAAGTGCAACTATATCACCAAAGTATGCAAGAAAAGTAAAGAAATTAGTATATTGACCTTTTATTTGACCTTGACCTGTGAACTTGACCCTTCATATGGAATTATATAGTTTCTTGTATGACCTTGTCCTAAGTATTCCGAATGTACATGGTAAGTCTAGTGGGAATCTCACAGTTATTATAATAAATACTAGTAAAAACAATATTTTGATATTTGACCTTGACCTTTGACCTTACCCTTCAGAGTGTTTATCTAACATTTGGTCAATAAAATATCGAGGTTACCAGTAACTTGTATAGTGAACATGAAGACATTTGAGTAAAAACTAAGACACGTGAAATATTGACCTTATTTTTAACCTTGACCTTTGACCTTAACCTTTATGTTAAATTGAAAATGTATTTGTGATTGACCTTTGCATTGACCAAATGAATATACCTGCGAAATTTGGTGAAAATCCATTGAACTGTCTAGGAGGAGTTTCCGGACGGACGACGACAACGACGACAGACAAGCTGACTGATGGTGCACAGTATACGGGCGGGATCTGTGTGCGCGATACCACTCTGCTTCGCAGAGTTGATAATATTATACTATAATTATATATATATATATATATATATATATATATATATATATATTGTGACGCCTCCCGGCGTTAGCAGAATGGTTGCGTGGGGCATTGCGGCTCGCTAGCACTCGCCAGGATTGGGGGATAGGCTACAGTTGTCCTAGAATGATCTGCTTTATTTCATTAGGGTCGTGTTGACACAGACAGTCTAGAAATGGTCTTTGTTTTGGTCTGTGACCGCGCCTTGTATTTTATATTCGCTATAATATAAAGGTTGCTTGTGTGGGAGGCGAGCGAGAGAGGGTGAGGGAGTACACCTGGCAGCGGGGGCTGAGCTATGACGCGGCTCGCTTGGGCGCTGACAGCGTTGGCGGCCGGGTGGTCAACTAGTCCCTTCCCGTCGCGGCCTCATGTTTTTTACCAGCTCAGAGCTTGCCTGACACGCGTATCGTCTACATCCTTTGCAATTCTGTCCCCCATACTCGCCACTTTGCATACTATTTCTCTCTCTCGACTTCTCCTTTCTCATTCTCTAATCTTTATTAAACTCAACATCCCTTCTGGTTTCAGCATAGACGTTCACCGTCGGCCAGTCGTATTGTACGCGAAGCTCTCAGATATGTCCATGTATTAGGCTTTAATGAGGTTAGGAGAGATGGACTTTTCCGTGTGTGTCCTCTCTCGAGAAGGTTGTAGACCGGTATATGTCTCCCTGGCAAGGAGTTGAGTGATTCTGCTGGGTTATTTAAAGCTAGACTAGGGGTAAGGTTACTGTGTCGTTGTCTCCGATGTTTGCAGTGTTAGCTAAGCCCTGCACGACATCGACAGGTACTGTGGGAGCCTAAGTTGTCTTCGGGTGGGTTTACCTTGCGAGCACAGCGCTGTGGTGTGAGAGGGCCATAGCCTATCCCTCACAGGTAGGTAGGTAGTAGGGGTAGGCAGCCCCGCGCAGGGAAGTACTACCGCCAAGGTTTCGGGAGACTCAGGGAATAGCCTGAATTCCATTTTCTCTCCCAGGCCTTGGTAGCTGGATACATATCTTTCTGCCTCACACATCAGGGGTATCAGGAAAACCCTCTTTATATAACATACACAGCCAACTTCACGACATTGCCCTACATTGCTATCCTCTATCCATAAAACACTACTCTTCCCACTACATATCATACATGTAACACCATACACCTTACCCAATAAACATGGCAGTACAATTGTTAAGAGCAAACCTGGTGGTCCCTCGGATATCCACCCCTGGCAGGGTTGGGTCATTGACACAGGGCCCTCCCGGTCGTCATCATGCGACTGTGTCAAGAGCATTGCAACGTCCCAAAGCTGCTCGTCGGTGCAGCTTTTTCTTTAGCAATATAAGGGGACTTCACTCTAACATCAATTCTGTACACCAATTTCTTCAAGCAGAATCCCCTACTCTCCTTTTTTTTGACAGAGACTCAAGTAACATCCACATCTGACACGTCTAGATTTAATTTTCCAGGTTATCAACTGCTCCAAAATTTCAGACCTAAAGGAGGTGTATGTTGCTTCGCAAAATCTGAAATTGCCCTGGAGGAGGTTACTAGTTTCAATTGTCCCTATTTTGATTATTCTATATACAAATTAATTTCTGCTGGTAAATTTAAATACATATGTTGCATCTACCGTTCCCCAAATACTCCTCCAGAGCAAAGTCTTTTTGATTCTCTGTCCTCACAACTCAGTGTCCTCAACTTAAATGCTTCTTCTGAAATCACTGTGTTGGGTGATTTTAATGTCCATAATGTTGAATGGCTCACTCATTCAGCCAGGACTGATGATGCTGGTCTTGAATGTGAGCTATTTGCAGACTCATTTAATCTCACTCAACTAGTCAACCAACCCCCCCGTGTACCAGATAATCCTAATCATAATTCCCACCTACTGGACTTATTTTTAACAACCAATTCAGAAAATTATGATGTTACAGTGAGGTCCCCGCTTGGATCTTCTGATCACTGTCTGATACAGGCCACCTGTCTATCACCTACCACACCTTCCCACTCTGAACCTGTTTTGGTGACTAAATGGCATTACGATAGGGCAGACTGGGAGGGTCTTCAAGGTTTCTTTATTGATATTCCCTGGACCTCTTTCTTTTCTAATGATGCACACTCCACCTTGAGCCACATACAAGATTTTGTAAAAATTGGAATTGAAACTTTTATTCCTCATCAAAAGTACAGTAAAAGATCTAATTCACCTAAATGGTTTGACCATAATTGTGCTAGAGTAACTGAACAAAAAGCAATAGCCTACAATGCATACACAAGATCAAAAACACATGAAGCCTTTAATTACTTTAGAAACATCAGAAATCATGCCAAAACTGTATTAAACCTAACTAAATCAAACTTTCTCCACAAGCAGGCAAATAAACTTCTAATAATCCAAATGATAACAAAATATTTTGGTCTACTCTTAACTCATTTAAATCCAACTTCACTACTGCTTCATCCATTCCACCATTAAAATCTCCGACTGGCAATCTTGTAAGTGAACCCACGAGGTAAAGCTAACCTTCTTGCGGATATTTTCTCCACCAACTCAACCTTAGATGAAATAAATCAAGATGTCCCTGTACTTAATTTTAATTCGCCTGAAATTCCCTCACTTAAGATCCACACCAGACATGTCAAACTATTTTGCAGAATCTCTCGGTAGATAAGGCTCCTGGTCCCGATGAAATTCCTCCAATAGTACTTAAGAATTGCTCCTTGGTGCTCGCTCCTGTATTGGCAAAATTTCCGTCTGTGTACTCATACCTCATGCTTCCCAGTACCCTGGAAAGAAGCAAACATCCATCCAGTTCCTAAAAAAGGTGCCTCTTCAGATCCATCAAACTACAGACCAATAGCTATAACTTCCACTCTTGGTAAAGTCTTTGAAATTATATTAAATAATCACATAATTAAGCATCTTGAGAATAATAAATTAATCAGTGATAGGCAATATGGTTTTAGACGATGTCGATCAACTGCAGACATGCTTTGCCTTCTTACGCATCAAATCAACCAAGCTACAGACCAACATGGTGAAACACATACAATAGCACTGGATATATCAAAGGCATTTGATAGAGTCTGGCATCAATCCTTATTGTCGAAGATGTCACACTACGGCCTTGCATCATTAGTTCCACTAATTTCTTCTTATCTTCATAACAGAAAAATATGTGTAATGGTAGATGGCCTTTATTCTCAATTTCACTCAATAAATGCTGGTGTTCCCCAGGGATCAGTTTTGGCCCCAATTCTGTTCCTCATTCATATCAATGATCTCATATCTACCACTCATAATCCAATACATTCCTACGCAGATGACTCAACACTCCACAGTTCCTTCACATTTTCCAATTCTTTCACCCAACCCGATCTTATAAATTCAAAAATAAACACTGCAATTTCTCTGAACCAGGACCTTTCTAGAATTGATGGATGGGGACAAAAGAATCTAGTTTCCTTTAATGCACAGAAAACCAAGTACATTCAATTTTCTAACCGACAGAATCTCACTGACTCCCATATATTTTTTAATGATGTAAATATTCCCACTTCCCCTAGTATTGACATTCTCGGTGTAACATTAACTACTAACTTGAGCTGGACACATTATGTTAGAAGCATTGCTAAGAATGCCTCTAAAAAACTGGGACTCCTGTACAGAGTTCGAGAATTCTTCACTGACGAGCAGTTGGCCGTGATATATAAAAGTCATGTGCGTTCTCAGATGGATTACTGTTCACCTCTGTGGGGTGGAAGTGGAGTGGTTGCATTGAGGCAGTTGGACAAAATTCAAAATAAAGCTATTAGATTAATCAATAACCCTGCAATCACACAGGACCTTCCTACATTATCCATACGAAGAAACGTTGCATCCCTTGCATTATTCTACAGATATTTTCACAGCAATTGTTCCGAGGAACTTGCTTCAATTGTGCCGCCTCTCCACATCTTTCCCCGTAGAACTAGGGCAGCTGAGAGCGCCCATGAATTTACACTTTCTCCTCCACAATGCAGAACTTCTGCTTATCAGAATTCATTTATCCCCAGAGCTACTACTCTTTGGAATTCACTTCCCTCGAATTGCTTTCCACAAACTTACAATCTACAAATGTTTAAATCCAGTTGTTACAAACATTTTATGAATGGAGGATGCCTTTAGACACATGGACCTTTTTGTTTTATCTGTGTTTTTCCTTCCTCCGTTCATTGTCTCTTTAAAAATAAAAAAAAAAAAAAAACATAGTGCTGCCTCTTTGTGTTGACTTCTGAGGGATCGCTAGGATAGAACTAGGTACTAGAGACCTAGATTTATCAAGAGAGCATCCCCGTCATATAACGTAAACTTCATTATACCACCTTCGGACAACGATAGGCTACGAGCCGCATGCTCGCCCATTGTTGCCCTGCCTTGATACCCCAGCTAGACTTTATTAACTAAGCAGACACTGGTTAGAGATAAGCTCCATTATTATATGTATGCCACATTATTATTCACTGCACTTTTAAGCCGAGGTTTTTGTTGAGTTACACAACCCTAGTAGGCTGTTGCGTTGTGTCACGAAGCATTTCTTTAGTTGTCGAGCATTACTACCTTTGCGCAGTCTTTATTATTCGCCTGCCTATTATTACTATATGTCCTAGCATTTATTGTGACCCGTATTCTGCATTATAATTGTTCAAGATTCTTTACGAACATCTTCCCAGCATCAGACTTATTTCAGAAGTTTCCAGTTGATGTTGCAGGACTAGCATTGCACTTTCTTTAATACAGGAGTGCCAGTTATTTGAGTATCTACCGTAACGTTAATTAATCACGTTAACTATCTTTTCTTTGTGTAACCTAATCGAGTAATCTTTTACTGTTTGAGATTAGGCTGTTTCATCGAGCGTCAGCCTAGTGTGTGTGCACCAGTTACCGAGTCATAGGATACCTCGTTGTCCAGGCACGACTCAGGGCGGTAATGGTGTTTTGTTTTCCAGTGTTTAAGGCAGGGGTTGGATCTAGTGTTACCGTTGTTGCATTTTGCCATTATCTAGTCCAATGTTGAAGAGCCTTATAGAGACTTATAGAGACTTATAACCTGTACAATAATGTAGCTACATGTAGACTTATATCCTGTACAATAATGTAGCTACATGTAGACTTATAACCTGTACAATAATGTAGCTACATGTAGACTAATAACCTGTACAATAATATAGCTACATGTAGACTTATAACCTGTACAATAATGTAGCTACATGTAGACTTATAACCTGTACAATAATGTAGCTACATGTAGACTAATAACCTGTACAATAATGTAGCTACATGTAGACTTATAACTTGTACACAAATGTAGCTACATGTAGACTTATAACCTGTACAATAATGTAGCTACATGTAGACTTATAACTGTACAATAATGTAGCTACATGTAGACTTATAACCTGTACAATAATGTAGCTACATGTAGACTTATAACCTGTACAATAATGTAGCTTCATGTAGACTTATAACCTGTACAATAATGTAGCTACATGTAGACTTATAACCTGTACAATAATGTAGCTACATGTAGACTTATAACCTGTGCAATAATGTAGCTACATGTAGACTTATAACCTGTACAATAATGTAGCTACATGTAGACTTATAACCTGTACAATAATGTAGCTACATGTAGACTTATAACCTGTACAATAATGTAGCTACATGTATACTTATAACCTGTACAATAATGTAGCTACATGTAGACTTATAACCTGTACAATAATGTAGCTACATGTAGACTTATATCCTGTACAATAATGTAGATACATGTAGACTTATAACCTGTACAATAATGTAGCTACATGTAGACTTATAACCTGTACAATAATGTAGCTTCATGTAGACTTATAACTGTACAATAATGTAGCTACATGTAGACTTATAACCTGTACAATAATGTAGCTACATGTAGACTTATATCCTGTACAATAATGTAGATACATGTAGACTTATAACCTGTACAATAATGTAGATACATGTAGACTTATATCCTGTACAATAATGTAGATACATGTAGACTTATAACCTGTACAATAATGTAGCTACATGTAGACTTATATCCTGTACAATAATGTAGCTACATGTAGACTTATAACCTGTACAATAATGTAGCTACATGTAGACTTATAACCTGTGCAATAATGTAGCTACATGTAGACTTATATCCTGTACACTAATGTAGCTACATGTAGACTTATAACCTGTACAATAATGTAGATACATGTAGACTTATATCCTGTACAATAATGTAGATACATGTAGACTTATAACCTGTACAATAATGTAGCTACATGTAGACTTATATCCTGTACAATAATGTAGCTACATGTAGACTTATAACCTGTACAATAATGTAGCTACATGTACTTATAACCTGTACATAATGTAGCTACATGTAGACTTATACCTGTACAATAATGTAGCTACATGTAGACTTATAACCTGTACAATAATGTAGATACATGTAGACTTTATAACCTGTACAATAATGTAGCTACATGTAGACTTATAACCTGTACAATAATGTAGCTACATGTAGACTTATAACCTGTACAATAATGTAGCTACATGTAGACTTATAACCTGTACAATTTGCTTTGATGTGGCATAGTGTTGGTCTGTTTGGCACGTCATATAGTGTTTTTTCATAATAATTACAAACAATCTCGGTCTAACCTCTATACCTAAAGCACAACTATCGTGCTAATATTTATACCACTTGGGAAGAAATTGACACCCAATTTGCTCTAGCCCTTTTCAGTTACAGATTAAGGGGGCCCACCTCGTTTATTATTAAAAACAAATTTCTCTCCCCCTCTCTCTCGGGGTTGTATCCATTCGGCCCCATTTAGCCTACTATATTAAGACCTTTATCCCCATCCAAGTGTCGATTTGTTTCGTGTGGTGAGCGGTAGAGAGCCAGCCTATTATTAAAAAAAAAAAATCACAGCAGGTTGAATTTTTAAATTTTTCTATAGATAAATGTCTCCGGCAAAGTCGGATTTCTCCATACAATACTGGCGAGCGATAAATCGACACCTGGATGGGGATAAACGTCTTAAAACGTAGGATGAATGGGGCCGAATGGATAAAATCCAGATAAAGAGATAATAGGAGAGGAAACAAAGCGGGTGACCCCCCTCAAAGGCCTACTTAAAATTAATGGTCTAATAGTCCAGAGGCTACTGTAAAGAGGTAGTAACTATCGGGGTTCTTTTCCGTTGTTGCAAAACGCACAATCAGTTGATGCTTCATGTTGTACGGTGGCGCTAATAAGTCATGTCTTAGCTCTTATTCCGTTTGGCTCGCTCTATGCTGTATTAATTTCTGTCAGATGTTGAATGGGGTGAGTAAGTGTAGGAACATGTTGGTATATCTCACTCAAAAAGAAGAAATCATGTGTACATATTGCTGATATAAATTATTGATCAAAACATACTTGGTGCCGAGACATCACTTATTCGGCCGACTATTCAAAATGTTTATTGCCTACAGGTGATTGCGGTGGGAGCAAACATAGCCCTGCCAAGTGGGAAGTGAGAAGCTTCTGTGTGTTGTATATATTTAGACTCTCACTCACTTTCTCTCTCTCGCTCTCAAAATTGAAATATTGTTTTAATTGAAATACATATTTTAGCCAAATAGAATATAGTGTATACATGTGATGATTAAAGCTTGGGATAAGTGAAACTACATTGCCTACTTTAAAAATACATATATATTCAAGTTTACTTTAATTCCGCGTGTGTGTTTGTAAAATAAAGAAACTTTTTTCGTAATAATCCAGACAAAAATATGTACATATACACAATACTTACTGTATAATTCACATTTGTTCACCAATCAACTTTACTTCTAAAGTGAATTAATGAAATCGACAAATGCATGTGGCACTACAAGGACTCGAACCTAGGATACTCACACCGAAATTCCGCGCATTTATGCATTACGCTATCACGACAGGATATAATTGTGTGCGATAACTGGCTACTACCACTTCTACTAGGAGTATCTCTCTCTCTCTCTCTCTCTCATCTCTCTCCTCTCTCTCTCTCTCTCCTCTCTCTCTCTCTCTCTCTCTCTCTCCATTCGTTATTACTCGCTTAAAGATTTATTGGACACAATATTGGCAGGTGACTTCCAGATAAAATATGTCCTTATTCTTTTAGAAGCAAGACACACAGGGAGGAGTTTAATTAAAAGTTCTTCATTAGATTTCAATTTCTAGAATGAGCCACGCAAGATATTTCTTCTGAGAATTGTATTTTTCTAGGTGTCGATAACTGTAACCTTGGTTGAAGGTGTTTTTATAATAAAATAAGTAGGTGTGCAGTTTTCGCATTACAAAAAAAAAAAAAAAAAAAAAAAAAAATTGTTTTTTATCAAGGATTTAGTTAGCTTAACAGCAATGTTCGTATTAACTAGCATTATGATATGGTGTAACTCGTATAAAGACTTATTGATTACAATAGTGATCATATACTGTGACCTTGATTTAAATATAATACATATATTTCGATGTTCGTCGCATTGACAACTGAATTTGCCTGTATAATTTGGTGACAATACATTAACAGTCTAGGAGGAGTTTAGGGAAAATGACAAATACTATTGTTTTGACCTTGACCTCTGACCTTAACTATTATAATATTTATGTGAAATTTGGTATATATATTTAAGTAATAAGCCATAATTACCCAGCCAGTTTTCCAAATTTGAGTCATCTTTTTTAATAAATAATAAAAGTTGACCTTTGACCTTTATGTAATACTACAATTTGTTTTGCATTGACATTGCCCATGAAATCAAATAAGCATTTCTAATTTCATTAAACCCATTAGTTAGTTTCATATAGATTAATAAAATAGTTGACCTTGACCTTTGACCTTTATCTTGACCTTATATGTCTCCAACATTTATTATTTCCCTTTTCACTTAAAGTGCAACTGTCTCACCAAATGTGAAGTTTGCATGAAAAGTAAAGAAAATAGCATATTGACCTTTTATTTGACCTTTCATATGGAATTGCATAGTTTATTGTATGACCTTGGCCTAGGTATTCTGAATATACATGGTAAGCCTAGTGAGAATCTAATTTAAGAAATACTAGTAAAACCTATTATGACTTTTGACCTTGAACTCTGACCTTACCCTTTAGAATATTTATCTAAAATTTGGGCAATACGATATCAAGGTTACCAGTAACTTGTATAGTGAAAATGAAGACATTTGAATAAAAACTAAAAATACATGGCATAAGTTGACCTCTCACCTTGACCTGTGACCTTGACCTTTATGTAAGAGTAAATTTGTTTGTTCATTGACATTGCCCAGGAAAATCAGATAAGCATGACTAATTTAATTAAAACACATCAGTTAGTTTCATATTTATTTATAGAATAGTTGACCATGACCTTTGACCTTCACCTTGACCTCCATGATATGCGTCTCATTTTTTTTTATATTCCTTTTCATTTAAAGTGCAACTATATCACCAAAGTATGCAAGAAAAGTAAAGAAATTAGTATATTGACCTTTTATTTGACCTTGACCTGTGAACTTGACCCTTCATATGGAATTATAGTTTCTTGTATGACCTTGTCCTAAGTATTCCGAATGTACATGGTAAGTCCTAGTGGGAATCTCACAGTTATTATAATTACTAGTAAAAACAATATTTTGATATTTGACCTTGACCTTTGACCTTACCCTTCAGAGTGTTTATCTAACATTTGGTCAATAAAATATCGAGGTTACCAGTAACTTGTATAGTGAACATGAAGACATTTGAGTAAAAACTAAGACACGTGAAATATTGACCTTATTTTTAACCTTGACCTTTGACCTTAACCTTTATGTTAATTGAAAATGTATTTGTGATTGACCTTTGCATTGACCAAATGAATATCTGCGAAATTTGGTGAAAATCCATTGAACTGTCTAGGAGGAGTTTCCGGACGGACGACGACAACGACGACAGACAAGCTGACTGATGGTGCACAGTATACGGGCGGGATCTGTGTGCGCGATACCACTCTGCTTCGCAGAGTTGATAATATTATACTATAATTATATATATATATATATATATATATATAATATATATTGTGACGCCTCCCGGCGTTAGCAGAATGGTTTGCGTGGGGCATTGCGGCTCGCTAGCACTCGCCAGGATTGGGGGATAGGCTACAGTTGTCCTAGAATGATCTGCTTTATTTCATTAGGGTCGTGTTGACACAGACAGTCTAGAAATGGTCTTTGTTTTGGTCTGTGACCGCGCCTTGTATTTTATATTCGCTATAATATAAAGGTTGCTTGTGTGGGAGGCGAGCGAGAGAGGGTGAGGGAGTACACCTGGCAGCGGGGGCTGAGCTATGACGCGGCTCGCTTGGGCGCTGACAGCGTTGGCGGCCGGGTGGTCAACTAGTCCCTTCCCGTCGCGGCCTCATGTTTTTTACCAGCTCAGAGCTTGCCTGACACGCGTATCGTCTACATCCTTTGCAATTCTGTCCCCCATACTCGCCACTTTGCATACTATTTCTCTCTCTCGACTTCTCCTTTCTCATTCTCTAATCTTTATTAAACTCAACATCCCTTCTGGTTTCAGCATAGACGTTCACCGTCGGCCAGTCGTATTGTACGCGAAGCTCTCAGATATGTCCATGTATTAGGCTTTAATGAGGTTAGGAGAGATGGACTTTTCCGTGTGTGTCCTCTCTCGAGAAGGTTGTAGACCGGTATATGTCTCCCTGGCAAGGAGTTGAGTGATTCTGCTGGGTTATTTAAAGCTAGACTAGGGGTAAGGTTACTGTGTCGTTGTCTCCGATGTTTGCAGTGTTAGCTAAGCCCTGCACGACATCGACAGGTACTGTGGGAGCCTAAGTTGTCTTCGGGTGGGTTTACCTTGCGAGCACAGCGCTGTGGTGTGAGAGGGCCATAGCCTATCCCTCACAGGTAGGTAGGTAGTAGGGGTAGGCAGCCCCGCCCAGGGAAGTACTACCGCCAAGGTTTCGGGAGACTCAGGGAATAGCCTGAATTCCATTTTCTCTCCCAGGCCTTGGTAGCTGGATACATATCTTTCTGCCTCACACATCAGGGGTATCAGGAAAACCCTCTTTATATAACATACACAGCCAACTTCACGACATTGCCCTACATTGCTATCCTCTATCCATAAAACACTACTCTTCCCACTACATATCATACATGTAACACCATACACCTTACCCAATAAACATGGCAGTACAATTGTTAAGAGCAAACCTGGTGGTCCCTCGGATATCCACCCCTGGCAGGGTTGGGTCATTGACACAGGGCCCTCCCGGTCGTCATCATGCGACTGTGTCAAGAGCATTGCAACGTCCCAAAGCTGCTCGTCGGTGCAGCTTTTTCTTTAGCAATATAAGGGGACTTCACTCTAACATCAATTCTGTACACCAATTTCTTCAAGCAGAATCCCCTACTCTCCTTTTTTTGACAGAGACTCAAGTAACATCCACATCTGACACGTCTAGATTTAATTTTCCAGGTTATCAACTGCTCCAAAATTTCAGACCTAAAGGAGGTGTATGTTGCTTTGCAAAATCTGAAATTGCCCTGGAGGAGGTTACTAGTTTCAATTGTCCCTATTTTGATTATTCTATATACAAATTAATTTCTGCTGGTAAATTTAAATACATATGTTGCATCTACCGTTCCCCAAATACTCCTCCAGAGCAAAGTCTTTTTGATTCTCTGTCCTCACAACTCAGTGTCCTCAACTTAAATGCTTCTTCTGAAATCACTGTGTTGGGTGATTTTAATGTCCATAATGTTGAATGGCTCACTCATTCAGCCAGGACTGATGATGCTGGTCTTGAATGTGAGCTATTTGCAGACTCATTTAATCTCACTCAACTAGTCAACCAACCCCCCCGTGTACCAGATAATCCTAATCATAATTCCCACCTACTGGACTTATTTTTAACAACCAATTCAGAAAATTATGATGTTACAGTGAGGTCCCCGCTTGGATCTTCTGATCACTGTCTGATACAGGCCACCTGTCTATCACCTACCACACCTTCCCACTCTGAACCTGTTTTGGTGACTAAATGGCATTACGATAGGGCAGACTGGGAGGGTCTTCAAGGTTTCTTTATTGATATTCCCTGGACCTCTTTCTTTTCTAATGATGCACACTCCACCTTGAGCCACATACAAGATTTGTAAAAATTGGAATTGAAACTTTTATTCCTCATCAAAAGTACAGTAAAAGATCTAATTCACCTAAATGGTTTGACCATAATTGTGCTAGAGTAACTGAACAAAAAGCAATAGCCTACAATGCATACACAAGATCAAAAACACATGAAGCCTTTAATTACTTTAGAAACATCAGAAATCATGCCAAAACTGTATTAAACCTAACTAAATCAAACTTTCTCCACAAGCAGGCAAATAAACTTCTAAATAATCCAAATGATAACAAAATATTTTGGTCTACTCTTAACTCATTTAAATCCAACTTCACTACTGCTTCATCCATTCCACCATTAAAATCTCCGACTGGCAATCTTGTAAGTGACCCACGAGGTAAAGCTAACCTTCTTGCGGATATTTTCTCCACCAACTCAACCTTAGATGAAATAAATCAAGATGTCCCTGTACTTAATTTTAATTCGCCTGAAATTCCCTCACTTAAGATCCACACCAGACATGTCAAAACTATTTTGCAGAATCTCTCGGTAGATAAGGCTCCTGGTCCGGAAGAAATTCCTCCAATAGTACTTAAGAATTGCTCCTTGGTGCTCGCTCCTGTATTGGCAAAATTTTCCGTCTGTGTACTCATACCTCATGCTTCCCAGTACCCTGGAAAGAAGCAAACATCCATCCAGTTCCTAAAAAAGGTGCCTCTTCAGATCCATCAAACTACAGACCAATAGCTATAACTTCCACTCTTGGTAAAGTCTTTGAAATTATATTAAATAATCACATAATTAAGCATCTTGAGAATAATAAATTAATCAGTGATAGGCAATATGGTTTTAGACGATGTCGATCAACTGCAGACATGCTTTGCCTTCTTACGCATCAAATCAACCAAGCTACAGACCAACATGGTGAAACACATACAATAGCACTGGATATATCAAAGGCATTTGATAGAGTCTGGCATCAATCCTTATTGTCGAAGATGTCACACTACGGCCTTGCATCATTAGTTCCACTAATTTCTTCTTATCTTCATAACAGAAAAATATGTGTAATGGTAGATGGCCTTTATTCTCAATTTCACTCAATAAATGCTGGTGTTCCCCAGGGATCAGTTTTGGCCCCAATTCTGTTCCTCATTCATATCAATGATCTCATATCTACCACTCATAATCCAATACATTCCTACGCAGATGACTCAACACTCCACAGTTCCTTCACATTTTCCAATTCTTTCACCCAACCCGATCTTATAAATTCAAAAATAAACACTGCAATTTCTCTGAACCAGGACCTTTCTAGAATTGATGGATGGGGACAAAAGAATCTAGTTTCCTTTAATGCACAGAAAACCAAGTACATTCAATTTTCTAACCGACAGAATCTCACTGACTCCCATATATTTTTTAATGATGTAAATATTCCCACTTCCCCTAGTATTGACATTCTCGGTGTAACATTAACTACTAACTTGAGCTGGACACATTATGTTAGAAGCATTGCTAAGAATGCCTCTAAAAAACTGGGACTCCTGTACAGAGTTCGAGAATTCTTCACTGACGAGCAGTTGGCCGTGATATATAAAAGTCATGTGCGTTCTCAGATGGATTACTGTTCACCTCTGTGGGGTGGAAGTGGAGTGGTTGCATTGAGGCAGTTGGACAAAATTCAAAATAAAGCTATTAGATTAATCAATAACCCTGCAATCACACAGGACCTTCCTACATTATCCATACGAAGAAACGTTGCATCCCTTGCATTATTCTACAGATATTTTCACAGCAATTGTTCCGAGGAACTTGCTTCAATTGTGCCGCCTCTCCACATCTTTCCCCGTAGAACTAGGGCAGCTGAGAGCGCCCATGAATTTACACTTTCTCCTCCACAATGCAGAACTTCTGCTTATCAGAATTCATTTATCCCCAGAGCTACTACTCTTTGGAATTCACTTCCCTCGAATTGCTTTCCACAAACTTACAATCTACAAATGTTTAAATCCAGTTGTTACAAACATTTTATGAATGGAGGATGCCTTTAGACACATGGACCTTTTTGTTTTATCTGTGTTTTTCCTTCCTCCGTTCATTGTCTCTTTAAAAATAAAAAAAAAAAAAAAACATAGTGCTGCCTCTTTGTGTTGACTTCTGAGGGATCGCTAGGATAGAACTAGGTACTAGAGACCTAGATTTATCAAGAGAGCATCCCCGTCATATAACGTAAACTTCATTATACCACCTTCGGACAACGATAGGCTACGAGCCGCATGCTCGCCCATTGTTGCCCTGCCTTGATACCCCAGCTAGACTTTATTAACTAAGCAGACACTGGTTAGAGATAAGCTCCATTATTATATGTATGCCACATTATTATTCACTGCACTTTTAAGCCGAGGTTGTTGTTGAGTTACACAACCCTAGTAGGCTGTTGCGTTGTGTCACGAAGCATTTCTTTAGTTGTCGAGCATTACTACCTTTGCGCAGTCTTTATTATTCGCCTGCCTATTATTACTATATGTCCTAGCATTTATTGTGACCCGTATTCTGCATTATAATTGTTCAAGATTCTTTACGAACATCTTCCCAGCATCAGACTTATTTCAGAAGTTTCCAGTTGATGTTGCAGGACTAGCATTGCACTTTCTTTAATACAGGAGTGCCAGTTATTTGAGTATCTACCGTAACGTTAATTAATCACGTTAACTATCTTTTCTTTGTGTAACCTAATCGAGTAATCTTTTACTGTTTGAGATTAGGCTGTTTCATCGAGCGTCAGCCTAGTGTGTGTGCACCAGTTACCGAGTCATAGGATACCTCGTTGTCCAGGCACGACTCAGGGCGGTAATGGTGTTTTGTTTTCCAGTGTTTAAGGCAGGGGTTGGATCTAGTGTTACCGTTGTTGCATTTTGCCATTATCTAGTCCAATGTTGAAGAGCCCTGTGTCTTTGAGAACCTGGATCGTAACAAATGGCGACCTAGCTCAGGATCTTGTGAACTAAGAGATAATTGCAGGATTGTTGTGGTCATTTGTTTTATTGAGGAATATAGTGGGCACGTTAATTTTGTTTTGGCAAAGTAGTATAGCACTTGAGAGTCTTCAGACATTTTTGGCAAGTGAATAGTGCTACATAAGAGTTTGGGGTACTTCTTTTCTGAATATTGTGGTGAGAAATTTTTGTGAGCATCATGTCTTATACCGGATCAGAGGAGAATGGAGACACAGTACGTCATGTCGAAACGGAGGAACAGCAGCATGATGAAAGGGTTAATCGGGTGAACTGTGAGGAGGATGCTAGGATGTTTTTGCAATGGCCTGTTACTGCTGAGCGGTTGGAGGGTATGGATCGGTACGGTCTTCAATGCCTGGCCACAGCTATCGGTCATGCGGTTACTAGCAGCATGACCAAGGATAACTTGATAACGTGTGTACTGGGCAGGGTGACTGGTGATCGAGATGGGTTGAGTGCTCAGAGCCCTTCGGCCATGCTTCCCCTACACTCGACTCCCAGCCATCCCAGTAGTTTGCCGACCCCGGGTACGCTTCCGCAGTTGGGTGGTGACTGGCAGGGTGGGTTGCCCCTGGGGGGACCACCGGTAATTTCAAACATTGTAGCACCTTCACCTCCTCAAGGGTTATCTCCAGAATTATTGCTTCAGCTCGAATTAGCTAAGATCGAAGAGAGAAAGGCTATCAGGGCGGGTGAGCAGCAAATAGAATTAGCCAAGATAGAAGAGAGAAAAACTATCAGTCAGCAGTCTCAGCACATAGAGCTAGCAAAAATCCAAGCGGATTTAGAGTCGACTAGGTACTGTGCCGACATGGATGTAGAGAAGTCGCGAGTAGAGGCAACGGGACAGCGACTTGGGGCTGGTAACCGTGTTCATGAGCAGTCTCTCTCGCACTTATTGAAACTGGTTCCGGTGTTTGATGAGAGTGGTGTAACAGAATTTTTCACACGCTTTGAGAAGAAGTGCCAGGAACACCAGTGGCCAGAGAATAAATGGGCAGCACTTGTATCCTCTAGATTAATAGGCAAGGGTCTTAAAGCCTACGATGCGTTGCCTATAGAGTCTTGTATTATCTATGAGGAACTCAAGGAGGCTGTCCTGAGAGCATACGAACTACAACCAGAGACGTACAGGTTGAAGTTCCGGGGTGTTACCAAGGGTCGGGAGAGCACCTTTTTGGAGCATGCCCGGGAGCTGTCCGATGCTTTTGGGAATTGGCTGAGGTCGGAGAAAGCTACTACGTTTGACGACATTAAACAGTTGGTGCTTTTAGAGCAGTTTTTCAAATGCACGGGCGGCGACCTGACGTTAAACCTTAAAGAAAAGCAACCAAAAACTCTACAGGAGGCAGCTGAGATGGCTGACCTCCGGCTATCACTAATTCGTGGGTGCGGGTTTGCCCAGCGTAGTGAGGCAGGTAACAAGGGGCGTGACGCCCCACCCCCCCGAGTTAGTGATATACCTTATGCAAACAAGTACAAGAGCCATGATACCAAGACTGACCACAAGACTAGCACCATCCCATTTAAGAAGGGGCCGGGCCCTTCCCAGTACCAAGGGAAGCCCAAAGGGGAGTTGCAGTGTTATCATTGTCATGAAAAAGGGCACTTTATAGAGTCTGTCCTAGCAAACCACCTACAGCAGCTGTGTCTTTGGCCTGCAACATTGGTGTGTCTCCGAAGTCATCTGAGTTTGCCCGGGGCAGTTCGTCAGAGGCTGAGGCACAGCCAATGCAGAAGCACCTGGGAGGCTCTAACCCTGCTCAGGATGTTTTTTGCGACCATAGAGGGCGGGGTTGCGTGATGTGGGCGGGGCGCAAGCATGGAGTAGAGGTCTTGCGTGATACAGGTGCTTCCCAGACTCTGATGAAAAACTTGACTGGCTACCCTATAAACGCGGCTCGGGTGGTAGTGGTGCAGGGTATTAATGCAACTCGGTCATACCCGCTGGTGCGGTTGGAGTTGGAGGTGGATGGTGTGGCACGTGAATTGGATGTCGGGATTGTGGAGAAACTGCCAGTGGAGGGCGTCGACCTTCTTCTCGGCAACGACTTTGCAATGCCCGCTTCTGAGGTTCTACCCTTAGTCGTTGCCGAGAGGCCGGCCGACGTGAGTAGGGAAGAGCAAGAGTGGGTCGAGCGGTGCCAGACACAACCCATGGCGTGTGTTGTCACCCGAGCTCGGGCAGCTAAAGTGTCACAGCCTAGTCCTCCGTCTTCAGACCAGCGGAGGAACGATCAACAGGAGGAGGCTAAAGCTGGAGTTGGTTTTAAGAGTTTTGACTCGGCGGCTCTCCTGGGTGATTCAGTATTAGCACCATTTCTTAATTCTGGAGTAGCCCCTGAGCCTGTCATCGAGAGTGACGAGGCTGGGCATGACGAGTCTCCACGACAGCAACGTTATGTACATCGAGAGAGACAGAGGGAGCAGCCCAGTATCGGGGAAGGTCATGCATTGCTCCGGGAGCAGTTAGATCACTTGGCACCCTCAGATATACGTCGGTTGCAACTAGAGGACCCTGAACTCCAAACGTGTGCTAATGGAGCTGTAGAGCTCGACGAGGACGGCGATGCACATCCAGGAGATTTTTTTTATTTAGAAGGCATCCTCTATAGGCGTTTTCAAGACCCTAAACGTAGTTGGCAAGAGGGGTCCGGAGTAGTGGACCAGTTGGTGGTGCCACGGGAGTGCAGGGATAGCCTACTGAGGTTGGTGCATGACATACCACTGGCAGGACATCTAGGGATGAGAAAAACGGTGGCGGCTTTAGAAAAATTGTTTTGGTGGCCGGGGTTGAAGGGGCAGGTGGTAACCTGGATAGCAAGGTCTCATACGTGCCAGAGGGTTGGAAAACCTAACCAAACAATTCCGAGAGCCCCGTTGCACCCCATTCTTGTCAGTGGACCGCCTTTCAGTATGGTCATCATTGATATGGTCGGACCCCTACCCCCTACTAGTGCCGGTAATAAATTTCTAGTAACTATCATGGATGTGGCCACTCGTTATCCTGATGCATATCCAATGAGAAATGGCACGGCGAAAACTGTTGTCCGGAACCTGCTCTTGTATTGCTCGCGGTATGGTTACCCGCAAGAGGTGCAATCGGACCAAGGTTCTAGTGTTACATCTAATCTGTTCAAACAAACTATGATTCAGCCTGGCATCAGCACTGTCGTCTTTTCTGCGTATCACCCGGAGAGTCAAGGGGTGTTGGAGAGGTGGCACGCCACGCTGAAAAGCATGCTTCGATGTTATTGCACAGAGAACGGAAAGGATTGGGACCTTGGTCTGCTGTATGTTTTGTTCGCGGCAAGAGAAGTACCTGGAGAGAGTCTCGGTTTCAGTCCGAATGAGCTTGTTTTCGGGCATCGGGTGAGGGGCCCTCTCCACATGGTGAAGGAGATGTGGGAGGGCACTAGGCATATTGTTCTGCTAGATAAGTTGCAACCTCTTGTTCCTGAGCGACAAGAGGAGTTGTTTACTAGGCTGTGGCAGTCCGCCCGCATGTTTGTTGCTTCTCCAGGCCTGATGTATGGGGTAGAATCCGACATGGAGGCTGGAGACAGTGCAAGGCTCGAGTTGGTTCCCTACCGTGTGAATCCTGCTCGGCAGCCTGTTGTGAAGGCGGAGCTGGACAGCGTGTGGAGAGGGGGTCTGAGGGATGATGGATATCGTGAGTGGTCGTTGCCAGTGGCTTTGCAACCTGAGTTTGGTGGCAGAGTCCGTGTGTGTGTTGATTGCAAGAGTGTGGAAGCATTATCCCTGACAGACGCCTATCCATTACCCAGAGTTGACGACACCATAGACCGCTTCGGGGCTGCCTCGCTCATCACGAAGGTAGAACTAGTGAAGGGTTATTGGCAGGCCCCGTTGCCGGAAAGAGCGAAGAGAAGTGCCAGTCTTGCGGTGAACTGGGCAGGTTGTCAGTGTCAGGTGTTGTTGTGCTGCCGGAACACAAGTTGGATGTGTGGCATGCTAAGGGCACTGATAATGTTTTGGCTTTGTTTGCAGGAGAACCCTCGCTGTTCAGTCAGTGTCTGTCGTGGGGTGGAGGATCCGGGGTAGGCTACCACACAGTATGTGTAGCCTTGGTGTCTGTCTTGGCTCGCGGTGTATTTTTGCGCTGGTGCTTGTTGGCTCGCGTGTGTAGCATCAGCGTAGGGTCGCAGGGCAGGAGTTGTTGGCTTTGATTTAGAAGAAATTAGGCTACATCTATAGTAGCCGCCAAAAAACAACATTAAATAAAATATGAAATGATAAAAACCTTTCTTTTTAATAATTAATTTTAAGATAATATTGTAGCTGAGTACGGAGTGCAGATGATTTTCTCTCAGTAGGCTGTGCTTCTTAAAGCCGCTCTGGAGCACAATGTTATGAATTAATGTATTATGTTTGGGAAGGGTGATAAGATTTTATATATAAAATGTTGTATTTTTTTTTTGAGGAGGAGACTGAGCTTGCATTCCATGAGTGGCAGAGTGGTTAGGAGTGGCAGATTCTAGCGACATTCTGCCTGTTCAGATGGGCTCATGGTTGAGTGTCCCATATCTTGGGGGGGGGGGATGGCGTTACAGAATGTTAGCAGTTGCGTGGGGGCATTGCGGTCGCTAGCGCTCGCCAGGATGGGGGGGATAGGCTACAGTTGTCCTAGAATGATCTGCTTTATTTTTAGGGGTCGTGTTGCCACAGACAGTCTAGAAATGGTCTTTGTTTTGGTCTGTGACGCGCGCTTTTTATATTCGCTATAATATAAAGGTGCTTGTGTGGAGGAGCGAGCGAGGTGAGGAGTGAGGGACACCTGGCAGCGGGGGCTGAGCTATGACGCGGCTCGCTTGGGCGCTGACGGCGTTGGCGGCCGGGTGGTCAACTAGTCCCTTCCCGTCGTGGCCTCATGTTTTTTACCAGCTCAGAGCTTGCCTGACACGCGTATCGTCTACATCCTTTGCAATTCTGTCCCCCATACTCGCCACTTTGCATACTATTTCTCTCTCTCGACTTCTCCTTTCTCATTCTCTAATCTTTATTAAACTCAACATCCCTTCTGGTTTCAGCATAGACGTTCACCGTCGGCCAGTCGTATTGTACGCGAAGCTCTCAGATATGTCCATGTATTAGGCTTTAATGAGGTTTGGAGAGACGGACTTTTCCGTGTGTGTCCTCTCTCGGGAAGGTTGTAGACCGGTATATGTCTCCCTGGCAAGGTGTTGAGTGATTCTGCTGGGTTATTTAAAGCTAGACTAGGGGTAAGGTTACTGTGTCGTTGTCTCCGATGTGTGCAGTGTTAGCTAAGCCCTGCACGACATCGACAGGTACTGTGGGAGCCTAAGTTGTCTTCGGGTGGGTTTACCTTGCGAGCACAGCGCTGTGGTGTGAGAGGGCCATAGCCTATCCCTCACAACATAGTGCTGCCTCTTTGTGTTGACTTCTGAGGGATCGCCAGGATAGAACTAGGTACTAGAGACCTAGATTTATCAAGAGAGCATCCCCGTCATATAACGTAATCTTCATTATACCACCTTCGGACAACGTTAGGCTACGAGCCGCATGCTCGCCCATTGTTGCCCTGCCTTGATACCCCAGCTAGACTTTATTAACTAAGCAGACACTGGTTAGAGATAAGCTCCATTATTATATGTATGCCACATTATTATTCACTGCACTTTTAAGCCGAGGTTGTTGTTGAGTTACACAACCCTAGTAGGCTGTTGCGTTGTGTCACGAAGCATTTCTTTAGTTGTCGAGCATTACTACCTTTGCGCAGTCTTTATTATTCGCCTGCCTATTATTACTATATGTCCTAGCATTTATTGTGACCCGTATTCTGCATTATAATTGTTCAAGATTCTTTACGAACATCTTCCCAGCATCAGACTTATTTCAGAAGTTTCCAGTTGATGTTGCAGGACTAGCATTGCACTTTCTTTAATACAGGAGTGCCAGTTATTTGAGTATCTACCGTAACGTTAATTAATCACGTTAACTATCTTTTCTTTGTGTAACCTAATCGAGTAATCTTTTACTGTTTGAGAATAGGCTGTTTCATCGAGCGTCAGCCTAGTGTGTGTGCACCAGTTACCGAGTCATAGGATACCTCGTTGTCCAGGCACGACTCAGGGCGGTAATGGTGTTTTGTTTTCCAGTGATTAAGGCAGGGGTTGGATCTAGTGTTACCGTTGTTGCATTTTGCCATTATCTAGTCCAATGTTGAAGAGCCCTGTGTCTTTGAGAACCTGGATCGTAACAATATATATAAGGGGAGGTGTGTTGGAGCGGTCTTGCCACTGGCCTGGTAATCCAATGGTGCCTGATAATCCAATGGTCCCGGGTTCGAATCCCGATATATCAATGGGAAGATATTATTGGGATGGAATTTGTGCTGTACCTAGTATCAGTGCATTACCACAAAGCTCACCGAAACGCAAACAAAAAATTCCCTCATTGTTCCCTGATTAAATAGCACTGTATGAATATTCCCATATTCAAAATATTCTACATGGGGGCAATGCCTAGTGAGTTAATTGCTCAATAGGTGACGTTCTGAGAGTGAGGGTCCGAGTCTAGGTGGTGAGTCGGTGAAGCACGAAGGCGAGGCAGCTTCAGAGATTGGGTTGCTTCGAGCCGTGAGTTGAACTATAATGCTTCACGTGTCTCACTCCCTAGACTGGAACAAGACCTCATGGGCTTCACCGTGTTGAGCGGTTGGATGTGCAGGCTCTCAGACTATGCCCGAGAGGGAGTAGTTGGAATATAGAAGACAAAAATATATTTATATTTACAATAATATATATATAATTATACATATAATTAGACAATATATCATTAATGAACAACGAAAAATCCCGAATGTCTGTACGACAATTATACGTACCTTGCTGCCAAGTTCCAACCACCGCGTCTACCACAATAAACATTTGCACCTCCAGAGAGAAACTGTAATGGATTGTTATGATACGACGGAAGTCAAGGAATTTTCTCCAGGATGGTGTTTTCTGGGTGTTTCTTGTGTTATAATTTCTCATTTTTCCACACTCACTCACTCACTCACTTATTCTCACTCTCACTCTCTCTCTCTCTCTCTCTCTCTCTCTCAAATGAATATTGTTACAAGCAACTAAAACAACACTACTGATTATAGAATTACTACTAGTATTTTGTTCTGCGTTCCAACTCTACCTCCAGACATAGGTTTATGGCCTGTAGACTCAATCGCTCAGGATAATGTAACTAGGTCTTACTCCAGATTTCAAGTGAAGACGCCAGACAGGTGAGTGTTAGTTAGTTAAGATAGGACTTCAGTGGCTATCAACCCTATTGGATTATTAAGCCAGCACACTTAAAAGTCAATAATAACATCAGGACTGGAGCCCTTTTTCAAGAACTCCAGTCCCTTGTGTGAGTGTTAGTACAGTACCTTCGTAGATTAGTTAGTTAAAATAGGACTTCAGAGGTTATAACACTCTATTGAATTATTAAGCCAGCACACTGTAAGTCAAGAATAGCGTCAGGACTGGAGCCGTTTTTTGAGAACTCCAGTCCCTCAGTGGCCTGTCGTAGCTTGATATCTCAAAGCCCCAATGCCACTGTCTCGCTGTCTCATCTTGCAGCCAAAGACAACTCTCTATCTCTCTCTCTCTCTCTCTCTTTCTATGTTCCCCCATCTCACATTTAGTGAATATGGGAATATTCACATAATGTTGATACATATTGGAAACAGCAAGGGTATAATTATTTTATATGATGGGCTTTGTGGTACTGTACGGAAACCATGAACGCTCTAAGACATAAATTCTAGACCAATTGAACCCTCGAATAATCAAATGAACCTCCGAAGATTCGATTAGGTTCAGCATAAAAAACACGAGTTTATCCTAGAGTGCGCAGCACAGGGGTCCAGAAAAAGCGAATCTACCTCTTAGTATTCAGTATTTGATAAATGGATATTTATTAAAGTCATGTGCTGTCTCGGCCGATAACCCGTAAATAAATCATCCAAACCACCTACATAAATATATAGCAGTCAAAGGATACATATCATATGGTCTGGGATGTTGTGAGCTAGTCCAGGGGGCACAGGCAGGCTGGGTGAGAGAGAGAAAGAGCTATAAGGTCACTTTCTCACACTAAAGTTGGACACAACAAAGAAACCACCACCACAGTTTATAAACAATACATAAGATCAGTGATGGAATACACAAGCCCAGCCTGGGCTTCTAACCTAGCTGAAACACATCACAAGACCTTACAGACTATTCAAAACAAAGCCCTAACAATCATTACAGGCAGCACAGCTACTACACCCACAGCTCACCTACATCAAGAAACCAAACTCCTCAAAGTCAAAGACCATCTTGACATGAGAGGCACCCAATTTCTGGCAGCAGCCTCTACGAACCAAAACCACCCACTACACTACATGGCAACACACCCACAGACACCAAGAAATATCAAAACAACACCCAGCACACGGTATCACACACAAATAGTGTCCTCTCCCCCTCCCTGCCCACCCCAAACCAACTTCCAGAAGCACATCCATGCTCATATCTCTCGCCGATCCATCCACTCACTCATAGACAACACGCAGCTGCAAGCACGACCTCCCGAAATCCATCCTTCCGAATCCTCCCTTCCTCGCGAGGACAGAGTCCACCTGGCCAGGCTGAGATGCAACACCATCCAGCCCTTCTGAGCTATCAGAAGAGACTGGATGACTCCGCCATCGACACCTACCCAGGATGTAACACAGCACCCCATACCATCAAACACATCATAGAAAACTGCATTTCACACAACCACTTACACCAACAATACAATCTACACTCAATGAGAGCAAATAATAATAATAATAATAATAATATGTTTCAGTTAGCATTTTACAGTGTTGGTACCACATACTATGTTATAAATTTGACATGTACCAGCCTTGCATAATTCCAACTAAGGATAGCCCAATAAGGCCGTTAGGCGTATATCCATTGGGGTCCTTGTGGGATTAGGTTAGCTGGGGAAAAATGGGAGGATAAAACAAAAGCATATACTTTAGAGAAAGTATTTCTAGGGGGTTATTTTAAGAAACCTTAAATCCTATAGTAATTATCAGTAAACCGTAATCAGTAATAATTTCAGTTTGTTTTGCCTATCTCTTATGTCGTATTTAGTAGTAGACATAATCTTGGTGCTCCCTTCTTGCAGCTGTCCGGTTCAGGTGCTCCTTCAGGCTACGTCTGAAGGAATACAGTGTTCTCTTTTCACGGACTGACTGGGGTAGGTCGTTCCAGTCTTTGATGGCAGTGAAGAAGAATGTTAGCTTACCCTATCCTTATATGCTCGGGACCCTAAAATTAAACATCCTATTTCTTGTATTATGTCCACTCCTCTCATTTGCTTTAACAAAATTACTCTTTAGACACTCTGGAGCTCTGTCATAGAATATCTTGAAGGCATTAGTGAGCCTGATTTGTTTGGCCCTGTCAGAGACATTGAGCATACCAAGCGACTGAAGTTGTTCCTGGCTAACATGCGATCTGGGTCCTAGGTTCAGCATGAACCTAACCATTTTATTTTGAGTGACCTGAAGTTTGTGCTGTGCTGATTTAGATGATGCAGAGTACCAGGATGACACAGAATAGTCAAAATGACATTGAACAAGCGCTTGGCATAGGGTATTTTTGGTCGCCGCTGGCAAGCATCCCACCTGTCTATACAGGTATTTTATACGTGCTCTACATTAACTCAGGATAGATTCCAAAATTGTTTCACCTGACAGAGTCGAGTCCAGTTTTAGTCCGAGATATTTCACTTGTGACACTGTTGTTATAGGAATATCATTACAGTTGACCGAGAAGCCCACAATGTCTTTCAGTTTGCGTTTTGTTCCACATAAGATGGCTTCCGTCTTGCCCAGGTGAAGAGATAGTCTATTGTCCACTAGCCAATCACTACACGATTCTAGTTCTTTGGAAAGTGAAGCGGCAATACTTATTGGGTCTTTTCCTGAAACCAGAAGCACGCTGTCATCAGCATACAGTAATAATTTACACGAGACGCTCAGTTCCATGTCGTTCACATAACAGAGAAAGAGTAAGGGACCAAGGATGCTTCCCTGCGGGACCCCACAGTTAATTGGCATAGGATCAGATATATTATCATAAATTTTGACTCTTTGTGTTCTACCATTAAGATAAGATTTAAACCAGTTCAGTGACCCAATGCCCATTGCTTGTAGTTTATTACAGTGGATATCATGGTCTACTGTATCAATCGCTTTTTGTAGATCAAGAAGAACCATACTGGTGTAGTTACCTTTAGACATTTCTTTACGAATGTGATCTGTTAAGTGGATGAGACAGGAGTCTGTCGAGTACATGCATCTGAAACCTGATTGAAACTTATAGAATAGATCATTTTCTTTGAGGTAGTGTTCAATTTGGGTGTATACATCTCTTTCAAGGATTTTAGATACAATACATAATATGCTAATTGGTCTGTAGTTGCCAACATCTAGTTTATTTCCTTTCTTGAATAGAGGGGTTACAATAGCTTCCTTCAGTTCAGCAGGTACAGTGTTGGTGTTAATTAATAGGTTGATGATGGGGGTTAGGGGACTGCTATACCAATGGCTCCATCTCGTAGAAATTTGGCAGGAATTTTGTCTGGTCCTGTGCATTTATGTACATTTAGGTTAGAGAGCTCGTCAAATGTGTATTTTGGTGTAACATTTTGCAATCCAAAAGTGTTCGGGTGTATGCCTTTATCCCTGTAGAAATTTCGAAAGGTGGCCGTTGTTGTCGTGTATTTATTGAGAGGTTGCGGTAGGTTCTGTGCAAGTGTGTTTGCTATGGAGGTGAAGAAGGAGTTGAAGTAGGTTGAAATTTGACGTTTATCATGGCAAACCTGATCATTAATGTTGAGAGCAATATTAGTGTTAGACAAATCCCTTGCCTTGTTGCTGTAGCCTGTTGTTTTTAAGTGCCTCCCTAGTTTTGTTTTGGGTTATTCTGATATTCCTCTGCCTAACTGTGGAAATAATTAGATTTCGCTGATTTAATTTTCCTGCTTAGTTATTCCTAGCCCTGTTGAACTTATGTTTCAGACCTTGATCCTGTCTATGTTTCACTAGCCTTTTTAACAGATTGTCTCTATGTTCCAGATGGTGTAGTATGTCATTGTTGATCCATGGGTCTGACCTTGCTTTAATTCGTATGTCTTTCAGAGGAGCTATTTCGTTAAGGATGTTTGTGATGATGGTTCTGAAGCCAACCCCTGCATCATTAACGTTTGTATTTCCAAACACTGGAGACTCTGTGGGAAAGCCCGATCGCGGCCATGGCCTTCCTCAGGGCTGTTTGGCCAGGCAGCTTATGGAACAACAACAACAACAACAACAAGGAATAGTTAGGAATAGTTAAACCTTGCGGTCCATTCCGAGGAGATACTCGAAGTGGAAGGAGAGAGAGACTGTTTAGTGCATTACATTCTTTACAGCGTGTGTAAAATACTATCTACTCTCAAAATAAAAATATACAAAATACATACTTTTTGTATATTTATACCTGATATTGACATATAACTTGAATTTAAATGCGATAGTAGAGTTGGGTGGTGGCTGATAACTACTGTGTTTGATGGAGGAGCAATAATGGTTTGGTGGTTCTCACAGGTAAGCCACGGTAGACTTGTCCGTTTATTAGTCATTAATGTGTGACTTTAACCTCATGACACAGGGACAAGTGCCTTATTTCAATACTTTTGGAAATGCACTATATTGACGAAAATTAGGGCACGGTGTGAACAAAGATGTGTCAAAATATCATACTGATCCAACTGTTTGTTAATAAGTTATTCCCGAAAAACGATGTAACACGGCCTCTGAAACCCATAGTAAGTCCCGTTTCACACACATGGATTTGTCATTTCGTAAAACAACGCCAAACACGTGTCATGCAGCCGGAATGAGTGAGACCAAGAATATTGCAAATCAACATTGGATTTAGCTGAACTAAAATGTAACCAATATATGCTATTCAGTTTATACTGTATTTGATGATCAAAGCGGCCGGTGGTGTCCATCTCACTCAACAAGTTGGATGACCTCTCATCATCTCACTCAGGACACGAGGTGAACAGAAGGGCTCATATAAGCTAATTATTTACACCAGTTCGTTGACAGCCCAGTACGTGGCATAAGTGTTACATACCAGGTAATTACCACTCAAAAACCCGTGTAAACAAATATTCACAAGAGCTTTGTGACGAATTCATAAATTTATTATCACTGTGTTGTCCACTTTTAGCATACGAGACACAATTGAATAAAACATGTATAAATTAAAGTAGAGACAATATATGCCTCATATCAAAATTGCAGCTTTCACTAAATTTAAGAGTAATTTAGAGAAACTTAAGCAATCCATTTGTAATGCCAAATACGTAAATGACTTCTGGATAATTCTAGATGACGTCTATGGTATATACAGTACAGTGTGTATATAAGGTTGTGAACAATGTTCGCCTGTTGGAATCCCTCTAGTCCCAAAACTCATGGGACTATGCCTATGGTGATGAGACATGGCAAATAGTATATCATACGTTTAAGATCGCATTTCCCTGTCACCATTGGTACACTCATGACATAAATCGTGGCCTAAAGGGGAGATTGTTTTTTTTTTTCTGGCCCCCTTTCTCCCTCATGTTCAGCCCTGTTACTTTACAGATCTTAAGCCGTTCGACCCATGAATTTGTCAATATTAAGACCTTTCGTGCCATTTACGTGTCTATTTTTTCCTGGCAAGCGATAGCGAGCTTGTAATATAGGAGGAACTTATTTCTGCCGAATAATGTACACATTTATCTAGAAAGTGGATTTAGGGGATGTTTATTAAGCTTAATGGAAACAAACAAAAATAATGAATATATAAACAAATCGACCAATAAGTAAATATTACCCCCTTAGTTTTCCAAGCAAACCCAAACTGAATCGAATCATCCCATTATTTGACGTACTACGAGTTATATTATGGGGGTTTATATTGATGTACTACGAGTTATATTATGGGGGTTTATATTGATGTACTACGAGTTATATTATGGGGGTTTATATTGATGTACTACGAGTTATATTATGGGGGTTTATATTGATGTACTACGAGATGGGGGTTTATATTGATTACTGGGGGTTATATTGATGTACGAGTTATATTATTACGAGTTATATTATGGGGGTTTATATTGATGTACTACGAGTTATATTATGGGGGTTTATATTGATGTACTACGAGTTATATTATGGGGGTTTATATTGATGTACTACGAGTTATATTATGGGGGTTTATATTGATGTACTACGAGTTATATTATGGGGGTTTATATTGATGTACTACGAGTTATATTATGGGGGTTTATATTGATGTACTACGAGTTATATTATGGGGTTTTATATTGATGTACTACGAGTTATATTATGGGGGTTTATATTGATGTACTACGAGTTATATTATGGGGGTTTATATTGATGTACTACGAGTTATATTATGGGCGTTTATATTGATGTACTACGAGTTATATTATGGGGGTTTATATTGATGTACTACGAGTTATATTATGGGGGTTTATATTGATGTACTACGAGTTATATTATGGGGGTTTATATTGATGTACTACGAGTTATATTATGGGGGTTTATATTGATGTACTACGAGTTATATTATGGGGATTTATATTGATGTACTACGAGTTATATTATGGGGGTTTATATTGATGTCAGAGCGTTCACATTACCAGGATCTATGAATTTAAATGTACAGTCGGTCACCTTTCCGACTGGGCCACCTATGGTAATTTCGCTGGGAGTCTTTCGCTCTGATATTAGTAAGATCGCTCAGTCCCCCCCACCCTAAATCTGTTGCATATTATGTCCCATAGATGGCGTAGTTAGATTTGCGGGGGGGGGGGGGGGGGTACTATTGTGTAGGAAAGTTGGTTATACAAAACAAACAAACACAAAACAAAAATAGTGTATTAGCCTTTTGTACAATTTGATCATGGGCGATTTACATATTAATCTTATTTGATTACAGTATTTTACTATAATTTAACTTTTTAAAAAGTAGTTTACAAACATTTACCGGCCATGAACTTTTGTTTATTTGGCTTATGCCTATTAACTCAAGATAATCGTATTCCGAAAGTAAATTAGTTGATGAACTACCGTAGGTATATATAATAAAGCAAATGACTATGTATGCTATGCCATCCAGGGAAATTGGTATGTCAAAAATTAAAATGAAGCTGGCAACCGTATTTTATGATTGATTGTATTAACGATCTATTGCACAGCTAGATAAGGACTGAAATACTCTGCATCATCAAACTTCCGTTACCTCATTGTAGACGTTTATGCTATTTTGACCTCTATTGTCTCATGACAGAAAGTTGTAAATGGTTTGCTTCAATTCCTCGCCAACCTAACCTATTGTGCCATTTATGTGTCGATTTTTTCCTGGCGAGGGATAGCGAACCTGAAATTTTAAGAAGAATCGGTTATCGGCCGGTACATTTTTCTACCGGAAAATGTACAAATGTATCTCGTTTGGTGGGTCTAGGGGGTGTTTTTCTAAGCCTGATGGAGGTCTAACGAGGAAACTAAGAAATAAAGGAATACATGAATTAATAGACAACACATACGACCCCTCTCCCCTTAACAACAGTTGGTGGACTAGTGATGTTCCCGTGGGCCACCAAACCCACATTATTAAGACTGGGTACAAGGAGGGCTTTTGTTTTGGTCTATATATTTATTTATATATATTTGAATTCCCTAGCTAGACCTCCATCTAGCTTTAAAAAAAAAAAAAAACCTAGACCCCCTTTTCAAAATAAATGTGTACATTTGCGGTAGAAAAATGTTCCGGCCAAAGGCTGGTTCCTCTAAAATTACAGGCTCGCTATCGCTCTCCAGGAAAAAAATCGACACCTTAAGGGCACGAAAGGTCCTAATAGTGACAACAAAATGGGGAGAAAGGTCTTAGAATCGACAGACTATTGGGGTAAGCTTTTTAAAATCTTAAAACTAATGTGTATAAGCATGAACAAGAAAGGGGACCAGAAAAACGGTTCATGTCTCCTGAATTAAAGCTGGGTACAGGGAGTGGTATACTGTATGTGTGTGGTGGTGGTGTTTGCCTCTGTAATAATAATAATATGTATACTATCTCTCTCTCTCTGTAATAATTAAAGCTGGGTACAGGGAGTGGTATACTGTATGTGTGTGGTGGTGGTGTTTGCCTTTGTAATAATAATAATATGTATACTATCTCTCTCTCTGTAATAATTAAAGCAGGGTACAGGGAGTGGTATACTGTATGTGTGGTGGTGGTGTTTGCCTCTGTAATAATAATAATATGTATACTATCTCTCTCTCTGTAATAATTAAAGCTGGGTACAGGGAGTGGTATACTGTATGTGTGGTGGTGGTGTTTGCCTCTGTAATAATAATAATATGTATACTATCTCTCTCTCTGTAATAATTAAAGCTGGATACAGGGAGTGGTATACTGTATGTGTGTGGTGGTGGTGGTGTTTGCCTCTGTAATAATAATAATATGTATACTATCTCTCTCTCTGTAATAATTAAAGCTGGGTACAGGGAGTGGTATACTGTATGTGTGTGGTGGTGGTGTTTGCCTCTGTAATAATAATAAGTATACTATCTCTCTCTCTGTAATAATTAAAGCTGGGTACAGGGAGTGGTATACTGTATGTGTGTGGTGGTGGTGTTTGCCTCTGTAATAATAATAATATGTATACTATCTCTCTCTCTGTAATAATTAAAGCTGGGTACAGGGAGTGGTATACTGTATGTGTGTGGTGGTGGTGTTTGCCTCTGTAATAATAATAATATGTATACTATCTCTCTCTCTGTAATAATTAAAGCTGGGTACAGGGAGTGGTATACTGTATGTGTGTGGTGGTGGTGTTTGCCTCTGTAATAATAATAATATGTATACTATCTCTCTCTCTGTAATAATTAAAGCTGGGTACAGGGAGTGGTATACTGTATGTGTGTGGTGGTGGTGTTTGCCTCTGTAATAATAATAATATGTATACTATCTCTCTCTCTGTAATAATTAAAGCTGGGTACAGGGAGTGGTATACTGTATGTGTGTGGTGGTGGTGTTTGCCTCTGTAATAATAATAATATGTATACTATCTCTCTCTCTGTAATAATTAAAGCTGGGTACAGGGAGTGGTATACTCTATGTGTGTGGTGGTGGTGTTTGCCTCTGTAATAATAATAATATGTATACTATCTCTCTCTCTGTAATAATTAAAGCTGGGTACAGGGAGTGGTATACTGTATGTGTGTGGTGGTGGTGTTTGCCTCTGTAATAATAATAATATGTATACTATCTCTCTCTCTCTGTAATAATTAAAGCTGGGTACAGGGAGTGGTATACTGTATGTGTGTGGTGGTGGTGTTTGCCTCTGTAATAATAATAATATGTATACTATCTCTCTCTCTGTAATAATTAAAGCTGGGTACAGGGAGTGGTATACTGTATGTGTGGTGGTGGTGTTTGCCTCTGTAATAATAATAATATGTATACTATCTCTCTCTCTGTAATAATTAAAGCTGGGTACAGGGAGTGGTATACTGTATGTGTGGTGGTGGTGTTTGCCTATGTAATAATAATAATATGTATACTATCTCTCTCTCTGTAATAATTAAAGCTGGGTACAGGGAGTGGTATACTGTATGTGTGTGGTGGTGGTGTTTGCCTCTGTAATAATAATAATATGTATACTATCTCTCTCTCTGTAATAATTAAAGCTGGGTACAGGGAGTGGTATACTGTATGTGTGTGGTGGTGGTGTTTGCCTCTGTAATAATAATAATATGTATACTATCTCTCTCTCTGTAATAATTAAAGCTGGGTACAGGGAGTGGTATACTGTATGTGTGTGGTGGTGGTGTTTGCCTCTGTAATAATAATAATATGTATACTATCTCTCTCTCTGTAATAATTAAAGCTGGGTACAGGGAGTGGTATACTGTATGTGTGTGGTGGTGGTGTTTGCCTCTGTAATAATAATAATATGTATACTATCTCTCTCTCTCTGTAATAATTAAAGCTGGGTACAGGGAGTGGTATACTGTATGTGTGTGGTGGTGGTGTTTGCCTCTGTAATAATAATAATAATATGTATACTATCTCTCTCTCTGTAATAATTAAAGCTGGGTACAGGGAGTGGTATACTGTATGTGTGTGGTGGTGGTGTTTGCCTCTGTAATAATAATAATAATATGTATACTATCTCTCTCTCTGTAATAATTAAAGCTGGGTACAGGGAGTGGTATACTGTATGTGTGTGGTGGTGGTGTTTGCCTCTGTAATAATAATAATATGTATACTATCTCTCTCTGTAATAATTAAAGCTGGGTACAGGGAGTGGTATACTGTATGTGTGTGGTGGTGGTGTTTGCCTCTGTAATAATAATAATATGTATACTATCTCTCTCTCTGTAATAATTAAAGCTGGGTACAGGGAGTGGTATACTGTATGTGTGGTGGTGGTGTTTGCCTCTGTAATAATAATAATATGTATACTATCTCTCTCTCTGTAATAATTAAAGCTGGGTACAGGGAGTGGTATACTGTATGTGTGTGGTGGTGGTGTTTGCCTCTGTAATAATAATAATATGTATACTATCTCTCTCTGTAATAATTAAAGCTGGGTACAGGGAGTGGTATACTGTATGTGTGTGGTGGTGGTGTTTGCCTCTGTAATAATAATAATATGTATACTATCTCTCTCTCTGTAATAATTAAAGCTGGGTACAGGGAGTGGTATACTGTATGTGTGTGGTGGTGGTGTTTGCCTCTGTAATAATAATAATATGTATACTATCTCTCTCTGTAATAATTAAAGCTGGGTACAGGGAGTGGTATACTGTATGTGTGTGGTGGTGGTGTTTGCCTCTGTAATAATAATAATATGTATACTATCTCTCTCTCTGTAATAATTAAAGCTGGGTACAGGGAGTGGTATACTGTATGTGTGTGGTGGTGGTGTTTGCCTCTGTAATAATAATAATATGTATACTATCTCTCTCTCTGTAATAATTAAAGCTGGGTACAGGGAGTGGTATACTGTATGTGTGTGGTGGTGTTTGCCTCTGTAATAATAATAATATGTATACTATCTCTCTCTCTGTAATAATTAAAGCTGGGTACAGGGAGTGGTATACTGTATGTGTGTGGTGGTGGTGTTTGCCTCTGTAATAATAATAATATGTATACTATCTCTCTCTCTGTAATAATTAAAGCTGGGTACAGGGAGTGGTATACTGTATGTGTGTGGTGGTGGTGTTTGCCTCTGTAATAATAATAATATGTATACTATCTCTCTCTCTGTAATAATTAAAGCTGGGTACAGGGAGTGGTATACTGTATGTGTGTGGTGGTGGTGTTTGCCTCTGTAATAATAATAATATGTATACTATCTCTCTCTCTGTAATAATTAAAGCTGGGTACAGGGAGTGGTATACTGTATGTGTGTGGTGGTGGTGGTGTTTGCCTCTGTAATAATAATAATATGTATACTATCTCTCTCTCTGTAATAATTAAAGCTGGGTACAGGGAGTGGTATACTGTATGTGTGTGGTGGTGGTGTTTGCCTCTGTAATAATAATAATATGTATACTATCTCTCTCTCTGTAATAATTAAAGCTGGGTACAGGGAGTGGTATACTGTATGTGTGTGTGGTGTTGTTTGCCTCTGTAATAATAATAATATGTATACTATCTCTCTCTCTGTAATAATTAAAGCTGGGTACAGGGAGTGGTATACTGTACAGTATGTGTGGTGGTGGTGTTTGCCTCTGTAATAATAATAATATGTATACTATCTCTCTCTCTGTAATAATTAAAGCTGGGTACAGGGAGTGGTATACTGTATGTGTGTGGTGGTGGTGTTTGCCTCTGTAATAATAATAAGTATACTATCTCTCTCTCTGTAATAATTAAAGCTGGGTACAGGGAGTGGTATACTGTATGTGTGTGGTGGTGGTGTTTGCCTCTGTAATAATAATAATATGTATACTATCTCTCTCTCTCTGTAATAATTAAAGCTGGGTACAGGGAGTGGTATACTGTATGTGTGTGGTGGTGGTGTTTGCCTCTGTAATAATAATAATATGTATACTATCTCTCTCTCTGTAATAATTAAAGCTGGGTACAGGGAGTGGTATACTGTATGTGTGTGGTGGTGGTGTTTGCCTCTGTAATAATAATAATATGTATACTATCTCTCTCTCTGTAATAATTAAAGCTGGGTACAGGGAGTGGTATACTGTATGTGTGTGGTGGTGGTGTTTGCCTCTGTAATAATAATAATATGTATACTATCTCTCTCTCTGTAATAATTAAAGCTGGGTACAGGGAGTGGTATACTGTATGTGTGTGGTGGTGGTGTTTGCCTCTGTAATAATAATAATATGTATACTATCTCTCTCTCTCTGTAATAATTAAAGCTGGGTACAGGGAGTGGTATACTGTATGTGTGTGGTGGTGGTGTTTGCCTCTGTAATAATAATAATATGTATACTATCTCTCTCTCTGTAATAATTAAAGCTGGGTACAGGGAGTGGTATACTGTATGTGTGTGGTGGTGGTGTTTGCCTCTGTAATAATAATAATATGTATACTATCTCTCTCTCTCTGTAATAATTAAAGCTGGGTACAGGGAGTGGTATACTGTATGTGTGTGGTGGTGGTGTTTGCCTCTGTAATAATAATAATATGTATACTATCTCTCTCTCTGTAATAATTAAAGCTGGGTACAGGGAGTGGTATACTGTATGTGTGTGGTGGTGGTGTTTGCCTCTGTAATAATAATAATATGTATACTATCTCTCTCTCTGTAATAATTAAAGCTGGGTACAGGGAGTGGTATACTGTATGTGTGTGGTGGTGGTGTTTGCCTTTGTAATAAAAATAAATATGTATACTATCTCTCTCTCTGTAATAATTAAAGCTGGGTACAGGGAGTGGTATACTGTATGTGTGTGGTGGTGGTGTTTGCCTCTGTAATAATAATAATATGTATACTATCTCTCTCTGTAATAATTAAAGCTGGGTACAGGGAGTGGTATACTGTATGTGTGTGTGGTGGTGGTGTTTGCCTCTGTAATAATAATAATATGTATACTATCTCTCTCTCTGTAATAATTAAAGCTGGGTACAGGGAGTGGTATACTGTATGTGTGTGGTGGTGGTGTTTGCCTCTGTAATAATAATAATATGTATACTATCTCTCTCTCTGTAATAATTAAAGCTGGGTACAGGGAGTGGTATACTGTATGTGTGTGGTGGTGGTGTTTGCCTCTGTAATAATAAACATATGTATACTATCTCTCTCTCTGTAATAATTAAAGCTGGGTACAGGGAGTGGTATACTGTATGTGTGTGGTGGTGGTGTTTGCCTCTGTAATAATAATAATATGTATACTATCTCTCTCCCTGTAATAATTAAAGCTGGGTACAGGGACTGGTATACTGTATGTGTGTGGTGATGGTGTTTGCCTCTGTAATAATAATAATATGTATACTATCTCTCTCTCTGTAATAATTAAAGCTGGGTACAGGGAGTGGTATACTGTATGTGTGTGGTGGTGGTGTTTGCCTCTGTAATAATAATAATAATACGTATACTAGCTCTTTCTCTGTAATAATTAAAGCTGGGTACAGGGAGTGGTATACTGTATGTGTGTGGTGGTGGTGTTTGCCTCTGTAATAATAATAATATGTATACTATCTCTCTCTCTCTGTAATAATTAAAGCTGGGTACAGGGAGTGGTATACTGTATGTGTGTGGTGGTGGTGTTTGCCTCTGTAATAATAATAATATGTATACTATCTCTCTCTCTGTAATAATTAAAGCTGGGTACAGGGAGTGGTATACTGTATGTGTGTGGTGGTGGTGTTTGCCTCTGTAATAATAATAATATGTATACTATCTCTCCCTCTGTAATAATTAAAGCTGGGTACAGGGAGTGGTATACTGTATGTGTGGTGGTGGTGTTTGCCTCTGTAATAATAATAATATGTATACTATCTCTCTCTCTGTAATAATTAAAGCTGGGTACAGGGAGTGGTATACTGTATGTGTGTGGTGGTGGTGTTTGCCTCTGTAATAATAATAATATGTATACTATCTCTCTCTCTGTAATAATTAAAGTGGGTACAGGGAGTGGTATACTGTATGTGTGTGGTGGTGGTGTTTGCCTCTGTAATAATACTAATATGTATACCATCTCTCTCTCTCTGTAATAATTAAAGCTGGGTACAGGGAGTGGTATACTGTATGTGTGTGGTGGTGGTGTTTGCCTCTGTAATAATAATAATATGTATACTATCTCTCTCTCTGTAATAATTAAAGCTGGGTACAGGGAGTGGTATACTGTATGTGTGTGGTGGTGGTGTTTGCCTCTGTAATAATAATAATATGTATACTATCTCTCTCTCTGTAATAATTAAAGCTGGTTACATGGAGTGGTATACAGTATGTGTGTGGTGGTGGTGTTTGCCTCTGTAATAATAACAATATGTATACTATCTCTCTCTCTGTAATAATTAAAGCTGGGTACAGGGAGTGGTATACTGTATGTGTGTGGTGGTGTTTGTCTCTGTAATAATAATAATATGTATACTATCTCTCTCTCTGTAATAATTAAAGTTGGGTACAGGGAGTGGTATACTGTATGTGTATGGTGGTGGTGTTTGCCTCTGTAATAATAATAATATGTATACTATCTCTCTCTCTGTAATAATTAAAGCTGGGTACAGGGAGTGGTATACTGTATGTGTGTGGTGGTGGTGTTTGCCTCTGTAATAATAATAATATGTATACTATCTCTCTCTCTGTAATAATTAAAGCTGGGTACAGGAAGTGGTATACTGTATGTGTGTGGTGGTGGTGTTTGCCTCTGTAATAATAATAATATGTATACTATCTCTCTCTCTCTGTAATAATCAAAGCTGGGTACAGGGAGTGGTATACTGTATGTGTGTGGTGGTGGTGTTTGCCTCTGTAATAATAAAAATATGTATACTATCTCTCTCTCTGTAATAATTAAACCTGGGTACAGGGAGTGGTATACTGTATGTGTGTGGTGGTGGTGTTTGCCTCTATAATAATAATAATATGTATACTATCTCTCTCTCTGTAATGATTAAAGCTGGGTACAGGAAGTGGTATACTGTACAGTATGTGTGTGGTGGTGGTGTTTGCCTCTGTAATAATAAAAATATGTATACTATCTCTCTCTCTGTAATAATTAAAGCTGGGTACAGGGAGTGGTATACTGTATGTGTGTATTTGCCTTTGTAATAATAATAATATGTATACTATTTCTCTCTCTGTAATAATTAAAGCTGGGTACAGGGAGTGGTATACTGTATGTGTGTGGTGGTGTTTGCCTCTGTAATAATAATAATATGTATACTATCTCTCTCTCTCTGTAATAATTAAAACTGGGTACAGGGAGTGGTATACTGTATGTGTGTGGTGGTGGTGTTTGCCTCTGTAATAATAATATGTATACTATTTCTCTCTCTGTAATAATTAAAGCTGGGTACAGGGAGTGGTATACTGTATGTGTGTGGTGGTGGTGTTTGCCTCTGTAATAATAATAATATGTATACTATCTCTCTCTCTCTGTAATAATTAAAGCTGGGTACAGGGAGTGGTATACTGTATGTGTGTGGTGGTGGTGTTTGCCTCTAATAATAATAATATGTATACTATCTCTCTCTCTGTAATAATTAAAGCTGGGTACAGGGAGTGGTATACTGAATGTGTGTGGTGTGCTGTTTGCCTCTGTAATAATAATAATATGTATACTATCTCTCTCTCTGTAATAATTAAAGCTGGGTACAGGGAGTGGTATACTGTATGTGTGTGGTGGTGGTGTTTGCCTCTGTAATAATAATAATATGTATACTATCTCTCTCTCTGTAATAATTAAAGCTGGGTACAGGGAGTGGTATACTGTATGTGTGTGGTGGTGGTGTTTGCCTCTGTAATAATAATAATATGTATACTATCTCTCTCTCTGTAATAATTAAAGCTGGGTACAGGGAGTGGTATACTGTATGTGTGTGGTGGTGGTGTTTGCCTCTGTAATAATAATAATATGTATACTATCTCTTTCTCTGTAATAATTAAATCTGGGTACAGGGAGTGGTATACTGTATGTGTGTGGTGGTGGTGTTTGCCTCTGTAATAATAATAATATGTATACTATCTCTCTCTCTGTAATAATTAAAGCTGGGTACAGGGAGTGGTATACTGTATGTGTGTGGTGGTGGGGTTTGCCTCTGTAATAATAATAATATGTATACTATCTCTCTCTCTCTCTGTAATAATTAAAGCTGGGTACAGGGAGTGGTATACTGTATGTGTGTGGTGATGGTGTTTGCCTCTGTAATAATAATAATATGTATACTATCTCTCTCTCTCTGTAATAATTAAAGCTGGGTACAGGGAGTGGTATACTGTATGTGTGTGGTGGTGGTGTTTGCCTTTGTAATAAAAATAAATATGTATACTATCTCTCTCTCTGTAATAATTAAAGCTGGGTACAGGGAGTGGTATACTGTATGTGTGTGGTGGTGGTGTTTGCCTCTGTAATAATAATAATAATATGTATATTATCTCTCTCTCTGTAATAATTAAAGTTGGGTACAGGGAGTGGTATACTGTATGTGTGTGGTGGTGGTGTTTGCCTCTGTAATAATAATAATATGTATACTATCTCTCTCTCTGTAATAATTAAAGCTAGGTACAGGGAGTGGTATACTGTATGTGTGTGGTGGTGGTGTTTGCCTCTGTAATAATAATAATATGTATACTATCTCTCTCCCTGTAATAATTAAAGCTGGGTACAGGGAGTGGTATACTGTATGTGTGTGGTGATGGTGTTTGCCTCTGTAATATTAATAATATGTATACTATCTCTCTCTGTAATAATTAAAGCTGGGTACAGGGAGTGGTATACTGTATGTGTGTGGTGGTGGTGTTTGCCTCTGTAATAATTATAATATGTATACTATCTCTCTCTCTGTAATAATTAAAGCTGGGTACAGGGAGTGGTATACTGTATGTGTGTGGTGGTGGTGTTTGCCTCTGTAATAATAATAATATGTATACTATCTCTCTCTCTGCAATAATTAAAGCTGGGTACAGGGAGTGGTATACTGTATGTGTGTGGTGGTGGTGTATGCCTCTATAATAATAATAATATGTATACTATCTCTCTCTCTGTAATAATTAAAGCTGGGTACAGGGAGTGGTATACTGTATGTGTGTGGTGGTGGTGTTTGCCTCTGTAATAATAATAATATGTATACTATCTCTCTCTCTGTAATAATTAAAGTGGGTACAGGGAGTGGTATACTGTATGTGTGTGGTGGTGGTGTTTGCCTCTGTAATAATAATAATATGTATACCATCTCTCTCTCTGTAATAATTAAAGCTGGGTACAGGGAGTGGTATACTGTATGTGTGTGGTGGTGGTGTTTGCCTCTGTAATAATAATAATATGTATACTATCTCTCTCTCTGTAATAATTAAAGCTGGGTACAGGGAGTGGTATACTGTATGTGTGTGGTGGTGTTTGCCTCTGGAATAATAATAATATGAATACTATCTCTCTCTCTGTAATAATTAAAGCTGGTTACAGGGAGTGGTATACAGTATGTGTGTGGTGGTGGTGTTTGCCTCTGTAATAATAACAATATGTATACTATCTCTCTCTCTGTAATAATTAAAGCTGGGTACAGGGAGTGGTATACTGTATGTGTGTGGTGGTGGTGTTTGCCTCTGTAATAATAATAATATGTATACTATCTCTCTCTCTGTAATAATTAAAGCTGGGTACAGGGAGTGGTATACTGTATGTGTATGGTGGTGGTGTTTGCCTCTGTAATAATAATATGTATACTATCTCTCTCTCTGTAATAATTAAAGCTGGGTACAGGGAGTGGTATACTGTATGTGTGTGGTGGTGGTGTTTGCCTCTGTAATAATAATATGTATACTATCTCTCTCTCTGTAATAATTAAAGCTGGGTACAGGAAGTGGTATACTGTATGTGTGTGGTGGTGGTGTTTGCCTCTGTAATAATAATAATATGTATACTATCTCTCTCTGTAATAATTAAAGCTGGGTACAGGGAGTGGTATACTGTATGTGTGTGGTGCTGGTGTTTGCCTCTGTAATAATAAAAATATGTATTCTATCTCTCTCTCTGTAATAATTAAAGCTGGGTACAGGGAGTGGTATACTGTATGTGTGTGGTGGTGGTGTTTGCCTCTGTAATAATAAACATATGTATACTATCTCTCTCTCTGTAATAATTAAAGCTGGGTACAGGGAGTGGTATACTGTACAGTATGTGTGTGGTGGTGGTGTTTGCCTCTGTAATAATACAAATATGTATACTATATCTCTGTCTCTGTAATAATTAAAGCTGGGTACAGGGAGTGGTATACTGTATGTGTGTGGTGGTGGTGTTTGCCTTTGTAATAAAAATAAATATGTATACTATCTCTCTCTCTGTAATAATTAAAGCTGGGTACAGGGAGTGGTATACTGTATGTGTGTGGTGGTGGTGTTTGCCTCTGTAATAATAATAATATGTATACTATCTCTCTCTCTGTAATAATTAAAGCTGGGTACAGGGAGTGGTATACTGTATGTGTGTGGTGGTGGTGTTTGCCTCTGTAATAATAATATGTATACTATCTCTCTCTCTGTAATAATTAAAGCTGGGTACAGGGAGTGGTATACTGTATGTGTGTGGTGGTGGTGTTTGCCCCTGTAATAATAATAATATGTATACTATCTCTCTCTCTCTGTAATAATTAAAGCTGGGTACAGGGAGTGGTATACTTTATGTGTGTGGTGGTGGTGTTTGCCTCTAATAATAATAATATGTATACTATCTCTCTCTCTGTAATAATTAAAGCTGGGTACAGGGAGTGGTATACTGTATGTTTGTGGTGGTGGTGTTTGCCTCTGTAATAATAATATGTATACTATCTCTCTCTCTGTAATAATTAAAGCTGGGTACAGGGAGTGGTATACTGTATGTGTGTGGTGGTGGTGTTTGCCTCTGTAATAATAATAATATGTATACTATCTCTCTCTCTGTAATAATTAAAGCTGGGTACAGGGAGTGGTATACTGTATGTGTGTGGTGGTGGTGTTTGCCTCTGTAATAATAATTATATGTATACTGACTCTCTATCTGTAATAATTAAAGCTGGGTACAGGGAGTGGTATACTGTATGTGTGTGGTGGTGGTGTTTGCCTCTGTAATAATAATAATATGTATACTATCTCTCTCTATCTGTAATAATTAAAGCTGGGTACAGTGGAGTGGTAAGTGTGCTTACGTGTGTGGTGTGGTGGTGGTGTTTGCCTCTGTAATAATAATAATATGTATACTATCTCTCTCTCTCTGTAATAATTAAAGCTGGGTACAGGGAGTGGTATACTGCATGTGTGTGGTGGTGGTGTTTGCCTCTGTAATAATAATAATATGTATACTATCTCTCTCTCTCTGTAATAATTAAAGCTGGGTACAGGGAGTGGTATACTGTATGTGTGTGGTGGTGGTGTTTGCCTCTGTAATAATAATAATATGTATACTATCTCTCTCTCTGTAATAATTAAAGCTGGGTACAGGGAGTGGTATACTGTATGTGTGTGGTGGTGGTGTTTGCCTCTGTAATAATAATAATAATATGTATACTATCTCTCTCTGTAATAATTAAAGCTGGGTACAGGGAGTGGTATACTGTATGTGTGTGGTGGTGGTGTTTGCCTCTGTAATAATAATATGTATACTATCTCTCTCTCTGTAATAATTAAAGCAGGGTACAGGGAGTGGTATACTGTATGTGTGTGGTGGTGGTGTTTGCCTCTGTAATAATAATAATATGTATACTATCTCTCTCTCTGTAATAATTAAAGCTGGGTACAGGGAGTGGTATACTGTATGTGTGTGGTGGTGGTGTTTGCCTCTGTAATAATAATAATATGTATACTATCTCTCTCTCTGTAATAATTAAAGCTGGGTACAGGGAGTGGTATACTGTATGTGTGTGGTGGTGGTGTTTGCCTCTGTAATAATAATAATATGTATACTATCTCTCTCTCTGTAATAATTAAAGCTGGGTACAGGGAGTGGTATACTGTATGTGTGTGGTGGTGGTGTTTGCCTCTGTAATAATAATAATATGTATACTATCTCTCTCTCTGTAATAATTAAAGCTGGTTACAGGGAGTGGTATATAGTATGTGTGTGGTGGTGGTGTTTGCCTCTGTAATAATAACAATATGTATACTATCTCTCTCTCTGTAATAATTAAAGCTGGGTACAGGGAGTGGTATACTGTATGTGTGTGGTGGTGGTGTTTGCCTCTGTAATAATAATAATATGTATACTATCTCTCTCTCTGTAATAATTAAAGCTGGGTACAGGAAGAGGTATACTGTATGTGTGTGGTGGTGCTGTTTGCCTCTGTAATAATAATAATATGTATACTATCTCTCTCTCTGTAATAATTAAAGCTGGGTACAGGGAGTGGTATACTGTATGTGTGTGGTGGTGGTGTTTGCCTCTGTAATAATAATAATATGTATACTATCTCTCTCACTCTGTAATAATTAAAGCTGGGTACAGGGAGTGGTATACTGTATGTGTGTGGTGGTGGTGTTTGCCTCTGTAATAATAATAATATGTATACTATCTCTCTCTCTGTAATAATTAAAGCTGGGTACAGGAGTGGTATACTGTACAGTATGTGTGTGGTGGTGGTGTTTGCCTCTGTAATAATAAAAATATGTATACTATCTCTCTTTCTCTGTAATAATTGAAGCTGGGTACAGGGAGTGGTATACTGTATGTGTGTGGTGGTGGTGTTTGCCTCTGTAATAATAATAATAATAATATGTATACTATCGCTCTCTCTGTAATAATTAAAGCTGGGTACAGGGAGTGGTATACTGTATGTGTGTGGTGGTGGTGTTTGCCTCTGTAATAATAATAATATGTATACTATCTCTCTCTCTGTAATAATTAAAGCTGGGTACAGGGAGTGGTATACTGTATGTGTGTGGTGGTGGTGTTTGCCTCTGTAATAATAATAATATGTATACTATCTCTCTCTCTCTGTAATAATTAAAGCTGGGTACAGGGAGTGGTATACTGTATGTGTGTGGTGGTGGTGTTTGCCTCTGTAATAATAATAATATGTATACTATCTCTCTCTGTAATAATTAAAGCTGGGTACAGGGAGTGGTATACTGTATGTGTGTGGTGGTGGTGTTTGCCTCTGTAATAATAATAATATGTATACTATCTCTCTCTCTGTAATAATTAAAGCTGGGTACAGGGAGTGGTATACTGTATGTGTGTGGTGGTGGTGTTTGCCTCTGTAATAATAATAATATGTATACTATCTCTCTCTCTGTAATAATTAAAGCTGGGTACAGGGAGTGGTATACTGTATGTGTGTGGTGGTGGTGTTTGCCTCTGTAATAATAATAATATGTATACTATCTCTCTCTCTGTAATAATTAAAGCTGGGTACAGGGAGTGGTATACTGTATGTGTGTGGTGGTGGTGTTTGCCTCTGTTATAATAATAATATGTGTACTATCTCTCTCTCTGTAATAATTAAAGCTGGGTACAGGGAGTGGTATACTGTATGTGTGTGGTGGTGGTGTTTGCCTCTGTAATAATAATAATAATATGTATACTATCTCTCTCTCTGTAATAATTAAAGCTGGGTACAGGGAGTGGTATACTGTATGTGTGTGGTGGTGGTGTTTGCCTCTGTAATAATAATAATAATATGTATACTATCTCTCTCTCTCTGTAATAATTAAAGCTGGGTACAGGGAGTGGTATACTGTATGTGTGTGGTGGTGGTGTTTGCCTCTGTAATAATAATAATATGTATACTATCTCTCTCTCTGTAATAATTAAAGCTGGGTACAGGGAGTGGTATACTGTATGTGTGTGGTGGTGGTGTTTGCCTCTGTAATAATAATAATATGTATACTATCTCTCTCTCTGTAATAATTAAAGCTGGGTACAGGGAGTGGTATACTGTATGTGTGTGGTGGTGGTGTTTGCCTCTGTAATAATAATAATATGTATACTATCTCTCTCTCTGTAATAATTAAAGCTGGGTACAGGGAGTGGTATACTGTATGTGTGTGGTGGTGGTGTTTGCCTCTGTAATAATAATAATATGTATACTATCTCTCTCTGTAATAATTAAAGCTGGGTACAGGGAGTGGTATACTGTATGTGTGTGGTGGTGGTGTTTGCCTCTGTAATAATAATAATATGTATACTATCTCTCTCTGTAATAATTAAAGCTGGGTACAGGGAGTGGTATACTGTATGTGTGTGGTGGTGGTGTTTGCCTCTGTAATAATAATAATATGTATACTATCTCTCTCTCTGTAATAATTAAAGCTGGGTACAGGGAGTGGTATACTGTATGTGTGTGGTGGTGGTGGTTGCCTCTGTAATAATAATAATATGTATACTATCTCACTCTGTAATAATTAAAGCTGGGTACAGGGAGGTATACTGTATGTGTGGTGGTGGTGTTTGCCTCTGTAATAATAATATATGTATACTATCTCTCTCTCTGTAATAATTAAAGCTGGGTGCAGGGAGTGGTATACTCTATGTGTGTGGTGGTGGTGTTTGCCTCTGTAATAATAATAATATGTATACTATCTCTCTCTCTGTAATAATTAAAGCTGGGTACAGGGAGTGGTATACTGTATGTGTGTGTGGTGGTGGTGTTTGCCTCTGTAATAATATAATATGTATACTATCTCTCTCTCTGTAATAATTAAAGCTGGGTACAGGGAGTGGTATACTGTATGTGTGTGGTGGTGGTGTTTGCCTCTGTAATAAAAATAATATGTATACTATCTCTCTCTCTCTCTGTAATAATTAAAGCTGGGTACAGGGAGTGGTATACTGTATGTGTGTGGTGGTGGTGTTTGCCTCTGTAATAATAATAATAATATGTATACTATCTCTCTCTCTGTAATAATTAAAGCTGGGTACAGGGAGTGGTATACTGTATGTGTGTGGTGGTGGTGTTTGCCTCTGTAATAATAATAATAATATGTATACTATCTCTCTCTCTCTGTAATAATTAAAGCTGGGTACAGGGAGTGGTATACTGTATGTGTGTGGTGGTGGTGTTTGCCTCTGTAATAATAATAATATGTATACTATCTCTCTCTCTGTAATAATTAAAGCTGGGTACAGGGAGTGGTATACTGTATGTGTGTGGTGGTGGTGTTTGCCTCTGTAATAATAATAATGTATACTATCTCTCTCTCTGTAAAATTAAAGCTGGGTACAGGGAGTGGTATACTGTATGTGTGTGGTGGTGGTGTTTGCCTCTGTAATAATAATAATATGTATACTATCTCTCTCACTCTGTAATAATTAAAGCTGGGTACAGGGAGTGGTATACTGTATGTGTGTGGTGGTGTTTGCCTCTGTAATAATAATAATATGTATACTATCTCTCTCTCTGTAATAATTAAAGCTGGGTACAGGGAGTGGTATACTGTATGTGTGTGGTGGTGGTGTTTGCCTCTGTAATAATAATAATATGTATACTATCTCTCTCTCTGTAATAATTAAAGCTGGGTACAGGGAGTGGTATACTGTATGTGTGTGGTGGTGGTGTTTGCCTCTGTAATAATAATAAGTATACTATCTCTCTCTCTGTAATAATTAAAGCTGGGTACAGGGAGTGGTATACTGTATGTGTGTGGTGGTGGTGTTTGCCTCTGTAATAATAATAATATGTATACTATCTCTCTCTCTGTAATAATTAAAGCTGGGTACAGGGAGTGGTATACTGTATGTGTGGTGGTGGTGTTTGCCTCTGTAATAATAATAATATGTATACTATCTCTCTCTCTGTAATAATTAAAGCTGGGTACAGGGAGTGGTATACTGTATGTGTGTGGTGGTGGTGTTTGCCTCTGTAATAATAATAATATGTATACTATCTCTCTCTCTGTAATAATTAAAGCTGGGTACAGGGAGTGGTATACTGTATGTGTGTGGTGGTGGTGTTTGCCTCTGTAATAATAATAATATGTATACTATCTCTCTCTCTGTAATAATTAAAGCTGGGTACAGGGAGTGGTATACTGTATGTGTGTGGTGGTGGTGTTTGCCTCTGTAATAATAATAATATGTATACTATCTCTCTCTCTGTAATAATTAAAGCTGGGTACAGGGAGTGGTATACTGTATGTGTGTGGTGGTGGTGTTTGCCTCTGTAATAATAATAATATGTATACTATCTCTCTCTCTGTAATAATTAAAGCTGGGTACAGGGAGTGGTATACTGTATTGGTGTGGTGGTGGGGTTTGCCTCTGAAATAATAAAAATATGTATACTATCTCTCTCTCTGTAATAATTAAGGCTGGTAACGGGGGGGGGAATACTGTATGTGTGGGGGGGTGGTGTTGGCCTCTGTAATAATAATATATGTATACTATCTCTCTCTCTGTAATAATTAAAGCTGGGTACAGGGAGTGGTATACTGTATGTGTGTGGTGGTGGTGTTTGCCTCTGTAATAATAATAATATGTATACTATCTCTCTCTCTGTAATAATTAAAGCTGGGTACAGGGAGTGGTATACTGTATGTGTGTGGTGGTGGTGTTTGCCTCTGTAATAATAATAATATGTATACTATCTCTCTCTCTGTAATAATTAAAGCTGGGTACAGGGAGTGGTATACTGTATGTGTGTGGTGGTGGTGTTTGCCTCTGTAATAATATAATGTATACTATCTCTCTCTCTGTAATAATTAAAGCTGGGTACAGGGAGTGGTATACTGTATGTGTGTGGTGGTGGTGTTTGCCTCTGTAATAATAATAATATGTATACTATCTCTCTCTCTGTAATAATTAAAGCTGGGTACAGGGAGTGGTATACTGTATGTGTGGTGGTGGTGTTTGCCTCTGTAATAATAATATGTATACTATCTCTCTCTCTGTAATAATTAAAGCTGGGTACAGGGAGTGGTATACTGTATGTGTGTGGTGGTGGTGTTTGCCTCTGTAATAATAATAATATGTATACTATCTCTCTCTCTGTAATAATTAAAGCTGGGTACAGGGAGTGGTATACTGTATGTGTGTGGTGGTGTTTGCCTCTGTAATAATAATAATATGTATACTATCTCTCTCTCTGTAATAATTAAAGCTGGGTACAGGGAGTGGTATACTGTATGTGTGTGGTGGTGGTGTTTGCCTCTGTAATAATAATAATATGTATACTATCTCTCTCTCTGTAATAATTAAAGCTGGGTACAGGGAGTGGTATACTGTATGTGTGTGGTGGTGGTGTTTGCCTCTGTAATAATAATAATATGTATACTATCTCTCTCTCTGTAATAATTAAAGCTGGGTACAGGGAGTGGTATACTGTATGTGTGTGGTGGTGGTGTTTGCCTCTGTAATAATAATAATATGTATACTATCTCTCTCTCTGTAATAAAAGCTGGGTACAGGGAGTGGTATACTGTATGTGTGTGGTGGTGGTGTTTGCCTCTGTAATAATAATAATATGTATACTATCTCTCTCTCTGTAATAATTAAAGCTGAGTACAGGGAGTGGTATACTGTATGTGTGTGGTGGTGGTGTTTGCCTCTGTAATAATAATATGTATACTATCTCACTCTCTGTAATAATTAAAGCTGGGTACAGGGAGTGGTATACTGTATGTGTGTGGTGGTGGTGTTTGCCTCTGTAATAATAATATGTATACTATCTCACTCTCTGTAATAATTAAAGCTGGGTACAGGGAGTGGTATACTGTATGTGTGTGGTGGTGGTGTTTGCCTCTGTAATAATAATAATATGTATACTATCTCTCTCTCTGTAATAATTAAAGCTGGGTACAGGGAGTGGTATACTGTATGTGTGTGGTGGTGGTGTTTGCCTCTGTAATAATAATAATATGTATACTATCTCACTCTCTGTAATAATTAAAGCTGGATACAGGGAGTGGTATACTGTATGTGTGTGGTGGTGGTGTTTGCCTCTGTAATAATAATAATATGTATACTATCTCTCTCTCTGTAATAATTAAAGCTGGGTACAGGGAGTGGTATACTGTATGTGTGTGGTGGTGGTGTTTGCCTCTGTAATAATAATAATATGTATACTATCGCTCTCTCTCTGTAATAATTAAAGCTGGGTACAGGGAGTGGTATACTGTATGTGTGTGGTGGTGGTGTTTGCCTCTGTAATAATAATAATATGTATACTATCTCTCTCTCTGTAATAATTAAAGCTGGGTACAGGGAGTGGTATACTGTATGTGTGTGGTGGTGGTGTTTGCCTCTGTAATAATAATAATATGTATACTATCTCTCTCTCTGTAATAATTAAAGCTGGGTACAGGGAGTGGTATACTGTATGTGTGTGGTGGTGGTGTTTGCCTCTGTAATAATAATAATATGTATACTATCTCACTCTCTGTAATAATTAAAGCTGGGTACAGGGAGTGGTATACTGTATGTGTGTGGTGGTGGTGTTTGCCTCTGTAATAATAATAATATGTATACTATCTCTCTCTCTGTAATAATTAAAGCTGGGTACAGGGAGTGGTATACTGTACAGTATGTGTGTGGTGGTGGTGTTTGCCTCTGTAATAATAATAATATGTATACTATCTCTCTCTCTGTAATAATTAAAGCGGGGTACAGGGAGTGGTATACTGTATGTGTGTGGTGGTGGTGTTTGCCTCTGTAATAATAATAATATGTATACTATCTCTCTCTCTATCTCTCTCTCTGTAATAATCATATAAATAATACTAATGATGATAATAATAAGTATGATCATAGTGATTATTATTATTATTTTATGTTTATTTTATTTTAGTTTATTGCTCACTGAGGCTGAAAATATAAAACGTTTATCTTTGTAATCAATGTACAGTATAATGCTTGTTCTACCTTAACTACGAAGTCACATGCGACTTTGGCGACCTAAATAGTGCCTGGGTCCCGACCATAGTACACTCTGATGCCATAGTCTCTAGCCCACTCACACACATTTGTGGACTTCACCTATTTCTTATTATGGAAGTATATCTCTGGAAAAGAATTCATGAATATAGTTTTCTATAAATCAACTTAAAAACTATATATATATAGTATTTATTGAAAATAAAGTTCTTTCTAAAAAACAATCCACATAGTTATAAAGAAAAACGTAGGGGGTCCATGAATTCTTACGAGTGGGCTAGAAATGTTGGTATCTGAGTGTACATACACAAATGTACTGGCTTGTATGTGTGTGTGTGTATTTGTTACGAAGTGGCTACGGGACACCACAGGTGGTGTCCCGTAGCCCAGCCTCACTGGCTGGGCTGCGTGACACTACCAGTGGTCTCTCGCAGCCCAGCCACACTGGGTAGGCTACGGGACACCACCACAAGTGTTTTCGTATTTATCGCCATATAATTCAGCCAATTAGACTGATGAATCGAAATTATTTGGATTATTATTTATATTATCATTAAAAACGTTGGACTTTATTAAATTATAATCCTACTTGTTGTATATACAGACCTATTCCACACTCACCTCCCTATGCCACACACACTCACACATACCTATGTATACATCGAACTAGGCGTTATATATAGCCGTTATATACTGTGTGTGTGTATATTCTTCGTCTTACATATCCAGCTTATAAGAACATATGGGAGTCTGCAGAAAGTCGATTGGCCCACACAAGGCAGATCTCTCTCACACCCAACCCATCTCGTTCATGTTTATCTATTTTTTTTTAAAACTCTCTATCGTTCTTGATCCCACAATGGCGCTAGGTAGGGGGGAGGGGGGGGGGGCGCAGTGCAAGCTTGCGTGCACGAGTAGGAATGTGCATGTACGAGCGTAAAACCTGTGCGTTTGTGAGTGGAAATATGTGTTTGTATAATAGATGTACAAAATTAATAATGAATGTACAATATGTTTGTGTGTGTGTGAGTGTGTGTGTATGTGTTTGTGTGAGTGTGTGTGTATGTGTTTGTGTGTGTGTGTGAGTGATAGAGAGAGAGAGAGAGAGAGAGTCATTCACATGACTTGTCTTTGTGAATGTGTTTGTGTTTATGATTAGGAATGCGAATATGTATTTGTGCGTGTGGTTCTGAAAGAACATTAGAGTGTGGGTGCGATTGTGGGAGGGAATATCAATGTGTGTGTGTATTCCGATTGGAAATGTGAAGGCGAGTGTGTAGATGTGAATGTAAGTTCGAATATATGTGCGTTGTCAAGTGGTAATCTAAAAGTGTGTGTGTGTGTGTAGATATATGAATATAAATCACCGAACTTGTTCGTCAAGGTAAATACACGCAATGCGAGTTAATGACATTGTTGGTAGGAATACGAATATGTGTTCCTGAATGATTTTGTGCGTGAACATGTGAATGTGCATGAGTTCGTGTATGTTTATATAGTGAATCAACATAGAAGATAATAGGTAAAATTACTCAATTGATGATGCATATATTGTCTGGTGATTATTGGCATCCAAATGTGATGCTTGGTTAATTTAGGATAGGGATGGTAATTGGTAAATATATAGCATTATAAAACATTTATATTGCTACCATGTGAGTGCGGACGAAGGTTGCGAGGAAAAAACCCCGCTGACCAACCTTAAGATCTCAAGCTAATCCAGGTAATCCAGAAAATTAACACCTACTTGTAAATTGTACCTGCCAGCATAATTATCTTATGGTCTGGACTCTCTCTCTCTCTCTCTTTATATATATATATATATATATATATATATATATATATATATATATATATATATATATATATATATATATACAGTATATACAGTACATGTTTCTAATCTCTCAGTGGGCTTCGAACTGCCGACCGTCAAGACGATAGCCGACGCTTTAATCAACTACACCACGGCAGTCTAAAAGACACTCAACCCTCTATCCTATTTATGTTAGGGAGAAGGGAAACCCACTAGGCGAATATATTTCAATTCATACCTAGTCGTAGGATCCATATTCCAGAATACCATACAAGGATTTCTGAGTGTCCCGACGCAACTCGGGCCAAAATTGATGTAATTTAATTCTAACCCACCAAGCATGAGAGTTACAAATATATTAAAGCGTCGGCTATCATCCTGATGGTCGGCGGTTCGAACCCCACTGAGAGATTAGAAACATTTAGGGGCTCACGTGTATTTGTGATATATACTCAATATTTGTAACTCTTATGCTTGGTGGGTTAGAATTAAATTAAATCAATTTCGGCCCGAGTTGCGTCGGGACACTCAGAAATCCTTGTATGGTATTCTGGAATATGGATCCTACGACTAGGTATGAATTGAAATATATTCGCCTAGTGGGTTTCCCTTCTCCCTAAAATAAATAGGATAGAGGGTTGAGTGTCTTTTAGACTGCCGTGGTGTAGTTGATTAAAGCGTCGGCTATCGTCCTGACGGTCGGCGGTTCGAACCCCACTGAGAGATTAGAAACATTTAGTGGCTCACGTGTATTTGTAATATATACTCAATATATTTATATATATATATATATATATATATATATATATATATATATTAACAACCTTGATGTAGGAATAACTAGCAAAATCAGTAAATTTACACATGCCACTAAAATGGGAACACTCCAAATAGATTTAGACATATTACACAAATGGGTAGTAAACTAGCAGATGAAGTTCAATGTAGGACAGTAGGTAAATGCATGCAGTGTAGTAACATTTAGTAAATCGATAGAAAATGCTGGATACAATTTCGGTAACGTGGATATAACTAACTCAAATAATGAAAAAGACTTGAGAATCATCGTCAACTGTGATTTGAAACCAAGAAATCAATGCATCAGTGTTCGAAATAAGGCAAATAGAGTTCTTGGATGTATATCTAGAAGTGTGAGTAAAAGAACAGCAAACGTAATCTTGAAATCTTATTAAAGTAAGTCCACATATAACGTCATTATCACCATATAAGGCATTGTTTTTTTTTTCTTCTGTGTTAGACACATTATACTTGCGTGACCCGCCATCGAATGTTGTCATATTTGATAACTTGCAATGTTCTATATATAACCTGTTTAAAATCCATATTTTCATTTGGTGTCGCATAAGTCCTTGGGATAAATATGCTATAATTAATGATATAGTATAGATTTTCGCCTACTCTTATGACTTCAGAAAGCTACCTTACATTTGTTATTTTTTAAAATGTACTATTTATTTAAACTAATACAGCATTGTCTTTTCTTTTATATGCTGTGCAATCTCAGACAACTAATAACATATTCTCATGCAAATGACAACAGTGATAGTCATTGGTCGACCATCACTCTCTAACCTCTGAAAGACAAACTACGTCAACTAAGCATTTTTCCCTTACCCCTCAACTTTCCCTTCATAATTGCTGAGGGGCACAGGGCCTTGGGTGGGGCTTTGGTTTCCCGGGCATTTCCGCACCTTCCTCAACTCCCTGCCTTGGAGTGGCTTCGGTCACCCGGGCTTTGTTAGTGGTAAGCAGGGAGGATTTTGTGGGGGCGCTCGTTTATGGCCTTGGCCTTGATCGAGACCTTGGGGCTGTTCGGCCAGACAGCCTGGGGAACAACAACAACAACAACAACAACAACTAAGCATTACTCTTGGCATAATTGGTAATCACACACACACACACACACACACACACGTCACACACACACACTCAGAATATTGTGTGCCTCAATAAGCATTATCGGAGTGAATATGCTTTTTATAGATAATAATTTTTGGTTGTAACATGGAACACTTACCAAAGTCATTATTTAGCAACAGTACTAAATGTATGCTACTCAATTGAGATATATATCATAAGCATATATTGCGTGACACCTCATGTACTAGTGGATGGACATAACAATACCCATTATGTGCGTTTGCGTATGCGTGCGTGTGTACATGCCTGTTTGTTTGCATATGCCTGTGGCGTGTTATAGTGTAGTAATTATAGTTCAGAAATATATACATATAAGTTATGATGTAAGAACAGAAATATATTTATTTGAATATAGTATTTATTCAAGTTCCAAATCAAATTACCACAGTAATCCTTTGTATTTTAATTAGTATAACTATAATAATGGTTTCCAATGCAAGTCACGAGGATATATTATTGTCTCCAGGCATACCAACAGTTATATTCTGAAATTTTTTCTAATCAAAACAACTTCACAGCAAGCACATCAAGCGCCTGTTATTTTTTAGCATTGAAAAATAATGCAGGTGGGTCAAAACCATTATATTGTTAAGGACAGTAAAGATAGAGGGTATATATTGATATCGTGACACATGTTGGCATGCCTGAACAGCTGTAAGTGTGGCATTTTCAGAGGTCCACTTTGAATACATAAATACATGAGATATCTAATGTATTTTAGGATCACTCTCATTTACTCCATTTTGATCTCACAAATCTAGACTGGAAATGAGGGAGAGAACGGGAGAGAGAGAGAGAGAGAGAGAGAGAGAGAGAGAGAGAGAGAGAGAGAGAGAGAGAGAGAGAGAGAGAGAGAGAGAGAGAGAGAGAGAGAGAGAGACAGAGGGAGACAGAGAGCGAGAGAGAGAGAGTGGACAATGTTACCGAGTTTCGCCTGGGATATCATTTGCACATAAATGAAGACAAGGTAACTGGAGCGACAGGAAGAACCAAGTCATGTACGGTTGGCCAAATAAGTCAGGTCTCAGCTGTCATTACGTTTTGCTCGTTGTGTGCTGTATTAATGTTTGTCATAATGTTGAATAGGGTGGGCAAGTGTAGGAACATGGTTGTATAACTCACTCACAAATAAAGAAATCATATGTAAATATTGCTGATACCAATTATTGATCAAAATATACTTGGTGCCGAGACATCACTGTTTTATTATCCGATTGTACAGTCCCGCTAATAAGTGAGGACTCGGCACCAAGTATATTTTTATAAATAATTGGTATCAGCATTATCTAAAACTCTATTTATTCGTTTCGAGTGAGATATACAAGTATGTTCCTACTACTACACTATTCATCATCTGACAGACATCAATACAGCACAGAGTGAGCCAAACGTAATGACAGCTGAAACATGACTTATTAGCGCCACCGTACAGCAGCGGAAGGTGAGGGAGCCAAGACACAATAACACTGACTATAATAATTATGAACACGTGAATTCAAAATACACTACTGTATTAGAACGAAAGAAGCGTGAAATAATAAATGCAGAATAACTTGAGCGAAGAAACGGTGGAATACTAAAAGGTTGAATATCTGTTAAACGAAAGCAGAATGGAATACTAAAGGAACACATATCTGTTAAACGAAAGAAGAGTGGAAAAATAACGAAACGAGTAACGATTAAACCCTTTTTTACTGGCTACGTCTTTATTATTATATTCTTCCTATATTTAGCGATTTTAAGCAGCTTAAGAAGGATATTTGGTAGTTAAAAGGGTTGATAGAAATAGTTCGAAGCCTTATATACTTGCTAGAGATTTTTACTAGACTTTATAAAATCGATTAGTAGTAGCCAGAATAATATATAACAGACGTCGCCGGTACAGAGGGGGTTAAACGAAAGAAGAATGGATATAATATAGGGACAAGTAACTGTTAAACGAAAAGAGAGTGGAGTCATAAAGAAACGAATAACTGATAAACGAAAGAATAGTTAAATTAGAAAGGAAAAAATAGCTGTTACACTAAAGAAGAGTGGAATAATAATGGAACGAGGAACTATGAAACGAAATAATAGTGGACTACCGAGTAACCGTTAAACAAAAGAAGAGTGGAATAATAATGGAACGAGGAACTATGAAACGAAATAATAGTGGACTACCGAGTAACCGTTAAACAAAAGAAGAGTGGAATAATAATGGAACGAGGAACTATGAAACGAAATAATAGTGGACTACCGAGTAACCGTTAAACAAAAGAAGAGTGGAATAATAATGGAACGAGGAACTATGAAACGAAATAATAGTGGACTACCGAGTAACCGTTAAACAAAAGAAGAGTGGAATAATAATGGAACGAGGAACTATGAAACGAAATAATAGTGGACTACCGAGTAACCGTTAAACAAAAGAAGAGTGGAATAATAATGGAACGAGGAACTATGAAACGAAATAATAGTGGACTACCGAGTAACCGTTAAACAAAAGAAGAGTGGAATAATAATGGAACGAGGAACTATGAAACGAAATAATAGTGGACTACCGAGTAACCGTTAAACAAAAGAAGAGTGGAATAATAATGGAATGAGTAACTGTGAAACGAAAGAAGAGTGGCATAATATTTTACCGAATAAGTGCTAAACGAAGACTAATGGAATAACATAGAAACAAGTAGCTGATAAACGACAACAAAAACAGTGGAATACTATAGGAACGAATAACGGCTAGATACGGGTAGATGTAACTGGTCAGCTTTGGTCGGCAACCCATCTAGGGGAGACAACTTTATACAAATCCGGGTGTATGGGACTCGTCAACCTTGGTCGGCAACCCATCTAGGGAAGACAACCTTAAATAATCCTTACTGCTTACCTAAGGGTGAAGCAGGTTTGTGGATGAACTAGCCGCCCACCACTGTAGAAAATGTGCTAAAAATACATAGAAGGCCTTTGAGTCGGACGGTCCCTAAGTTGAGTGTTCAGTCCTGTAAGTCCTTCATAAACTGGCACGGATTGTCTTAATGGGGAATAGGTTCTATTGGGGCGTTTTGTGTATGGCCACCCTCAACGGGAGTTAGGCGTCGGGCAATAGATAGATAGATAGATAACTGCTAAAGGTAAGTACAGTGGAATACTAAAGGAAACAATAAATTTGAAACGAAGAACTGATAAATATATGGAGCTAAGGAAATAGCCAGGAGTATCCTCAACTTCCGAAAGTGATTATAATTTAAAAAAAGTCTTCAGATGATTCTCGATCGACTCCAGTATAGAACATTTGTTAATTTTGTCAATATAACACTTGTCAAATTAAATTGGTTATATAAATAACCCCAAACTAAAGCATATACTGTATATATAAGTAAATATATATATATATATATATATATATATATATATATATATATATATATATATATATATATATATATATATATATATATATACCGGTATATATATATTCAAATTACGTTTTATTCAGTGCAATAAGTTGTCAAAACCAAAGGGTACCATATTATGTAATAACATATTTTGTTTGGAAGGACTAAACACAAAAGTAATTGGTTGAAAACAGTATAAGATGTCAAACATAATATTACGTTTGATTAATTGCACGCCGTACGAATTCATCCTAATCCTTTAAATTTGTATTATGATTTAATATTGCATGAAATACCCATTGTTATATATCAACGTATCAATACCTCGTTGAACATCACAGGACAAATTACCAGGTCAAAGGAGTTGAGTTTTAATACCGCCAACCACCTGGAAATAATGTTCATTTATGACCCTGCTGCTACCTCATAAAACCTTCCTAAATAATTATTAATTACTTAATAATATCAGGCATGCGGATATTATTCCAACCCCTTCTGCATTGTGTGCCCATGTACTAGAAACAATTATATACATTTAATATTCAGCAAATATCACTATAGCTGAAGTAATTGAAGCATAACGAACTATTTTGATTATCTCGATCTTTACATAGGGTTATTTGGACGATTACAAAATAATGCACTTGACTACATACACATGTTTTTTACCCTATCCAGGAATCGAAACAACGACATTTGGACTAAGAACCAGGCATCTCGCCATCCATGTTATTACTTCATATAACCTTAGAAACCATAATTAATTACTGAATTTGGATATACCCCGCATGAAATATATCCATATACTCTGGAACATGGGTTTAGGCTACAATGTGTGATGGGTTTGAATAATTATTATCTGCATATATACTATATATATATATATTTCTAATCTCTCAGTGGGGTTCGAACCGCTGACCGTCAGGACGATAGCCGACGCTTTAATCAACTACACCAGGGCAGTCAAAAAACACTCAACCCTCTATCCTATTTATGTTAGGGAGAAGGGAACCCCACTAGGCGAATATATTTCAATGCATACCTAGTCGTAGGATCCATATTCCAGAATACCATACAAGGATTTCTGAGTGTCCCGCCGAAATTGATTTAATTTAATTCTAACGGAAGGCCATGTACGCACCCGGTTCCCTTACCCTCTGCGCATGTAAGAGAATGTAAGCCCCCTTGGCCCCGCCCCCTGCCCAACCGCGTTTAAATATAACCTTCAAACAGTCATTGCCAAGTTGCTCCGTAGCACAGTCGGTAGAGGTCCCGCCCCTGGATCTAATAATCCAGCGTTCGATCCCACTAGGATCTCGTGTATTTTATATTTTTATTTTGTTATATGTGTTATGTTATATTTTATTATATTATATTAGGGTTAGGTTAGGTTAGATTAGGTTAAGTTAGGTTAATCTAATCTAATATAATATTTGTACATTTTGGGCAGTGGCCGGGGCCAAGGCTTGGGTTCCGGCTGAGTGCATAGCCTCCCAATTCTAACCCACCAAGCATGAGAAATACAAATATTGACTGCCGTGGTGTAGTTGATTAAAGCGTCGGCTATCGTCCTGATGGTCGGCGGTTCGAACCCCACTGAGAGATTAGAAACATTTAGTGGCTCACATGTATTTGTGATATATATTCAATATTTGTAACTTTCATGCTTGGTGGGTTAGAATTAAATGAAATAAATTTCGGCCCGAGTTGCGTCGGTACACTCAGAAATCCTTGTATGGTATTCTGGAATATGGATCCTACGACTTGGTATGAATTTAAATATATTCGCCTAGTGGGTTTCCCTTCTCCCTAACATAAATAGGATAGAGGGTTGAGTGTCTTTTGACTCCCGTGGTGTAGTTGATTAAAGCGTCGGCTGTCATCCTGAGGGGCCGGCGGTTCAAACCCCACTGAGAGATTAGAAACATTTAGTGGCTCAAGTGTATTTGTGATATATACTCAATATATATATATATATATATATATAAATATATATATATATATATATATATATATATATATATATATATATATATATATATATATATATATATATATATATATATATATGTTAGTATAGCCAGGTAATAGATTCTCTTTTAAACAGACGAGGTTAAAGGCAATAGCAGTTTCAGCATTCAGGATTTTATTGTTACAGCTTTCAATAGTTCTAACAATTTTCCTCTGGGGTTCAGAGATGAGGTACAACAGGTTAGCAAAATTCATGGTGGATCCAACGTTTCACAAGTAAACATCTTGCATCTTCAGGGAAAGGAGAGGTAATGATTAGAATAGGGACAAAGTATCATATTTATACAAAATTCGAGGATCAAGAATAGGAAGGTGGGTGGAGCTACTGGGTGTGTGGTGGCTGTTCATTGGTGGAAGGCAATCTGTTCGCGAGATGGGCACTAAATCTTATCGGTGGTTGGTTGTTGGCTGTGGGTGGCTGTGATTGGTTGGTGTTGTCAGTTGTGTGCTGAGCGCGGAAGCGTAAGGTAGGGGGGCACGGGGCGAGAGGAAGGGGGCAACATGCCTGTACCGCTTGCCTGAAGGAAGAATTTGAAGGTCTTGTGTTTGGTTATTGATGCTGGGGTTGAGTGTTTGGATGTATAGAGCTTCTAAAATAGCTAGTCTTCTGGGGTCTGATTCTTTGTCGAGTATGGTGGTTTGTTTGTCTAGGTCGGCACGAGTTAGGGCACGATGGTGGGGGGCTTGATAGTGATCTTTTATAGCGCCAGATTGAAGGTGGAGGGTTAGTCGACGGGAAAGGCGAGTCTGTGTCATACCAACATAGAATAGGGGTCCACAGTCCCCAGAGGTGCAAATATGCTGATATATCACATGATCGTCTTTCGGTTGGTTGGTGGAAATGGGGCGGTTACGGAGGACAAGGTTGGAGGTCTTAGGAGATTTGTAGTAAATAATGAGTTTTATTTTATTTTCAGGGTTGGTGGGGAGGACGTTTTTGTGAATTATTTCTTTCATAATGGATTCGTCTGTTGTGTGGTCGGAAGACATGTAGTTTCTGTAGAAAAATGTAATGTCATTGGCCGGGTTGGTGCTAGGGGGGTCTTGTTTGTACCATTTTTCTAGGTGGTGGTTGATGGCATTGGTGACGTCAGTGTTGGAATACCCATTGTTGACTAGGACCTGGGTGAGCCTTTCCAGTTCATTGTGTGTGTCATTCCAGGTGGTGCAATGAGTGAGGGCTCTCCTGACATAGGCGGCGATGGTGGACTGATGGTAACGTTTAGGGCATTCACTTTCCCCATTAAGACATTGGCCATTGTTAGTAGGTTTGGTGTACACTGTAGTTTTGAAGCCGTGGTCGTGGAGGGAGACCAGGAGGTCGAGGAAGGGTAGATGTCCATCGGTGGTTTCTTCGTATGTGAAGTTGAGTCCGGAGGCGGCCATGAAGCGCTGCTGGAGGTCCCTAAGTTCGCCCAGGTCCTTCACCCGCACGAAGATATCATCGATGTACCTGCAGTAGACAGTGGGCCGGTGGGCAGACAGGAGTTCCTCTTCGATAGCTCCCATGAAGAAATTGGCGAACAGGACCCCCAGGGGGCTTCCCATCGCTACACCGTCGATTTGCTGGTACATATTCCCGCGGGGGCAGAGGAAAGGGGACTCCTTGGTACATAGTTCCAAGAGCGTCTTCAGGGCCTTCTCCGGGATGTCCAGGGGGGGCGTATTAGGGCAGTGGTAAACTCGACGTAGGATAAAATCTATGGTCTTGTCAACGGGCACGTTGGTAAACAAACTCTCTACGTCGAGGGAGGCGATGATGTGGTCGTTAGCTGGGGGGGCATCTCGTTGAATTTCTAGGAAGTCATAAGCAGAGTTGAGGTTGTATTGCCGAGGAACAAAAGGGGTGAGGAGTTTGTTCAGGGCCTTGGTGGTCTGGTAGGTAGCAGTAGGGATCTGTGATATGATGGGGCGGAGGGGGTTCCCGGGTTTGTGGGTTTTTATAGTACCGTAAGCATAACCTGGGGTGAATTCGCCGATGAGTTTCTTCAGGTGTATGCCATCGGCTTTGGCGTTGATAGCAGTGATGGTGGTGTTGGCTTTCCTTTTTATTTCGTCAGTAGGGTTGCGAGTGATCCTTTTGAATTTGTTTTAATCACTAAGAATGTCGTCCATTTTCCGTAGGTATTCTTCTTTTCCGTGTATCACAAGGCAGGTGGCCTTATCAGCTCGTCGGATGATGATGTTGGGGTTCTCTTTAAGTTGTTTAGCGGCTTTGAAGTGGTGTTTGTTGAGGAGCTTGCTTTGGTGGGATCCCCTGGTTTTGGCGGCTTCTGCTAGTAGGGTGGGTTGTAGGGCTGGGGTGGTGGTGATCTTGCCGTCTTTCTGGAATCTTAGGACGTCATCCAGTAGGACTTCAATTTCAAGGCGTTTTCGGTGGGGTCCCGGCTTGGAAATGTAGTGGCAATTTAAGCCTTTGTTCAGGAGGTCTTCTTGGTCCGGCGTTAGGGTGGTGTTGGTGAGGTTAATATATCCTTTTGTTGGCTTGGGAAGTTTTATGTTTCCACCATATAGACGGGAGAGTTTTTGGATGGTAGTGTTCTCTGTTTGTCGTCTGTGTATATATATATATATATATATATATATATATATATATATATATATATATATATATATATATATATATATATATATATTCTCTTTTAAACAGACGAGGTTAAAGGCAATAGCAGTTTCAGCATTTAGTATTTTATTGTTACAGCTTTCAATATTTCTAACAATTTTCCTCTGGGGTTCAGAGATGAGGTACAACAGGTTAGCAAAATTCATGGTGGATCCAACGTTTCACAAGTAAACATCTTGCATCTTCAGGGAATGGGCAGGTAATGATTAGAATAAGGACAAAGCAACATATTTATACAAAATTCGAGGATCAAGAATAGGTAGGTGGGCGGAGCTACTGGGTGTGGGGTGGCTGTTCATTGGTGGAAGGCAGTCTATTCGCGAGACGGGCACTAAATCTTATCGGTGGTTGGTTGTTGGCTGTGGGTGGCTGTGATTGGTTGGTGTTGTCAGTAGTGTGCTGATCGCGGAAAGGTACGGGAGGGGGGCACAGGGCGAGAGGAACGAGGGCAGTATGCCTGTAGCGCTTGCCTGAAGGAAGAATTTGAAGGTCTTGTGTTTGGTTGTTGATGCTGGGGTTGAGCGTTTGGATATATAGAGCTTCTAAAATAGCTAGTCTTCTGGGGTCTGATTCTTTGTCGAGTATGGTAGTTTGTTTGTCTAGGTCGGCGCGAGTTAGGGCAAGATGGTGGGGGGCTTGATAGTGATCTTTTATAGCGCCAGATTGAAGGTGGAGGGTCAGTCGACGGGAAAGGCGAGTCTGTGTCATTCCAACATAGGATAGGGGTCCACAGTCCCCAGAGGTGCAAATATGCTGGTATATCACATGATCGTCTTTCGGATGGTTGGTGGAAATGGGGCGGTTACGGAGGACAAGGTTGGAGGTCTTAGGAGATTTGTAGTAAATAATGAGTTTTATTTTATTGTCAGGGTTGGTGGGGAGGACGTTTTTGTGAATTATTTCTTTCATAATGGATTCGTCTGTTGTGTGGTCGGAAGATATGTAGTTTCTGTAGAAAAATGTAATGTCATTGGCCGGGTTGGTGCTAGGGGGGTCTTGTTTGTACCATTTTTCTAGGTGGTGGTTGATGGCATTGGTGACGTCAGTGTTGGAATACCCATTGTTGACTAGGACCTGGGTGAGCCTTTCCAATTCATTGTGTGTGTCATTCCAGGTGGTGCAATGGGTGAGGGCTCTCCTGACATAGGCGGCGATGGTGGACTGATGGTATCGTTTAGGGCATTCACTTTCCCCATTAAGACATTGGCCATTGTTAGTAGGTTTGGTGTACACCGTAGTTTTGAAGCCGTGGTCGTGGAGGGAGACAAGGAGGTCGAGGAAGGGTAGATGGACCATCGGTGGTTTCTTCGTATGTGAAGTTGAGTCCGGAGGCGGCCATGAAGCGCTGCTGGAGGTCCCTGAGTTCGCCCAGGTCCTTCACCCGCACGAAGATATCATCGATGTACCTGCAGTAGACAGTGGGCCGGTAGGCAGCCAGGAGTTCCTCTTCGATAGTTCCCATGAAGAAATTGGCGAACAGGACCCCCAGGGGGCTTCCCATCGCTACAACCGTCGATTTGCTGGTACATATTCCCGCGGGGGCAGAGGAAAGGGGACTCCTTGGTACATAGTTCCAAGAGCGTCTTCAGGGCCTTCTCCGGGATGTCCAGGGGGGGCGTATTAGGGCAGTGGTAAACTCGACGTAGGATAAAATCTATTGTCTTGTCAACGGGCACGTTGGTAAACAAACTCTCTACGTCGAGGGAGGCGATGATGTGGTCGTTAGCAGGGGGGGCATCTCGTAGAATTTCAAGGAAGTCATAAGCAGAGTTGAGGTTGTATTGCCGAGGAACAAAAGGAGTGAGGAGTTTGTTCAGGGCCTTGGCGGTCTGGTAGGTAGCAGTAGGGATCTGTGATATGATGGGGCGGAGGGGGTTCCCGGGTTTGTGGGTTTTTATAGTACCGTAAGCATAACCTGGGGTGAATTCGCCGATGAGTTTCTTCAGGTGTACGCCATCGGCTTTGGCGTTGATAGCAGTGATGGTGGTGTTGGCTTTCCTTTTTATTTCGTCAGTAGGATTGCGAGTGATCCTTTGAATTTGTTTTTATCACTAAGAATGTCGTCCATTTTCCGTAGGTATTCTTCTTTTCCGTGTATCACAAGGCAGGAGGCCTTATCAGCTCGTCGGATGATGATGTTGGGGTTCTCTTTAAGTTGTTTAGCGGCTTTGAAGTGGTGTTTGTTGAGGAGCTTGCTTTGGTGGGATCCCCTGGTTTTGGCGGCTTCTGCTAGTAGGGTGGGTTGTAGGGCTGGGGTGATGGTGATCTTGCCGTCTTTCTGGGATCGTAGGATGTCATCCAGTAGGACCCGGGAACCCCCTCCGCCCCATCATATCACAGATCCCTACTGCTACCTACCAGACCGCCAAGGCCCTGAACAAACTCCTCACTCCTTTTGTTCCTCGGCAATACAACCTCAACTCTGCTTATGACTTCCTTGAAATTCTACGAGATGCCCCCCCTGCTAACGACCACATCATCGCCTCCCTCGACGTAGAGAGTTTGTTTACCAACGTGCCCGTTGACAAGACAATAGATTTTATCCTACGTCGAGTTTACCACTGCCCTAATACGCCCCCCCTGGACATCCCGGAGAAGGCCCTGAAGACGCTCTTGGAACTATGTACCAAGGAGTCCCCTTTCCTCTGCCCCCGCGGGAATATGTACCAGCAAATCGACGGTGTAGCAATGGGAAGCCCCCTGGGGGTCCTGTTCGCCAATTTCTTCATGGGAACTATCGAAGAGGAACTCCTGGCTGCCCACCGGCCCACTGTCTACTGCAGGTACATCGATGATATCTTCGTGCGGGTGAAGGACCTGGGCGAACTCAGGGACCTCCAGCAGCGCTTCATGGCCGCCTCCGGACTCAACTTCACATACGAAGAAACCACCGATGGTCATCTACCCTTCCTCGACCTCCTTGTCTCCTTCCACGACCACGGCTTCAAAACTACGGTGTACACCAAACCTACTAACAATGGCCAATGTCTTAATGGGGAAAGTGAATGCCCTAAACGATACCATCAGTCCACCATCGCCGCCTATGTCAGGAGAGCCCTCACCCATTGCACCACCTGGAATGACACACAATGAATTGGAAAGGCTCACCCAGGTCCTAGTCAACAATGGGTATTCCAACACTGACGTCACCAATGCCATCAACCACCACCTAGACAAATGGTACAAACAAGACCCCCCTAGCACCAACCCGGCCAATGACATTACATTTTTCTACAGAAACTACATATCTTCCGACCACACAACAGACGAATCCATTATGAAAGAAATAATTCACAAAAACGTCCTCCCCACCAACCCTGACAATAAAATAAAACTCATTATTTACTACAAATCTCCTAAGACCTCCAACCTTGTCCTCCGTAACCATTTCCACCAACCAACCGAAAGACGATCATGTGATATACCAGCATATTTGCACCTCAAATTCTCCCCTCAGGCAAGCGCTACAGGCATACTGCCCTCGTTACTCTCGCCCTGTGCCCCCCCCCCGTACCTTTCCGCGACCAGCACACTACTGCCAACACCAACCAATCACAGCCACCCACAGCCAACCCCTGTTGTACCTCATCTCTGAACCCCAGAGGAAAATTGTTAGAAATATTGAAAGCTGTAACAATAAAATACTAAATGCTGAAACTGCTATTGCCTTTAACCTCGTCTGTTTAAAAGAGAATCTATTACCTGGCTATACTAACATATATATATATATATATATATATATATATATATATATATATATATATATATGAGAAATAGTATACATGTGTGTGATTATTTCAACTTTTTGTTTTCGTTGTTATATATAAGTTATGCTGGCCCAATGTACAGTATGCAATTAGACAAAAGTAAGACAAGGTAAACAGGACGGGTTGTGCGGCTTTAACCCTTTATAGACAGGGGGTTCATAGGTAGTTCGATTATCTCCCTCAGTAAAATTATGCCACATATGTTGTAAATCCTTCACATACCCTTCATAACTCATAATAGTATCTTGTTTGTAGCCACTCTAGTAGTAGAAGATTTTATTAAGCTCATTGTCAAGGTGATATATATACTTGTATATATCTGGTGAATTTTTCGGTAAATTAGATCTTTGGTTCATATGGTCTGAATTAAATTAAATGTATTTATTAAGTCGATCATAGTTCACTATTTCATTAACCAAATATGTAATGTTGCTTTTTTTCCCATGTGAGTGAGGGAGACAAAAGGCAGAACTGCCTGTAGCGAGTGCCTCCCACATAGTTGAAAGAGTGACAGACCAAAGTCAAGGGACGTTAGAGCTAAAAATGCCTGGACACACGGAGTTTGAAGCAATTTAAGTCATAGGAAGTGGGAAAGACTGATTCTGGGAGAGAGTTCCAGAGCTCAGCTGTTGAATAGAAGAATGACTGAGAGTAACGTTTTACTCTTGGGTTGGAGAGTTGCAACGAGTAGGGGTGGGGTTGTTTTGCAAGACGGATACCATGTACCCACCATGGACCACCAGGAACGACGATCGAGGACCGAGGATTACCAAGGAGGCAAGGACGACGATCGAGGACAGCGAGGATCGAGGACCACCAGAGATGATAATCGAGGACAGTGAGGACTGGGGACCACCAGGGACGATGATCGAGGACAGCGAGGACCGAGGACAACCAGGGACGAGGATCGAGGGCCGAGGTCAGACAGGTACATAAATGTAGATCCAACCAGAACCAAGAATTTGAATAAAGAGCGTTTCGTGAATTCTATATCCAAAACTGTAAAAGTTTTCTATGCAAACGCTCGTAGCATACGCAATAAATTTTCAGATTTAGAGGAACTAGTATTTACAGAAAATTACATTGTTATTGGCATAACAGAATCTTGGCTCAATACAGAAGACAGAGACTTTTTAGCAGAGTATTCACTTCCCGGTTATGTAATGTTTGAGAAAAGCCGAATAAGTAAAAATGGAGGTGGCGTTATACTTTTTATCAAAGAAAGTCTTAACCCGACCCTTTTGTCAAAACCTCAAATTGTGAACGTCGACACATCCTTTGTGCTAATAAAGAATAATAAAGGTACACAAATTATACTTACATTAATATACAGACCTCCAGCTCATTCAGTGTAAACTGACCAAGACATTTATGAGCAAATTGCAGACTTAAGTTACTCGCAAGATATCGTAATTTTTGGCGACTTCAATTTACCTTTGACCAAGTGGGGAGATAGTATTACTTCACACTCTGGACAAGAACTGTATGCAAACTTGCAAGAGATTTCGCTATATCAATTTGTTAGATCTCAAACCCGTGGAAATACCGTCCTTGACCTTGTACTTTCAACAAAAGAAGAATTGATAATTTGAATGTCAGTGATGAATTCAGTAACAGCGACCAGTGTACGATAACTTTCAGTTTAAAGTTTACTAGTAACAAACCAAATAGCATCATCGAGAAAGTCCCTAATTTCAAGAAAGCAAACTTTCGTAAACTTAGAGTAATGTTTAAAGAAACTGACTGGAGCTTTCTAATAAACATTAACGACATAAATACATGTTGGGAATTATTCGCAAACACTTGCCTAAAAATAGTGCAAGATTGCATACCATCGACAATACGGCATACATGCCACAATGATAAGCCCAAATGGTGAAATAAAGAGATTTCAGACTGTTTACTTGCTAAGATGATTGCTAATGATAGATTAAAATCCTCACAAAATGACGAAGAACGGGTGAAATTTGTAGAACTACGACGCAAAGCCAAAAAGTTAATTAAGCAAACTAAAAGGACCCTGGAGTTACATGTTGCGAATCAAAGTAAAACAAACCCGAAAGAATTATATAGTTATATCAGAAAGAAGAAAGTAGTTACTTCAACTATTGGACCGTTAGTCGATGAAAATGGAGAATACACAAAAGACGAAGTACAGAATGAGTAATGTCCTCAATACCTTCTTTGCATCAGTTTTTACTACAACAGACGTCAGTGATATCCCTATAGCATCGCCGGTTAAGATAGATAATTCTGATGTTCTAAGCAATATCACCATTACAGAGAGAGAGAAGTATTGAAATGTTTAGATAAACTCAGGGTAAATAAATCGCCCGGACCTGATTCAATCTCACCTAGAGTTCTAAAGGAAGCTAAGGATGAGCTCTCCAAACCACTGACATTGCTATTCAATAAACCCTTGTAGTCTGGAACTATGCCTGATCAGTGGAAGCTAGCCAACGTAACACCGATATTATATTAGGATATTCAGTCCTAGTTCAGCCAGTGACAGGAGAAGGTTGTGTTAATCTGAGCTCCTGCCCGGACCACTTACCAGTGACCTTTAGTGACCATTACACCTACCTGTGTTTGGGGGCAGTGCACTCGTGTTATATAAAAGTGTTATAGCTCAGTTTTTAGCTGTTAGTTTACTTGTTTTTGTTTTTCTGTACTTAGTTTCTTGCTCCTCGCTAAGCTTATTGGGATCATGGCAGGTATGGAGTGCGAGTCTCTAACTGATCTGCATCATCTTATTCTCCAGGTAAGAGAGGAGATGGTTGTGGTGAAGGAAGAGGTCTTGGCTCTAAGGGAGGTTAATGTTAAACTTCAGAGGGAAGTGGATTTGATTAAAGACGAAAATCTAGCTTTCAAGCTTAGCCAAGAGGAAATAAAGTCAAGTAAGGGGAAAAGGGAGGAAGTTGATGAAAAATTGTATTCATGGCAGGTTGTTAAAAATACGGGTGGGAAAGTCACACTCAAGAAGCAGGATAGTAGAATAGGTATGAGTGTGACAAATACATTCTCTCCTTTGCGAGACGAATGTGAGGGAAAAGATAGTCAGGATAAGGGAGGGATAACCGAAGTGCCTGCCGCCGACTCAGCTCCAACCTCTGACGCTGTGCTACCTACCACCACCACTACCCCCACCACCACCACCACCACCAAGGGAGCTTCTGCCACCACCGGGGGTTCTCCAACTGCAGCTGCTGGATCCTCCCGAGGGAAAGGTAAGTCTGTGTCCCGAGAAGGTAAGTCTGTGTCGATTGTGGGCGACTCCATGGTAAGACATTTAGTTAGGGCTACCCGCACTAAACTTAGGAAGGTTGTGTGTCTGCCTGGCCATGGAGTTGGGAGGGTTTTAGAGAAGATGGACCACATCTTGGAAGATAGTGGAGATAACCCCATTATCTGTCTCAGTGCCGGGAGTAACGATGTTGGTAAGGGTAGAAGTGAGGAACTGCTGCAGCAGTATCGGGATGTGTTAGATAAAGTTAGGATGAAGGGAGGGATCCCTGTAGTACATTGTATCCTACCCAGAAGAGGAGTTCCCAAGGAATGGACATCCAGGGCGATTGGTGTCAATTGCCGTTTGGAGAAATATTGCAAAGAAAAAGCAATACCATTCATTGATAACTGGGATAGTTTCTATGGGAGAGATGGGATGTACGCAAGGGATGGGGTTCATCTTTCACGGTTAGGGGTTTCTACATTAGCTAGCTCTTTAGATAGAGTGGTTGTGGGGTTTTGAACAGAAATATTGAGAGTGTAAATGAGAGGTTAAATGGAACAATTTTAGCGTCAGGCGAAAGCGATAAGGATATTCAGTCTCATGCTAAAAATGATGACTATAATGCAAATGATAGTAGTGATGGTGCAACGGAAGATGGAAATGTCGCTTAAAACAAAGGTAAATTAGGTATAAAGAAAATAAGTAAATTGAGAGTATATAATGTATATTACACAAACTGTAGGAGTCTATGTAACAAAATGAACGAACTTAGAGCCCTTGTTAGCAAAGAAAATATAGACATAATAGCGCTAACTGAAACGTGGATTAATACAGAAACCAGGCATTTTTTTGCAGAATTTGATATACCAGGATATAGTTTGTTTAAATATGACCGAACAAGTAAGAGGGGTGGCGGTATAGCAGTGTTTGTCAGGAGTACATTAAAAAGCTGTATTAAATCAGGTATTAGACTAAATAACGATAATGAAAGTGTTTGGGTAGAGGTTAACGAAGGTAGTGAGACCATAGTTATTGGAGTTATGTATAGACCGCCAAATATGAGTAGAAATGACGGAACGTCACTATGGGAGGAAATTAAAATGGCATCAAGGTTTAGCAATGTGTGCATTATGGGGGATTTTAATTTTCCGAATATAGATTGGCAGCATCAAATAGGAGAATCTGATTCTGAGGAGTTTATAGAGGTAGTACAAGATAGTTTTTTATTTCAATTCATAGATACGCCGACTAGAGGTAATAATATTCTCGATTTAGTTTTCAGTAACAATGAACATATGGTAAATAATGTAGAGATAGGGGACCACCTAGGAAATAGTGACCACAATTCTGTGTATTTTAATATACAATGGAAAGGTAATACCAGAGAGAATACAACATTAATACCTGACTTCAGAAAAGCCAATTATGGTGGGTTAAGAAGAGCCCTATTAGCGGACCCTATGGTCAAAAAATTAAGTCGATCCAGGTGTCCAAATGAGTGTACCCCTTCTCAGGCACCTGTCATCTTAAGTCAGGAAGAGACGTCAACCTTGGTAGATACATACGATAATTTTATCAAGTCAGTATTCAATGCACAAAATAAATACATCCCCAAAAGAAAATTTAGATCAACACAGAACAAACCCAAATGGATGAATAATAGACTATTAGATCTTCTAGGACAAAAGAGAGGAATATATAGAAAAATTAGAAAAGGCGAAATTCACCTACTTGCTTACTATCAGAATCTATCAAGACAGGTAAAAAAGGATATTAGGAAAGAAAAAAGAAATTATGAAATTAAGGTTGCCAATGACTCAACAAATAATCCTAAAGCTTTTTACCAACTATATAAATCCAAGGTTAGAGATGTAATTGGTCCCCTTAAAACTTCGATAGGAGAAATGACAGAAAATGATTTAGAAATGTGCAGTACATTAAATAGTCAATTTCTTTCCGTTTTCACTAATGAAAATTTGGTACAGTTTCCAGAAGTCCGTAAGGTATATAGCGATAGTATAGAAAATAGGTTAAGTACGGTTACTATAAGTAGAAATGATGTGCTTAAGGAAATTGACAGACTGAAACCTCATAAATCGCCTGGTCCTAGATGAGGTATATGCTAGAGTATTAAAAGAATGTAGGGATGAGTTAAGTTACCCATTAACATTTGTATTTAATAAGTCATTGGAGACAGGTATAGTTCCAGAAGCTTGGAAGCTTGCAAACGTAGTTCCGATCTTCAAAAAAGGTGACAAATCAATAGCATCCAATTACCGTCCCATTAGTCTTACATCAATCATAGGAAAGCTACTAGAGTCAATTATTGCTAGTAAAATTAGAAACCACTTAGATACATTTAATTTAATAAATTCTTCTCAGCATGGATTCACTCAGGGCCGTTCTTGCCTTACTAATTTGCTTAGTTTTTTCTCAGAGGTATATGAAGCAGTAGATAATGACAAGTCATATGATATAATATATTTAGATTTCAGTAAAGCTTTCGACAGAGTCCCCCATGAGAGATTGATGAGAAAGGTTGAGGCGCATGGAATAGGTGAGGCGTTGTTGGGATGGATTAGGTCATGGCTAATTGGTAGGAAGCAGAGAGTCAGCATAAATGGTACGAAGTCAGAATGGGGAGCAGTCAAAAGTGGTGTCCCCCAGTGATCTGTATTAGGTCCTCTGTTGTTTGTTATATACATAAATGACCTTGATTTAGGTATAACTAGTAGGATAAGTAAATTTGCAGACGATACCAAAATGGGGACAACAATTGATTCAGATAGAGATATAGAGTGCCTCCAAAGGGATCTAGATACCTTACACGAATGGTCAGTAAATTGGCAGATGAAGTTTAACATTGACAAATGCAAGGTATTAAAGATAGGGAAGATGCATTCAAATGTTAAATATAAACTAGCTAATGTGGAATTAGAAAACTCGAATTGTGAGAAAGATCTAGGTGTGTTTGTTAGCAATGATTTGAAGCCTAGACAACAGTGTATAAGCGTTCGAAACAAGGCAAACAGGATTCTCGGGTTCATCTCAAGGAGTGTGAGTAACAGAACTGCTGATGTTATCTTAAAACTTTACTTGTCATTAGTGAGACCCCATATGGATTATGCTGTTCAATTTTGGTGTCCTTATTACAGAATGGAAATAGATTCATTGGAGAGAGTACAACGTAGAATGACAAAAATGATCCATAATATTAGAAATCTTCCGTATAAAGAAAGGTTGAAGAAATTAGGCTTACATTCGTTAGAGAGACGCAGAGTTAGAGGGGATATGATAGAGGTGTTCAAGTGGGTTAGTGGGATTAACAAAGGGGACATGACAAATGTACTAAAGCTCGGTGATAGCGAAAGAACTCGTACCAATGGTTTCAAATTAGATAAATTTCGTTTCAGAAAAGATATAGGCAAATATTGGTTTGGTAACAGAGTTGTAGATGGGTGGAATGGACTACCAAGTGCTATAGTGGGATTAAAAACGATAGGGAGATTTAAGATAAAATTGGATAAGCATATGGACGAGAAGGGTTGGATATGAAGGGGGATCAGCAGGGTTGGGCCAATCAGCGCTCTGCAGACCCCGTAATCCTGCGTTAATCTCTAACCGTTTTGGTAAGATGATCCTCAGGGTATTAGAGTGTTGAGCCTATAATTGGGCTTTGTAATTGGGGTTGTGTGGGACAGGGATCTGCCTTGCTTAGGCCAATCGGCTTTCTGCAGACTCCCATTTTCTTATGTTCTTATGTTCTTATGTTCTTATAGAAAGGAAGAAAATCCCTACCTAGTAACTATCGTCCAATTAGCTTAACCTCAGTTGTATGTAGAATGCTAGAAACACTCATAAGAGACAGACTCGTAAATCATTTAGAGGAAAAAAACATACTTAAAGATACTCAACACGGCTTTCGGCTTTCGTAACAAATTGTCTTGCTTAACAAACCTCATAGACTTCTTCCACGATATCCTCAACCTCTATGATGAGAGTAAAGCTGTATATATTATATACTGTACCTTGATTTTTAAAAAGGCCTTTGACAAAGTTCCCAACAAACTTTTACTGCTAAAATCAAAAGCGCATGGAATACAAGATGGTGTGTTGAAATGGATAGAAAATTGGCTCAGCGACAGAAAGCAAAGAGTAGTCATAAACGGTAAGGCATCTAAATGGACCAATGTAAGTAGCAGGGTACCCCAGGGATCGGTACTAGAACCAATTATCTTTATAATTCATATCAACGAGATACATGAGGGTCTCACCTGTACAATCTCTAAGTTTGCTGACGATACAAATATTGCAAAATAGCGTACTCTCAAAAGAACAACTTGACAATATGCAAGGGACAATATGCTGAAAAGGGAGGGAATTGAGTGGAAGCTACCTATACTGCTGTTTGCGGATGATACAGTTCTGATGAGTGATAATGAATGGGAGTTGCAGGGTCTGGTAAATGAGTTTGGAACAGTGTGCGAAAAACGGAATTTGAAGGTAAATACGGGGAAGAGCAAGGTTATGGTCTTCGAAAGGGGTGAAGTCACAGAGTGTGAGGTGAAGCTGAACGGTCAGGCTATGGAGATCGTCAACTCTTTTAAGTATCTGGGCAGTGTGTTGAGTAAAGATGGGACTATGGATGAAGAGGTGCGGGAGAGGGTACAACAGGGGAAGAGGGTTGTAGGAACGCTAAAAGCAGTAACAAGAATAGGGTGGTCAGTATGGAAGTGAAGAAGTCCCTGCATGACAGTGTGGTAATCCGACACTGACTTACGGAAGCGAAGCATGGACGTTGGTTGAGAGACTCAGACCAAGAGTGAGAGCAGTGGAAATGAATTACTTAAGGAGTGCGTGCGGAGTTACATGGAGGGATAGACAGACTAATGAGGAAGTAAGAAGGAGGTGTGGTGGAGGTAGATGTGCTGGAAAGTGTGAAAAGGAACAACTTGAGATGGTTCGGCCATATGGAACGTATGGAAAGCGAGAGAATGACTAAGAGGGTGTACGAGAGCGAGGTGGAGGGACAGAGGGGGAGAGGTAGACCGAATATGAGGTGGAAGGATGGAGTGAGGAACTACATGAACGAAGGCGGTGCTGGTTGGGGGGAGGGGCGTCGACTGACTGGGGACAGAGGTGCATGGGGGCGGTTCGTTCGTGGCCACCCCTTCGGGGATCACGGCGTCAGGCAATAGATAGATAGATAGACAATATGCAACACAATCTAGATAAGTTGTCATGTTGGGCCCAAATTTGGCAAATGAGTTTCAATGCGGATAAATGTAAAGTACTACATATCGGATACCGAAATGAGAAAGCAAACTATTCGATGAATGGCGCTCAGCTTAAGAGTGTAGACAAAGAAACCGATCAGGGAGTAACACTATCGAGTGACCTAAAACCGAGTCAATAATGTTCAGAAGTTGTGAACCCCTTCTGTTCCGCAAAGTCTTTTTAACTTTATTTTGGCTAATATTAGACGATATTGTGCAGCTTAAAAAGGACCTCCAGCTTTTAACAGCCTTCAATCTATCTCACTTTACCATATTTAATACCACAGATCCTCCTTAAACTACACAAAATCGTCTGAATATAGCTAGAATAAAAGTAATGAGACGTCGCCGGTACAGAAGGTGTTAAGAAGATAAGCAAAGTAATTGGTTTTAAATGCAGGTAATTTCAGCATAAATCCAAAGAAGTTATCCTAACTCTTTACAATTCTTTAGTCCGCCCTCTTCTGGAATACTGCGTTCAATCCTGGTGCCTTTACCACCAAAAAGATATAAACAAGCTAGAACGCGTTCAACGTAGAGTTACCAATATGATACCTAGCCTAAAGAATATACCATACAAGGAGCGTCTTAGAGAATTAAATCGAATTCCTTTAACCCAGCGCAGATTAAGAGGCGACTTAATTCAAGTGTTCAAAATCATCAAAGGCATCGACAATATGAACTGTAGTAAGTACTTCACTATCGACCAGTCTAATTACACGCAGGGTAACGGTTGCAAAATGATTGGTAACTCTTTTAACTCTCACGAATCTAAGAATTTCTTCTTCAATCGAGTTGTCAAATTGTGGAATGGGCTTCCCCGAAACGTTATCGACTGCAGCACCGTTGATTCTTTTAAACTTCGCCTAGACAAATATCTTGCATCAAACCCGCTACTGAATGCGTTTGTAAATGAATAACTTTATTATATTCCCCCTTCAGATTTATCTAAGGATTATTGCGTATATTTATTACTAAGACGTTACTATCTTTTTTCCCAGATATACGAAAGATCCTTATAACGTGTTACGTTACTAACCCATCTGTCCCCTACTAACTTCCTAATCCTGCCACGGACATTAGTTCCAGGGCAGTGGTTTCCTTTCAAATTTTCCCTTACCCACTCTAAACCACTGTTCGGACATTTGATCCGCAGTTTTTTAGAGGACAAGCAGCCTAGAGGGGTCACTAGACCTGTTGTTGCTTGATTTACTTTGTACTCCTTTGTACCCTATGTAGAGGAGGTAGTATACACTGGGAGAGCTTTAAGGAGCATTGATTATTGTAGTAGCGATAGAATAGCGAGAGCGATGCAACATTGCGGCGAAGAGAGAGAGACTAAAGAGAGTAGAGTGAAATCAAAGATGCTCTAGACAGTATAGCAGGGAATAGAATCTCCAATAACACGTTACACACATCTGGGCTGGTCGTTAACCTAATGGGGGACTCGGGGTAATCGAATGAATGACACGGAAACTTTCTGACCCATCTCTCTCTCTCTCTCTTCTTCTTCTTTTCTATCCTTTCTTTCAACTTTCCTTTTCTATCGGATATGCCATCTCTACTAGAATTAAGTCCTGACCACCTCGTTTAGATCGTAAGGTCTGTGTTGCCAGTGTATTTATGTAAGTCTATGTATGTATCTCTCACTCTCTTATGCTCTCTCAAAATGGCTAGCTAAATATAATTAACAGATAAGCTAAATAGGTAGAGGCACCAACGTTTCAATCCATATTCAAAATTTTAGCCCCTTCTGTACCGGCGACGTCTTGTTTACATTGTTCTGGCTACTATCAAGTAATTTATATGAAGTTTCAAATGAACCTCCAGGAATTAACATACTTCGAACCATCTCACTTAACCCTTTTTACTACCACAGATCCTTGGTATACTGTACAAAATCCTTTAAATGTAGGCCTACTCACAGATTTTGTTTCATCTATCTGGAAACTTGCAACCACGAAATAAACCGACTGCAGTATTCAACCGCCGTGTTATAAGGGGAGATGGTAGATATTTCCTGCCCTCCTCCCTCATGCTTAGCCCTATTAGTTTTCAGATTTTTAGATGTTTAGCCCATTAGTTTAGGTGATTTTAAGACTCTTTGCCCCATTTATTTGTCAATATTATGACTTTTCTTGCCATTTTGGTGTTGATTTTATCCTGACGAGCGATAGCGAGTCTGTAATTTAGGAGGAATATACCGAAACATGTACAAATAAATCTAGAAGGGGGATCTCGGGGATATCTTATTTAGCTTGATGGAGGTTTAGGGAGGAAACTAAAACATAATATATATATATATATATGAACACAGGGACCAATATACAGTATTTAGGGGAGGTGTGGTGGAGTGGTCTTGCCACTGGCCTGGTAATCCAAAGGTCCCGGGTTCAAATCCCGATGTATCAATGGGAAGATATTATTGGGATGGAATTTGTGCTGTACCTAGTATCAGTGCATTACCACAAGCCCACCGAAACGTCAAATAAAATACCCTCATTGTTCCCTGATTAAATAGCACTGTATGAATATTCCCATATTCAAAATATGCTATAGGGGTGCAATGCCTGGTGAGTTATCTGCTCAACAGGTGGCGTTGTGTGTGTAAGTGTGAGAGTCCGAGTGTAGGGGTGAGACAGTGAAGCACAGGAACGAGGTGGCTTCAGAGATGGGGTCGTTTCGGGCCATGAGTGAGCACCGTGCCTCATGTGAAGGCAAGATGGCAGGTGCTCGTTGTACTCTACGTGCTTCACATGTCTCACTCCCTAGACTGGAACAAGACCTCACGGGCTTCACTGTTCATTGTAAAGCGGTGAATGTTAAGGCTCCCAGCCTATGCCCGAGAGGAAGTAAGTCGGAATATAGAAAAAAAAAAAAAAAAAAAAAAAAATATACCCTCCCCCCGGCGGCACTCCGTATACAGTATATACAGTACATATACTGTATATATATTGATATATTATATATCTCTATATATACTTTATATATACAGTATATATATATATATATATATATATATATATATATATATATATATATATATATATATATATATATATATATATATATATATATATATATTTCATTCCTATTGTCGGTGTTTTACATAAATTATGCTGACCAATATCGGTTATTGAATAATAAAATCCCCAGAAACATGACCGATTGTGCCACTTTAACCTGTTTTACGAGGAACTCCTTCAGTAGAATGCTGGGGTATTTGTAATATATTAACTTGAATCCTTCAGTAATCAGAAGTGTCCAGCTTAAAGCCAGGCTATTCTTAAGGGGACCACCTCGCGCTTGTTCTCCATTTTTCTCTCTCTTTCTGGGTTGTATCCATTAGGCCCCATTCAGCCTACTGTTTTAAGACGTTTATCCCCATCCAGGTGCCATTTTTCCTGCCGAGCAATAGCAAGCCAGCATATTGTGGATGAAGAATTAGACAGCAGGCTAAATGTGAACAAATTTCGATAGACAAAATGGCTCCGGCGAAGCCAGATTTCTCCAAGCAATACTGGCCCGCTATCGCTCGCCAGGAAAACATCGACACTTGTATGAGGATAAACGTCTTAAAACAGTAGGCTGAAAGGGGCAGAATGGATACAACCCAAGAAAGAGAGAGATCAAGCAGAGAGAGATAAAGGCGAGGTGGTCCCCTTAATCGTCTAGATATTTTGAGATACTATGGCAAAACGTCTTTAGTACATTGAAACATTATTTCTTATAGTTTGAATAACACTAGAATCATTTGTTTTCCATAAATCCATTAAATACCGGTACCGTCCTTTGAACTATATTTTGGTTACTATTACACTATGTTATTCAGTTTCAGAAGGCTCTCTAGTAATTAACAGGCTTTGAACTGTCCCACTTAACCATTTTTACTATCACAAATCCCTTTTAAACTGCATAAAATCCTCTAAATATAGCTAGACAAAAAGGTCGCTGGTACAAAAGGGGTTAATACATTATTTCGTATAGTTTGAATAACACTTGAATCATAGATATTTTCATAATCAATTGTGCAATGTTGAATAGACTGAGATAAATGAGGTCGTGACTATAAAATGCAAAATTGTTAGATATAATGACACACTACACACACCTGAATTGATAGTTAGCCCCTTCTGTACTAGCATAAGAAGGATCTATGGCAGTAAACAAGGGTTATGCGAGATAGTTTGAAGGCTGTTAAGCCTTTTTTAACCCCTTGAGTCTTTTTGCTGCGTTTTGATAGTATATTATGGTTCTCATTAGACGATTTTAATACAGCTTTGGAAGGATCTGTGGGATTTAAATAGGTAAAGAGTATCTCAACTACCCTCTGGTTTCCATAGACCCTTCCTAAGCTGAATAAACTCTTCTAATAATAGCAATACAACAGATAATATGTGCTGCATTGTAACAGTAATGGGTTAAGCCTGTATCACACGAGAACTTTTATAGTCAACATTCAATGATAAAGATTTGTCTGGCAACATTTCCTGAATATTTTGCTCTGGTATCAGAAACTTGATTGATGGTAGATGAATTTAGATGACACAAATATTATAAATGTTTACTTCATAAGCTGCCAGACCAGTGTTGAGGATAAATGTTGAGGGAAAAGGCGCTCGTGTGATACCGGCTTTAAGCTGATTAAAACAATTTAATAATAGCAAGAAGTATTGGTGGAGCTTGGGTAATGGAATACATTATTATGTAATATTTTGTTCCTCCCAAAGACTCCTCTCCTTACTCTCAAACGATTTATGGGGTTTAGTGTTTTTTTTGTTTTTTTTAAATCCAGATGGCTTCTACCCCGAGTATTGCGAGAATACTCCATGCTTCGATTATCTGGAAAATCAGAAACTCTGATTCAAACGAATTGCAATATATAAACGCCATGCTTAATAGTTTGCAATACAAAATCTGTTAGCCCTATACAGACGGGAAACGTAATGTGACGCACAAGATTTTTTTTTTTTACCCCGTTATGCAGGAGATTCACCCACACAACTTTAACCCGTTATGTAGCGATGACGTCGTTTTAACTATATTCTGGCTACTGTTAGACAATTTTATTCAGTTCAAAAGGGCCTCCAGCAATTAACAGGTTTTGAACTATCTCCGTTAACCCTTTTGACTGCGACAATTCCTTCTTAAACTGCACAAAATCGTCTCAACCCCTTCTGTACCGGCGACGTCTTATTAATTTTCATCTAGCTATATTTAGACTCTTGTATTGCAGTTTAACACTCAAAGAGCGGGTGTTGGAGTATATTTCACCGTGCCGCCCAGCGGGGAGTTTTTACCATAAATGGCGTTGTTTCCGTGCTCTTTTTCATGCATAAACAAGACCCAGAGCGTAATACAATTATATATCCCTGAAAGGGCGTAAATTGAGCTTTCCAATGACACCAGAACCATCCTTCTACGATCACTGGCTGTCTTGCAACGATCGTGCAACCGAAGGGCAAAATCGCTAAAATACGGTTATTTCATTACATAATTACGTGTGTAGCGAGGGAGGGAGGGTGGAGTATTGTGGAGTACATGTCAGTAGACCCACGGCGGCCGTGGCGAGCGGTCATGAGGTAACCTACGCTCCTCCCATCGCTCGTCTTTCTCTCAGAGCCAATATTGCGCCAAAATTGCACACAGACTTAAGTCGGGCCCCGCCACATAATCCAGATTTTTAGATACGGTCTTAAGTCGGGCCCCGCTAAAGAAGGGTTAAGAGGGATCTGTGGTAGTATAAAGGGTTAAATGTTAAAGGGCTAATAGTTCGAAGCCTGTTCATTTCTGGAGGCCCTTTTGAAACTAAAAATTATTGTCTATTATAACGCGAATAAAATGAAAATGACGTCGTTGCCACAGAAGGGGTTAAGGAAGATCTGTTCACAATCGAAGAACGTATGTCCCTGGCGCTCTCTCATGAATTCCACGCTAACCAGGGATCCAATACGTGTTTTGTTTATCATAGAATTGTCGTAAACTAATATAAACACGTATATTCAACTTATTACCACGAGGAGATAAAGAAAGCCCGGTGTCCTTTTGTTTCTTCATCTGCAACTAACAGTTTCCGTATCCCGTTCCATTAACCCCTTCTGTACCGGTGCCGTCATTTTAACTTTGTTCTGCACGCTAACACGTGAATCTGCTTGACCTTGGTTCGATCCCAGCCAAGGCGGACATTTATTGGGTGTGGTAGTACGTCCTAGCGTGTTTCACATGCTCGCAAACAGTCGGGGGACACCTCGACGACTACAGACTAATAACACATAACAAAGCCACGCCAACATCTTCATCTCTCTACAACACCCCTTCTCCCCTCTCTACACTCTTCAGAAAATAGGAAAAGTAGAAAGTAGCTACGAGGTACCATTGTAAAGGCTTATCCCTCAATACCTTCACCTGACCTTCATCTGGATACAACTAGACGATTGTATTCCGTTTAAGATGGGCCTCCAGCAATTAAAAGGCTTCGAACTATATCAATTAAACCTCTTAGTACCATAGATCCCTCTGAAGCTGTACAGTATCGTTTAAATATATCTAGAATAAGATAACATTTGTATGGTCAAGTATCAGTAAAATAACTAGCAATTACATTTATGGCTGGGTATTATAACTGTTTGAAGAAGATTTTTACTATTATATGTGGACACTTTTTCACACAAAAGGATGTTTTTAACTGGAACAGATGGATTGTAATTTACAACGAATAGACTGAAGTTTTCAAATATTTCTTTCATAACTAATATCTCCCTAGAATGGACCTGAAGTTCATTGGGATGCAATATATTCTTAGTTGTATTTACACACACACACACACACACACACACTCAGTCTCTCTCTAACTGTCACACTCTCTCTCTCTCTCTCTCTCTCTCTCTCTCTAAAAGGTCAACTGGAAATGTTTTGAGCTAGGGCTTTGTATTGTAACCCCCAGTATTGAACACACACACACACACTCAGTCTCTCTCTCTCTAACTCTCTCTCTCTCTCTCTCTCTAAAAGGTCAACTGGAAATGTTTTGAGCTAAGGCTTTGTATTGTAACCCCCAGTATTGAACACACACACACACTCAGTCTCTCTCTAACTGTCACTCTCTCTCTCTCTCTCTCTCTCTCTCTCTCTCTAAAAGGTCAACTGGAAATGTTTTTGAGCTAGGGCTTTGTATTGTAACCCCCAGTATTGAACATGCAAGCATATACACTGCTACAATAGCATTACTCCAATTGTATTTACTCATACACACACACACACGCACTCAGTCTCTCTCTAACTGTCACTCTCTCTCTCTCTCTCTCTCTCTCTCTCTCTCTCTCTCTAAAAGGTCAACTGGAAATGTTTTGAGCTAGGGCTTTGTATTGTAACCCCCAGTATTGAACATGCAAGCATATACACTGCTACAATAGCATTACTCCAATTGTATTTACTCATACACACACACACACACACTCAGTATCTCTCTAACTGTCACTCTCTCTCTCTCTATCTCTCTCTCTCTCTCTAAAAGGTCAACTGGAAATGTTTTGAGCTAGGGCTTTGTATTGTAACCCCCAGTATTGAACATGCAAGCATATACACTGCTACAATAGCATTACTCCAATTGTATTTACTCATACACACACACACACACACTCAGTCTCTCTCTAACTGTCACTCTCTCTCTCTCTCTCTCTCTAAAAGGTCAACTGGAAATGTTTTGAGCTAAGGCTTTGTATTGTAACCCCCAGTATTGAACACACACACACACTCAGTCTCTCTCTAACTGTCACTCTCTCTCTCTCTCTCTCTCTCTCTCTCTCTAAAAGGTCAACTGGAAATGTTTTGAGCTAGGGCTTTGTATTGTAACCCCCAATATTGAACATACAAGCATATACACTGCTACAATAGCATTACTCCAATTGACCACTTGCGAGTTTCAGGCTATAAGGAAGTTGGAGCCGTGAACATCGATATTAAACATAAATGCAATAATAATGTACGTTTCTGATGGATAAATAGTATGTTGAATTGGGTTTTATGTATTTATACATGTACTACAACCGTATTTTAGCTGTAAATTATGTTAGATATTGTTATCTACAGCTCCAACTTCCTTATAGACCGAAACTCGCAAGTCAGGAACTGACCACTTGCTAGTTTCGTTCTATAAGGAAGTTGGAGCTTTAGACATCGATATTTAGCAAAATGACCAGCTACAATACGGGTGTAGTGAGCATATAAATACATACAATCCAATTTAACCTACTTTTTATCCATCAGAATCCTACATTATTATTACATTTCTGTTATACATCGATGTTCACGGCCCCAACTTCCTTATAGCCTGAAACACTGCAAGTGGCCAATTATATATATACGTGAAACTCTGTGTGTCCAGTTGACTTTGTGTAGAGAATCGTCAGTGCTGTCGTGTATTGTATGAGGAATACTGTTTGTATATGTGTATGAGGAGTTTTAAGGGGGGTGACCTGCTCTTCTCTCCTTTTTTTTTCTCTCTCACTAGGTTGTATCCATTCGGCCCCATTCAGCTTACTGTTTTAAGACGCTTATCCCCATCCAGGTGCATATTTTTAAAAATGTTTTTGACAACAGGCTAAATTTGTACATTTTTTGATAGAAAAGATTATCCGGCACAGCCGGATTTCTTCACACAATACTAGCTCGCTATCGCTCGCCAGGAAGAAATCGACACCTGGATGGGAATAAACGTCTTAACCCACTGAGCCCCAGCTAAAGATTTATAAATGTACCACCCAGGACCAGCAGATTCTGAAATTTTTAATTTTTTTCCAGAAACAATAGCGAATGGGTTAGGAATGAAGGACCGCCCCCCCCCAAAAATGATCAAAAAGGTCAAAAAATGGTCCTACAGGGCCCCTGAAAGTCGATTTTACAAGAGTAAAAAATGTAAGGCAATAACACCAAAAATACCAGTTTTTGCGTGCCCACGCGCACGCGGTTGGACTTTGAGAGTATTCAACCATCGGCATGGTTGCGTGGGATACTTACACAGTTCCCATACAAATCTGAACCCTCTAGCTGCCATAGGACCGGAGTAATTGGGACCGGAGTGACACTGACGCAGACGTCTGCATCGCTGGGGTTTAGTGTTGCATACATTGCTGACGCACTGTTTGCGTCGCAGGGGCTCAGTGGGTTAAGACAGTAGGCTGAATGGGACCGAGTGGATACAAGCCAGAGGAAGAGTGAAAAGGAGATAAAAAAAGCAGGTCACCCCCCTTAATTAACATGAACATTAAATTATAGGAATTGAAGAAGTCCAATATAAGAAATACAGGCACCAAAATTTCACCGGAATGGTCTAATCAGTGAGCTGCATTACAAGTTGCAAATAATGATCTCTGGTATGGAAATAAAGGTACCAGCCTCACCAAAGTAGCTATGGGTGCAAGTCTGCTGATCGCTGATTGGTCGCCTGATTTCTATCCCGCTAATACTCTCAACCATTTTCATTATTATCAACTCTGCGAAGCAGAGTGGTATCGCACACACAGATCCCACCCGTATACTGTGCACCATAATTCAGCTTGTCTGTCGTCGTCCGTCGTCGTCCGTGCACTGCGTCCAGTAACTCCACCTAGACCGTTCGATGGATTTTCACCAAATTTCACAGGTATATACATTTGGTCAATGCGAAGGCCAGTCAATAAGAACTATTCAATTTAACTAAAAGGTTAAGGTCAAAGGTCAAGGTTAGAAATAAGGTCATTATTTCATGTGTTTTATTTTTTACTCAAATTTCTCCATTTTCACTATACAAGTTACTGGTACCCTCGATATCTTATTGACCAAATTTGAAATAAATATTCAAAAGGGTAAGGTCAAAGGTCAAAATAAGTTTTGTACTACTATTTATTATAATACATGTTAGATTCTCACTAGGCTTACCATGAATATTCGGAATACCTATGCCAAAGTCATACAATAAACTATTCAATTCCATATGAAAGGTCAAGGTCACAAGTCAAGGTCAAATATAAGGTCAATATGCTATTTTCTTTACTTTTCATGCAAAGTTAACAAAATTTTATGAGATAGTTGCACTTTAGATGAAAAGGAAAATAACATATTTTGAGAAACATCATAAAGGTCAAGGTGAAGGTCAAAGGTCAAGGTCAACTATTCTATAAATATATATAAAACTAACTGATGGGTTTTAATGAAATTAGTCATGCTTATTTGATTTTCCTGGGCAATGTCAATGAACACAAACAAATCTTACATAAAGGTCAAGGTCACAGGTCAAGGTCAAATGTCAACTTATACCATATATTTTTAGTTTTCATTCAAATGTCTTCATTTTCACTATACAAGGTACTGGTAAACTTGGTATCGTATTGCTCAAATTTCAGATAAATATACTAAAGGGTAAGGTCAACATTCAAGGTCAAATGTCAACATAGGTTTTTTACTAGTATTTGTTTATACTAACTCTTAGATTCTCACTAGGCTTACCATGTATATTCGGAATACCTAAGCCAAGGTCATACAATAAACTATTCAATTCCAAATGAAACATCAAGGTCACAGGTCAAGGTCAAATACAAGGTCAAAATGCTATTTTCTTTACTTTTCATGCAAACTTCACATAATTTGGTGAGATAGTTGCACTTTAAGTGAAAAGGGAAATATTAAATGTTGAGACATATAAAGGTCAAGATAAAGGTCAAAGGTCAAGGTCAACTATTCTATGCATAGCCTATGATAGCGCAGTTGGAAAGTGTGTACATGCTTAGATTGATAAGCAGGATTCGAAACTGCATAATAAATCGTAGGCTTGTCCACCTTTCTTTAACTGTCTTCGTGGTGCAATGCATAAGTGTGTTGATTTTCGGTGTGAGAATCCTATGTTCGAATCCCCGGACTGCCACATGTGTTTGTTAATTTCATTAATCAAGTTTAGGAGTAAAGTTGATTGGTGGAGAGAACATAATAATTCATTCAGGTTCAGTAGTTTATCGAGAGGCCTTCCCTAGGGTTAAGGTGCCCCATTTAATTACTATTTCCTTTCACCTATGCATAGCCTATGATAGCGCAGTTGGAAAGTGTGTACATGCTTAGATTGATACGCAGGATTCGAAACTGCATAATAAATTGTAGCTTGTCCACCTTTCTTTAACTGTCTTCATGGTGCAATGCATAAGTGTGTTGATTTTCGGTGTGAGCATCCTAGGTTCGAATCCCCGGACTGCCACATGTGTTTGTTAATTTCATTAATCGAGTTAAGGAGTAAAGTTGGTTGGTGGAGAGAACATAATAATTCATTCAGGTTCAGTAGTAGTTTATCGAGAGGCCTTCCCTAGGGTTAAGTACCCCATTAATTACTATTTCCATTCACCTATGCATAGCCTATGATAGCGCAGTTGGAAAGTGTGTACATGCTTAGATTGATATGCAGGATTCGAAACTGCACATTAAATCGTAGGCTTGTCCACCTTTCTTTAACTGTTTTCGTGGTGCAATGCATAAGTGTGTTGATTTTCGGTGTGAGCATGCTAGCTTCAAATCCCCGGACTGCCACATGTGTTTGTTAATTTCATTAATCGAGTTTAGGAGTAAAGTTGGTTGGTGGAGAGAACATAATAATTCATTCAGGTTCAGTAGTAGTTTATCGAGAGGCCATCCCTAGGGTTAAGTGCCCCATTAATTACTATTTCCTTTCACCTATGCATAGCCTATGATAGCGCAGTTGGAAAGTGTGTACATGCTTAGATTGATATGCAGGATTCGAAACTGCATAATAATCGTAGGCTTGTCCACCTTTCTTTAACTGTCTTCGTGGTGCAATGCATAAGTGTGTTGATTTTCGGTGTGAGCATCCTAGGTTCGAATCCCCGGACTGCCACATGGGTTTGTTAATTTCATTAATCGAGTTTAGGAGTAAAGTTGGTTGGTGGAGAGAACATAATAATTCATTCACGTTCAGTAGTAGTTTATCGAGAGGCCATCCCTAGGGTTAAGTGCCCCATTAATTACTATTTCCTTTCACCTATGCATAGCCTATGATAGCGCAGTTGGAAAGTGTGTACATGCTTAGCTTGATATGCAGGATTCGAAACTGCATAATAAATCGTAGGCTTGTCCACCTTTCTTTAACTGTCTTCGTGGTGCAATGCATAAGTGTGTTGATTTTCGGTGTGAGCATCCTAGGTTAGAATCCCCGGCCTGCCACATGTGTTTGTTAATTTCATTAATCGAGTTTAGGAGTAAAGTTGGTTGGTGGAGAGAACATAATAATTCATTCAGGTTCAGTAGTAGTTTATCGAGAGGCCTTCCCTAGGGTTAAGTGCCCCATTAATTACTATTTCCTTTTACCTATGCATAGCCTATGATAGCGCAGTTGGAAAGTGTGTACATGCTTAGATTGATATGCAGGATTCGAAACTGCATAATAAATCGTAGGCTTGTCCACCTTTCTTTAACTGTCTTCGTGGTGCAATGCATAAGTGTGTTGATTTTCGGTGAGAGCATCCTAGGTTCGAATCCCCGGACTGCCACATGTGTTTGTTAATTTCATTAATCGAGTTTAGGAGTAAAGTTGGTTGGTGGAGAGAACATAATAATATACAGTATATGAAACTAACTGATGGGTTTTAGTGAAATTAGACATGCTTATTTGATTTTCATGGGCAATGTCAATGCAAACAAAAATTTACTCTTACATACAGGTCAAGGTCAAAGGTCAACTTTTATTATCTAATAAAAAAACAGATTACTAATTTTTTTGAAAACTGAGTGTTATGGCTTATTACTTACTGTAAATCACACATATATATATATATATATATATATTATCAAATTTCACTTAAATATTGTAATAGTTAAGGCCAGAGGTCAAGGTCAAAATAAGAATATTTGTCATTTTCCCTAAACTCCTCCTTGACTGTTTAATGTATTGTCATCAAATTATACAGACAAATTCAGTTGGTCAATGCGACGACCATCCAAATATATGTATTCTATTTTTAGTCAAAGGTCAAAGGTCAAGGTCACAGTATATGATCTCTATTTGTAATCAATATGTTTTTATGCAAATTACACCATATTCATAATGCTAGCTAATACGAATATTGCCGTTAATAACCCACACAATCTCAGTGACGATTATAGTCGTCAGTAGATAATTAACTCCACAGACCCAGCGACGGCTATAGCCGTCAGAAATGTACTTTCCTTGTAACTGATTGTACAACCCGGTACCTTTTTTGTTTTGTTTTTCTCTCAGCTTATATAAGACCCACTGGAGGGTGAGAGAGCCAGTCTTGCCTCATCTCTTGAGGTGGAAAGGTGGTCTCTCCTGCCATTTTGTCCACACTGCTCGGGACTAGGGGGGGCTTTTATTACTGTATCCTACGGTGCTGAACGGGTTAAGCTAACTAAATCCTTGATAAGAAATTCTAAGGTCGGAGGTCAAGGTCAAAGGTCATGGTTAAAGGTCGAAATATGATTTTTGCTAGTATTTCCTATTTAATGTAAGATTCTCATTAGGCATATCATGCATATTCGGAATGCCTAGACCAAGGTCATACAAGAATAAACATAATTCCATTTGATAGCTCAAGGTCACAGGTAAACATCAAATATAAGGTCAATATGCAAATATCTTTACTACTCATGTAAACTTCACAACATTACTTGAGACAGTTGTGCTTTAAGGGAAAATTAAAATGTTAAATTTTCAGACATCATGAAGGTCAAAGGTCAAGATCAACTATTCATTAAATACCTTTGAAACTAACTGATGATCGTTTATGAAATTTGAAACACTTATTTGATTTTCTTGGGTTACATCAAAGTAAGCACAAATGTAATCCTACAAAAAGGTCAAGGTCACAGGCCAAGGTCATAAGTTAACCTTCATCATAAAAAATACTCAATAAAGTGTATTTGCGATATATATACAGGTATATACAGTACCGTATATATATATATTATATATATACACAGTATATATACTGTATACTGTATATACTGTATATAAACCGATTTTACCTAAGCGGTTACTACTTGCAGAATTCTAGGTCGCAGAGTTGTGTATGCATTTTTTTTTTTTTTTTTGGTATTGCGAAAACTGCACACCTACTTTATTATTATTATTATTATTACTATTTTTTGTTTTTTGTCTATGTGGATTAGGGACATAAAAGGCAAAGCTGCCTGTGACGAGCGCCACCCCCAGAGTTGAAAGAGTGACAGTGTTTCATTGTGGCACAAATTAATCCAGGGACACAGCTGGTGGCTTACCTGCTACCACCAAACACTCAAGAATAAGATGTTGGTTAGTCACCAGGATTGCCCACGAGTCGTTGGGCTGAGTTTCTCTCGTGTTAGCCTTGTACAGTACCTGCTGAGGGGGTGCGCTTTGGTCGCCAACCGGGTCGGACTAAGTTTATGTCACTGCCGTTTGTGATCGACCAGTCGTTTTGGCCCGTCCCGGTTGCTGTCTACAAACGCACCCCTGTTGAAGTTTGGTGATGAGCTTATGCTTATATAAATATAAGATACTTAGTCTTGTCCTGGCCAAAAGCATACTACTGTCTCAGCAGTATGATATGAGGTGGAAAGGGTGAATGCATAACGTACAACATGACCAAATACTTGTTTCCCTCTCAAAATACTTTACCAATCTGCTTTAAAGCACAAATACAGCATGTTTGTAGTCCTGGCTATTTGCCTGGAAACCTGTGTATTTGTAAAGAAGAAGGAGAGCGAGCAACTGTTATGCCCTTTTTAATCACAAGGGTGAAGCTGCAGTCTTGATTTGCACGTGTTTTGCAATTTACTATTTTCTTCATTAGGGCGGAGATTCCGTTGCAGTGATATGATGACATTTCGATCATAGACGAATCGCAAATTTTGCTTGACTAGTGGTATATAAAAATTAGCTCACTTACTTACCCCACAATAAAACTGAGTGACTGTAAACATATGCAGAAGGTGCGTAGCGCGACTCCTACTTCTAACTTCATAATAAAGTAGGTGTGCAGTTTTCGCATTACCAAAAAAAAAAAAAAAAAAAAAAAAAAAAAAACACAACTCTGCGACCTAGAATTCTGCAAGTAGTATTGAACCGCTTAGGTAAAATTGATTTATATACAGTATATACAGTATACAGTATATACAGTATATACAGTATACATATAGTATATATATGCTGTATATACCTGTAAATATATCGCAAATACACTTTATTGAGTATTTTTTTATGATGAAGGTTAACTTATGACCTTGGCCTGTGACCTTGACCTTTATGTAGGATTATATTTGTCCTTACTTTGATGTAACCCTAGAAAATCAAATAAGTGTGTCAAATTTCATTAACGATCATCAGTTAGTTTCAGAGGTATTTTATGAATAGTTGACCTTGACCTTTGACCTTCATCTTGACCTTTATGATGTCTGAAAATTTAACATTTTAATTTTCCCTTAAAGCACAACTGTCTCAAGTAATGTGAAGTTTACATGAGTAGTAAAGAAATTAGCATATTGACCTTATATTTGATGTTGACCTGTGACCTTGACCCATCAAATGGAATTATGTTTATTCTTGTATGACCTTGGTCTAGGCATTCCGAATATGCATGATATGCCTAATGAGAATCTTACATTAAATAGGAAATACTAGTAAAATTCATATTTCGACCTTTAACCATGACCTTTGACCTTGACCTCCTACCTTAGAATTTCTTATCAAGGACTTAGCTAGCTTAACCCGTTCAGTACCATAGGATACAGTAATAAAAGTCCCCCCAAGTCCCAAGCAGTCTGGACAAAATGGCAGGAGAGACCACCTTTCCACCTCAAGAGATGAGGCAAGACTGGCTCTTTCACACTTCAGTGGGTCTTATATAAGCTGAGAGAAAAACAAAACAAAAAAGGTACCGGATTGTACAAGCAGTTACAAGGAAAGTACATTACTGACGGCTATAGCCGTCGCTGGGTCTGTGGAGTTAATTATCTACTGACGACTATAATTGTCACTGGGATTGTGTGGGTTATTAACGGCAATGTTTGTATTAGCTAGCATTATGAATATGGTGTAATTTGTATAAAAACTTATTGATTACAAATAGTGATCATATACTGTGACCTTGACCTTTGACCTTTGACTAAAAATAGAATACATATATTTGGATGGCCGTCGCATTGACCAACTGAATTTGCCTGTATAATTTAATGACAATACATTAAACAGTCAAGGAGGAGTTTAGGGAAAATAACAAATATTCTTATTTTGACCTTGACCTCTGACCTTAACTATTACAACATTTAAGTGAAATTTGATATATATACAGTGTATATATATATATATATATATATATATATATATAAATATATATATATATATATATATATATACTGTATATATATATATATATATATATATATATATATATATATGTATATATATATATATGTATATATATATATATATATATATATATATATATATATATATATATGTGATTTAGAGTAAGTAATAAGCCATAACATTCAGTTTTCAAATTTTTTAGTAATCTTTTTTTTAATAGATAATAAAAGTTGACCTTTGAGCTTGATCTGTATGTAAGAGTACATTTTTGTTTGCATTGACATTGCCCATGAAAATCAAATAATCATGCCTAATTTCACTAAAACCCATCAGTTAGTTTCATATATATTAATAGAATAGTTGACCTTGACCTTTGACCTTTATCTTGGCCTTTATATGTCTCAACATTTAATATTTCCCTTTTCACTTAAAGTGCAACTATCTCACCAAATTTTGTGAAGTTTGCGTGAAAAGTAAAGAAAATAGCATATTGACCTTTTATTTGACCTTGACCTGTGACCTTGATGTTTCATTTGGAATTGAATAGTTTATTGTATGACCTTGGCTTAGGTATTCCGAAGATACATGGTAAGCCTAGTGAGAATCTAAGAGTTTGTATAAACAAATACCAGTAAAAAACCTATGTTGACCTTTGACCTTTAATGTTGACCTTACCCTTTAGTATATTTATCTGAAATTTGAGCAATACGATATCAAGGTTACCAGTACCTTGTATAGTGAAAATGAAGACATTTGAATAAAAACAAAATATATAGTATAAGTTGACCTTTGACCTTGACCTGTGACCTTGACCTTTATGTAAGATTTTTGTTTCATTGACATTGCCCAGGAAAATTAAATAAGCATGACTAATTTCATTAAAACCCATCAGTTAGTTTTATATATATTTATAGAATAGTTGACCTTGACCTTGATGATGTTTCTCAAAATGTGTTATTTTCCTTTTCATCTAAAGTGCAACTATCTCACCAAATGTTGTGAAGTTTGCATGAAAAGTAAAGAAAATAGCATATTGACCTTATAATTGACCTTGACTTGTGACCTTGACTTTTCATATGGAATTGAATAGTGTCTTGTATGACCTTGGCCTAGGTATTCCGAATATTCATGGTAAGCCTAGTGAAAATCAAACATTTATTATAATAAATAGTAGTACACAACTTATTTTGTCATTTGACCTTGACCTTTGACCTTTCTGTTTAGAATATTTATTTCAAATTTGGTCAATAAGATATCGAGGGTACCAGTAACTTGTATAGTGAAAATGGAGAAATTTGAGTAAAAAATAAAACACATGAAATAATGACCTTATTTCTAACCTTGACCTTTGACCTTAACCATTTTGTTAAAGTGAATATTTCTTTTTGACTGACCTTCGCATTGACCAAATGTATATACCTGTGAAATTTGGTGAAAATCCATCAAACCGTCTAGGAGAGGAGTTACCGGACGGACGACGACGGATAACGATGACGGACGACGACGACGGACGACGGCAGACAAGCTGAATTATGGTGCACAGTATATGGGTGGGATCTGTGTGCGGGATACCACTCTGCTTCGCAGAGTTGATAAATGCAAGTTTGAATTAATCTTTCATTCTTCACCTCTTGCACCTCAAAGAAAAATAAATATTTCAATACAGTAGGTGTGCAGTTTTCGCATAATAAAAAAAAAAAAAAAATAAAAAAAATGCATACACAACTCTGCGACCTAGAATTCTGCAAGTAGTACTGAACCGCTTAGGTAAAATCGGTTTATATACAGTATATACAGTATACAGTATATATATATATATATATATATATATATATATATATATATATATATATATATATATATATATATAATATATATATATACTGTATATACTTGTATATATATCGCAAATACACTTTATTGTGTATTTTTTATGATGAAGGTTAACTTATGGCCTTGGCCTGTGACCTTGACCTTTATGTACGATTATATTTGTGCTTACTTTGATGTAACCCTAGAAAATCAAATAAGTGTGTCAAATTTCATTAACGATCATCAGTTAGTTTCAGAGGTATTTAATGAATAGTTGACCTTGACCTTTGACCTTCATATTGACCTTTATAATGTCTCAAAATTTTAAATTTTAATTTTCCCTTAAAGCACAACTGTCTCAAGTAATGTTGTGAAGTTTACATGAGTAGTAAAGAAATTAGCATATTGACCTTATATTTGATGTTGACCTGTGACCTTGACCTATCAAATGGAATTATGTTTATTCTTGTATGACCTTTGGTCTAGGCATTCCGAATATGCATGATATGCCTAATGAGAATCTTACATTAAATAGGAAATACTAGTAAAAATCATATTTCGACCTTTAACCATGACCTTTGACATTGACCTCCGACCTTTGAATTTCTTATCAAGGATTTAGCTAGCTTAACCCATTCAGTACTGTAGGATACAGTAATAAAAGTCCCCCCAAGTCCCTAGCAGTGTGGACAAAATGGCAGGAGAGACCACCTTTCCACCTCAAGAGATGAGGCAAGACTGGCTCTCTCACCCTTCAGTGGGTCTTATATAAGCTGAGAGAAAAACAAAACAAAAAAGGTAGCGGATTGTTCAAGCAGTTACAAGGAAAGTACATTACTGACGGCTTTAGCCGTCGCTGGGTCTGTGGAGTTAATCATCTACTGACGACTATAATTGTCACTGGGACTGTGTGGAATATTAACGGCAATGTTTGTATTAGCTAGCATTATGAATATGGTGTAATATGAATAAAAACTTATTGATTACAAATAGTGATCATATACTGTGACCTTGACCTTTGACCTTTGACTAAAAACAGAATACATATATTTGGATGGTCGTCGCATTGACCAACTGAATTTGCCTGTATAATTTGATGACAATACATTAAACAGTCAAGGAGGAGTTTAGGGAAAATGACAAATATTCTTATTTTGACCTTGACCTCTGACCTTAACTATTACAACATTTAAGTGAAATTTGATATATATATATATGTGATTTACAGTAAGTAATAAGCCATAACATTCAGTTTTCAAAAATTTGAGTATTTTTTTTAATAGATAATAAAAGTTGACCTTTGACCTTGACCTGTATGTAAGAGTACATTTTTTTTGGCATTGACATTGCCCATGAAAATCAAATAATCATGCCTAATTTCACTAAAACCCATCAGTTAGTTTCATATATATTAATAGAATAGTTGACCTTGACCTTTGACCTTTATCTTGACCATTATATGTCTCAACATTTAATATTTCCCTTTTCACTTAAAGTGCAACTAGCTCACCAAATTTTGTGAAGTTTGCGTGAAAACTAAAGAAAATAGCATATTGACCTTTTATTTAACCTTGACCTGTGACCTTCATGTTTCATTTGGAATTGAATAGTTTATTGTATGACCTTGGCTTAGGTATTCCGAATATACATGGTAACCCTAGTAAGAATCTAAGAGTTTGTATAAACAAATACTAGTAAAAAACCTATGTTGACATTTGACCTTGAGTGTTGACCTTACCCTTTTGTATATTTATATGAAATTTGAGCAATACGATATCAAAGTTACCAGTACCTTGTATAGTGAAAATGAAGACATTTGAATAAAAACAAAATATATAGTATAAGTTGACCTTTGACCTTGACCTGTGACCATGACCTTTATGTAAGATTTTTTTTTCATTGACATTGCCCAGGAAAATCAAATAAGCATGACTAATTTCATTAAAACCCATCAGTTAGTATTATATATATTTATAGAAGAGTTGACCTTGACCATTGACCTTCACCTTGACCTTTATGATGTTTCTCAAAATGTGTTATTTTCCTTTTCATCTAAAGTGCAACTATCTCACCAATTTTTTTGAAGTTTGCATGAAAAGTAAAGAAAATAGCATATTGACCTTATAATTGACCTTGACTTGTGACCTTGACCTTTCATATGGAATTGAATAGTGTCTTGTATGACCATGGACTAGGTATTCCGCATATTCATGGTAAGCCTAGTGAGAATCAAACATTTATTATAATAAATAGTAGTACAAAACTTATTTTGTCATTTGACCTTGACCTTTGACCTTACTCTTTAGAGTATTTATTTCAAATTTGGTTAATAAGATATAGAGGGTACCAGTAACTTGTATAGTGAAAATGGAGAAATTTGAGTAAAAAATTAAACACATGAAATAATGACCTTACTTCTAACCTTGACCTTTGACCTTAACCATTTTGTTAAAGTGAATATTTCTTTTTGACTGACCTTTGCATTGATCAAATGTATATACCTGTGAAATTTGGTGAAAATCCATCAAACCGTCTAGGAGGAGTTACCGGACGGACGACGACGGATAACGATGACGGACGACGACGACGGACGACGGCAGACAAGCTGAATTATGGTGCACAGTATATGGGTGGGATCTGTGTGCGGGATACCACTCTGCTTCGCAGAGTTGATAAATGCAAGTTTAAATTAATCTTTCATTCTTCACCTCTTGCACCTCAAAGAAAAATAAATATTTCAATACAGTAGGTGTGCAGTTTTCCCATAATAAAAAAAAATAAAAAATAAAAAAAATGCATACACAACTCTGCGACCTAGAATTCTGCAAGTACTATTGAACCGCTTAGGTAAAATCGGTTTATATACAGTATATACAGTATACAGTATATATATATATATATATATATATATATATATATATATATATATATATATATATATATATATATATATATATATAATATATATATACTGTATATACTTGTATATATATCGCAAATACACTTTATTGAGTATTTTTTATGATGAAGGTTAACTTATGGCCTTGGCCTGTGACCTTGACCTTTATGTAGGATTATATTTGTGCTTACTTTGATGTAACCCTAGAAAATCAAATAAGTGTGTCAAATTTCATTAACGATCATCAGTTAGTTTCAGAGGTATTTAATGAATAGTTGACCTTGACCTTTGACCTTCATATTGACCTTTATAATGTCTCAAAATTTTAAATTTTAATTTTCCCTAAAAGCACAACTGTCTCAAGTAATGTTGTGAAGTTTACATGAGTAGTAAAGAAATTAGCATATTGACCTTATATTTGATGTTGACCTGTGACCTTGACCTATCAAATGGAATTATGTTTATTCTTGTATGACCTTGGTCTAGGCATTCCGAATATGCATGATATGCCTAATGAGAATCTTACATTAAATAGGAAATACTAGTAAAAATCATATTTCGACCTTTAACCATGACCTTTGACATTGACCTCCGACCTTTGAATTTCTTATCAAAGATTTAGCTAGCTTAACCCATTCAGTACTGTAGGATACAGTAATAAAAGTCCCCCTAAGTCCCAAGCAGTGTGGACAAAATGGCAGGAGAGACCACCTTTCCACCTCAAGAGATGAGGCAAGACTGGCTCTCTCACCCTTCAGTGGGTCTTATATAAGCTGAGAGAAAAACAAAACAAAAAAGGTAGCGGATTGTTCAAGCAGTTACAAGGAAAGTACATTACTGACGGCTTTAGCCGTCGCTGGGTCTGTGGAGTTAATTATCTACTGACGACTATAATTGTCACTGGGACTGTGTGGAATATTAACGGCAATGTTTGTATTAGCTAGCATTATGAATATGGTGTAATATGAATAACAAACTTATTGATTACAAATAGTGATCATATACTGTGACCTTGACCTTTGACCTTTGACTAAAAATAGAATACATATATTTGGATGGTCGTCGCATTGACCAACTGAATTTGCCTGTATAATTTGATGACAATACATTAAACAGTCAAGGAGGAGTTTAGGGAAAATGACAAATATTCTTATTTTGACCTTGACCTCTGACCTTAACTATTACAACATTTAAGTGAAATTTTATATATATATATATATATATATATATATATATATATATATATATATATATATATATATGTGATTTACAGTAAGTAATAAGCCATAACATTCAGTTTTCAAAAATTTGAGTATTTTTTTTAATAGATAATAAAAGTTGACCTTTGAGCTTGACCTGTATGTAAGAGTACATTTTTTTTTGCATTGACATTGCCCATGAAAATCAAATAATCATGCCTAATTTCACTAAAACCCATCAGTTAGTTTCATATATATTAATAGAATAGTTGACCTTGACCTTTGACCTTTATCTTGACCATTATATGTCTCAACATTTAATATTTCCCTTTTCACTTAAAGTGCAACTAGCTCACCAAATTTTGTGAAGTTTGCGTGAAAAATAAAGAAAATAGCATATTGACCTTTTATTTAACCTTGACCTGTGACCTTGATGTTTCATTTGGAATTGAATAGTTTATTGTATGACCTTGGCTTAGGTTTTCCGAATATACATGGTAAGCCTAGTGAGAATCTAAGAGTTTGTATTAACAAATACTAGTAAAAAACCTATGTTGACCTTTGACATTGAATGTTGACCTTACCCTTCAGTATATTTATCTGAAATTTGAGCAATACGATAGCAAAGTTACCAGTACCTTGTATAGTGAAAATGAAGACATTTGAATAAAAACAAAATATATAGTATTAATTGACCTTTGATCTTGACCTGTGACCATGACCTTTATGTAAGATTTTTTTTCTTCATTGACATTGCCCAGGAAAATCAAATAAGCATGACTAATTTCATTAAAACCCATCAGTTAGATTTATATATATTTATAGAAGAGTTGACCTTGACCATTGACCTTCACCTTGACCTTTATGATGTTTCTCAAAATGTGTTATTTTCCTTTTCATGTAAAGTGCAACTATCTCACCAAATTTTGTGAAGTTTGCATGAAAAGTAAAGAAAATAGCATATTGACCTTATAATTGACCTTGACTTGTGACCTTGACCTTTCATATGGAATTGAATAGTTTCTTGTATGACCTTGGACTAGGTATTCCGCATATTCATGGTAAGCCTAGTGAGAATCAAACATTTATTATACTAAATAGTAGTACAAAACTTATTTTGTCATTTGACCTTGACCTTTGACCTTACTCTTTAGAATATTTATTTCAAATTTGGTTAATAAGATATAGAGGGTACCAGTAACTTGTATAGTGAAAATGGAGAAATTTGAGTAAAAAATAAAACACATGAAATAATTACCTTATTTCTAACCTTGACCTTTGACCTTAACCATTTAGTTAAAGTGAATATTTCTTTTTGACTGACCTTCGCATTGACCAAATGTATATACCTGTGAAATTTGGTGAAATCCATCGAACGGTCTAGGAGGAGTTACCGGATGGACGACGACGGATAACGATGACGGACGACAACGACGGACGACGGCAGACAAGCTGAATAATGGTGCACAGTATACGGGTGGGATCTGTGTGCGGGATACCACCCTGCTTCGCAGAGTTGATAATTGCAAGTTTTAATTAATCTTTCATTCTTCACCTCTTGCACCTCAAAGAAAAATAAATATTTCAATAAAGTAGGTGTGTAGTTTTCGCATTATCAAAAAAATAAAAATAAAAATGCATACACAACTCTGCGACCTAGAATTTTGCAAGTAGTATTGAACCGCTTAGGTAAAATCGGTTTATATACAGTATATACAGTATACAGTATATATATATATATATATATATATATATATATATATATATATATATATATATATATATATATATATATATATATATATATAATATATATATACTGTATATACCTGTATATATATCGCAAATACACTTTATTGAGTATTTTTGTATGATGAAGATTAACTTATGACCTTGGCCTGTGACCTTGACCTTAATGTAGGATTATATTTGTGCTTACTTTGATGTAACCCTAGTAAATCAAATAAGTGTGTCAAATTTCATTAACGATCATCAGTTAGTTTCAGAGGTATTTAATGAATAGTTGACCTTGACCATTGACCTTCATCTTGACCTTCATGATCTCTGAAAATTTAAAATTTTAATTTTCCCTTAGAGCACAACTTTCTCAATTAATGTTGTGAAGTTTACATTAGTAGTAAAGAATTGAGCATATTGACCTTATATTTAACGTTGACCTGTGACCTTGACCTATCAAATGGAATTATGTTTATTCTTGTATGACCTTGGTCTAGGCATTCCGAATATGCATGATATGCCTAATGAGAATCTTACATTAAATAGGAAATACTAGTAAAAATCATATTTCGACCTTTAACCATGACCTTTGACCTTAACCTCCGACCTTAGAATTTCTTATCAAGGATTTAGTTAGCTTAACCCGTTCAGTACCATAGGATACAGTAATAAAAGTCCCCCCCAGTCCCAAGCAGTGTGAACAAAATGGCAGGAGAGACCACCTTTCCACCTCAAGAGATGAGGCAAGACTGGCTCTCTCACCCTTCAGTGGGTCTTATATAAGCTGAGAGCAAAACAAAACTAAAAAGGTACCGGGTTGTACAAGTAGTTACAAGGAAAGTACATTACTGACGGCTATAGCCGTCGCTGGGTCTGTGGAGTTAATTATCTACTGACGACTAATCGGCAATGTTCGTATTAGCTAGCATTATGAATATGGTGTAATTTGTATAAAAACGTATTGATTACAAATAGTGATCATGTACTGTGACCTTGACCTTTGACCTTTGACTAAAAATAGAATACATATATTTGGATGGTCGTCGCATTGACCAACTGAATTTGCCTGTATAACTTGATGACAATACATTAAACAGTCAAGGAAGAGTTAATGGAAAATGACAAATATTCTTATTTTGACCTTGACCTCTGACCTTAACTATTACAATATTTAAGTGAAATTTGATATATATATATATATATATATATATATATATATATATATATATATATATATATATATGTTTCTAGTCTCTCAGTGGGGATCGAACCATCGACCGTCAGAACGATAGCCGACGCTTTAATCAATTACACCACGGCAGTCTAAAAGACACTCAGCCTTCTATCCTATTTATGTTAGGGAGAAGGGAAACCCACTAGGCGAATATATTTCAATTCAAACCTAGTTGTAGGATCCATATTTTCAGAATACCATACACGGATTTTTGAGTGTCCCGACGCAACTCGGGTTGAAATTGATTTAATTTAATTCTAACCCACAAAGCATGAGAGTTACAAATATTGAGAATATATCACAAATACACGTGAGCCACCAAATGTTTCTAGTCTCTCAGTGGGGATCGAACCATCGACCATCAGAACGTTAAAGCGTCGGCTATCGTTCTGATGGTCGATGATTCGATCCCCACTGAGAGACTAGAAACATTTGGTGGCTCACGTGTATTTGTGATATATTCTCAATATTTGTAACTCTCATGCTTTGTGGGTTAGAATTAAATTAAATCAATTTCAACCCGAGTTGCGTCGGGACACTCAAAAATCCGTGTATGGTATTCTGAAAATATGGATCCTACAACTAGGTTTGAATTGAAATATATTCGCCTAGTGGGTTTCCCTTCTCCCTAACATAAATAGGATAGAAGGCTGAGTGTCTTTTAGACTGCCGTGGTGTAATTGATTAAAGCGTCAGCTATCGTTCTGATGGTCGATGGTTCGATCCCCACTGAGAGACTAGAAACATTTGGTGGCTCACGTGTATTTGTGATATATTCTCAATATTTGTAACTCTCATGCTTTGTGGGTTAGAATTAAATGAAATCAATTTCAACCCGAGTTGCGTCGGGACACTCAAAAATTCGTGTATGGTATTCTGAAAATATGGATCCTACAACTAGGTTTGAATTGAAATATATTCGCCTAGTGGGTTTCCCTTCTCCCTAACATAAATAGGATAGAAGGCTGAGTGTCTTTTAGACTGCCGTGGTGTAATTGATTAAAGCGTCGGCTATCGTTCTGATGGTCGATGGTTCGATCCCCACTGAGAGACTAGAAACATTTGGTGGCTCACGTGTATTTGTGATATATTCTCAATATTTGTAACTCTCATGCTTTGTGGGTTAGAATTAAATGAAATCAATTTCAACCCGAGTTGCGTCGGGACACTCAAAAATCCGTGTATGGTATTCTGAAAATATGGATCCTACAACTAGGTTTGAATTGAAATATATTCGCCTAGTGGGTTTCCCTTCTCCCTAACATAAATAGGATAGAAGGCTGAGTGTCTTTTAGACTGCCGTGGTGTAATTGATTAAAGCGTCGGCTATCGTTCTGATGGTCGATGGTTCGATCCCCACTGAGAGACTAGAAACATTTGGTGGCTCACGTGTATTTGTGATATATTCTCAATATATATATATATATATATATATATATATATATATACTGTATATATATATATATATATATATATATATATATATATATATATATATATATATATATATATGTGATTTACAGTAAGTAATAAGCCATAACGTTCAGTTTTCAAAAAAAATAGTTATCTTTTTGTTAATAGATAATAAAAGTTGACCTTTGACCTTGACCTGTATGTAAGAGTACATTTTTGTTTGCATTGACATTGCCCATGAAAATCAAATAAGCATGCCTAATTTCACTAAAACCCATCAGTTAGTTTCATATACTGTATATTAATAGAATAGTTGACCTTGACCTTTGACCTTTAACTTGACCTTTATGTCTCAACATTTAATATTTCCCTTTTCACTTAAAATGCAACTATGTCACCAAATTTTGTGAAGTTTGCATGAAAAGTAAAGACAATAGCATATTGACTTTATATTTGACCTTGACTTGTGACCTTGACCTTTCATATGGAATTGAATAGTTTCTTGTGTGACCTTGGCCTAGGTATTCCGAATATTCATGGTAAGCCTAGTGAGAATCTAACATTTATTATAATAAATAGTAGTACAAAACTTATTTTGACCTTTGACCTTACCCTTTAGAATATTTATTTCAAATTTGGTCAATAAGATATCGAGGGTACCAGTAACTTGTATAGTGAAATGGAGAAATTTGAGTAAAAAATAAAACACATGAAATAATGACCTTATATTTAAACTTGACCTTTGACCTTAACATTTTAGTTAAATTGAATATTTCGTTTTGACTGATATTCGCATTGACCAAATGTATATACCTGTGAAATTTGGTGAAAATCAATCGAACGGTCTAGGAGTTACCGGACGGACGTCGACGGACGACGACAGTCAAGCTGAATTATGGTGCACAGTATACGGGTGGGATCTCTGTGCGCGATACCACTCTGCTTCGCAGAGTTGATAAATTAGCTGTGCAGTTTTCGCATTACCAAAAAAAAAAAAAAAAAAAAATGCATACACAACTCTGCGACCTAGAATTCTGCAAGTAGTATTGAACCGCTTAGGTAAAATCGGTTTATATACAGTATAATATACAGTATACAGTATACAGTTTATATATATATATATATATATATATATATATATATATATATATATATATATATATATATATATATATATATATATATATAATATATATATACTGTATATACCATATTATATCTGTACAGTATATATATCGCAAATTCACTTTATTGAGTATTTTGTTATGATGAAGGTTAACTTATGACCTTGGCCTGTGACCTTGACCTTTATGTAGGATTATATTTGTGCTTACTTTGATGTAACCCTAGAAAATCAAATAAGTGTGTCAAATTTTATTAACGATCATCAGTTAGTTTCAGAGGTATTTAATGAATAGTTGACCTTGACCTTTGACCTTCATCTTGACCTTCATGATGTCTGAAAATTTAACATTTTAATTTTCCCTTAAAGCACAACTGTCTCAAGTAATGTTGTGAAGTTTACATGAGTAGTAAAGAAATTAGCATATTGACCTTATATTTGACGTTGACCTGTGACCTTGACCTATCAAATGGATTTTCTAAATTCTTGTATGACCTTGGTCTAGGCATTCCGAATATGCATGATATGCCTAATGAGAATCTTACATTAAATAGGAAATACTAGTAAAAATCAAATATTTCGACCTTTAACCATGACCTTTGACCTTGACCTCCGACCTTAGAATTTCTTATCAAGGATTTAGTTAGCTTAACCCATTCAGTACCGTAGGATACAGTAATAAAAGTCCCCCACAGTCCCAAGCAGTGTGGACAAAATGGCAGGAGAGACCACCTTTCCACCTCAAGAGATGAGGCAAGACTGGCTCGCTCACCCTTCAATGGATCCTATATAAGCTGAGAGAAAAACAAAACAAAAACGGTACCTGGTTGTACAAGCAGTTACAAGGAAAGTACATTACTGACGGCTATAGCCGTCGCTGGGTCTGTGGAGTTAATTACCTACTCACGACTATAATCGTCACTGGGACTGTGTGGGTTATTAACGGCAATGTTCGTATTAGCTAGCATTATGAATATGGTGTAATTTGTATAAAAATTTATTGATTACAAATAGTGATCATATAATGTGACCTTGACCTTTGACCTTTGACTAAAAATAGAATACATATATTTGGATGGTCGTCGCATTGACCAACTGAATTTGCCTGTATAATTTGATCACAATACATTAAACAGTCAAGGAGGAGTTTAGGGAAAATGACAAATATTCTTATTTTGACCTTGACCTCTGACCTTAACTATTCCAACATTTAAGTGAAATTTGATATATATATATATATATATATATATATATATATATATATATATATATATATGTATTGGGGATTAAACTGTTTTTATACCTTTTTGCCTCTTACCTTGATTTTCCTTGTAATGCTTGTAGTCCAGGTTATCACTGTAAAAACATGTTGAAAGGTAAATCGTAGAGGTAATTGGTTTGAAGCAAAGACACTGGTGGCTTTTCTATATAGTTTTATTAACAGAAATATAGACTATGCGGTTTGTAAATAGTTATAAGGTCTGTGTAGATACTGTATTGCCCAGCAGGGAAGTATCTACCTAATTAAAAGCAGAAAGCTGGCTAACAAACTAGATTGAGCTATTATTCCTGTAATCTGTGTTCTTTCCTGTAAGAAATAGATGAATTAAGAATAGCGAAAATAGGTAAACGGTACACACACTAATATCGCACAGTATCGCACTTGTCACTGTATACGTCACTGTATAATTTACCTCAGCCGCTCAAGGGTTCGACCCTCCTTATGGCTGGACGTGAGATCTGCTACTGGCTGTCAGCCTTTCCACAGTGGGCGCCGGCTTCTTACTAGAGTGGTGTTACACGTTACTAATTGAAAGCAATCATCTTGGTATTGCTGCAATTCTCTGAAGGGAGCGTGAGAACCCCTGCTTAGCTAGCAAGAATTGTACCAAGGCCTTTATAGGTGGGATGATCTTCTATAGGGGAGATCATGCCCAATTAGAATGTACAGTAGTATACTTAAGTAAGTGAATAACTGTTATAAGGGTGTGAGTTATACAAGTGATTATATGAGTTACTCTAGAGTGTACAGTCGCTCAATATGCGCTGTTACACCGCTCGGCCACGTAAAGTGAGGCCCACCGAACATACATATCATCCCTATCATCCCTATGACTTACATAACCCTATTCCCAGTGTATAGCAATGCCAATGAAAGTGTGATAAAGGTGAGAACCAAAGTTACACGTTGACACTAACAGGTTTCTGTATTGCCTCACGCCTAAGTGACAGGAGATCAACCCTGAACGGAAGACGATGGGAGTGGCTTACTAGGATAAAGTTGTTGACGAGAGTCATGGAAGGGGGTTAGTACAGTAGGAAAATTGATTTCCTGATTAACTAAGAAAACTAATTAGGTTAGTTATACTATGAAGAATTAGGAAATTCATGAGGTTTGAGAGTGCTCGTAAGAGATGATGAGGTCCAAAGAATTACCTGTGAAAGAACATGTTAATAGGAATGAACTCTGAGGAGAGGTTAGTTATCAAGGCAATAAGCTGATGATAAGGAAGCGTGAAGATAGAGAAATCCGTACTTTGCAGTGAATAGGTGCCTGATACATCCCATGATTATTAACTATTATTCTAAATCTAGACTATGAGCCAGTCAGTCACAGATGCTTGAGTCAAGGTAAGGTCGCATGCATTTATGTTCGGGAACAGAGGGAAAACACATACTTGGGACGCACAGACAGGGGAAGATACGAGGACCTACATGAATAAAAGCGTCTTTCTTTGTCACAGTCACAAGTTGAAGTTCGTCGGGGACGAGCAACATGTCTGCTGTATCAGTAAAGGTCAGTAATCATCCGTGTAAAAGAAACGGGAACGGCAAAATTCTTCAGTCATTGTAAAATGTGAGAACTGGAATGGAATGTGGACTAAAATGGTGAGTGGAATAACTGTTTCTATTTATGAGAAATAGAGTTCACAGTCGTGTTCCTCTAATAGCGGAGCCAGGGCAAACTGAACTTTCGCCATTTGAATAGAGGTACGGAGATGTTCAACAGGCAACAGGTCAGTGAAGACCCGACTTAGTGCAGCATCTACTAAGTTTGCGAAGACCGCCCTTGCAATGGCGTTTAAATCTTGAACATCATCATCCGTGTTCTGCAGGAACTCGTAAAGGTACATGACTTATTAGTGGGTTTCCCATCAACTATTAAGATTAGTTGACACCTGTGTCAGATTATTCATGGGTGCTACGACCTAGTGTATGAGATTCATCACATTCTTCTTGCTTGGGAGTCATACATCTAGACTCTATATGCCTTTTGCTTCAGTCTCCAGGGCAGTGAGTCTCTTTCTTAGCTTTTGTACTTCAGAAGCGTGGGCTGTTCCAAAGAGCTCCTAGGAGAGTAGAGCAGCAAAGTAAAACAGTCCTCTCGTCGCACGTGTGTGAGTGCAAGTGTTTCGTTACCAGGGTAAAGTCATCAGGTATTACCAAAATGATTCATCCGGAGATTACGATTTAATACGAGCTACGCCACAACGTGACACGTAACTGTAAGTCGTAAATCACCAGGCTTCATCTGATTAGTTAGTAGGGAACACATTAACCAGGTCATCTTTCTTTGGGGGAAAGGGTAAAATTCTATTTGCAGAGGTGCAGTAGAATTTTTAACACATGGCCAGCAGGATGTACTGGAATGAGTGGCTTGCTCTGTTAGATAATGTGTCGTAAACAGAACGAAAGATCTTCTTTGGTGGATCTGAATTGAAATTACTACTATTTCAAGTAATTATGGTGCTAGTTTCTCTAGAGGAAATTCTTCTAAATTTGTGGCATTAACAGAACATCGGTCCTCTCTGTTAGCATACTGGAGTTCCTTGCCGAAATGCAGGATTGTCTGCGGATTGTCAGTGGTTGCACCGTAGTAGGTAGGTATACAGGTATGTTATGGCCATTCAGCGAGTGTTGAGTACTCATCCGGATTAACCTGTAACCATCAAAATTATTTTGTTTCGTGAGTGGTAGCATCTAGACTAACAAGATTAGTCTTGAATGAGTTAAGACGTTCCAAATAATTCTAGACGAGTTACCTTAACACTTACTATGAAGAGGAGTTTTGAGTTCTCTTCGGCATTTATCCTCATAATTTTTTCATCGGGTGCGTGTAAATGATCTGGGACTGGAAGCTGGATTTTGCTAAAGACTTTCAGGTGTCTCTTAGCATCTGATTTGGCTTTGTAAGAATAATCTAGAGGAATATAGATTTCTTCGTAGCCGAGCTGTAGCCAGAAATCGCGTCAGAACCTTGTCTTTACCCTCATAAGCTAGTCTTTTATACCTGTCTGTAGGCTTGTGAAGACTCTTCAAGGTAATGTAAGGCCAACTAGGTTTTCCTTTAAGTCTAGATTATCTTAAGGTTTACATGATGTTCCAAGATTTCAAAGATAGCTGTTAGATGAGGTACTTTGCAGTCAACTAACCCAATTGTGAATGGGATCTGTTGTGCAAGTACATGCTTTCTCAAGTAGATATCACCTATTGATTCTTTCACATTGTGCTTGGTTTCCATCCTGTTTTCGGCGATGGGGTGCCTAGGAGAGGAATAGCGAACAAGTGAGTATTGGACGAGCCTTTTGGTAATTGGGTCTATTGTATCCGTCTTTAAGCAGGAATAGGACAAACTAGTCTGAAAGATTATATTCAACACAAACCAACTGGTACTGCTTACGTCTGGCATCGCCTGGAGCAATTCAGCAATTCCAAAGAAACACTATCAAATGGATGTGAAGCCTTCGGGTATTCCAGGAGTGTCACAGGTTTGGTTACTTCTCAAGTACCTTGTGGTAGCACAAGAGTGTCTTTTGGCAAAGTGTTTTATACTATCCTTCTTAACCCGGGAGCTGCGGGGAGACTCTTAAGAGTTCCCCCGGCGCACTGCGGGGAGACTCTTAAGAGTCAGAGAAAATAAAAATCAACTTTTGACATCGAAAAAAAAAAAAATTTTAATATTTTTTTTTTTTTATTTTTATTTTTTTTTTTGGCCCCTGGGCCATGCAAAATCTCAGTCCTCTACCTCCCCTCCTTCCCCACTTTCCTCCTCTCCTTCAGTTATCACCTATTTTCCCTGTTATTCCCTTATTCTGAGGTATATTTTCGTGCTAACATTAGAAATCCGATTGGAGGGTGTGGTCATCACTGATAGCAAGCGAGTGCAAGAGAGAGAGAGAGAGTATCGATCGACTGTGTCTCAGTGGCCTTGGGGGAAATTGGCGGGAAAGCAGATTGCCTCACCCATACATTATACAACTCGCGGGCTATATCTCCGATTTTGACCATCCAAACGCTGTTTTCACTCGTTTTATTGTTGTTTCAGGTTAATACCTTTATAATCAACCCATAATAGGCGCATATGGATAAGTATTAATGTTATTAATGGCACAATGAATATTTTAGTGGCGGAAACACCTCAAATACGTCAGCACAGGGGGACGTTTCCAATTACCCCCATGCGCACTTCAGAGGTTAATAGTTTTCCATTAGTACATCTATTTATCGGCCTCAAGACTTGTTTCTTATCTGCACATATGAACTGTCCACACCTGTTGGTACAGTTGCTGCACTAGGTAACAAATTGATGGCGTCACGATGTTGCGGGAGTACTACTATCTTATCTGGAATGACTTATACATGGCTGTATGTGTTATTGTCAACGGGAAGAGTCTAACCAGAAGTTCTTAGTGCAATCGGAACTGCGACGGATGAACTTGGTTTCTGGAAAAGACATCATCTTCTCCGATTCCAGAAATAGCTTACATATTGGATATGTAGTGGTTCTAAATCTTGCTCGTCTTTCACTTGGTTTCTTTTTAGGTCGGTAACGAGAACACCGGGGCAACTTTCACAAATCTGGAGAGTGTGTTGGCTGCCACATTAGCTCTTACCCTCTAATACTAGAAGATACCTGTTAATCCTGGTGACTCCACGGCAACTTCAGCAAATCCACTGATACAGTGTCGAATGGAAGTGAAGTCATTGGATACTCCAAGATTGGTGCGGGTCCATCACGTGTCGGGTTAGTTGTAGGAATGTCTCTTACCACCGCTTTAGTCTGCCAGTGAGAATTTATCACCTTTGAGTACCTTTTTGTCCTTGCTATTTGTCTGAGTAGAGGTCGAAGGAAGGCTCAAGGCTAACATTTCACAAAGGCTTTGACTCCTAAGTTGTTGCAGGAGTTAACCTTTCTGCGTTGTGATATCTAATCTTTATGGTATTCATCACTTTCCCTATGTAACCAATGACTTGCATCTTGACTATGTCACTTGGCATTTTGAACGTTGTACGGAGCTCTTGTGAGAAGAGTTGTGTGTACTAGTGTGAATGTTTAGCATGTATTGACTGGAATTTAGGCAAGCATTTGGATGAGCTCTGCCTCGTAAGACTTGGAAACATCTTATTATAATTCTAACCTTAAGTTTGTATTTTAAGTGCGACTTTAGAAGGTAAATAACTGCACAGATCATACTATTCGATGAGAATCCTTTCTGCTCGACTCGAGATTGGCTTACTTGGACATCTCAGATACCGATCGTGAAGGTACAGTCAAGTCTTCTGGTGTCTATCCATGAGGTGATGGAGTTCCACTTAAGAAAAACTTAGACTTTTGAGTTACTCTGAAAAAGTTTGTTCCCCTTATTCCTATGGCGTGTAGGATTTCTGATGGATCAGGCTGTGGGAAGTATTTCCTTAACTTGGTTAGAATATGCTGCGTGGTTGTCTTTGTGGTGATCAACCACCTAAAACTATTCCATACTTGGTTACCAACCGGGTTGGTGACTACCAAAGGAAGGACGTTGTTTTAGACTTACCTAGGATTACTTTTTAGGGCTATGTAGTGCTTTGGTTAAATTCTTTAGTGTTGTTAGTCGTACACTGCGGAAGGCGACTACAAGCCTAAGTCTAGGTCTTCGTAGCTTCAGGAGAATGTTTACCTATGCGTTGAGAATACCGGAGTAGATGCGCAAATCATTCTATAACTCTACGGTGGTTCATTTTCTCTACAGGGTTTTCCTGCAGGATATTTTAGTACAAAATCGGTCTGGATGCCGTTGGTAATGTACTTACTTGTGCTGTAAAAGGTCTTTCCACATCGGCTATAACCTTCGGGTAGAGATCTGAGAGACATACCCTATTCCTCTCATAATTCCTTTCTCTTCCGGATACTACTAAGGGAAACTATCCATGAAACCCAATTGGAAGGTGTGCACCTTCTCTAGTACGAATTCTTCTGAGCTGTGGATGTAAGCGAAATCTTGTTTTGCAATACGGCTCTTGATCCCAGCACTCTTAGGATCTTGCAGGTGAAACTGGTCATGCTTGTTGACACAGTCGCTGCTATAATGATCGAATGCAGGAAAGAACGCGTAATGCGTGTTGTGTATGTACTTCGAGAGTGTTGACCCAACTGAGACCTATGCACCATCGACTTGGAACAGAATCCAAGGATGCGTAAACTAACTGCCCATGCTTGTTGGAACAGCTGTTACTAAATCAGTGCTGGGGATAAATCGGATCGAACACAGTACTGAGTACCGGAACAATTTCGATCCTAATGAAAAAATGTAAGGAAAACCTCTCAAAACCCCTGGCTATAATGTGGAGAAGGAGTCTAGACACTGGTGACATACCAGATAGCTTGACAAACGCAATAATTGCCCCACTGCATAAAGGAGGGAGTAAAGCACTACTAAAAAACTACCGCCCGGTAGCTTTAACCTCTCACATCATTAAAGTTTTCGAGCGAGTCCTGCGAAGCAAAATCTCAACATTCATGGAGGCAAATGAACTACACAACACCGGTCAACATGGGTTCAGAGCGGAAAGATCATGTCTCTCACAACTTTTGGAACACTATGACAAAATTCTTAAAGCGCTAGAAGAAAAGAAAAACGTGGATGTCATTTACACCGATTTTGCTAAGGCATTTGATAAATGTGACCATGGTATAATAGCCCACAAACTGAAAGCAAAAGGTATAACTGGGAAAATCGGACGATGGATATACAATTTCCTCGTAAACCGAAAACAATCAGTAGCAGTAAACCAAGTCACTTCTGAGCCTTCGGATGTCAAAAGCTCAGTGCCCCAAGGAACAGTGCTAGCGCCCCTTCTGTTCCTCATACTAATTTGCGACATAGATACCAACACCAGACACAGTACGGTGTCGTCTTTTGCTGATGACAAAAAATTAAGAAAGATAGTAAACACACAAGAGGACACGGGCCGACTGCAGGAAGACATGAATGTAGTGTTCCAGTGGACCAGGGAAAACAACATGCAATTCAATGAGGACAAATTCCAATTAATACGGTACAGAGATAATAATGGTGTTAAAGAAATTACAAATTACTTAACAGAATCTAACCACATAATAGAACGGAAAGACAGTGTGAAAGACCTTGGGGTATTAATGTCTGAAAATATGGGTTTCAAAGTACATAACCAGGTCAAACTGGTGGCTGCGAAATGTCTAACGGGTTGGATTCTGCGTACTTTTAAAACATGCGGTGAATTGCCTATGATAACGCTCTTCAAATCTCTAGTGCTACCGCGGCTTGAATACTGTAGCGTATTAACATCCCCATACAAAGCAGGTGAAATAAATGACGTAGAGAGTGTACAAAGAAATTTCACTTCGCATATAAGTTCGATAATACATCTACACTATTGGGAGCGTTTAAGAGCACTGAATCTGTACTCACTGGAACGTAGAAGAGAACATTACCTAATAATATAAACATGGAAAATCGCAGAGGGTTTAGTACCAAACCTACATACTCCGATAGTCATGAAATTCAGTGATAGGAGAGGCTGGGAATGCGAAATCCCCCGGATGAATAACAGGGGTGCTATGGGCTCTCTGCGAGAGGGCTGGTTATCACACAGAGGCCCACGTCTCTTCAACAAACTCCCACGGCGAGTAAGAGACATGAGGGACATCTCATTAGACAACTTCAAGAGAGCCCTAGATGTCGAAATGCAAAAAGTGCCAGACGAGCCCATCCTCGCAAGGGAGCGAGCTGTCGCTTCAAACAGTCTACTGCACCAAATCACCACCCATAACGAGGGGCGTCGCGCTCCTTGGTGCCGCTAGAGGAGCGGCGAACACATCCAAAGGTATCCAAAGGTATAATTATGGGTGAAGCTCAATCTGTGAGACTTCATGTTGATGTGGTTATCCTTCAGATTCATTATGTATTGGACATTGATAATTTGGATTTGTGAGGAACCTTGTATATGCTTAGGCGCTTCTGCTACGCAAACTATGTGTGAGTTTCGTAGGATACATTTGTCAAAAGGTGTCTGCCGCCACAAGAATGTATTGGGGACTACGTGTGGGACCTTGGTGTGAGGCTTAATCCACCACGTAAAACTGGCTTAGTCACGTATAACCTAGTGTACGGTGTTGATTGTGACGCAAAATGTCGACCGTGGAGGGGTCTCATTCTCTGCGACTCCGGGGAGTTTGTACTGCAGAGAGTCTGGCGATTGTAGATTTGGGACTACAGGATTTGACACGCTGGTAGGAACCAGAATCGCGAAGGAGGCGACTCATCTCGTGGTCTACGCGGTGTGTCTATACGAGGGCAATCCTTTGTGTCGTGTCCATATACTGTACAAACGAAACAATATCCTCTTCATGCGGGTCTCTCACGTTGTGAAGGGCGAGGGTTCCGTTGTGGTTTTCCTGCCCTGCGAGGTCTTGTCTGCACTCGGGACCTGCGTTGTGACGTTTGATTTTGCTGTGGGCGTAATTGTGGATGGCATGTCCAGCACTTCTCTCTTGTATGACCAACTTTATGGCAGTGGCCACACTTCTTAGGAATTTTACCAGTTCTTCTCGGAGGCGAAGGCGTCGGACTGGGTCTGCGACTCGCCATGCAAGAATGATTTCTCCTTGCATTATGATTGCAGTAGGTACATACTGTCTGTGATACTATCACTGTCTCACAAGCTCTTCTTGGACTGGCAAGAGTAATTTGCTCGGGCTTTTTGTTGGGGTGGAGCCTTGGAACCAACTTGAGAAGAGATGCGGGAACAGTCTCTGCTGTGGCGCCTGGAATCTCGGGAGCTGGGTCCGATGAGGTCTCAGAAGCAGTTTCTGCGTACGCAACAATGCTCGCATCAGTGTCCGAAGGTGACTCCGGAGATTCCGGGATAGTCTCTAAACTCGTATTGGAGGTTTTTGCGGGAGACGTTGGAGTTTGTTTAGCGACTGGGGTGATGGATTTCTTTGATCGGTGACCATCGTAACTGCCAGTGCTAGCGAAGTTTGCGAGTTTTACCCATAAATCCTCGTAACTTGGTGTCTGAATTGGAGTGGTTGCTTGAGCGAGGTCGATTGCACTTCCTGGTTTCAGATGTAACCGGGCAAAGGCAATTTTGTTTATGGCCTTTTTGATGTTTCGGGATTTCATGTACTCGTCTATTCTGTGTATTAAAGAAAACGGTCCAGCTGGGTAGTTAGGACAATTCTTCCCTGAAAACATAGGCAAGTGGACTTTATGCTGTGACTGAGCATCCACGTGAGAGTTGCCTCTAGCTGTAGTCGGAACTGTAACTGTCATAGCTGTAGCTGTAGTTGTGGCTGTCATAGCTGTAGCGAGAGCTGTAGCTGTAGTTGTAGCTGTCATAGCCGTAACTGTCATAGCTGTAGCGGGAGCTGTAGCTGTAGTTATAGCTGTCATAATTGTAGGTGTAGTAGGTTCTTCTGAATACTACTCTACACTTGACTCTTCATATACTTACCCTAGTCCTGGAAATTTAAAAATATGAAACTTACCTTTGGAATTCAGGAATGGTACACTAGTTTTTGTGGGTGGAGATCCGGAGATAACACCTGAATTATGCACAAATATTAAAATGTAGGACGTTCGTAGGGGAAAAATTCTGATAAGTGCGTGGCACAGTCTCAGAATAACATAACCTTGGTGCCTGGGCGACACGAAGGGCCTTATATTTGTAGTGCAAATATGTTAGAAGTTCGCTTGCGCTAAGGATGTATCAGGGTGGCCCGATGTCTCCTTGAAAAAGTTAGCTAGTCGTTCAGTCAAGTCGTCAATGTCAAAAGCAAGTTTTGTCCCTACTTCTTTCTCAAACTCTGTGTCTGACTGAGGCTCAATTCCCGTTCCTTCTAATTTTTCTTCTGTGTTGCTAAGAGAATTAAGGACATGGGGCAAATGACACTGTTGGTAAAGATACCTGGACTGAATGTCATTGACAAATAATCCCACAAACATTTTAGCTCTGGTACAAAAAATTTGGTAAAAGGGATTTCTCTTAACCACACACCCGTACTCTAGTTTGTATGGATGAATGATGGTGGTTAGTCTGATGAGTGAGCAGTTGAAATATTAATACAGGAAACTTCTGGAAAATTCATGTTAGTAAGACACTGTATAGGAATACTAGAAATTGGAAACAAAGTAACACCGGCAAGAGAAACAAAAATTATTCTCTGTTAAAATAAATTTCTTGAGAAATTTGTGTTGGTAAACTAATATTTACTGTAGGCCTCAAAAATTTAATTCAATGAGAGAATTAAAAGGAAGTAAATATAAGTTTCTTTGTACGAGAATAAAAGTTCTTAAAGCAAGACTTTAATTTACTAATTCGAAATGGAGTTAAAATGTACGTATAGTCACACTTTAAAATTCGTAGAGTAAATAAGTAGAGATATTTGCTAAAGAAAATTTAAAGAAGGCACTGGCATTTGCTGTGTTTATGTTGACAGGATTTTTACTAGCACTGATTACTAGTATATTTAGTTTGTATGTATTTTCTGACTAACCGTTACAAAGCTGAATTAATGTTGCGATGTTTTGAAGGTCTTCTAGTCAGCTGCTGTAGAATGAAGTTCGAAGTGGCGATCCCGTAGAGTTGACTGCTTCTCCTTATGTCGTCACCAATTTCCGTGACATCACAGTTCACACACACGTCATACCCTGGCCTAGGCGTGGTGTGCGTGCGTGCGTGTGTGAGTCTAGGGCTGAGTTGCTGGGGCGAGTTGCTGGCGCGCGGGCTCACCGTGACTCATTGGCTCAGTGAAGGGAATGCTGAGGTCAGCGCTGATGTGCTGGGTACTGAGTTATAGTACCAGTTCACTCTGAAAACCACTCTATGTCTTTATCATTCATCGATGTTTTTCTTTCCATTTAGCTCATTAATGTTTGGTAAATCTAGTTGCTCTGTTTTCAGTTTTTCTTTACTGCTTTTAATATGATTGCTCTTCGGAGGTCTTTTCTGTGTTGTATTAAGGAACACATATCCCAATAAGCTGCCATCCACTTATGTATCGGGGATTAAACTGTTTTGATACCTTTTTGCCTCTTACCTTGATTTTCCTTGTAATGCTTGTAGTCCAGGTTATCACTATAAAAACATGTTGAAAGGTAAATCGTAGAGGTAATTGATTTGAAGCAAAGACACTGGTGGCTATTCTATATAGTTTTATTAACAGAAATATAGACTATGCGGTTTGTAAATAGTTATAAGGTCTGTGTAGATACTGTATTGCCCAGCAGGGAAGTATCTACCTAATTAAAAGCAGAAAGCTGGCTAACAAACTAGATTGAGCTATTATTCCTGTAATCTGTGTTCCTTCCTGTAAGAAATAGATGAATTAAGAATAGCGAAAATAGGTAAACGGTACACACACTAATATCGCACAGTATCGCACTTGTCACTGTATACGTCACTGTATAATTTACCTCAGCCGCTCAAGGGTTCGACCCTCCTTATGGCTGGACGTGAGATCTGCTACTGGCTGTCAGCCTTTCCACAGTGGGCGCCGGCTTCTTACTAGAGTGGTGTTACACGTTACTAATTGAAAGCAATCATCTTGGTATTGCTGCAATTCTCTGAAGGGAGCGTGAGAACCCCTGCTTAGCTTGCAAGAATTGTACCAAGGCCTTTATAGGTGGGTTGATCTTCTATAGGGGAGATCATGCCCAATTAGAATGTACAGTAGTATACTTAAGTAAGTGAATAACTATTATAAGGGTGTGAGTTATACAAGTGATTATATGAGTTACTCTAGAGTGTACAGTCGCTCAAAATGCGCTGTTACATATATATGTGATTTACAGTAAGTAATAAGCATTCAGTTTTCAAAAATTTTAGTAATCTTTTTTTTAACAGATAATAAAAGTTGACCTTTGACCTTGACATGTAAGTAAGAGTACATTTTTGTTTGCATTGAAATTGCACATGGAAATCAAATAAGCATGCCTAATTTCACTAAAACCCATCAGTTAGTTTTATATATATTTATAGAATAGTTGACCTTGACCTTTGACCTTCACCTTGACCTTTATATATTTCTCAAAATGTGTTATTTTCCTTTTCATCTAAAGTGCAACCAGCTCACCAAATTTTGTGAAGTTTGCATGAAAAGTAAAGAAAATAGCATATTGACCTTATGTTTGACCTTGACTTGTGACCTTGACCTTTCATATGGAATTGAATAGTTTCTTGTATGACCTTGGCCTAGGTATTCCGAATATTCATGGTAAGCCTAGTGAGAATCTAACATTTATTATAATAAATAGTAGTACAAAACTTATTTTGACCTTTGACCTTGACCTTTAACCTTACCCTTTAGAATATTTATTTCAAATTTGGTCAATAAGATATCGAGGGTACCAGTAACTTGTATAGTGAAAATGGAGAAATTTGAGTAAAAAATAAAACACATGAAATAATGACCTTATTTCTAACCTTGACCTTTGACCTTAACCTTTTAGTTAAATTGAATATTTCTTTTTGACTGACCTTCGCATTGACCAAATGTATATACCTGTGAAATTTGGTGAAAATCCATCGAACGGTCTAGGAGGAGTTACCGGACGGACGACGACGGACGACGACGACGGACGACGTCAGACAAGCTGAATTATGGTGCACAGTGTACGGGTGGGATCTGTGTGCGCGATACCACTCTGCTTCGCAGAGTTGACTAGGGAATCTCTGCCGTATATTTATGAAACTCCAGCCATTTGCATTAGGTAATATATACAGTATATATATATATATATATATATATATATATATATATACAATGTGTCCCAGGAGGAAAGGGCATAACTTTGGGAAATGATAGAACAAAATATTCTAAACATAAAATGTTATATAACAAAAAGTCCAAATCCTGACCGGTATAGAGATATTGTATTTTGAAAATGGCATTTTCTTCAGTGTTTCCCCATAAGTCTGGCCTACCTGTCCTAGTGCCTACTACATCTCCATCTTTCTGCAATTATTTGACAATGTTATTTTAACCCTTAATTAGCGGCTCACCACATAAGTCGAGTTAAATAAAGCTGGACTATGTGGCGGCGCTCGACATAACTCGAGTGGCAATTTCAGCACGTAATGTTGCTGAGAGAGAGAGACAAGTGGTGGCAGGAGAGTAGCGAGCGTATGACTGCTCCAGACCACCGCGGCGAACATACTGACACGAATCCCAGCTCCCTCCTCCCTCTCTCACTCGCTATATAAGGAATTATATCGGGAAAGTGGCTAATTACATGCTTTTTGCACTCGCGTTGCACGGTTATTGCAAGAAAACTAGCCATCATAAAAGGATCGTTATGGTGTCATTCGAAAGCTCTGTTTATGCCCTTTCAGGGATAGGTACTTGTTTTACGTTCTGGGTCTTATTTAGGCATGAAAATTATCACGTAAGCAGCCCTATTTTGGCTAAAAACACCCCGCTGGGCGGTACATATAAATAAACCGCATAGGCCGCTCGTAAGGTGTTAAAGATACTATAATTCTGTAAGTTGCAAAATGATTATAGACATATTAGCTCACTTAGGAGTAGTTGGAAACTATTTGACATGGAAGAGTCCATTACAGTGACGCGGGGAGGACACTATATAAAACCTTCAATATCTTTTTTACGGTTGAGATTTTGACTTTTTGTTATGGAATATTGTATGTTTAGAATACCTTGTTCTATCATTTCCCAAAGTTATGCCCTTCCCTCCTGGGACACCCTGTATATATACTGTATATATATATATATATATATATATGTATATATATATATATATATATATATATATATATATATATATATATATATATGTATATTGTTACGTATCTTGATTTAGAAGTGGTTCACTAAATAAATAAAGACAGAACAGTTAATATGAGAGTGTAGCAAAACAGCTGAAGGCTAAAAGAACGTAAAATATTAAAGTTAGTTCTGTTGTCACTTGCTTTCCCTCAGTTGTTGGGACAGTTATCCTTTATACTCTGATACACTTCAATTATATTTAATCAGCAAACTATTTAAAGTTACATTGAATGTTTAATATGAAATAGGCTATTTATTACGAATACTAAAAGTTCAATATGTAAGCAAGGGTTTTAAGTCACTAGAATATCTCAATTAATCTGGATTATCAGCAAGGTTTTAAGATCTTTTTATAATTTATTTAAGTTTGTTAACCCTTTAAAGATTGTTTTATTCTGTCTATGTTATCTCGTTATTCTTAGTTAATTATTATTCTCCCTTTAGTATATTATCTTATTTATTCTTATTACTGAAAGACATTTGACAAAATAAAAATGGTAAGGAAATATTACAAAGTCACATATAAAATGGAATTATATTTATAAACGTAAATAAGGTATTTTACAAATAATCAAAATAATAAGCAATGAAAGTTATGATAGAGTTTCAGGATCGTGTTGCATACGTTCTGATTTCACTAAAGTACAAATTAAAGTTTAGTAGGCTCAGGCCTTTACAATGCCTATTCCGAATAATAGTCACGTAAGTATTTAACTTATACAAGGCTTAATCATTAATTATGAATGACAATAGCTTTACATCAAGTTAGTTAATCGTTAATAAGTAAAGTAGAATATTCAATCACCAATCATCTCTGAATCAAACATTAATTATAATCACCAAAATTAAACAGTAATTCAAAATATATATCTCTCCAATTAAATTAAACATATATGATTCTCCAATCACAAAATCTTAAATCAAAGGAGTGTATGTTTTCGACATACCTCTGGTTAATTAAGGATCACGAGATCACAAGTGGTTCTGCAACTCACTGAATTAAACTAGAAACCTATCTATACAAGCCTGTTCTCTCCATGCAGCTCTTTCCACCTTCCAGCTATGAATGTACTAGTTTGAACTGAATGAATGAATGAATGAATATAGAAAAGGTGGGTGAGGGTGAAAGAAGGGAAGTTTTTATTGGTTAAGTAGGAGAGACAGTGATAATAGTGGGAGAAATAGGGTGTCGGGGCTTGACCCAACGTGCGTGAGTTGAATAATTGAGCTGGGGTTGAGTTGATTTAGTTGGAGAAGTTACTTTAATGAGATTCAGGATGGCTTGCCAAGAAGGGGGCAAGGGATGGGGAGCAAGTTAATTTTGGATGGTATAAGATCGAAAGTGCTTGCATGTTTTGGGGTTGTATTTTTGGGTGGTAGTAATTCGAAAATGGTATAAAAGGGGGAGGTAATTTTGGGTGGCATGGAGTCAAAAGGGGTACTGCTGGGGAAGTCTGTCAGTGGCAGAACCTGTAAGAAGGCTGTACTGTTATTATTATAGAAGTTATGTTAAAAGGTTGTTGTCTTGTACTTTGTCTGTGAAATTATACATTTTAATGGGAAGTGAAGCTAGGAATCTAGGTCAAGAGTGGTAGGGAGGCTGGACTGTGGACGAGCCGGCATGACCCACCTCCTCTACCAATCCTGATTTTAAGTGAATATTGGAATGGGTGCCTCTCTGTTGTTGGGGTGAAGGAGGTTTGACAAGGGGCGGGGGGGATATAAAATTCTGTTGAAAATTTGGATGAAGTTATCATGAAAGTTCTCAACTTTTATAATTTGTTTTTCTGCTAATTGCTGCCAATACGTATTTAGAGGGGGGATGTGGGCTAGATTGTGAAGATGTTGTGCCGTCTGGTACTCATACCACTGAGTCCCGAACATCCACCTCAGTGCTTTATTTTGTATTTTTTGATATTTTAGTTGGTTGGTAGGGGCCGAAAGGGAAATGCTGAGTGGGACGTAGCACAAAAGAGGTCTTATAAGTGCTTTGTATAAGTGAAGCTTGGTTTTTATTGAGGCATTTCTGAATCGATAGATGGTTTGTAGTGATTTAGATGCGATGGCAATGGAAGTTTGTGCTTGTTTGTGGAATCGGATGTTTTTGTCGAATGTGAGGCCGAGTACTTTGTTTGTGGGAGAGACATTTATTTGTGTGCGGTTAGGGACAGGTGCTCGGGAGTTCTGGAATAAGGGTCTTGGGCGGGATGTCCTTTGGCAAAGTATGTGACATGTGTTTTTTGAGGATGAGCCTGAATCCGCCATTTTTGCTCCCATTGTGCTACTTTGTCAAGTTCTCTTTGAGCTCTGTTTGTCAATGTGTCTATTGTGCCTGCTCTTATTATTTGCGTCACATCGTCTGCGTACATTACTGTGAGAGTCATTGTGAGTGGGGTTGGGAAAGTCATTTGTGTATAGGATGTAGAGGGTAGGAGCGAGCACTGAGCCCTGAGGTACGCCTGCGTTTAGTGCAAATGAATCTGAATAAAGATTAGAAAACTTAATTTTGGCTGTTCTATTATCCAAAAAGTTGCAGAGAAGTTTCTGAGTAATTAATGGGAAGTTGAAATTTTCGCAGATTTTGTACTTCAAGCCTTCGTGCCACACTGTGTCAAAAGCTCGTTTTATGTCCTTTGTAATTAAGGCTGTCTTGTTTTTTCGTCTGGACTGTTTGTTTATGTGAAGGTAGTTTGTGATAATGTTTAGTGCTTCTTGTGTCGATCTGTGTTGTCTAAAACCAAATTGCATGTTCGTGAGGAGTCCTTCGTCTTCGAGAAATAGTCTAAGTCGGTGGTTTATGATGCGTTCTAGAGTCTTCCCAAGAGTCTCAAGTAGACTAATGGGTCTGTAGTTTAGTGGATTAGTCTTGTCTTGGTTTTTCTTGGGTATGAGGATAATGGTCGCTGTCTTGAAGCAGACGGGAAAGTAGCCTGATGCCAGGATGGTGTTGTAGAGGCGAGTGAGTGCTGTTATGAAAGTGTTAGGTAGGTGCTTTACAAGGTGGTGATTAATACCCGTGGCACCAGGCGCCTTTCTCCGTGTTTTAGACAGTATGAATTTGACTTCGTCTGGCACAATGGGAGCAGTGAGTATGTTTTGAGGGTCAAGTGTGTTTAGATTAATGTGTGTGTCATGGGAGATGTTGTCAGGGATGGTAGTGAGATGTTGTTCTATATTGCGGATGTGTTGTTCGGCAGGCCTTTCAATGGGGTGTGGGTGGTATACTTGTTGCCATGTCTGTTTAAATGTATCTGTGATAGCCCTAGGATCAGTAATTTTGTTGCCATTAACAGTGAGGGAGGATGTTCTGGGAGTGGTATTACCTTTTAAACGTTTTATATGTTGCCAGAATTCCCAGGGCTTAGTTTTTCTGTTTTGTTCTGCTGAGTGTACTAGGTGAGTCCAGTGAGCGTCATGATCAGATTGCAGGCTGTTAAGGATGTGAGTTCTGAGGTTGGAGAGGTCGTAACGTACTCGGCCTGGTATGCGGTTGTGTTTGTTCTGTTCGAATCGACGACGATAGCACACTAGGAGTCGTTGTGTTCTGATGGAGGGTCTGAAAGTGTGTTTGATTTTGTATGTAGTTTTTGGGATGGTTGTGTTGGCTGCATTTATGATTTTGTTCTGTAGGTTCTCAATTTGTTGGTCTATGTGTGTGTAGTGTTGTCCCTCATAGTCGTGTATGTAGTTGTCTTCTGATAAAATGTTTTTGAATTCTTCCCAGTTTGCTTGTGAGTAGTTAAAATGAGATTGACATGGGACTTGAATTGGGTTTGAAGAAATTGACATGAAAACTGGGATGTGATCTGATCCTGAAAGTGGCCCTGGGGAAATATCATGATGGAATATATTAAAAGCTTGGTTTGAAAAAATTAAGTCAGGTTTACCATTACCATTTGGTGTGAAAACTGTGTTGAAGTCTGGGCCTTGAAAAGTTAATCTTTTGTGGTTGTGTAGCGCTAATAGTTGAATTCCACGTTGATTAATGGTATTATGTTGGAAAGCTTGGTGTCTAGCGTTAAAGTCTGCAAGTATAAGTGTAGGTGCATTGTTATTGAATAAGGTATTTAAGTCTGTGTAAGGGATGTAGGTATTGGGTCTGACATATGTGGTGGCAACTATGAGGGGTCCAAGTGTTGTGTGTGTTTTAACTGCAAGGAAATGCTTGTATGTCCAGTCTGTGATGAATTCGTGTTGAATGGTGCTTTTTATCATGATTGCAACTCCATCGTTGGCATCGCCGTCGGTCTGTCGTGTTGTGTAACCAAAGAATCTAATTTTATGTGTGTTGTACGTACAGGTGCTGTTAATTAGTATTATGTCTGGGTCATTATCTAAAATTAATTGTGTGAGTAGGTGTCTGTTATTGTAGTAGTGTCTTATGTTGAATTGGATGACTCTTAACATGATGGGGTATCGTGAAGTGAGCTATGTGTGGGGAAGTGGGGGGATGGTGGGGCCCGGGTTGGAGAGGGAGAGGATGAGGAGCGGACTCCTCCAAAAGATGGAGATTTGGAGGTAGATTTGGTGTTTTTTCTTGGGGTTTCGACTTTACGTGACTTTGACCGAGAACGGTTTAATTCAGGGGAGGATATCTCAGCTGGACTGGTGGGTTTTCGTTTTAGAGGAGATTGGGGAGGAATGGTGGGCGTTTTTGGTGTAGGAGGGGGTGGGGGAGGCATGAAGGATGTTGGGGTAGTAAGGTTAGGAAGGTCAGGGTCAGATGCATTGAGAATTGGGTCAGTGACATTTGTGAGGGGGGGGGGGGGGGGGGGGGGGGGGGGGGGTTTGGGTAGGGGGATCTTGGGATTCATTTTCAGTGGTGAGAGGGATTGACATTTCAGGGATTTTGTTGGCGCTTGGGGGTTGAGGAATAGGGGTAGTGGGGGATGAGTTGGAGGTAGAGGTTGAGGGTAGTGGAATAGGAAGAGGAGTGGCTGAGAGAGATGGATTGTGAGAGTTCTTGCTGTGCTGGAACCAAGACTCAGGGATCATGATGGCAGGGAGGTTGTGGGCAGTCAGGCCATCATTTAGGAGCTTGTTAAACTGTGGGGTGACTTTTTGGTTCGTGAGGTGGAGTGCAACATTAACAAGGACTGAAGTTTGGGCGAATATTTCGCAGTTGAACAATGGGCCGGGAGGATTGATGTTGGGTGGGGTAGGGGGGGAGGATTGAGGGATGTGTGAGGTGGTCGCTGAAGCATATGATGTGGCAGTGACTGGGTGGGATGAGAATAAAGGACGTGTTTGGTTGGGAGTGGTTGGAGTGGCCTTTGCATTTTTTCTAGTGTCTTTTAAGACATTGAGACGGAAGGGACATTCGGCACTGATTGCAATGTGAGGGCCATTGCAGTTTGAGCATTTCAGAGTGATTGAAGAGCAGGTGGTAAATGAGTGCCCTGACTCAGCACAACGAGAGCAAGTTACTGTTTTTTTACATTGGGCTGTGGGATGTCCGTAAGCATAACAGTTATAGCACTGCCTGAGATTGATCCAGGACTCAGGGGTCAGAAAATCAGGCGGCAAAATCACATGAAATGCCTTGAGACCTGTTTTTAGAAGCTTACTGGCCTCCTGAGGGGAGGCACATCGAATTTTGAGGGCTTGACGTTGGGTTTTAAATACTTCACAGACAGTGATGGAGTTTTTCTTGGAAATTTCCCTGGCAATCTCATCTTCGTCTTTGTTGAAGATGTTCTTGTCAGGGTGAAGAATTTTGACTGTACAGGCAGCTTTAAGTTCTGGGGAGAGGACTAGTTCATAACCAGCAGATTGGAGTTTCTTTAGAGTGGCGGGGTTGAGATATGCATCAAGATCTTTTTGTGAAGCAAGTCTTATTTTGATTACATTGAGATTTTTGAAAACTCTGACTATTTGGGTTTGAGTGATACTAAATATGTGAGAGCCTGGGTCATCAGGGGGATCGTTAATGCATTTAAATTTAACATACAGTGCCATACTGAATCATTGGGAGAAACAAGTTTAATTGCTAACTATAAGAAAAGTGAAAATGAATGGGGAAAATAACAAGTTAGGGAGGTAGAGTTAATTGAACATTTTTATGGAGAATTTTAAAACTGTATGCTGATGGCACCCCTATGGGATGTCCCCAGAAAAAACCTAACTCCTACCTATGTCCTTGGACTGTAGGCAAGCCTATGTCACCAGACCCTAACCTACTTGAAGTATAAACCCTACCCACTTGCCTCCTATAACCAGGGGCTAAACCCCCCCCTTCATGGCAATGCCTTCAGGGTTCGGCGTCGTACTACAAGTGGGCTTCTAATGGGCGGTAGTGGGTAATATTTAATAATTTAGAAAAGGAAAAGTAGTGGGAAAGGTTTTGGGGAAAAGATAAGAGTATAGGAAAGTAATGAGAATGGACAAGGATGATGATGAGATATGAGGTGTGATGCAGTGAGCTGATTGGCCGGGCGAGTGCAGATCGAGGTGTTGATTGGAGGAGGAGAGAGAACTGATGGAGTAAGCTATGGGGCTAGGTTTTTCTGGTCCTCAACTCGTCCATCTTCTTCTACTGCTGCTTGAAGATCTTCGATCTTCTTTCTTCGTTCTTCTTACTTCTTCCGCTTGTAGATGGTGGGGGGGGGGCTACAGGCCTGTAAGAGAGACCAGAGCGTCACCAAGTACAGCCTCGAAGTGCTATCAAATCCCAGGCTTATATATCGTTCCCCGGACCAATCTATCCAATCAGAAGGCAGGAAACAGGTGCCGGATCCAATCAAACACAGGCAGGTGGTGTGGGCCAATCACAGACGAGAAGCAGGTGAACGAGGGCGCGTGAGTGGTGGGGCAGTAGGGAGAAGGGGGGCTGGTTCCGCCTCGTCTCAAGCCCCCCATCCAGTTGTTCCCCCCCCCCCCCCCATACTGTGGAATGTCACGTACACACCACCTTGGCTGCTTTCTCTCTCTCTCTCTCTGGTCACGTAAGCAGGGTTGAGTTGTTGCCACGTGGCTGTAGTTGTAAAGTCACATTCAACAGGTTGGTCTGGTCACACGTCACATCTTGGGTATCTTCCAGATGTCACACCTCCACCGCTAGAAAAGAGTTCAAGAGGAGGAAAGTATATGAAACATTTTCAGACTCTTGACAGACAATCTGCCAACACATTCTGGACCCCCTTAATATGTTTGACATCTAAGGCGTACTCCTGCAGCAACAAGCTCCACCGCGTCAGCCTTTGATTCTTGTTTTGGAACTTGTGCAAAAACTTTAACGGGTGATGGTCAGTATATACAGTAATGGAACCAGGGACAGACCTAAACACTAAAGTATTGGGAGGGACAAAATCAATGCTAACAGCCCCTTTTCTAATACAGAGTAATTACGTTGAGCAGAATTTAACTTTTTACTAAAATAGAAAACAGGATGCAATACATTACAGTCATCCTCCTGGAGTAACACAGTTCCGACTCCAGTATTACTTGCATCAACAGCTAGGGAGAGATATCTGGTGAAATCAGGGGCACGGAGAACAGGATAGTTAGATTGAATGTATTTAGTAGCACTGAAAGCCTCCTCACAATCGGAGGACCACTCAAACTTCACATCCTTTCGGAGAAGATCTGTTAAAGGTGCTGTTAACCTTGAGAAATTTAAAATATACCTCCTGTAGTATCCAATCATCCCAAGTATCTTTGGATTTCTTTCTTATTGGTAGGTGTTGGGAAATTAGAAATTGACTCTACTTTAGCATGAGGAGGTGCAACCTGACCCTGTCCTACTATATATCCAAGATATTGGACAGTACTCTTAATGAAAGTGCACTTTTTTAAGTTCACTAAAAGATTTGCTTCAGCAAGGTTAGCAAAAAGCAGTCTGATTTGTTTGAGATGTTCTTCCCATGTATGGGAAAAAAGAAGGATATCGTCAATGTACACCACACACCCAGGTACCCCTTCAGTCACCTGATTCATTAGGCGCTGAAAGGTAGCTGGAGCATTTTTCAGGCCATAAGGCATTACTTCACAGCAGAAGGCTTGATTGTTTACCACAACACATGAGATCTCCCTTGCTCGGGGTGTTAGAGGTACTTGCCAATATCCTTTCATAAGGTCAATTTTACTTATAAAACTGGCTGTGCCAATCTGGTCAATACAATCATCAATCCGTGGCAGTGGATAAGTATCATTCTTTGTTACGGCATTGACTTGTCTGTAGTCCATACAAAATCTATAACTCCCGTCTGGCTTAGGAACAAGTGTGACCGGACTACTCCACTGGCTTAAGGCTCTAGTAATTATGGCGTTGGACAACATGAAATCTAATTCAACTTGCAGAATACTCCTGCGATATGGTGAGACATGGTATGGAGATAATTTGATGGGTGCTGCATCCCCAACATCTATGTCATGCACGGCCAATGAGGTGAGCCCTGGAGTATCACGGAACACACTGGGAGACTGTGATAAAACATTGATTAGTTCGTTAGCTTTCTCTGAGGGAAGATGACATAATTTAGTTGGTAATTCCCCCCATGCTACTGAATTATATTTAAAGTTGGATAGACCACAAGACAAGTCAAAATTGATACCTTCAGGATCTGGGACAGTCTGCTGCGGGATCTGTGGGTAAGGACTACAAACATCACCTGCACCAGGATGTCCACAGGTCCTTATTACTGCCACAGCAGGAGAATCTGGAGGAGAGGAGTCAGTGGACTTATGATAGGGTTTTAACATATTTATGTGAAATACTTGCTTAGGCTTCCTCCTGTCTGGGGTAGCCACTAAGTAGTCAGTAACACTCACCCTTTTTACTACTTTATATGGTCCTCTAAATTTTGCTGATAAAGGTTGGCCGAAAAGGGGAATGAGAACCAAGATCTCATCACTGGGCTGAAACTCCCTCACACAGGCTCTTTTATTGTACCATACTTTCATGGTGTCTTTATCCACTCTTAGATTTTGTGCTGCAAACTCGCACAAGGATCTCAGCCGGGTTTTGAACTCTGACACATATCTGAGAAGATTTTGGTTCCCTTCCTGACCAACTAGGCTGTCCTGCAATAGCTGCAAAGGGCCACGTACCTGGTGACCGAAAACTAGTTCATTGGGTGAGAAGCCCAGAGATTCAGTTGGAACCTCCTGGGTGGCAAACAAAAGAAAAGGTACCCCCTTATCCCAATCGCCTCCAGTTTCTTCACAATATTTTCTTAACATAGACTTTAGAGTTTGATGGTATTGTTCGAGGACCCCTTGACTCTCTGGGTGGTAGGAGCTGGACTTCACATGGTCGATACCCAATTCCTTCAGGGACTGCGGAAATATATTGGAAGTGAAATTAGTACCTTGATCACTCTGCACCTCATGGGGGAAACCCATTCTGGTAAAGAATTTGAGTAGTTCCTTAATAACTGTTTGGGCTGAAGTATTTCTTAACGGTATAGCTTCTGGGTATCGAGTTGCCATGTCCATTATAGTTAACAAATATATATGTCCCTGGGATGTCTTTGGCAATGGGCCAACGATATCCACTACCACCCGAGTGAAAGGGTTCTCAAACACTGGTAAGGGCACCAGAGGGTGTGCAGGTACCTTTTGATTAGGTTTTCCTGTCATCTGGCAGGTGTGACACACTCTACAGACCTCCACTACATCTCCACGCATTCCTGGCCAGTGAAAGTGGGCTCTAATGCTATCTAAGGTTTTCCTCACACCTGGGTGCCCTGCTAAGGGTATACTATTAGCCATTTCTAGTATATCTCTATGACAAGGTTTAGGAACTACTACCTGATGTACGTCCCATGCCCCGTCATCAATAGGTCTATGTGGCGGTCTCCACCTACGCCACAAAACTCCTTTCTTCATATAAAAGCATTCACCCTTCTCCTTCTCACTCTCCTCTTCGCTCAAGTCACTGGCAGCTAACTCCTTACACTCACTGTCATCCCGCTGCAACTCTACCAGGCCACTAGGACAATTAGGAGGGGTTTCATGATCACTTGGCTCAAGGTTAGCCATAAAAGTTTCAGACAGATCTACTTCAGTCTCCGCATCAGGCACAGTCAGAGCATCATTCACTACTTTTTCATCCCTTTTATCTACCTTCACAGTTAGTACAAATATATCCGAGGGAACTGCTACTTGGGCCATAGATTGAGTGACAGCACACACTGGGAAAACCTTTGGCATCTCCTTCTCGAGCTCACCGGTCAGTGGCTCGTCAACAGGAGAAAGTGACAAAATGGGGTCTGGTCGGACCCTCTCACCAGCCACATCATTCCCCGAAAGGAGTGTTACCCCAGGCACAGGGGTGTCCTGAGGACTACACAAAGCTATACAGGCTTCACCCTTCAGCAAATCACACTCAATCTCACCATTCACCAAGTTAGCAGAAAATTGACCTCCAGCACCTCTCATTATTACTGATTCGCCAGTTGGGCATTCAGAAAAGGATTCACCATGAGGGTGCTAGTAGAACCAGCATCTCTTAAAATATTTACCTCATGTACACAACCATTTATTGTCACACATCCAGATGAAATAAAGGGACGGTAGCTATCCTGAACTGATGGAGACACTAAGACAGGCTTAACCCTTGCGGGTTGTACCACTCACGCTACTACACCATTTCCTGTCTGATTTATGTTAGCTAGGTACTCCTGCGGTCGGGAGTCCTGCATTAAAGGCACATTTGGGTGGTTTTGGTTATTTGGGGAGGCAGTTACGGCGGCTACTGTCGGCCCCGATCTCTCTGCTCTCTCCTTGGCCCAACATTGATAAGCGAAGTGGCCTCTCTTGCCACAATAGGTACACACTTTCTGGGATACATTCCCCTTGTAAGCATTATTATTATGGGTTTGGGCCCCACCTCTGTTACCATTACCAGGAGTCACATTCTTAGTTGGGGGAGCATTTTTAGTTTGGCTTGCATGGAGAGACGTTACAAGGTTTTGCGAGTGACTATATTTATCAGATTTGTGATTGGAGAACTTATTTTTATCATAGGGCTTTTTCCCACGAAGTCTGTTGTTTAGTACATACGTATCAGCCATATATGCAGCTTCGGCAAGAGTTTCTACCTTTTTCCCTCTCAAATGATAGGCTACTGATGAATCTACCTTCCATAGGAAGTTCTCAAGCAAGATTAACTCTTTCAGACCCTTAAACTCAGTGACATTTTTACTTGTTAGCCAGTTATTTAAAGATTTGTTCATGGTCCTGGCAAACACCGTAAGAGTTTCCTCAAATTTGTTATGAGTCTTTCTGAAAGTCTGTCTATATGGTTCAGGCAGCAGTTTGTAGGTTTTAAGAATGGCTGCTTTGAGACGGTCATAGTCTTGCCGAACCTCAGACTCTTCTGATATGTAAGTTTCCCGACCTTGTCCTGTCAACACCGTTTGCAACATAAATGGCCACCGATCTCTTGTCCACCCCATACCTGTAGAAACCTCCTCGAACAACACAAAAAAGTCCTGAACATTGTCTTTGGTGAATGGGGGAATTACACTAGTCATGGTTAATCCCGGAGGGGGAGCAAGCACATTGTTTTTGGACTCTTTTTGAGCAGTTAATTGGGCAATGCGATATTCATGATCTAGCTGAGTTAGTTGTGCCTGTATTTGAGCATCTGCCTGGGTCAGAATTTAATCTAGCTAAATCAAGATATTGATCAGGGGTAAATCCCTCTGGCAAATTCTCACCAAATCGCATCCCATTACCGAGTCCTCCACCAACCGTTCCGTTATGCTCTCCGCCCACACCCTCGTCTCCGCGAATCCCACCATTCGCTCCGTTAGATTCACCGCCCTCGGCTCTGTCATGCTCACCGCCATCGTGAATCCTAAATAATTCTGACTTTATGATCTGTGCTATTTCAGGTTTTGTCATGTCCGAGACCGTTAGCTCAAAATACGAGGCTAGTACTATTACTCTGCCTTGGACAAGAGATCGATGGCATCGGCAACGGGTGACGATTCTAAGAAATTCTTAACATCTTCCTTATTTATAATTTCAGGCATGATTATGATATGATTTAACCTTAGTGAAACTTACACAAAACGTATCCTGGCAAGGTCGCCAGTTAATCTGTTACGTATCTTGATTTAGAAGTGGTTCACTAAATAAATAAAGACAGAGCGGTTAATATGAGAGTGTAGCAAAACAGCTGAAGGCCAAAAGAACGTAAAATATTAAAGATAGTTCTGTTGTCACTTGCTTTCCCTCAGTTGTTGGGACAGTTATCCTTTATACTCTGATACACTTCAATTATATTTAATCAGCAAACTATTTAAAGTTACATTGAATGTTTAATATGAAATAGGCTATTTATTACGAATACTAAAAGTTCAATATGTAAGCAAGGGTTTTAAGTCACCAGAATATCTCAATTAATTTGGATTATCAGCAAGGTATTAAGATCTTTTTATAATTTATTTAAGTTTGTTAACCCTTTAAAGATTGTTTTATTCTGTCTATGTTATCTCGTTATTCTTGGTTTATTATTATTCTCCCTTTAGTATATTATCTTATTTATTCTTATTACTGAAAGACATTTGACTAAATAAAAATGGTAAGGAAATATTACAAAGTCACATATAAAATGGAATTATGTTTATAAACGTAAATAAGGTATTTTACAATTAATGAAAATAATAAGCAATGAAAGATATGATAGAGTTTCAGGATCGTGTTGCATTCCTTCTGATTTCACTATAGTACAAATTAAAGTTTAGTAGGCTTAGGCCTTTACAATGCCTATTCCGAATAATAGTCAGGTAAGTATTTTATATTTAACTTATACAAGGCTTAATCATTAATTATGAATAACAATTGCTTTACATCGAGTTAGTTAATTGTTAATAAGTAAAGTAGAATATTCAATCACCAATCATCTCTGAATCAAACATTAATTCTAATCACCAAAATTAAACAGTAATTCAAAATATATATCTCTCCAATTAAATTAAACATATATGATTCTCCAATCACAAAATCTTAAATCAAAGGAGTGTATGTTTTCGACATACCTCTGGTTAGTTAAGGATCACGAGATCACAAGTGGTTCTGCAACTCACTGAATTAAACTAGAAACCTATCTATACAAGCCTGTTCTCTCCATGCAGCTCTTTCCACCTCCCAGCTATGAATGTACTAGTTTGAACTATCAAATCCCAGGCTTATATATCGTTCCCCGTACCAATCTATCCAATCAGAAGGCAGGAAACAGGTGCCGGATCCAATCAAACACAGGCAGGTGGTGTGGGCCAATCACAGACGAGAAGCAGGTGAACGAGGGCGCGTGAGTGGTGGGGCAGTAGGGAGAAGGGGGGCTGGTTCCGCCTCGTCTCAAGCCCCCCATCCAGTAGTTCCCCCCCCCCCCATACTGTGGAATGTGAATGGAATGTCACGTACACACCAGCTTGGCTGCTTTCTCTCTCTCTCTCTCTCTCTCTCTGGTCACGTAAGCAGGGTTGAGTTGTTGCCACGTGGTTGTAGTTCTAAAGTCACGTTCAACAGGTTGGTCTGGTCACACGTCACATCTTGGTTATCTTCCAGATGTCACAATATATATATATATATATATATATATATATAGGCACCGTAGGTGAAGAAAATAGGTATGCATGCATTGTGTATTATTGTAAATTCGCCTACGTTAATAATGATAATGACAAGTCATATGATATAATATATTTAGATTTCAGTAAAGCTTTCGACAGAGTTCCCCATGAGAGATTGATGAGAAAGGTTGAGGCGCATGGAATAGGTGGGGCGTTGTTGGGATGGATTAGGTCATGGCTAATTGGTAGGAAGCAGAGAGTCAGCATAAATGTTACGAAGTCAGAATGGGGAGCAGTCAAAAGTGGTGTCCCCCAGGGATCTGTATTAGGTTCTCTGTTGTTTGTTATATACATAAATTACCTTGATTTAGGTATAACTAGTAGGATAAGTAAATTTGCAGACGATACCAAAATGGGGAGAACAATTGATTCAGATAGAGATATAGAGTGCCTCCAAAGGGATCTAGATACCTTACACGAATGGTCAGTAAATTGGCAGATGAAGTTTAACATTGACAAATGCAAGGTATTAAAGATAGGGAAGATGCATACAAATGTTAAATATAAACTAGCTAATATGGAATTAGAAAACTCGAATTGTGAGAAAGATCTAGGTGTGTTTGTTACCAATGATTTGATGCCTAGACAACAGTGTATAAGCGTTCGAAACAAGGCAAACAGGATTCTCGGGTTCATCTCTAGGAGTGTGAGTAACAGAACTGCTGATGTTATCTTAAAAGTTTACTTGTCATTAGTGAGACCCCATATGGATTATGCTGTTCAATTTTGGTGTCCTTATTACAGAATGGACATAGATTCATTGGAGAGAGTACAACGTAGAATGACAAAAATGATCCATAATATTAGAAATCTTCCGTATAAAGAAAGGTTGAAGAAATTAGGCTTACATTCGTTAGAGAGACGCAGAGTTAGAGGGGATATGATAGAGGTGTTCAAGAGGGTTAGTGGGATTAACAAAGGGGACATGACAAATGTACTAAAGCTCAGTGATAGCGAAAGAACTCGTACCAATGGTTTCAAATTAGATAAATTTCGTTTCAGAAAAGATATAGGCAAATATTGGTTTGGTAACAGAGTTGTAGATGGGTGGAATGGACTACCAAGTGCTATAGTGGGATTAAAAACGGTAGGGAGCTTTAAGATAAAATTGGATAAGCATATGGACGAGAAGGGTTGGGTGTGAAAGGGGATCAGCCGGGTTGGGCCAATCAGCGCTCTGCAGACCCCCGTAATCCTGCGTTAATCTCTAACCGTTTTGGTAAGATGATCCTCAGGGTATTAGAGTGTTGAGCATATAATTGGGCTTTGTAATTGTGGTTGTGTGGGACAGGGATCTGCCTTGCTTAGGCCAATCAGCTTTCTGCAGACCACCATTTTCTTATGTTCTTATGTTCTTATGTTAGTTGCAGAATCATCATCGACGGTACAGTCAGTGTGTTTGTATGAACATTATCAGAAAACCTTTAGTATCATAAAACAGTTACCTTATATCACTAGTTATAGTGAAGCAGAATAGTCTTCGTAATGTGATTTATTTTTCTATGATGGTAAGAGGTTTATCGCTATACGATGTACTCGAAACAATCAATGTCCATGTTTAGATAAGGGGATGAACACTGTACGCCGTACTCAAGATGAGGCCTAACAAAACTTTTGAATAAAGGCATTGTAATGTTCTCATTTCCATAAGTAACATTTCGGTTTAGGAATCATTAACCTCTATCTGATTTATTTACAATTTTCTGCGCATTAATATATTTGTGTTATTAGATTTTAAGATATCAGTATACTCGGGTGTTAAAATAATGATGTAGTATTTAAATTTCGACCTTACACTTCGAGTAAAAATAGTTTCAGATTTGCTGTACCCGACATTTCTTTGTATTAAAGGGCATCTACTATTTTTCAATCACCTCATTATTTTGCCTCGGATTATAATGCATGGCTGTCTTCTGTCAGAAATGTTCTTATCTTTTTAAATAGAGAGAGAGAGAGAGAGAGAGAGAGAGAGAGAGAGAGAGAGAGAGAGAGAGAGAGAGAGAGAGAGAGAGAGAGAGAGAGAGAGAGAGAGAGAGAGAGAGAGAGAGAGCGAGAGAGAGAGAGAGAGAAATATAATGTATTTCATTATTGTGATCTAAAGTGACATTTAAGAAGATTGTTGGAAGTGAGATAAGTAAGAGGTGTAGTATTTCTTTTCTTTTCTCGACTATACTACTTATGTGGGGGATAAATCGACAGTCATCTAGAAGTTCGTATACTTTATTTAACAAAACTTCCTAACTACTCTAATATCGGTTTCTCTGTTCGGGCCGAAATGAGTTCAAGACACGGATTGAATATTACGTCGATTCACGATAGGTTGTACTTTGGAACCCTAGAGCTCCGTTACTCCCTAGCTGAATTCCCGTTATTCAGGTATTGACTCAAGTCGACTGCGATCCAAAGGCACGTTATTAGTTTCTAATTTACTAGAGTTTATTCCGTGCCCTGCTGTGTCTACGGTGGAGAACAGGGCCTAATAAAACAATCGTTATTTACCTATTTAACCAAAACTGATATTCTTTATCTATCCTTAAGAATTAAACACGGCCACTGGGCCTATTGTGTCTACTCTCGAGACCAAGGCATTAATACATAATTAATCTCTTTACTACTCTGAATAGACAATAGATTCTAACAAATGAACCGGCCGGAATTACAAGTTAGTTAGATTTTCTTCTCAAATACAATCTTGGAGTCTAGTATACAGTTACGCACATGAACAGGTTGTTTACACTCTTTACCTTGATAAATTTAATTGATAACACTTCCCACTTATAAACTCCCGCAATCCTATTACAAATAAGCTATATTCACAATACACACTTAATCGATAATATTTCCAAAATGGGTAAACTATACCTCAAGTCCTCTACGTGGAAAAGCATCACGGTTACTCCTATTACAAATAAGCTATATTCACAATACACTCTTAATCGATAATATTTCCAAAATGGGTAAACTATACCTCAAGTCCTCTACGTGGAAAAGCATCACGGTTACTCCTATTACAAATAAGCTATATCCACAATACACACTTGATCGATAATATTTCTTAAATGGGTAACTATACCTCAAGACCTCTACATGGGAAAGCGTCACGTTTATAATCCTTTATATAACTTCGTATGAATACATTACTATAGTTGACGAGACGTCCTTAACGCTTCCTCAAAACTATCCCAATTGCCTCGCAAATGATAATGGATATAGTATCCTTTTTAACAAACAAGTTCGTTATTTATGTGGACGAGTGTCCTTTCCTATCTTATAACTGACCTATCGGGCAACTTACCCAAAGCTGATTTCCCCTGAGACTATTGGTTGCCCCTCTGTCTTCAAGAAATTATTTCCCCCTTTTTACTTTATATACTTAAATCTTTCAATCAGATCCTATCTAATTACGCTCTCGGCATTGTGCCTTTGCTAACAAAAATAACTATTCTTAACACATCATCCTTTTATTTACATGTAAGTCAAGAATCTTTTCTCTTTAGTTTGTCCTATAAGGACACATCAAGTATTATAGGAACCACTAGGTTAGTCAAGCATTTTCTCTCTTTCTGTTTGACTCTTGTTCGGGCCCAATATGGGTCCTGTAAAAATATATCTTTTGTCTGTGGTCAAATGTGTGTGCTGGAACTGTTTTACCACCTCAGAGCTGGCCAATAGCTCTTCTGAAAGTCCTCACTCCTGTCCACTATTTGTCGTCCCTCTTGAATCGCTTGGCTAAGAGTGTGTAGACCAGCGATGTGACGACAGGCGGCAGGATAATTATAGTGTATCCCCCTAGTGGGCGACAGTGAGGAAAATTCAGGGATGGTCTGTGCTGGAACTTTAGGTGTGGGCAGGGTAGCTGGAATGGTGGTTTCCTAGTTCCCTTGAGTGCCCGAGGGAGAGGGAGTAAGTGGGTTGCAGGAAACTAACCCAGTGGACTCCGAGGGGTGAATTAATTGGGTAACGGAACGGGACGGAAGTATATAGGAAAGGTGAAGCAAGTAATCAAATTTACCCTAGTGATACGACCTACGCCAAGGCCGATTTTACACTCCAGGTACCCAGTTTAACGTATGGGTGGGACGAGGCGAACACGAGAGAAGGCCTGCCCAATGGCCACTGAGCAATCCTGGTGGCTAACCAAGTTCTCAGTCTCGTGTGTTGATTGGTTGTAGGAAGCCACTAATCAGGCCCCTGAATTCATTTTAGCCACCATGAATCCAGGTACTCATTTTCGTCTGAGTGAGACGGAACTGACAGGGAATGGAGTTTGTTCAACACTCCTGGGCTACTTGAACCCTGGTGGCAAGCCAGGGAAATTTCACCCACCCCTAGGGCAACATCTGGTCAATGTCGTTACCGGGTGCAATCACCCCCAGGCGCAGTCACCCATCCAACTACTGACCAGACCCTACGTTGCTTAACCTTCTGATCTATTATCAGGGTTGCAAGCGTTAGGCAGGGTTGCCCCAATTCGGTAACCTCTCCACCCCTCCCTTTATAGTCCCGCCCCCTTCTCTCCCACGCCGTGATTGGCTGAGCGGCTCGTGCGGCAGCCTGCTCGCTTTGATTTCTCGCCTTCTCCACCTCCGCTCTCTTCTCCTCATAACGAGTTCCTGGAAGCTGGTTGCAAATGTTTTCCAGTGGCTTACAGGAGTATAGGGCTGGCACTGAGGTATTGAACCTACAACAACCAGAGGAAACTGTCCGTAAAGAGAATGAGAGCGATTTTAGAGGTGAGGTGGAGAACTCAGCTTTGCGCTCCGAAAATGGAGACCGCTGATTGGCTGGCTGGAAGGTGTGGCATGTTGATGTTTAGAACTGTCAAAATCAGCTGGCGAGGCAAGCAAGTCTAGGGGAGCGCGGTGATTGGTGGAGAGCTTTTCTACTTTATCACCCCCTACTAACTTAAGGCGAGCTCCTGATCGCCGTAACACTGTTCCCTTGAAATTTTGGCCATCCGGTTGCCACTCCACCAGTCCACTGTGCTCACAAAGGCATCTGTGGAGCTGGAGTGCAGGATTTGTATTTCCCACGGCAGTTTTAGCTATTATAACTTGGCCGGGATGACTAAGAAGCTGTTTGAAGGCCCTGGTAGTGTTTATTCTCTGTCCTTTTCCATCGACTATTACTACTAGTCGATGGAGTCGGTACTGAGGGTCAGAGGGGAGAGGCATGGTGCCTTGCAACTGACAGGCATTTTTTTTTTTTTTTTTTTTTTTTCCCTAGCGGGGGAAGGGGAGGAAGGAAGAGGTGTGGGCGGGGAGAGATAAAGTCAGAAATATGAAGGAAAGGAGGAGAGTAAAAGTTGGCGGGCATACCGCCTTGCTGTGTTTTTGTATATGTGTTTTGTTTTGTTGCAATTGGTGTGTTTTTAGTGTTCTTCTTGTGTAGCTAGCTAAAAACTATGTGTTTGACTTAATTTTAGTTTGATACTTTACGTCTTATTTAAGTTGTTTTGATATTTTTAATTTTAAAAGATGTTTCTTTCTTTGTTATGATGCCTTAATAGATAGGTTCAGGTTCTATTATGTTATTTATTATTTTGAGACTGCTTGGGAACCATTTGTGAAATTGCCTTTCTTCTATTACTTCTTGGTCTTCTTTTATTTTCTCTAATGTTGGGTCCTCTAGATTGTCTAGATGTGCCCATATTTTTTTAGCTTGATTGTGAAGCCGGATGTTAAGTGGAAGTGTGTTTGTTGCCTCGTGTATTTGTCGTGTTGTCATTGTATAAGGATATGTCTGATTTGTGGCAAATCTTAGTGCTTAGTTTTGTATTTTTTGTAGTTTCCTTAGTTGCGTTCTACATGGTGTGTGAGTTGGAATTGGTGGATAATCAAGAATAGGTAGTATTATTGCTTTTACAAGGTGGGTTTTAATTTGTGTTCCCATTTCCCTAAATCTATATAGTTTATGGAGGGCAACATTGGCTTGTTTCTTTCTTTCTGTTGCATGTTTTATATAGCCTGTGGTGCTTATAATTATGAAGTCCTAAGATTTGACCTGCATTTTTATTTTCAATTATTTCTTGGTTTATTATAATTTGTTCCTTATTTTTTACTGCAAGTTGAATTATTGTGAATTTATTAGTGTTTGTTTTTATATTCCATTCTTGTTCATAGTTGTTAATTATTTCTGCTTCTCTTATTGTTTTTCTTGCCATTATTGCCCTTGATGGTCCTGCGTATCCTACAATCTGTGTTATATCGTCTGCGTATGAAATGTTTGTGCCTGTTTGTGAAGGTGGTGTATCTGAAGTGTAGTTTATGAAGAGAGGTGGAGAGAGACCTGATCCCTGTGGGACCCCACAGCCAATTGTAAAACTGTCACTCAGGGTTGATTTGATTTTTACTTTTGCTTTTCTGTCGTCTAGGAAATTACAGAGTAGTTTTTCTATTATTATTGGTAAGTTTAAATTGAGGATTTTGAATTTCAATCCCAAGTGCCAGACTTTATCAAAGGCTTTTGAGATGTCCCTCAGGATGATGTGGCATTGTCCTTTGTAGGCTTTGTTGTTGGCTACTAATGCAGTGGCTAGTGCTAATGCATGAGTTGTTCCTCTACCTTCTCTGAATCCGAATTGTGTGTTATTGTATAGGGTGTTTGTGTTCTGAGTCTTTTGTTTATGACTTTTTCCAAGATTTTTCTAGGTACTTCAAGTAGAGATATTGGCCTTTGGTTTTCAGTGTAGTGAGGGTTTTTTCCGGGTTTGGGGATTAATCTTATGATGGCTTCTTTGATTTTTTTTTGGAAAGTAACCTGCTGATAGGGAAGCATTGAATATTTCTTTTAATTTTGTTATTGCTGAGTTGGGGAGATTGATTAGGATTGTTTTGTTAATATTACTTTGTCCTGGGCATGATTTTTTAATTTTCTTAATTATTTCTTGTATTTCTATGGTTGTTAGCGGTCTAGTGAGTGGGTCATTGATGTCGAGTCTGTCTGGGTTAGCTGTTTGATACGGTGTGATTCTATGTAGGTTTCCTTGCATGTAATCTCTTATTCTGTCGTATTGTGGTATTTCTTCTTCGTCTTCTTCGTTTAAAATTGACTCCCAGTATTGTTTGTGTATTTTTGCTTGATCTGTGTGAGAGTAGATTTTGTTCCCTTGGTTATCTATTGTGTAGTTAGCTTCATGAGAGTCATGTCCTTGGAGGGCTTTTAGTTTTCTCCAAAATGTTGCCGGATCATTGTAGGTGTTTGCTGTTTCCATGATCTTATTTGACCACATTTCAGTATGTTCTTGTGTCATAGTATTTTGTAGTGTTTCTTGGAGTTGTTTGTATTGTCTGTACTGAACGTATGTCCATCCATATATCTGGGCTTGTTGTCTTAGTGTATTGTATTGTATTTGTGTGTTTTTTGTTTGTTGACTGAATCTAGTACTGTGTAGTATTTTGTTGCGTGTTTTCGGGATGTGAGTATTTGTGGTGTTTTGTATGATACTGTACCAGTCGTCGAGTGCATCTTCTATTTCGTCTAATGTCCCTGTATCAATGTTATTTGTCTCTATCAGTTTGTTGTCAATTTCGTTTTTAAAGTTTTCCCAGTTTGCTGCATTGAAGTTTGGTCTTGGAGGTGATGGTATGATAATGGGTGACGTTGAAATGGTTGCTACTATGGGGACATGGTCACTTGGTGTCAAAGGGCCGGGTGCTAGGTGTATGTTGTGGAATGTTTTGTTGTTTGTAAGTACTATGTCTGGAGTTGTTGATGAGTTTATGGCATGGAAGGTTGGGAACTGAGGTCCAATGTGTCTTACTAGTCCTCTTGTAATAATTTGTCCAATTTGTCTTCCTACAGTATTTTGGGTTCTTGTATTGAGAGTGGGGTGCTTTGCATTTAGATCTCCCATTAGGTAGACTGGGACGTTCATTCTGAATAATTTATAAAAGTCAGGGGTTGGGAGGAAAGGCCTTCTAGGGGGAAGATAAACAGTTGCTATAATTATTTTTCCTGTTGTTGTTTGAATTTCAACCGCAAGAAGATCAGATATGAAATCATCATATATTTTGTGGATTAGGTTGTTTTTAATAGCAATGGCTGTGCCGTCTGAGGGTGTGTTAGTTGGGTTTTTTATATGAGTTTTGAAGCCTTGTATTTTTAGTGAATCTCCATCTGGTACCCCATGGCTGTTTATTATTATTATGTGCGGGTCTATAATTTTGTATATGTTATTTAGTGAGTGTCTTCGTCCTCTCCAATTGAGTACATTGTGTTGAATTATTTTTAGGGTATCTATTGTTGTTTTCTACCGTATCTTGTTGTAGGAGGGGTGAGTGGAGGGGAGAGAGTAGATTTGGTCTTCTTTTGTTTCTTTATTTGTTTGATTTGATTGAATTGACGTTGTTGGATGTGTTTGTTGAGTAAGTTGCTGGCTATTCTTGGGTTCAGTTGTCCATCTTTGCTATAGGCTATGGTTGTTTGGTTGTTCAGATCCTCTTGTAGTTGTTGTTGTTGGTGTGGGTTAGCGAGTTGATTGTATGTTTCATTGTTAGTTGTTTCGAGAGTTATGGGTGATAGTGGTTCTTCTAGTATGGGTATGTTATCATCTTCACTGTCTTGTGTTTCTTCATTTCCATAGTGGTTTATTAATGTTGTTTCTTCTTGGTGGTCTTGGGTTTGTTGGTCTTCACTGCTTTGGGTATTGGTCATGGTAGGGATTTCTTGATGTTGGATGAGCTTGGATATCTCCTTTATTTGTTGCTGATGGTTAATTAGGTTTAGCATTTCTAGTGATTCTTGTTGTGTGACTTTTGGGAGTTTGACAGGAGGTAGGTTGTTCATTTTCAGGAGCATGTCGTATTCACCATTAAAGTTGTTTTGTTCTGCAGCGTTCCTTAAGTGAGCACAGTGCATTAGGGGGATGTAGAGTTGAGAGTTTCCCTGGTGTGCTGTGGATTGTTGAGCTTGTGGTTGGTGAGTGTTTGGTTTGGCTGCTATTTGTGCATAGTTGAGTTTATTCTTTTCTCTGTTTTCCTTTTGTTTCTTTTTCATTATCTCCTTTCTTTTTCCGCACTTCATTGCTAGGGTCCTGTGATTGTCCCCGCAGTTTATACATTTTTTGCTTCCTTGTGGTGTGCATTCCTTCCATGTGTGTCCTAGGGAGCTGCATTCAGAGCATATTTTGTATTGATCTCCTTTTTTACAATTATAGGTGGGGTGGTCATCGAGGCTGTAGCACTTCATACAAGTTTCTACATGGATATATTCTTCTTGTTGGATGTTCCTCTTTGGTATTGTTAGGTGGAAAAGCTTCAGCCCTTCCTTTGCTTTTTCTGCCATCTTCACATCTGAGAATTCAAGTTTTAGAAAGTGGTTTCCAAACTTTGCAACATGCTTGATTTCTAGGTGTTGTTGTACCCTTTCTAGTTCGATTTTTATGTCTTCTGAGCCATTTTGGAGAATATGTTCATCAACATTGGAGCATATTATGCATCTTTTGGCTCTGATGTGGGGTGGGAGGATTGGAGAGAAACCCTCATTCTCGAGGGTTTCCACTAATGGGGGGGTGAGGAGAAGGTCAGTGTCATTGTCTGAGAGTGTTGATATGATGAGAATGTCATTGTGATGGGTTATTTTTGATACTTGGCACGTGCCTCGGGGGTCCTATTTATACCCTCGTCCGGGTACCTGATTGGTGGACGGCTAATCCTACCACTACGAGTACGAATTTATGTGGGGCCCGTGGGTTTAGACGCTCTACTGGGTTTTTATCCAGAACATCAGTCAAGGGTTTTTCTCTAGGTTCATTTACTTTAGCTGAGGGAGAGCCAATTTAACGTTTACCTTCCAGAAATACGTCTCTCGTTTCTACCTCGTCTCGAAAACACTCTTCCTCACTACTTAAAGTCTTATTGAACTCTCTCGGGAGATCTGAAACTTCGCTGTCTGGGACCGTAGACTTTTCATCACCGGTAAACTCATAGTAATCCTCTTCCCCACTAGGCGCGGTTTCTTTGTTTCCTACGTTTTCCTCTTGACCGAATTCAGGGAGACTCTCGTTAGGTTTGTGACTAAGAGACCACCATAACGGAGAGTCCTTCGAATAGTTCCTATTCAGGTTAGGACCTCCAACATTAGGTCGAGCTGCGGAAGTACTAAAGTCATCAACCCCGACTTCTATCTCCCCCTCGCTCCCTTCCTCGCTTCTCCACTCGCTCATATCTGGTGGTAAAATACCTTCATATCGTTTAGTGTGGCGAATATGGGTAGCTGACACAATATCCCCATGATGCAAGTACAACACTTGATAGGGCCCGTTTATCTCTACAACCCTGAAGGGACCCTCGTATTTCTCTTCCAGTTTACCAGCTCGGGTGGGATCATGTCTCTTCACCAGAATATATTCCCCCCGGTAATAAGGATTATTTAGAGAAACGTTCTTAGGCTGTTGCTGGGTAATATGATCATGAACTTGCTGCCGTCGCTCCCCTGGTTCCTTTAAATATTGTCCTGGTTGGGAATATGTGGCGGAAGGAAGGGGGTAGGGTAAAAATCGTTCTTGAGGCAATTTAGATGTGATTCAGAAAATAATCTCATAAGGAGAATATCCAGTAGTCCTACAAACCGTGGTATTTACGCCCCAAACAATTTCTGGAAGAAGTTCCGGCCAACCTTGGACGATTCTCTCCCCTTGTGAGCTCAGACTAGCCCAGATACAGTTTGCTATCACCCTATGGTTCCTTTCACATACAGCATTCCCCTGGGGGTAATACGGGGAGGTGTGCTGTATCCGGTAGCCCAAGGCTTCTCCCAAGTGTTGCCAGATTTCATTATTAAATTATTTTTCCCTATCACTCAGAATACCTCCAGTGGTGCCATATACAAAAATTACCTTTTATAGGATAACCCTAGCCACGGTTTTGGCTTTCTTGTCCGGAATGGCGCAAGCAACCGTGTATTTGGAAATACGTCGATGCAGGTTAAGATGTACCTTTTGTTCGTCTGTCGGGGCAGAGGTCCCATAATATCCACAGATGATTTGTCCCACGGTTTACCGGCCGTAATATGTCCGGGCGACTGTCTAGGTCCCCGTCCATATTTGCCCCTTTGACATCCCAAACAATTTTGTACAACTTCTTTATCAATCTGGTCGGCCCTCTTGGTCCAGTACCTTTCATTAAATTGCTTTAGAACTCGAGACTGTCCCAAATGAGCCCCCCTTCCTTCTTGTCCGTGAAGGATTTGGATCATGTGTTTAGCCTCCGAATCATCAAGTAATATCCGATTTTTAGAATCCCTCCAGGCTCCCTCAGAGAATTTTACTTTGTCGCCATACCTAGGGTCATGCTCTTCCCTGTTAGGTTCAGTGTGTTGGACGGGTGCTACCGGTAGTCGAGACAAGCCATCGGCATTAGTGTGCAGTTTACCTGGTCTATGTCTAACTTCAAAGGAGTATTCCTCCAAAATCCCCTTCCACCTGACAAATAATCCGTCTTCCGTTTTCATTTTCCTGAGCTATGATGGTCCGTGATAACTTCGAAATGGACCCCGGCTAGGTAGGGACGGAAATATTGTACAGCCCACACTAGAGCTAGACATTCCTTTTTTGTAACGCTGTAATTATTTTCGCCCTTATTCAGCGTCCGGCTAGCACATGCTACTATGCTTTCCTTTCCGTCCACTTTCTGGGCCAATACGGCTCCGAGCCCTTTATCAGAAGCATCGGTGTGTAGCTGAAACTGCTTGGTAAAATCCGGGTGACAAACTATGGGGTTAGAAGTTAATTTTTGTTTCAGATGATCAAAAGCTATCTGACAACTCTGGTCCCAGTCAAACCTCCTCCCTTTTTCCAGTCTCTTAGTCATGGGGCGAGCAATTTTTGAAAAGTTGGGTATAAACCTTTGATAATAGGATGCCATTCCCAGAAACGCTCGGATCTCTTTGACAGAGGACGGGGGTGAGATTTCTGCAATAGATCTCACTTTATGTGGGTCCGGTTGAATACCTTTACTGGAAACCACGTGCCCTAGATGTGCCACCTCACGGGCCCCTAATTGGCATTTTGACGGCTTCAGTTTAAGTCCTGCCCCCCTGATTCTTTCTAACACTTCTTGTAGTCGGTGAATATGTTCCTCCCAACTAGCGGAAAAGATTATAATATCATCCAAGTAGCCTAAAAACGTTTTCCAGGTTAATCCCCTCAATACTTTGTCCATGACTCTAGTGAAACTGGCTGGTCCGCTGCAAACTCCGAAAGGCAAGACGGTAAACTGGTAGAGTTTGCCTTCACTCGAGGCAAATGCGTTTTTTTCTTGGTCCTCTGACCTACAGGGTAACTGGTACTTGCCAGTATCCACTCTGTAGGTCTAGGGTAGAGAAGCAGGTTGACCCATTGAGTGATTCAAGCGAGTCATCAATACGAGGTAGGGGTTGTGCGTCTTTGATGGTGACATCGTTTAACTTTCGATAATCTACACAAAACCGTGTAGACCCATCTTTGTTTTTCACCAGGACTACTGGAGATGACCACGGACTGTAGGACTATACTACAATCCCCTGCTTAATCATTTCCTCGATTTGTTCCTTTTCTTTTTGTCTCATTATGGGATTCTGTCGTCTATAGGGTTGCCTAATAGGAGGCACTTGAGTGTGTATCTCGTGGGTGTGTCGGGTTCGGGCCGATCCGTGGTCCCCTTCGTTTTGAGCAAACACATCTCGGTACGTCCAGAGCAATTCATATAAGGTATTTGCTTGATTTGACGTTAATTGTTTCGGAATTTTAGGTAAGTTCACAGGTCCATCAGTTCCAACAGTGGTGGATTGAGCGGGGTTGACTTGTCCTAACAGTTTTCCTTTTTGATAATTAATTGTGTCATCGCCAAAGTTGGCTAGAACTAGTTTCCTCTGGTCAGTAGTAATAAAGGTGGGAGATATTCTCACTTTATTCTGTGCATCAGGTTAAAAAATCCCGGCAGTCATGCCCGGGGTTGGAGGAATCTCTATAATTTTCCAAGATCTAGGGGGGATAGACAGTTTTCCTGTGGTAGCTACTATTTGAGGGCATAGGGTGGTCGTTGTGTCTTTCGGCCCACACTGGATAGTTACCCCAAACTGACTTATGAGATCTATCCCCAGATACCCATCGACTCCACTGTTCGATTTTCCCGATAAAACACAGAAATCGGTGGTGAATTTAATTCCTTTCCATTGTACTACCACCGTATTAGTTTTCCCTAGGATCGTCAGTGGTTGACCCCCGGCTCCTGCCAACTGAATACTGGTTTGATTTAAGGGGCCCATTTCTTTCTGATTTTAGTTTACAAAATTCACTAAAAGTCAACTTCTGTTTGCCCCCGTATCAATTAGCATATTGGCGGTTTTCCCATTGATTACTATAGTTTCACAAGGCGTTTGTCTCTCTAAGATGTTGACCTCACTATACCGCCCTTCTATGTGAGGTTTAACAGAAAATGTTCTCTCTCCTCCAGCATCGTGACTTTAGGCTGGCTCTCTGTCTCCCTTTATTCTATCGGAAGCATTCCTCCCTGGTTTGGACTGGTTCCCTTTGGTAGAGGTCGATCGTTCGGAAGTGTGGGTCAGGGGTTAAATCTAGGGGTTGGGGCTTGTGGACGATTGGAACAGTTCCTAGCTAGGTGTCCGGTCTGTCTACAGGTGAAGCATCGGATCAGGGTTCTCGGATACCCTTTGTTTGGGTTCCCCTCCTCCCCTTTCGTCTTTTCCTCTCTTACTTCTCGGGCCTCCATGATCTTTTTAATGACCTCCACGAGTTCCTTAGTAGTATTCACTTCATGAATAATACAGTGCTTTCTAACTTCCACCGGGCATGCTTGGATCATAATCTCCCTGATCTCCGTTTCCTGGCTCTCTTGATCCATATGGGGATACGCTAGTTTGACATTTTTCGTGATCTCCCTCCTCAGGGCTCTCACATTTTGGCCGTCGAGTTTCAGACTCTTCAGTTTGTCTCTGGCCTTCTTGGTGGAGGTTTCTCGGCCAAATTCTTCAATTAGGGCACTCCTAACTTCGGCCCATGACACAAGTCCCTCTAGACGTACTCTTACATCGTTCAGGGCCTTGCCTAAGTGTGCTTTTCCATAGGCGATTTTCTTTCCATTTTCTCCTACGTCAAGTAACGTGAACTGACATTCTAACTGCTCGATCCAGAGCTCGATTTCTTCCTTCCCTTCTTCCCATAATCTGAATGCTTATATGCCCGTCATGATGTCTGTTCTGTTAGATAATTATACTTAATCTAAATGATTTGTTGAATCCCACCGCTTGCCACCAAAATGTAGTATTTCTTTTCTTTTCTCGACTATACTACTTATGTGTGGGATAAATCGACAGTCATCTAGAAGTTTGTATACTTTATTTAACAAAACTTCCTAACTACTCAAATATCGGTTTCTCTGTTCGGGCCGAGATGAGTTCAAGACACGGATTGAATATTACGTCGATTCACGATAGGTTGTACTTTGGAACCCTAGAGCTCCGTTACTCCCTAGCTGAATTCCCGTTATTCAGGTATTGACTCAAGTCGACTTCGATCCAAAGGCACGTTATTAGTTTCTAATTTACTAGAGTTTATTCCGTGCCCTGCTGTGTCTACGGTGGAGACCAGGGCCTAATAAAACAATTGTTATTTACCTATTTAACCAAAACTGATATTCTTTATCTATCCTTAAGAATTAAACACGTCCACTGGGCCTATTGTGTCTACTCTCGAGACCAAGGCATTAATACATATAATCCCTGTACTACTCTTTCCAATATCTTACATTAACTCATATAACAAAGACGTCGTTACAACAAGGGTACCTTAACACTCTCTGAATAGACAATAGATTCTAACAAATGAACCGGCCGGAATTACAAGTTAGTTAGATTTTCTTCTCAAATACAATCTTGGAGTCTAGTATACAGTTACATACATGAACAGGTTGTTTACACTCTTTACCTTGATAAATTTAATTGATAACACTTCCCACTTATAAACTCCCGCAATCCTATTACAAATAAGCTATATTCACAATACACACTTAATCGATAATATTTCCAAAATGGGTAAACTATACCTCAAGTCCTCTACATGGAAAAGTATCACGGTTACTCCTATTACAAATAAGCTATATCCACAATACACACTTGATCGATAATATTTCTTAAATGGGTAACTATACCTCAAGACCTCTACATGGGAAAGCGTCACGTTTAAAATCCTTTATATAACTTTGTATGAATACATTACTATAGTTGACGAGACGTCCTTAACGCTTCCTCAAAACTATCCCAATTGCCTCGCAAATGATAATGCTTATAGTATCCTTTTTAACAAACAAGTTCGTTATTTATGTGGACGAGTGTCCTTTCCTATCTTATAACTGACCTATCGGGCAACTTACCCAAAGCTGATTTCCCCTGAGACTATTGGTTGCCCCTCTGTCTTCAAGAAATTATTTCCCCCTTTTTACTTTATATACTTAAATCTTTCAATCAGATCCTATCTAATTACGCTCTCGGCATTGTGCCTTTGCTAACAAAAATAACTATTCTTAACACATCATCGTTTTATTTATATGTAAGTCAAGAATCTTTTCTCTTTAGTTTGTCCTATAAGGACACATCAAGTATTATAGGAACCACTAGGTTAGTCAAGCATTTTCTCTCTTTCTGTTTAAGTCTTGTTCGGGCCCAATATGGGTCCTGTAAAAATACATCTTTTGTCTGTGGTCAAATGTGTGTGCTGGAACTGTTTTACCACCTCAGAGCTGGCCAATAGCTCTTCTGAAAGTCCTCACTCCCGTCCACTATTTGTCGTCCCATTTTGAAGCGCTTGACTAAGAGTGTGTAGAAGAGCGATGTGACGACAGGCGGCAGGATAATTATGGTGTATCCCCCTAGTGGGCAACAGTGAGGAAAATTCAGGGATGGTCTGTGCTGGAACTTTAGGTGCGGGCAGGGTGTCGGGAATGGTGGTTTCCGAGTTCCCTTGAGTGCCTGAGGGAGAGGGAGTAAGCGGGGGTTGCAGGAAACTAACCCAGTGGGCTCCGAGGGGTGAATGAATTCCGTAATGGAAGTATATTGTAAAGGTGAGGCAAGTAATCAAATTTACCCTAGTGAATTATACCTCCACCCCTCCCTTTATAGTCCCGCCCCCTTCTCTCCCGCGCCGTGATTGGCTGAGCGGCTCGCGCGGCAGCCCGCTCGCTTTGATTTCTCGCCTTCTCCACCTCCGCTCTCTTCTCTTCATAATAAGTTCCTGGAAGCTGGTTGCAAATGTTTTCCAGTGGCTTACGGGAGTATAAGGCTGGCACTGAGGTATTGAACCTACTGCAACCAGAGGAAACTGTCCGTGAAGAGAATGAGAGCGATTTTAGAGGTGAGGTGGAGAACTCAGCTTTGCGCTCCGAAAATGGAGACCGCTGATTGGCTGGCTGGGAAGGTGTGGCGTGTTGATGTTTAGAACTGTCAAAATCAGCTGGCGAGGCAAGCAAGTCTAGGGGAGCGCGGTGATTGGTGAAGAGCTTTTCTACCTTAAGAGGTACTTAAGTATGTGTTATTGGTGCAGATGCTCAGTATTCTGAAAACTGAGCATAATAGTTTTTTCTCCAAATACTACGTTCGATGTTATTAACCCTCTGAGTACCAGCGACGTGTGTTATATTTTATTTGAGCTGTATTTAGACGATATTATGCAGCTTAGGAAGGACCTGTGGTAGGTAAAAGGGTTTATTGAGATCGTTTGAAGCCTTACTATTCCTCTAAGTCCTTCCTAACCTGAAGAAAATCGTCTAACACTTGTCAGAATTAGATGGAAAGGACGTCCCTGGTACTGAATTGGTTTAACAATCAGCTAAAAACACTTATTGTTTTATGTATTACATCTATATAATGTTGAGTAGCATAAACCATAACCGACTCATATTAATATATACCTATCTCACATTTATTCTAGACATTATTTTAACATTCAGGGCAAGTGTGTAATGAATCTGTTAAGTAGAGTCAGACCGATTTTCTGGCCCCCCTTCTCCCTACTGTTTAGCCCCACTAGTTTTGAGATTATAAGACGTTCGGCCCATTAGTTTGGCGATTTTAACACCTTTCGCCCAATTTCGTTGTCAATTTTAAGACCATTCGTGCCATTTAGGTGTCGATTATTTCCTGGCGAGCGATAGCGGGCCTGCAATTTTAAGAGGAACGGTACATTTTTCTACCAAAAAATGTACAAATTTATCTTGAAGGGGGACTAGGGGGTGTTTTTCTAAGCTTGATGGAGGTCTAGGGAGGAAACTAAAACAATATATTAATACATTAATTAATAGACCAAACAAACGGTGAGTCTCCCCTTAAATATATTTCTAGTATGTCTATCCATTATGTCAAGATGCAGTTTACATTTCATTGTGACCATTTGAGTAACTTAAGGGGGCCCGTTTTTGTTTATCTATCTCTCTCCCTCTCTCTCTGGGTTGTACCCATTTGGCCCCATTCAGCCTACTGTTTTAAGGGGGGGGTGGGGGGGATGGGCCTGTATTCTGGACCACTTTCTCCCTCATGTTTAGCCCCATTAGTTTTCAGATGTTAAGATGTTTGCCCCATTAGTTAGTCGATCTTAAGACCTTTCGCCCCATTTCTTCATCAATATTTAGGCCTTTCGTGCTATTTAGGTGTCGATGTTTTCCCTGGCGAACGATAGTGAGCCTGTAATGTTGGAACCACCGGCCTTCGGGTGGGACATTTTTCTACCAAAAAATGTACAAATTAATCTAGAAGGGGGATCTAATGGATGTTTTTTTTTTTTTTTTTTTTTTATGGAGGTCTAGGGAGGAAACTAGAAACATAATGACTACATGCAAAAATCGCCCAAAAAGTGAACCATTAAGACGTGTATCCGTGTTGATTTTTTCCCGGCGAGCGATAGCGAGCCTACATATTTTTGTTTTAATTTTTTTGACAGCAGGCTAAATTTGTACATATTTCGATAGAAAAAATGGATCTGACGAAGCCGGATTTCTTCATACAATGCTGAAGAAATCGACACCTGTATGGGGATAAAAGTCTTAAAACAGTAGGCTGAATGGAGCCTAATGGATACAAGCCATAGAAAGAGAGAACAAAAGCAGGTCATCCATCTAGACATAGACACACAGCAGTACGTTTGCGATATTCAAAGACAATTGGAGATATCGCTCGAGTGACAATAATAATTGAATAAATCTGTCGTATTCCCAATTCCATCTCTCCAGCTGCATCTTTAATTATGAGAGTTTTATCATAACTATATCTACACATCTTTTGATAAGTCGAACTTTTATTATAAACGGTATCAGCCTCTGGGATAAGTCAACCGAAGAGAACTCAGCCTTCAGGAAACGTTGGTCTTTGTTGCTCCATGGGGAGAAGTTTGTTAAGATAGGATTAGGTTATGTTAGGGTAGAAAGGGTTAGTTTAGTGTTATTTCCCTATCTATATGAAGGGTACAACAGTCAAAGCTGCTTGTAACACGTAGCCACCTCAAAAAGTTGAAAGAGAGTCACATTCAAGTTCTTTCTAGGTAAATAACCTCAAATGTTTACAGTTTTTCTTGACTATATGGAAAATATATTTAAGAGAGATGTCTGGGTACAACAAGTGTAGAAGTGCACACATCGTAATTGCGAAGAGAAACAAAAAGGTAGGAAGGATATTTACCATATATATATATATATATATATATATATATACCGGTATATATATACAGTATATCTCTCTCTGTTATTAATTTGCTCAATGAGTGTTACATGTGCCAGCGTGCTACATCCAACAAAATTGGGCTGCAAAGGAGCAAGTGAATGTAGACATTTGGTTTAATACACATACACCATCGGTCAACAGAACCAAATTGACTATTTTTGAACAGTTTGGAATACATCTAAGGGAAGGTGTGGCTGAGTAGCTGAGCATGCAACCCTAGTGACTAAGATTTGATTCCCGGTATATATCTGGACAGAAGGGTGCTGAGCTGGTATGGTCATGTTGAGCGAATGGAAGATGAAAGGCTTACAAAGAGAATATGTGAGTCAGATACAAGGGGAGATAGAAAGGCAGGAAGACCCCCATTGAGATGGAGAGACTGTGTAAGACAAGCTTTGGATGATAGAGGAATGACTATAGATCAGGCAAGGGAAGTGGTATTAAACAAGAATGAATGGATAATGCTTGTGATTAGATGAGTGCATGAACACGTCGTCATTTCGGGTGCAAGTTCGACAAGATAATAGTCCGTCAGGCGCCTGGCCCGGGGAGACTGTTTATATGAAGGGTGCACTTGGAAGTGTGGTGGGCGGGCTTGTGGTTTCGGCTTTGCTACATGTCTGCCTGCTGAGATCGGAACCTCTCCGGGTGGTCGGGGGGCCGGGGGAGTGCTGGAGGGACATTGGTGACCATGGTCTCTGGGTCTTCTCCTGGATGACCTAGAAATGTGTGAATTTGTATTTTAATTGTTTGCTTTCATTGTTTTCTGTTATATTGTCCCTGTTTGGGCTCTGTCTTGAATAAGGCCCCCCCCAAAAAAAAATATATACATACATACATACATACATACATACATACAGTATATCTGGGACGAAATATTATAGGGGGGTCAATTCGTGGTGTACTTATTTCACCGACATGCCATACAAATACCTTTGGTACCCTAGCTCAAGTTCAAGGTTTATTTATTTTCATGGTGGCACAAAGGTTAAAGGATTTCCTATGATCTTCAATGTAGTGGGTTCAATATCCCGAGGGGTCTTCGGGTTGGGAATAACAACTATTTAACAACCATGATGATGACCGACATCCCATTCTCTACGTAAATCACTACGGTAGAAATAAGGAGGTCAACCTGACGATGGTGAGATTAGCGGAGATTATATATTATTTATATAAGAACAGTAAGTATTATATTTGTTTTTCACCAACCAACTTCACTTCTAAACTTAATTAATTAAATCAACAAATACATGTGACACTACAAGGACTCGAACCTAGGACATTCACACCGAAATTCTGCGCACCTATGCATTACGCTATCAAGACAGTTAAGGAAATATTCACAAGCCTACGATCTATTATGCAGTTTCGAATCCTGCATATTAATCTGAGCACGTACATATTATATTTCAACTGCGCTATGGTAGCCTAATGTATGGACGAATGGAAGGAGTAATCAATGGGGCACTTAACCCTCGGGAAAGCCTCGCTATAAAATTGCTCCTGAACCAGAATTAATTTTATTTTATCACCAACCAACTTCACTTCTTAACTCAATTAATGAAATCAACAAATACATGTGGCACTCCAAGGACTCGAACCTAGGACACTCGCACTGAAATTCTGCGCACTTAATTATATAAGTGAAAAATATGTTAATATACAAAACGATGTTGGAAAAGTACGAATGTTTAGAACTGTAGAGATATAAGTGAAGCTTACCATTACAGGATTTGAAAGACGAAGGCCATTAATTGTGTGTGTAGTAAGGTTGTTTATTTCGGAAAGTCGGTATTTTATAAGCATTTTGGAAACAGTTCCCTCTGTTAAAATATAATCCGGAGAAGTACATTTAGACGATCTTATGAAGCCTAGGAAAGATACATGGTAGCTAAAAGGATCAATTGAGATAGAGTGTAGCCTTTTAATTGAAAACCTTCTTCCTAAGCTGAATATAATCGTAACAAACTTACCAGAATATAATGTTAACGTCATCACTGGTATTTAATGCGTTAAGTTATGGATGATTTTACTTCCACCATATACCTCAAGTTGCTGTGAATATTTACCATTGAATTTACCGCCTTGAAGGTGTAATATGGTTACTGGTTAGAGTGTTTAAAATCTGTATGTGGTAACCCAGGTTCGAATCCTGGTGGAGCACATGCTTGCTTTCATTAATTTCTTTGGGAGGTGTTGGGTGTTGGAGTGAAATTAATACAAATATATTACAAATAAATTTACCATAAATTACTAATAACATTATAGTAAATCATGAAATTAATTGCAATACTGCGTCGAATTACACATAATAGAACCCTCGAAAACTCCCTGCAGCAATCTCCTTTGTCGCTAACTTGGAACCTCGATCTTTGTTTACTTTTGAAAGGTTTATAGTCTGTTTATTTTCTGATGGTAAATTGCAAAGTTCCCATCAAGATTTCTCAGTTATTTTGAAGATTTTGTAGTCAAATATGGTGCTAATTATATAAACTTGGTCGAAATATGATGCAGATAAATTGTAGTTTCTTATTTTTCCGTTACTTAGTGATAAATCATTTGTTAAGGGATTCAGTGTTCCGTCAGGTGAAATGAAACCGAGTATAGAAACTTATTGAATGCATGAGTTGTGAGGAAATATTATGATTATTTCAACTACTTCAACCAAAAACATTTAATATACAGTATATTCTGCTTTTAAAAATATAATTGTACAACGGAAAGAGTAATCCAGTATATTAATCCCTTCAGTACTGTTATTCTGGCTACTACTAGACGAGTTTATTCAGTATAAAAAGGGCCTCCAACAATTAACTGGCTTCGAACTATCTCACCTAACTCTTTTGACCAACTCAGATCCTTCTTTAACTGCACTAATTATCTAAATATAACAAGAATAAAATGAAAAAAGACGTCGCCGGTACAGAAGAGGTTAACCCCTTCTGTATATATATATATATATATATATATATATATATATATATACATATATATATATATTATATACATATACTGTATATATATATATATATATATATATATATGTATATGTATATATATATATATATATATATATATATATATATACTGTACAGTATATATATATATACTGTATATATATATATATATATATATATATATATATATATATATATATATATATATATATATATATATATATATATATATATATACATATACGTATATATATATATATATATATATATATATATATATATATATATATATATATATATATATATATATTATAGACCAAAAAATGAGCACTACCCTTTAAAGAGAATGAAAGGGAGCATAAGATCTAATGTTCACGATGTAATCCCATAGGGTTATCCAAAACTGATCAAAACATTCTACTTGAGAAACAAAATAATAAAAAAACATCATTGTTTTCAGAAGGTTAAAGGATTATTTGCATAAACTTTATTTTAGTTATCGCCATCAAAGAAATCTAATTTAAAATCACGGGCAATGTAGAATAATTGTTTATTCATTCAAGTCAGTTGACCCTTACTGTACCAGCGACGTCTGTTATATTTTATTATAGCTATATTCAAGTCAGTTGACCCATACTGTACCAGCGACGTCTGTTATATTTTATTATAGCTATATTCAAGTCAGTTGACCCTTACTGTACCAGCGACGTCTGTTATATTTTATTATAGCTATATTCAAGTCAGTTGACCCTTACTGTACCAGCGACGTCTGTTATATTTTATTATAGCTATATTCAAGTCAGTTGACCCTTACTGTACCAGCGACGTCTGTTATATTTTATTATAGCTATATTCAAGTCAGTCAGTTGACCCTTACTGTACCAGCGACGTCTGTTATATTTTATTATAGCTATATTCAAGTCAGTTGACCCTTACTGTACCAGCGACGTCTGTTATATTTTATTATAGCTATATTCAAGTCAGTTGACCCTTACTGTACCAGCGACGTCTGTTATATTTTATTATAGCTATATTCAAGTCAGTTGACCCTTACTGTACCAGCGACGTCTGTTATATTTTATTATAGCTATATTCAAGTCAGTTGACCCTTACTGTACCAGCGACGTCTGTTATATTTTATTATAGCTATATTCAAGTCAGTTGACCCTTACTGTACCAGCGACGTCTGTTATATTTTATTATAGCTATATTCAAGTCAGTTGACCCTTACTGTACCAGCGACGTCTGTTATATTTTATTATAGCTATATTCAAGTCAGTTGACCCTTACTGTACCAGCGACGTCTGTTATATTTTATTATAGCTATATTTAGACGATTTTATGAAGCTTGGGAAGGATCTGTGGAAGTTAAAAGGGTTGGTTGAGACAGTCTGAAGCCTTCTAACGGGTAGACGTCCTTCCTAAACTTAATATAATCGTCTAATAGTGGCCAGAATGTATTGCAAAGGTCATCGCTTGTACAGAGGGGATAACAGATGTGGACACACTTGCGTCCTTTGATGTAGGTCCTTACCAAGCCAACTATTTGTTGTTGTTGTTCCCCAGGCTGCCTGGCCGAACAGCCCCAAGGCCCCGAGCAAGGCCAAGGCCATAACCGAGCGTCCCCACAGAACCCTCCCTGCCGACCACAATAAAGCCTGGGTGACCGAAGCCACTCCATGGCGGGGAGCTGAGAAGGGTGCGGAAACCAAAGCCCCACCCAGGGCCCTGTGCCCCTCAGCAATTATGAAGAGAAAGTTGAGGGGTAAAGGAAAAATGTGAAGCTTTGGCTTCCAATCTGCCAACCTCTAGGTTGGCAGATTGGGAGGTCAATCCACGGAAGAGACGCCGTCACTTGAGATCTAGAAAACATATAAGTAAAAGGAACAGTCAGAGTAAGCTATGGGTATGGCAGAGATCGCTCAGTTCTCACTCTGATAGACCAGCCCATCCATAACTAGAACTCAATCCTCTCAGCATCAGCTAGAAAAGGCCCTAGAAAGCTGCCTTTGGCGGGGGTATAGCTCCCCTATTTGTTCAAGGGGATAGTGGATGTTTTTGTTGGTCTATTAATTAACCCGTTCAGTACTAGATACGTCCTTTTCATCATATTCTAGCAACTGTTAGAAGCAGCGTAAGGAATAATAATGCTTCAAACTATTTCAAACAACCCTTATAACTACTACAGATCGTTCTTAATTAAGCTGCATAATATTGTCTAAATATAGCTAGAATAAAATACAACACACGTCGCTGGTACTCATAGGGTTAACTTCCTGCTATAGTTGTGTAATAATTAAAATATAATACAGTTATTTATCCCTTGTCAATAACATACTATTAATCTTGTTCTAGCATTTGGTAATTGTTTCCAAAGGTTATTTATATTACATATTAAGAATCATTGGACATCCTGTTTCCCACAACAAAAGTTTAAATTTCATTCTCCACATCTACCTGCATTAAATATGTGAATTTATTGAGTTTCAATTCATTATTTTCCATTTCACTTTTGCACACCTGGTTTAGAAATATAGTTGTTAACCCTTCCAGTACCGGTGGTCTTCTTGTTTATTTTCAGCTGCATTTAGACGATATTATGAGGCTTAGAATTTATGTATGGTAGCTAAAATGATTGAGATAGGCATTAGCCTTTTAATCCTCCCTAAGCTGAATATAATCGTCTACTAGTTGCCAGAGTATAATGAACACGACGTCGCCGGTACAGTATGGGTTAAATAACCAATGTTCTGCTTACTTATGCTATATATATTTATCTTAATATTTGTTCACTGGGTGTAAGAGGGCCATCCCATTTAGTGATGGGAATACAGTATTCCCCACGTTTCCAACTGTGCGTCGTATAAGGCGACTAAAGAGGGGGATGGCGATAATCTAGAGTTCTAGACCAACAGTCATCCAATACGGTAATGTATTGTTATGAAACTATTTTTTGTAGCACTGTAGAGACTTGTGTATCGCAGATATATCAGAAGGAGTGCTGAGTCGTGCAGAGGTACTGTTAGCATAATACCAACTTTTGCGACAGTGATGGTATGATGGGGAAGTGGTATGACAGGACAATATCGAACAACAGTCCAGCTTTTTGTGGGCAAACACCTCTGAGCTATCATAATGTAATGTACAAGAAACTTATATATGCATGTTTGTATAATAAACATTGTTTGCAAATATTTTTCATTTCAAACTTGTCTTCATGCAAATTAGCATAGTGCATATCCAACTATCAAATATTATCCATGTACTACTTTATCCTACTATCAACATTTGTTAGTCCATCTATTTATTGTCATGCTGTCTCTCCCTTCATCCACACCTCCCTGCCCTCTGCTTCCCCTGTGACCCTATCCAACCTGTCTCTCCCTGCATCCACACCTCCCTGCCCTCTGCTTCCCCTGTGTCCCTGTCCAACCTGTCTCTCCCTGCATCCACACCTCCCTGCCCTCTGCTTCCCCTGTGTCCCTGTCCAACCTGTCTCTCCCTGCATCCACACCTCCCTGCCCTCTGCTTCCCCTGTCCAACCTGTCTCTCCCTGCATCCACACCTCCCTGCCCTTTGCTTCCCCTGTGTCCCTGTCCAACCTGTCTCTCCCTGCATCCACACCTCCCTGCCCTCTGCTTCCCCTGTGTCCCTGTCCAACCTGTCTCTCCCTGCATCCACACCTCCCTGCTCTCTGCTTCCCCTGTGTCCCTGTCCAACCTGTCTCTCCCTGCATCCACACCTCCCTGCCCTCTGCTTCCCCTGTGGCCCTGTCCAACCTGTCTCTCCTTGCATCCACACCTCCCTGCTCTCTGCTTCCCCTGTTTCTCCCTGCATCCACACCTCCCTGCTCTCTGCTTCCCCTGTGTATCTGTCCAACCTGTCTCTCCCTGCAACCACACCTCCCTCCTTCACTCTAGTCTATCCTATAACCAGGAAGCAGGAGGCACTAACGGGACAAAAGGGAAGTTTGCTCATAATGTTTACACTTACTTGCCTGAAAGGACCTTAAGGGGTGGTAGTCGCTTTTTATAGACGCCCTTCTCCCTCGTGTTTAGGCCCTTTGGTTTTGAGATTTTAAGACGGTCGGCCCATTATGTTAGCGATTTTAACACCTTTCGCCCCATTTCGTTGTCAATGTTAAGACTTTTCGTGCAATTTTGGTGTCGATTTTTCCCTGGCAAGCGATAGTGAGCATGTAACCGTCCTTTGGCGGGGAATTTCTTTTACCGAAAAATGTACACATTTATTTTGAAAGGGGGTCTAGGGAGTGTTTTTCTAAGCTTGATGGAGGTCTAGCGAGGAAACTAAATAGAATAAATAAATAAATAATAATAATCAATAAATAATAAATAAATAACTATAATAAATAATAATAAATACATAATAAATAAAGTTGATAAACAAATATATAGACCAAACAAGCAAGCACTACCCCCTTAACCCATACTGTACCACAGACGTCTTTTTAAATTTATTTTGGCTACTAATAAACGATTGTATTCATCTTAGAAGAGAGTAGTGAAGGAAAGTAAGAGAAGAGTAGATGAGGAATTTGGAAGGAATCTGAGTGTAAAATGGAGGGAGAGTAAGAAACTGTTCTGGAAAGAAGTCAAGAAAGTTAGGGAAGGTAGCAAGGGAAACAGTAAGGGTGTGAAAGATAAGAATGGGAGAATGCTAGCCGAGAAGCAAGAGAGAGTCGAAAGATGGAGGGAGTACTTCAGTGAGTTGCTAAATGAAAGGAATGAAGAGCCAGCAAACATAGCTGGATATGGTATGGGAGGGAGAAGAAGAGAAGTAGTGGAGGAGGAGGTGGGGATCAGGAGGTCAGAAGTGTGGGAAGCCATGAAAAGAGTGAAGTTGGGGAAAGCACCAGGAACAGATGGAGTGTGTGGGGAAATGTTGAGGTATGGTGGTGAGATAGTGATAGAATGGGTATGGAAAATGTGCAAACTAGCATGGGAGAAGGGGAGTGCACCCGATGACTGGAAGACTGGCATAATAGTCCCCCTATATAAGGGCAAAGGGGAAAGAGGAGTGTGTGGTAACCACCGAGGAATATGTCTTCTAAGCGTAGTAGGGAAGGTATACAGTAGGGTAGTGATTGAGAGAGTGAGAGTGAGAACGGAGAAATGGATAGGCGACGAGCAGGGAGGTTTTAGGAAGGGAAGAGGATGTGTAGATCAGATTTTTACCCTGAATTGTGTTGTGGAGAAGTATCTGGAGAAGAAACAAAAGGTGTATGTTGCCTTTATGGACTTGGAGAAGGCCTATGACAGAGTGGATAGAGAAGGTTTGTGGAAAGTACTTAGAATATACGGAGTAGAGGGCAAGTTGCTGAAAGCAGTGAAGAGCATGTATGAGGGTGCAAAGGCGGCAGTACGTGTGGAGAGTGAGCAGAGCGAGTTCTTTGACCTGAATGTTGGTTTGAAACAGGGGTGTGTGATGTCCCCGTGGTTGTTTACTGTATATATGGATGGAGTTATGAAAGAAATACTATCAAGAGCAGTGGATGTTGGTGTGTCGCTGAAAAGGGAGGGAATTGAGTGGAAGCTACCTATACTGCTGTTTGCGGATGATACAGTTCTGATGAGTGATAATGAATGGGAGTTGCAGGGTCTGGTAAATGAGTTTGGAACAGTGTGCGAAAAACGGAATTTGAAGGTAAATATGGGGAAGAGCAAGGTTATGGTCTTCGAAATGGGTGAAGTCACAGAGTGTGAGGTGAAGCTGAACGGTCAGGCTATGGAGATCGTCAACTCTTTTAAGTATCTGGGCAGTGTGTTGAGTAAAGATGGGACTATGGATGAAGAGGTGCGGGAGAGGGTACAACAGGGGAAGAGGGTTGTAGGAACGCTAAAAGCAGTAACAAGAAATAGGGTGGTCAGTATGGAAGTGAAGAAGTCCTTGCATGACAGTGTGGTAATCCCGACACTGACTTACGGAAGCGAAGCATGGACGTTGGTTGAGAGACTCAGACCAAGAGTGAGAGCAGTGGAAATGAATTACTTAAGGAGTGCGTGCGGAGTTACATGGAGGGATAGACAGACTAATGAGGAAGTAAGAAGGAGGTGTGGTGTGGAGGTAGATGTGCTGGAAAGTGTGAAAAGGAACAACTTGAGATGGTTCGGCCATATGGAACGTATGGAAAGCGAGAGAATGACTAAGAGGGTGTACGAGAGCGAGGTGGAGGGACAGAGGGGGAGAGGTAGACCGAATATGAGGTGGAAGGATGGAGTGAGGAACTACATGAACGAAGGCGGTGCTGGTTGGGGGGAGGGGCGTCGACTGACTGGGGACAGAGGTGCATGGGGGCGGTTCGTTCGTGGCCACCCCTTCGGGGATCACGGCGTCAGGCAATAGATAGATAGATAGATAGATTCATCTTAGAAAGGACCTTTAGCAGTTATAGGGCTTTAAACTATCTCAACCAACCCCTTTAACCTATCACAGATCCTTCGTAAGCTGCATAATATCTTCTTAATATAGCTAGAATAAAATATACAACACGTTGCTGGTACACAAAGGGTTAAATGGAACAGTTTGTAATTTGACACGTCTTGCACCTGAGAGCTGCAGGCTGGAGGGAAGAGAGGAGGGGATATGAGGAGTGAGAGGAAGGGAAGATGAGTGGATGAGAGAATTACAGTAAAGAAGGAAGATGAGTGGATGAGAGAATTAGAGTAAAGGAGATGAGAGGGTGAGAAGGAGGAGGAGATGAGATGAGAGAGTGAGAGGAAGGAAGATGGAGGAGGAGATGAGAGGGTGAGAGGAAGGAAGAAGGAGATGAGAGAGTGAGAGGAAGGAAGGAGAAGGAGATGAGAGGAAGGAAGGAGGAGATAGAGGGGGAGAGAAAGGAAAAATAATTATATAAAAGGGTGAGAGGGAGGAAAGAGAAACAAATGTGAGGTCGAGAGAAGCGATGGAGGAGGAAGGAGGAAAACAGATGGTGAAAGCAATTAAGGAGAATGATAGGAAACGGTGTCAGGAAGGGAAGAGGAGATGAGAGTGGGAGAGGGAGTAAGCAGGAGATGAGTGTGTGAAAGGAAGATACTAGCAACTAGGAGATAAATTAAGAACAGCAGGGAAGGAGATAACTCATATATATATATATATATATATATATATATATTCCAACAACTCCCTCTCGGGCATACGCTGAGAGCTTGTACATTGTACTGCTCAACGCGGTGAAGCCCGTGAGGTCACGTTCCGGACTAAGAATTGAGAAATGTGAAGCACTTAGAGCTGCAACCAGCCTACGCCATTTTGCCTTCGCAGATGCATGGTACTTGGTTTTGTCCACTCACAGCCTGAACTCTCTGAAGCTGCTTCACCTTTGTGCTTCACTGTCTTACCCCCAAGACTCGGACCATCAATCTCAGAATGCCACCTATGGAGTAATTGACTAATTCTCAGTAAGATGCGAGGGGAGAGAAATGTGCAGCCGAGATTCCCACAACTAATTCCGGCATCCAGAAGGCAAGAAGACCAACCAGATAGGATTGCTAGCATAAGCGCCTGCAATCCTGTTCAGCCGCAATTCAGCACGGGGACCGAGGCAACACACTGCATCAAAGAAAATGTATCTTCGAGGGGGAACTATTTCAAACTTCCGAGATATCTCTCTCCCCCCCCCCCCCCCCCCAAGCCACTTCAGGCAGAGTTCCCACAACAACCACGAACGCGCGAACAACCAGCTGATCACCACACAACCGCCTCCAACCAGTGCACCAGTAGCAACCATCCAGCAATTGCTCTGCATCCTGCAACATGACCAAAAGTGCTTAAGATGTACTTTCTACCCTCTCTGGGCTTAATACTAAGAAGGCGTACGGTCCGGACGGTGTTCCTCCTGTTGTACTAAAAAAATTTGCTTCCGTGCTGACTCCCTGCCTAGGCAAACTCTTTCGTCTCTGTCTCTCCTCTAAGGTCTTCCCTTCATGCTGGATATTTGCTCTCATTCAACCTGTCCCACAGAAGGGTGACCGCTCTCAACCTTCCAACTATCGTCCAATTGCTCTTATCTCTTGTATCTCTAAAGTTTTTGAAATTATTCTTGCTTCCAAATTTCTTAAGCATTTCTCTTCTCATAATCTGCTCTCAGATTGCCAGTATGGCTTCCTTAAGGGTCGCTCTACTGGTGATCTTCTTTCATGTTTTACTATAACTCTTGGTCATCTTCCTTTCGGGATTTTGGTGAGACTTTTTCTATTGCACTAGACATATCGAAGGCCTTCGATAGAGTCTGGCACAAATCTTTAATTTCTAAACTACCATCCTTCGGTTTCTATCCCTCTATCTGTGCCTTTGTCTCTAATTTCCTTACGGGCCGTTCCATAGCTGCGGTTGTGGACGGCCATCGTTCATTTCCTCATCCTATCAACTTCGGTGCTCCTCAGGGATCTGTCCTCTCTTCTATTCTCTTTCTAATTTTCTTAAATGATCTTCTCAACTGTACCTCCAGTCCTATTCATTCATATGCAGACGACTCTACCTTACACTATTCAATTAGTTTTTCAGAACGCCCCAGCCATCAATCCCTCAAAAGCAAATGTAATGAAGCCATACAACACATATCTTCTGATCTAACTACCATTTCCAATTGGGGCAGAGAAAACCTTGTTACCTTTAATGCTTCCAAAACCCAATTTTTCCATCTATCTACCCACCGTGAAGTCCCAGAGGACTATCCCTTATTCTTCAACAATACAAAAATCAACCCTTCACCTTCTCTCAGTATTCTGGTTGTCTCTATTTCTTCTGTTCTCACTTGGAAGGAACATATTACCAGTCTTGCTAAGGCAGCCTCCCAGAAGCTGGGTGTACTCAACCGCCTCAAGGGGTTCTTTATCCCTGTGCAGCTTCTTGCTCTGTACAGGGGTACAGTGCGTCCTTGTATTGAGTATTGTTCACATGTGCGGGGAGATTCCTCTCACACAGCACTTTTAGACAAAGTAGAAAGGAATGCCTTTCATATAATTATCTCCCGCCCACTCACCGACTCTCTGCAATCTCTCTCTCTTTGCCGCAATGTTGCATCTCTCTCGCTATTCTATCGCTACTAAAATAATCAGTGTTCCTCAGAGCTCTCTCAGTGCATACCACCTCCTCTACGTAGGGTATGTAGTACCTGTCTTGCAACACAATCGCACCCTACTCTGTACAACTCTCCGAATCATGAGTGACACGTTACTCCCAATAATTCTTCTATTCAACAGCTGAGCTCTGGAACTCTCTCCCTAAATTCATCTTTCCCTCATCCTATGACTTAAATTGTTTCAAACTCCATGTGTCCAGACATTTGGCTCGAACTTTCCTTGACTTTGGCCCTGTCACTCTTTTAACTCTGGGAGAGGCTCTCGTCACAGTCAGTTTTGTCTTTTGTCTCCCTCATCCAAATAGGAATAAAAACAAAAAACATGATCCAATGGACCACTTGCTATAGTCAGTTCACGAAATCGTTACCTCAATCCTCTGTAACTCAAAAAGGGCTAGCTAGTGCAAATGGCCTTTAAATTTCCACACCTATTCCTTGATAGACTCTTCACAAATAGTAGAAATATTCGTTCGATTACTTTAGTGGTTTTGGAGTTTAGGAAGTTATTGGTCATGGTTTTTGGCCAACATATAATGAATGGACTATAGTTTCGGGCTATAGGGAATTTGGAAGCGTACACAAGACTATTTTAACAGAAATACAAACATTATGTGAGTTTGGAATACATCAAACTATACCTTATTTAATTGTGTGATTTAATAGTTAGCTTCAATCATATTATAGTTGTACATTATGTTAAATATCGTAGTCCGCAGCCGTTGTGGCTGCGGACTACGATATTTAACAAAATGTACAACTATAATATGACAAGCTCTAAATTCCAAAGTGGTCAATTCAGGATTAACTCAATATTTCAATTCAAAGGTCGCCTGTCACCACACCCACGATTATCGATAGTCATTGACGAAACCGGAAAGTCCGAATACGAATTAAACAAATGTCAAGAGCGAGCTGTTTGGCGATTTTAAGCAATTTCGTCCAATTTCTGTCAATTTTAAGACCTTTCGTGCCAATTAGGTGTAGATTTTGTCCTGGTTGTAATTAAAGAGGAAACATGTACACATTGATCTTGAAAGGGGGTCTTAGGGGTGTAATTTTAAGCTTGAAGGAGGTCCAGGGAACACACAAAAATCCTCCCCGTAAACAAATGTCAAGAGCTGTAAGCCTCCACAGTTATCTTGCAATGGAGTATCTTTTCAACATTGGAATGAATATTAACCCTTTCTGTACCGACGACGTTTTTCTAGTTTTATTCTAGCTATATTTAGACGATTTTGTGCAGTGTAAGAAGGATGGGTGGTAGTTAAAAGGGTTAAGTGAGATAGTTCGAAGCCTGTTAATTGCTGGAGGCCATTTTTGAACTGAATAAAATCGTCTAACATTAGCCAGAAGTAAGTTAAAAATATGTCACTGGTACAGAAGGGGTTAAGTTAAAGGGTTAGGTCGTATAACAGAAGTGATGCAATAACATTACTTTATACCATTTTCCTTTTCTTTGTGGTGAAGGAGATACAAAACAATACTACCTGTAACGAGTGCCTCCGTCCGAGTTAAAAATGTGAGAAGGCCAAAATCAAGGAATCTTCGAAACAAAATATCTGGCCACACAGAGTTTGAAGCAATTTAAGTCATAGGATGAGAGAAAGGTGGATTCAGGGAGAGAGTTCCAGAGTTCAGATGCTGAATAGAAGAAAGATTGGGAGTATTATTTCACTCTTAGGTTGAAGAGTTTCACAAAGTAGAGGTGGGATTGTGTTGCAAGACGGGTACTACGTAGCCCACGTAGAGGAGGTGGTATACACTGAGAGAGCTTTGAGGAACACTGATTATTGTAGTAACAATAGAATAAGAGAGATATGTAACATTGCGGCGAAGAGAGAGATATTGCAAAGAGTTGGTGAGTGGACGAGAGTTAATGATATGAAAGGCTTTCCCTTCTACTTTGTCTTGGAGTGCTGTGTAAGGGAATCCTCCCCACACATGTGAACAATACTCAATTCAAGGTCGCACTGTGCCACTGTACAAAGCAATAAGCTTTGTAGGGGTAAAGAACCCCTTGAGATGGTTGAGCACACCCAGCTTCTGGGAGGATGCCTTAGCAAGACTGGTTATATATATATATAATTATATATATATATATATATATATATATATATATATATATATATATATATATATACATATATATATATATATTGTTACGTATCTTGATCCTCAAGTGGTTAACTTGATGAATCTAGATAGCACAGAGATATATATTAAGGTATCAGTCAGCTGAAGGCAAAACAAAAGTAAAATCTAATAAAATTATTTCCTGTTGTTGCTTCCTTTCCTTTTGGATCTTAGGACTTAGTATCCTTTATTGACTGATACTCTTTAATTATGAAAAATACTGAAACTAATTAAAGTCATGTAGTATTTATAAAGAATTATTATTTAACCGAAGCTTAGTAGGCTATGGTTATGAACCGAAAAGTTATATCTAAAGAAGGACTATTAATTCTATAAAAAGTCTTGAAAGATAAATATTAAAGTAAGAATATTTCTGTCTCTTAACCTTTTTGGAATGAATGGATAGTTTTCTTATATGTCCTTTTATTTATATTTAATGTAATTATTATTGGTTCTTGTCTTACGTTAACAGTATTATATTGTTATTATCAGGATTTATATCAAAGTCACATAAAAAGTTAGATATATATTTATTAATTAGTTAAATGTATTTCTTAACCACGTAACATTGAGGTTTGATTATGAGTAAATTAAGTTACAGGATCGCTTCAAATATTCGATTCAGGTCTCACTCAAATAATATGAAAAGCAAAAATAATATTTTTGAAGCTAAAATAATTTTCTTCAGCTTAGGAAATCACTAGAAGTAATATTAACACAGCCATGTTAGTCTATGGCGATATTACTAATATGAGACAATAGCATCACCGTACTAAGCACCGTTAAGCAATGTAAGCTTAATTAAAAGAAAATGAAATAACTCGTAAGTATTAATATAAAACAATAGTATTGCTTTCATCATAACCCAATTACTTAAAGAGTTGCTTTAGTCCACAAGTTAGTCAACTAAAATAGTTAAGTACATAATAGTAGCGTTAACGTTAATTCCCAATCAAATAGTTAAGTACATAATAGTAGCGTTAATGTTAATTCCCAATCAAATAGTTAAGTACATAAATAGTAGCGTTAACGTTAATTCGCAATCAAATAGTTAAACACATAATAGTAGCGTTAACGTTAATTCGCAATCACATATCTCACTAACCAACATAACGTAAGTGTTTACACCGAACACACTTAACACACACTTATATAATCTGACTGACAGTCACAATCCCATTATAATACTTCACCCCGTCTTCCTCCAGCTGCAAGTTCACCTTCCCCAACTCCAAATGAGACTGACTTGAATGCCCACTACTCGGGTCTTATATACTAAACAATGATGGTGTAGGAACGAATCAGGAGGCGAGTGATGGTGCGCGCCCCTATCATAGCTCCTCGAGTTGCATAGCAGGTGCCTGGTCCAATCGGGGCTCCTGGCGTCGATCATACGTCATAGCGTCGGGTCATCGAAGTAGTTTGCAGGGTCCCCTATGACGCACGCAGGTGTGAAGGCTTGTTTGCTGGTATGCGGGCGAGCTGGTTTCCCACCCGCTAGTTCGCTCGCTAGTCTGCTTCGCCGCTTGGGTAGTTTGACACTCCTTCAACTCTAATTCTAACTCTTAAATTAACATACAGGGCTCCGTATGTCAGAATATATATATATATATATATATATATATATATATATATATATATATATATATATATATATATATATATATGTGTATATATATATATCTATCTATCTATCTATTGCCTGACGCCGTGATCCCCGAAGGTGTGGCCACGAACGAACCGCCCCCATGCACCTCTGTCGCCAGTCAGTCGACGACCTTCCTCCCAACCAGCACCGCCTTCATCCATATACTTCCTCACTCCATCTTTCCACCTCTCTTTCGGTCTACTTCTCCCTCTCTGTCCTTTCACCTCGCTCTCATACACCTTCTTAGTCATTCTCTCGCTTCCCATACGTTCCATATGGCTGAACCAACTCAAGGTGTTCCTTTTCACACTTTCCAGCACATCTACTTCTACACCACACCTCCTTCTTACTTCCTCATTCGTCTATCTATCCCTCCATGTAACTCCGCACGAACTTGTCAAGTAACTCATTTCCACCCCTCTCACTCTTGGTCTGAGTCTCTTCTCAAATGTCCATGCTTCGCTTCCGTACGTCAGTGTCGGGATTACCACACTGTTGTGCAAGGACTTCTTCACTTCCATACTGACCACCCTATTTCTTGTTACTGTTTTCTGCGTTCCTACAACCCTCTTCCCCTGTTGTACTCTCTCCCGCACTTCTTCATTCATAGTACCATCTATGTTCAACACACTGCCCAGATACTTAAAAGAGCTGACGATCTCCATAGACTGACCGTTCAACTTCATCTCACACTCTGTGACTTCACCCCTTTCGAAGACTATAACCTTGCTCTTCCCCGCGGAGGTAAAATCACAAATACGTGTGATCAAATTTTGTGGTAAAACTCGCTAGGAAAATTGAAACAATGGAACACCAAGCTTTCGTCTATTCTCTCAAGACGTCTTCAAGGTAATACCCTGAAGATGTCTTGAGAGAATAGACGAAAGCTTGGTGTTCCATTGTTTCAATTTTCCTAGCGAGTTTTACTACATATATATATATATATATATATATATATATATATATATATATATATATACCGGTATATATATATATTTAAATATATATATACAGTATACAAATATATTTTTGTAGCTAGAATAAAAAGCAAAAAGGTGTCATCTTGCTGAAGGGGTTAAAATGATACTGATGGCTTCTAAGAATATAAATAATGGTCAGTACGGAATTTAGAAATTTCCTGACCCATAATGTTACACTTCATCCTATTTTTCGGTACGGTTTTTAGCTGGCGAAGGGTGGGGAGAGAGCCTTCTACTTTGCTCTCCTATATTTCTACTCTAAATTGTCCCTGTCTAGTAGTATTACGGCCGGACCACCTAGTAGGGACCGTAAGATCTGAGTATGTGGTCTGAGTATATGTGTAACTCACTTTCACTCTCTCTCTCTCTCTCTCTCTCTCTCTTTATCTATCTATCTATCTATCCATCTATCTATCTATATAACTATCTATTTATCTATATATGCATGTCTCTCTCTCTCTCTCTCAGGTAGAGCTCTTACTCGGTAAAAATAATGGCAGTCATACATATCCGCCCCTTTCGAACCGCGTCATAATTACTCAGGTGATATTTTGGGTCTCCTTTTGTATTTTGGTGACATTTTGGCTGAATCAGACTAACCCTTTGAGGATCATGACGCGTTTTGACATTCTGGCTATCATTAGTCGATTTTATTCAGCTTAGGGTCAACTTGTGGGAGCTAAGGAGTTAATTGACCACTTGTGGGTATCAGGCTATAAGGAAGTTGGAGCCGTAAACATCGATTTAACAAAAGAAACACAATAATAATGCAAGTTTCTGATGGATAAAAATTATGTTGAATTTGCTGAAGTGTATAAATAAATGTACTACAACCATATTATAACTGGGATTTCTACTAAATATCGATGCATACGGCTCCAACTTCCTTATAGAACGAAACTCGCAAGTGGTCAGTTGAGATAGTATTTATCACTTTAGTTCCTAGATATCCTTTTTAAATTGCACAAAATCGTCTAATGATAACTAAAATCATATGTAAAACTGCGTCTTACATCCTAAAGGGGTTAACCCGTTCCGTACCGGCGACTTAAATTATATTCTGGCTACTATTAGTCGGTGTTAGTCAGTTTAAAAAGGGCCTCTAGCATTTAACAGGCTTCGAACTAGCTCATTTAACCCTTTTTAATACCACAGTCCTTTCATAACCTCCACAAAATCGTCTAAATATAGCAATAATAAGAGGTTAATACAAGTACATGAATGTTTTAATTCCAAAACTTGCAGACTAGAAAGGCCGAAATATGATACCGGAATTAAGGGGGTAGTACTCACTTTTTCTGGACCCCCTTCTCCCTCATGTTTAGCATATTAGTTTTGAGGTTTTAATTAAGTTAAGACATTCATTCTGTTAGTATAGCAATTTTGAGACATTTCGCCTCATTTCGTTGTCAATATTAAGAACTTTCGTGCCCTTTAGGTGTCGATTTTTTCCTGGCGAGCGTTAGCAAGCCTCTAATTATAGAAGGAATCGGCCTTCGGCCGGGACATTTTTCTATCGAAAAACTTACAAATTCAAAAACAAAAAATCTTGAAAGGGGATCTAGTGGGTGTTTTTCTAAGCTTGATATGGAGGTCTAGCGAGGTATATCATGCGTAATGATTGGGGGTATATACTGTATATAAGCAATAATATATATACAGTATATATAAGGAGTAAAGAAAACTGGATTATATGATAACTTATAATAATTATAAAGTAATACAATAGTTTATAATAATTCCTAAGTGGTTATAGATGGAGTCAGAATAAGGTTATAAACTTAGTGTGGAGATATAGACTTAAAAGGTTAAGGGCTTGACCAATAAGTCTCTGAGTTAGACTATGAGTAAGTCTTATCAATTATGAGTTGACTGGCTTAATAAAGTGTTAAAAGTGATGGAGAAGGGATTTCACTCAGAAGGTAAACTGGGTATAACCTTCCACTGTCAGGGCCCTGGTTGGAGTGATCAACCAAGCTCTCACTGTGTGTGAGGCAGCGTGAGGTTAACTTGTCAGCGTATTTTAGGTAGGTCATGAGGGGTTTGTAGTGATTAATTCAGACATGCTGTGATGTTTATGGAGGATAAAATGTTTACAGTTAATGTTTACAATTTGTAAATATAAACAATTTAGATAGTTATATCTCTGTGATGAGGTTAACTTGGGGATAAATAATGTGTAGTTAATTATTAAATAGTGGCTCCTACATCATTGACGATATACCTATTAACATAATAGTCTCTATTCAATCGCCGCGGTAGCCAGTTTTGAATCTGTCGCGCAGGGAAGAACAGAGTACTCGTCATAAGTACAACGCTAATTCTCTTATGGAATCGTCTTATGATTGGGTACCCACTACGAAAAAACCTTCGTAAAAAATAAAAAATAAAACTATACTTAAAAGGTGTTATACTGAGCTTTCCATCTCGGTGTATTTCTTAAGTGTGGATCCCTGACACTACTAACCAAGCATCCATACGTCCTTCTCATCCCCACGGGCAACCAGTGTAGACGTGTGTCGCCTGAGCTCCGCCACATTCTTCGTTCGCGCAATTCTCGTGAGTCCTTGCTCATTTAGATATATATCTGAGTTGTATTGAACAGGGTTTAGACTAGCTAGCTCAGGCTGCCCCATTGGTATACCCGCAGGAAGTGTTAAATTAGGGTACGTGTTACAGGTGCCTACGTGTTCTCCAGGACCGCCACCTCATGGTTTGTAATATTGTGATTCTGCTGCGCCTTAGCTATTGTTTTCTATAGTTAGGAGGCTATGATCTTCGCAGAATAACATGCGTTGTACATCGTGAACAGATGCCGCATGTGTATTATTATAGCAGACGCGCTAGTTTAAGGGTTGTCACACATGGTGTGGAGCCTTCTAGCGTACGAGTTTGCATACGGGCCCCTCTCGTGGGTCTCTCATCTCCGTGCTGTGGCTGTGATGTCTCCGTGTGTCGACGTCTTCGTTCAGAATACTTATTCATGCCTCGTGGCTAGCCTCAGTAGGGGTCTCCGTTAGTTGTTAGGGGTTCTGTGTATATTTACCATTCATGTGTGATATATGTCCCCCTTTTCTTGGCCCCACCCTGGTTGTCGCGTGTCGGTCACGTGCGTGGGGGGACTAGGAGACGTCCTTTATATTTTGTTTGGGTTTTCGGTTTTGTCTTCCTGGGTAGTTGACTTCTCCGTGGTTGTTCTGGCCCGCCGGACATCGTTTTGCGTTTCGAGGCTCGGATCCCGCCGTGCCGGTGGCCGGGCGCAACCATCCCTAGGTAGTGTGCCACTACACACCTTTTGCGGCGGGCATGCCTAGTCCGGCGGAAAGGGTCGGTCTGTTGACTCGCCCTGCGAACAGTCCAATACCTCGCCCCCGGCGGAAATAAGAGTATAATAACAATTGGTCCAGCTAACAGAATAGCCATAGGCACTGTGGACGGTCCAGTACCTTGCCCCGCTCAGCAGCGCACGGAGGACAAGTGTCTTTCCGACTAGCCAACTAGCCACAGGAAGACACAGGACCTGGTTCTGGTTAGGGCCAGTGACCCATGTCATAGGTAAGCAGTCACGTGAGATCCCCATTTGAAATGGGGTGGTTTTTTTTACGTTAGCTCTCAGGTGGCGGAAAAATGGTTTGCGGTGATCAACTACTTTTCCGGCATCTACGAGTCGGTAGGATATGTGAACACCTCTCAGGTTATCCTTATGAGCATTGATTCCTGGAAATTTCTATTTCCAGATATCGTCACATCTTGAGCAACATTTCAGAGGATCGGTCCCCGGCGGGGAGGGGAGTTCAATAGTCATGCCTCAGTTTTCAATTTGTGCCACACCTACCTGACTTCTAGTCCCAGTCACAGCTCATAGGCTGTGCATTAGATGCATAAAATGCCTAGACAAGTCAAAATGTTTGTGGACTTCTCGGAAATGTCCAATTTGTTCAGATTTTTTTGAAGAATGGATCACTAGCCAAGATATGTCATGCTTGCTAGCCTTGATACAAATAAAGAATAAATTTGCTTCATCCACCACCAGGGTGGCGAATGTCGAACTTTTTTGTGATAATGCCGAACTGCTACGGCTGATTTCCCTTTACTCTTTTGAAGATCCTTCATATTTTCAGTCAAATCTCCTTGTTGCAACTAACTTCCCCCAATCAGGTAGTCAATCAACACTTTCTGTAGAGCCTTTTGTGTGTGAGGTTCACTCTCCTCCCCCCTCTAGGAGAAAGACTCGTTCTGTGTCACCGGAGTCCCGGCATCCTTCTCAACTGCAGTCTCCCCTACGACTTAACGAAAGGTCTTCGAGCATGGACCAGCGGTCCCCCAAGAGGCAGAAATTGTTCAGTCCGTCACAGGACTCCTCTTCCTCTATGGAGCCCGATAGCCCCCCCACCCAAGTGTGTAAGTCTAGTTCTCGGCCCGTCCCATCGACGTCTGCCTCGGCCGAGAGCCCCCCCACAAAAGTGTATCAGTATGGTTCTCGGCCCGTTCCATCGATGTCTGCCTCGGAGACACCAGAGTTTTTTTCCCGGTCTCCTCGGAACAGACGCCGTGGGGCATCAGTCGGCCGCTAGGGTCAGAGCCAAGGCGAGGGTTGTACTGCAAGGAGATAAACTAGTTTTATCTAAAGGATATTTCTCTTGTGTAGAGGTAAATTTGTCTGATTCTACTGCGTCTGCCCCAGAGCGGCCCTGCAAGGAAGCGGAGGGTGTCTCGACACCCTGCCCGGCGACGTGTGGTACGAGTAATATTCTTACACCTAGTAAGCCAACCCTCCTTTGTAGTGCAGGACAGGGGCAACCAGGAACGGCGATCCATTCGGAGCCGGTACCACGTAGGGTAGAATCGCCGGGGGACATGCTCCTATCCCCGGCTCACCAAGAAGTAGGTAAGGTACTAGACAGCACCGGTACTAGTAGACAGGTTGGGGAGTCAGGGACGATCGAAAAGGTAGGATCCAAGTCTCTAAAGAAGCCACGCCCTCAGTGTGTTACGGCGAAACAATTAGATGAACTATTACAACAAGCGTTGAAACAGTGTGCTATCACTAAACGGGGCCGCGAGCTTCCCCCACCGGCAATGGAATGTCCCTCAGTTGCATCTGTGCTCTCTCCCGCCGTGGACTACGACGTTCAACCACTCGCCACTGTCCCCTTGGTTAATACGGAAACGCAACAAAGCGTCCCAGTTCTCCCCTTATCACCACCTAAAGTAAATATATTGTCAGATTCAGCTACGGCGGCAGCTTCAACGCCGCCTATTAGGTTTTCACAGCCTACAACATTTTCACAACCTACAAAGGTTTTGTTTACCGTCGCATCTAGTCCACCGGCGGAAAGTAATAAACCTCCGCCGGGAAATATGGTTTACCATTGCTCAAATCCGGCCTTTCACCGTCCTTCAGTTTCAAAACAAACGAAGGGTGCAACCCCTCACTAGCAAGAACCAGTAGGTATGTGGTGTCCGATTAACCCACCTTCGTCGGGAGAGGGACACAGATCCATAAAGGGGGAAATCCCAGTGCTGAGGGAGTGGACCATAGAAGTGAACAAACATAGGGAATTTAGGGCAAAAGATGCCCAAGGTAAGGTGGTGAAAGTACAGATAGACGCGTTCCCAGACAACACAAACTATCAATATTTTATATATTTATCCAAGCAACTTGCCCCGATGCAACAGCAACAGCAGTGGATGTTGGTGTATTGCTGAAAAGGGAGGGAATTGAGTGGAAGCTACCTATACTGCTGTTTGCGGATGATACAGTTCTGATGAGTGATAATGAATGGGAGTTGCAGGGTCTGGTAAATGAGTTTGGAACAGTGTGCGAAAAACGGAATTTGAAGGTAAATACGGGGAAGAGCAAGGTTATGGTCTTCGAAAGGGGTGAAGTCACAGAGTGTGAGGTGAAGCTGAACGGTCAGGCTATGGAGATCGTCAACTCTTTTAAGTATCTGGGCAGTGTGTTGAGTAAAGATGGGACTATGGATGAAGAGGTGCGGGAGAGGGTACAACAGGGGAAGAGGGTTGTAGGAACGCTAAAAGCAGTAACAAGAAATAGGGTGGTCAGTATGGAAGTGAAGAAGTCCTTGCATGACAGTGTGGTAATCCCGACACTGACTTATGGAAGCGAAGCATGGACGTTGGTTGAGAGACTCAGACCAAGAGTGAGAGCAGTGGAAATGAATTACTTAAGGAGTGCGTGCGGAGTTACATGGAGGGATAGACAGACTAATGAGGAAGTAAGAAGGAGGTGTGGTGTGGAGGTAGATGTGCTGGAAAGTGTGAAAAGGAACAACTTGAGATGGTTCGGCCATATGGAACGTATGGAAAGCGAGAGAATGACTAAGAGGGTGTATGAGAGCGAGGTGGAGGGACAGAGGGGGAGAGGTAGACCGAATATGAGGTGGAAGGATGGAGTGAGGAACTACATGAACGAAGGCGGTGCTGGTTGGGGGGAGGGGCGTCGACTGACTTGGGACAGAGGTGCATGGGGGCGGTTCGTTCGTGGCCACCCCTTCGGGGATCACGGCGTCAGGCAATAGATAGATAGATAGAACTTGCCCCTCCCTCCCCAGGAGACCTTCTTTGCCCAAATTGCTCTCGCCCTTACGGTGTTCACAGTTACGATTCAGCTAAACCTAATGAACCAAGATTCAGTACATTCCCAGTAACTATATCAGCGGAACAAAGGGCAATAAACCTGGGGGTGGTTGGACACGGGCCATGGGTGGAGTGGGATCAGGAAGTCCAACAGTTTGCCATTGCACTCACGTCTAACTCTTCTCTGGCGGTTCCTCCGCCGCGCCATATGGAGTTTGATTTGCTGAAGTCCCAACCTGGGGGTGTTCCCAGAGCCGTGATTGAGTTCCTTACAGCCACTCAATTAGCGCTAACTGATTTTCCGGAACCTTTCAATGCTCCTGAACCTATTGACCTCCAACGTGAGTTCCTCGTAAGGGATAGTACGCAATGTAAATTCATGGTTTTCCTCCTGTCGAGAGACACGGCCCGAGTCATTGCTAAACCTATTGCTAACCCCAAAAAGGGCTGGAATGAGGCAATCAAAGCTTTTCAAAATTATCTGCTACCCCATCCGGCGAGGTCAATCATGGACATACGGACATCCCTCTTTGAGGCAGTCCGGGCTAGACAACTTCTCAGACTCCATATGGTACAAGGCTTGCCTGAGAATGTGTATTACATACTCATTTTTTCCCCAGTATTAACTCCATCCATTATGAATGCACAAACTAAGACGGATGGATAAATAATGCTTAGTCCTACCTTACCACACTCAGTTAGACAGCGGTAAGGCTAGGTCACCTACCACTCGAATAAAAGACATGTCTTGCGGCCGGAGATAGGCGGACTTCACATGTTTCCTATTCCTGGAGGATTCCCAGATTTGTCCTCCCTCCCACAGCCTGATACAGGTACGCGGATACGAGGCAAATCCCGTAGATAGCACCTAGGCATGCGCCAAGGGACTTTACGGTTGTTCCCGGGCTGCGCCCCGGCAGACGTAGACACAGGGGTACGTGACGATTTCTAACGCAGTTGCCGTCCCCCTCTGATAGGCTCACTATATGAGTAATACAGAATTCCCCCCCTGCTAGTTCACCCCAACAATAGTCTATGTGTCACATCCAAGTACCTGTAAGCTCTGCCGGCACAACTTTCCTCTCGAGGACTTAGACTGCATATGCAGCTGCGGCAAATTTTTGAATTTTTTTAATCCGGCACTTCTTACGAACACGGTACACTCAAATGGGAATCTACACAATGGTAGTGTGTCAAAGGGATCAGAGAAATGGGCATCCGCCAGTCCCCGGCTACTCCGGTCACATGCGGCGATAGACGATCCTAGATCTCCGGCCTTAAACCACTAGATTATACTCTTAGATAAGGTTGGATAGATGGTTCCACAGGTACAGAAAGTCAGCATCGCTAAAGGACCAATCCTTCTAGCGAACCTGAAATAGGTACCTTGACAGACACAAGTATTCATAGAACATGTTTCGAGATTAGATGCTCAAATGAATGTTTCATTACCGTCAACTTCAAAAGGGGGGCCAGTCTTGAGCTTTAATAACCTATAGCACTCAGGTGTAATACGCCGGACATTGGTGTGCTCTTAGAGGTAATCAGGCGTGCATACCAAGCTGGAATTCACGACCGCCTCTTTGTCATGCGTTGGGGCGACGGGGAGGGTTGTCATAGACATAACCCGATCGGCTCTACGGTACAACAGAGGTTGGGAAGTGTTTTTTCCCGTGCAGTCCCGCTGGACCGCCCCTCCTTCCGTAGAAAGACTCATTCAGACGATAATAAGTGGAAATATCTCGCCTTCTTAAGTTTTCAGACCACTCTCACTAGGGTGGTAGGTTTTCTGTGAGACAATGAGTATTCTTATGCCTACAGTATGAGTAAACTAGGAAAGGACCCCGAGGACTTCGGTCAAATAAAATTTGTATCTTAAGCAAGCTTGAACACAATACGAATTCGGGTAGATCAGGATAAAATTCTAAGGAACACGGTTTAACAAGCCTCCCCTCTTGCGGTTTCCCAGGGCCTGCTCACACAGGTACTTTGCGGAAAGTTACAGCCCTAGTATATGATCATGCCTAATTGTCATAATCCACAATCCAAGAACGATGGTTTGTCAACCACGCCGGACCTCCCCCAATGTAACGAGAACGCCGGAACAGGACAATGTCCTAAACACAGGACATCTGCTTAATATGTTTCCTTTTACAAGACAGGGAGAAACCCTGTCAGGGTTCTTCATCAGGTCTGACGGCTCTCGCCCACCCATTTATCTCACTGGGGATGCCCCCATACGAGTAGTTAGAATGGGTTCCCAACGCTGACGGGAATAGTATAATACCAACATGACCTCCCTTCACGTTGCTCCAATCAATTAGCCATGCCTCATCGGTTACGACGTTTAGAATCAAAGGGTAATCCCCAGGAATGGCTAAGAACCTTAGCCAACTCAACGGCATACGACGAGTGGTAGTGCTAATCGCAGGAGCCCCATAGGACGTGCTGTGACAGGTCATTTGGGGTCCGCAAGATGGGAATAAAGTTTAACGGTCATTCCATAGGATGATACGCAGTATAAATTAAATCGAAACAAGGTTTCTTACCTTTTTAAGGACCTTACCATTTTTCCGCTAACATAGCTGGCCCATGAATTAACTCCCTCCCGGTCATCCTCCTCCTACTTTGCTCATACTGTATGCAAACAGGAATTAGTATTAAGGTCACTCCCTATGTATGTCATGACGTTTGTGGGCATACAGGAGTCAATATTCATGTCTATACACTGTATGCAAGCAGAGAGTCATATTCATGTCTACGGCCTCTGTCATGTCAGCTCCAGTCCAGCGGTTCTTATCCATCCGTCTTCTTAAAGAAATTCTCAGCTAGGTCTTTCCTGGCCCTAAAATTGAAGTTCAGAGGACCACGTTTCCCAGAAGTCATGGAAAAATACTCGAACCGGCAAGGCACGGCTTTGAATCTCAGGTCCACTAACCCGTTTAGTTAGAGGTTCCCATAATTGTTATTATTTTATTTAAATGAATGAACACTGGTTTTACAGTCCAGGCTCCAACTAATGGGCATATGAATATCCCTTGGTGCTAGGTGCATGTTTTTCATTTTACGAATGTTGTAGGTCAGCACAACCTCATTACTTCAATCCCTCCCCAGGGTCGTCCACACAGAGCTTCCCGTCACGAGAGTCATTTCCCCATTACTCACAGAAGTATCAATAAATTGTAATCCGCGGCCACGCAGTGACCACTTTAAAAAAGTTACTCTCCTGATGCAAGATCGTGCTCGGACCCAGACCTGTGGGGACACTGGTGCCGGGTAATGTTGGGGCAGACGGGTTCGTAATCTGCGCTATTTACTATTAAGGCCTACGGCGGAGAAGGGGGGGGGGTGCTAGTAGCCAAAGATCCCTAGAACCCCTCCGCCGGATAATACCTCCGCCGGATAATTCCTCCGCCGGAGAGTAGGATAAGTGTACATGATGTAATACTTAACTAAGAGCTAAGAAGAAAGCTCAAAATCATTTTCCTTTTGTGATTTTTTTGTTTTAAATATATCTATCTTAGTTGCAACTATATAGAGTATGTGGTATACAGTTAATTTTCTACGAATGAACTATAACAGTATAACTTTGGTTAATATGAGGTTTATAGCTAAAGCTTCCTTACATTTGTCAGACGGGATCTCCAGCAAGAGATCCAGTCACTTAAAGCAGATCTTCTTTGAAGTAACGCACTGCTTATCTACTTTTACATTTTTATAGTATTGTATGTAAACAATAAAGACTTTAAATAGTTATACGGATTCTGATTTTGTGCCTTTGGATTGGTTGGCTGGCAGGTTTGATTGATATTGTCACGAATGTCCCCCTCCAGTCTTAAGAGATCAGGCATATCGTCAGTGGTGGGCGTGGGCGCGCCGATTTGGCGCTCTGCGCTCTGCGATCCGGTGCGCACTACCAATATAGAGGAGCGCAGAGCGAGGAGCGGCAAAATTCTGAACTCGGAGTGCAGGTGCGGAGCTTGAATTTTGTGCTCCTTTCTGGCGCTCCGGAAGCGATTTTTCCTGTCAACAACAGGTTCAAGAACGTCATTATCGTGTACAGTCATCGTACGGTGTTACTCACGGTGTTAGTGAACTGTGATAAAGTGATACTATGATAGTGACAGACTGACAGTGTTACAGTTGTTAACTTGTTAATGACTGTTTTTGGCTTTTGCTAATGCTAAGTAAACCTTACGGGCAATTTACGGCTTACGAAGGGGCCTATTTTAATAAATTATTAATGATATCATCATATCAATCATATCATATTATGATATTAAATTATTAATAATTTAATCATGTAATCAACTAATCATGTTGTTATTGTATTGTTAGGCTTGTTAGCTTGATAAGTTTAACTGTTTAAGTTTCTCAGTTTGGACAGTTTCTGTAATTCTTTATGTCATATCATAGATATCAATGGACAGTCACAATGTCACAATGATATCAATCATATCATTGATATGACATAAAGAATTACACAAACTGAGAAAGTGAGAAACTTAAACTTCAGAAAGACACCATGACTTGAGTTTTTTTTTAAATTTTAAATTTTTTGAATTTAATGAAGTGAAAGACAAAGGATTGTATTAATTTAGGTAAATAATTAAATATCTTCTAGAAGCTGTATTTTACTTTTTTTTATTATATACCTATTTTTGGGAGCGCGGAGCGCAGGAGCGCAGAGTGGGAAGCGCATCGGGTCGGCTGACCGAAGGAGCGCTGCCGCATTACCAGTCCCACCGGAGCGCGCCCACCACTGCATATCGTCAATGATGGAGGGGCCACTATTAAATTATAGGTTTGATTCCCGGAGGGAAGTAAAGAAACCCTAATATTTAGTAGGGGCCCCGTAATCATTGACGAAGCAGTGCCCTCCCTTCCATCCCCTTCCCATTCGCTTGATGTCTTAAAGTTTTATTTTGATATATCAGTGAAGGACGTATGGACGCTTGGTTAGTAGCGTCAGGGATCCACACATAAGAAATCCACTGAGATGGCAAGCTCAGTATAACACCTTTTAACACCTTATTGGCGGGCTAGGCGGTCTATTTATATGTACCGCCCAGCGGGGTGTTTTTAGCCAAAATAGGGCTGTTTACGTGATCATTTTCATGCCTAAATAAGACCCAGAGCGTAAAACAAGCATCTATCCCTGAAAGGGCATAAACAGAGCTTTCCAATGACACCACAACGATCCTTGTATGACCGCTAGTTTTCTTGCAACAACCGTGCAACACGAGTGCAAAAACCATGTAATTCGGTACTTTCCCCATACATTTCAGTATGTAGCGAGTGTGAGAGGGTGGAGGAGGGTGGGATTCGTGTCAGTAGGCCCGCCGCGGTGGTCTGGAGCAGTCATAAGCTCGCTATTCTCCTGCCACCACTTGTCTCTCTCTCTCAGCAACATTACGTGCTGAAATTGCCACACGACCTATGTCGCGCGCCGCCACATAGTCCAAATTTATTTAACTCGACTTATGTTGCGGGCCGCCAATAGAGGGTTAAGTATCGTTTTCTTTGTTATTTTTTACGATTTTTTTTTCGTAGTAGATACCCAATCATAAGACGATTCCATAAGAAAATTAGCGTTGCACTTATGACGAGTACTCTGTTCTTCCCCGCGCGGCAGATTCAAAACTGGCTACCGCGGCGCTTGAATAGAGACTATTATGTTAAACCGGCAAGTGCGGGAAGACTCTTAAGAGTTTCCCCGGGCGACTGCGGGAAGACTCTTAAGATCCTGGGCCTAAAAAAAATCCATTTAAAAACCCCTTTTTATTTTTATTTTTGTATTTATTTTTATTTATTTGATTTATTTTTTTTGCCCCTGGGCCATGCCAAATATCACTCCTCGACATCCCCTCCTTCCCCACTTTCTTCCCCTCCTTCAGTTATCACCTATTTTCCCTGTTATTACCTTATTCTGTGGTCTATTTTCGTGCTAACATTAGCGAGTTGGTAGCAGGGCGTTGTCATCACTGTTACCAAGCGTGGGAAAGAGCGAGAGAGAGACTATTGCGTAACAGTGTCTCTCCAGACAAGAGGAGGGGAGGAGGGGAGGGAGGTTGCCTCAGCCATACATTATGTAACTCCCGGCCTGTATCGCCGATTTTGACCATCCAAACGCTGTTTCCACTTGTTTTATTGCTGTAACAGGTTATTACCTTTATAATCAACCTAAAATAGGTGCATATGGATAAGTATTAATGCTATTTATGGTAAAATAACGATGTTAGTGATGGGAACAGCTCAAATTCATGCACACAGGCGTGTGTTGTCTCATACCCCCCATGCAAAGTCTTAGGTTAATAGGCATATCGTCAATGATTACGGGGCCCCTACTAAATAATAGGTTTTCTTTACTTCCCTCCGGGAATCAAACCTATAATATGATTAACTAAAAGGGTTAATAGATTATACTAGTGTTTTATATTATGGGGTATAATATATATATATATATATATATATATATATTGTCACAATGACCAGGGTCTATAGGGTTTTTATGAGTAGCTAGACTCGACTGGCGCCAGATTTATTAAAGCAGCTGTGCCAAGTCTATCCTTAGAAAGACCTGGTATTGTGAGTTTCGCTCCGATACCCTTCCAATTACACATGACTAGTTTTGCTGTGCCTCTAAGCATTTTTGTCTCAATAAACATTTGTGTAGAATGAGCCCATATAGTGTTATCAGTTTCGTCTAACCAGTTGTTAGTTAAGCGGCAACGTGTAGTTTGCTAGATAGTGTGGCCGGCGAGGGAAGTGTTGACAGATTGTTGCTCTTGCCTCGTGGGAGGTAAGGTTGCTAAGCAACACGAGTTTATTTAATTATGTGATCATTGCAAGTTCAGTTGTGTTACAATATAAAGATGTCAATTATTTGATCTGCCACACTGTTTTAGTTAAGTTGTTAACACAGGAATACTTTAGTATAAGTTATTCTTGTGAATTGTCTTAGTCTTATCATATCGTGTGGTGAGATTTTGCAACCCTTTCCTTTGAGACTGGCCTCCGCGGTGCGCGGCAACATCCAGTCGCCTCATTCTCTCGTTGGCGGCCAGACAGTATAGGTGGTGGTAGCTCTCTCTTGTGGCACCCCAGTCGGCCTGTTTATTTTTCCTTGCTTGCATAAGAGTAACGTAACGTAATTAACAGAGAATCCTAGACATCCATTTCTTCCTTTTTATTATTCCTTTCCTATGATCAGCATTTTACTATCTTTCCATTTTCAACATATATTCTGAACCTCCGGTGGCTACTTCGGAATTCGTGATAGGGAAGAGCTGGGAGGTTTGCCGGGGTCCTTACTAATAAGCACTGTTAATCCCATAGACAGTCCAGACACATACACATCCATAACCCCTACATATTTTTCCCAGTGTTCGTGCTTAGGAACCGGTAACAACCTTGACGGTTCTGATCCCAGCACTTGTGTGTTCCCTATCTCGGGTTTAGAACTGAGGCAACGGAGTGTTTAATATTAATTAGGAATCCAGTTTCAGTCTGCCCCCCCCCCACCCCACCCCACATAGTTAAGTGAGTGTGGGAGGTAGACTCTAAGAGTTCATTGTTTGGGCGGTAACTCACTGGGGGGGCCCAGGTTGAAGCAGGATGTACTGGTGTGATATTAGAGGTGGTTAGGGCAACTTGCTTCCACTAATATCACCCCTAGGTTAGTAGTCATATTAGGACACTGCCTTGTATTGTTAGAACATAATTATCTGCAACATTATTATGTGCAACTCTCTTGGGTTGAGAGTGGATTACCGTTGGCTGGTTTGCGCCCGGTTTAGTATTGTCGAGGGCGCACATAGCCTGTTATGCTCGAAGTACACCTGCACTCTTTTTTTCGTTGATGTCTGCTGGTAGCCTATATGTATTTAACTGTTTTGATTATCCAACCCAGCATTGTTAATCCCGGTGTTGGTTTCGAGTTCTCGTAGCTAATAAGTTACATGATTATTTCTGTTCTACTTATTATTCAGAATAGGAGCAGGGCAGCGTGCACCTTTAGCCCTGAGAAGAGCCTGGAAGCGTTCATAAAGCTCTTACCTGTTGCGTCGTGGTGTTGTTTGGTAGAGAGACAAGGTGCATTTGCATTAGTCATTATTTTCGTATACCGTCTCTAAGCAACTGAGGCCCAGATGCGTAACAGTGGCGACCTTGCCTAGGATAATCAGAATAGCACCAGCAGTATTAATAAGATTTATTTTGATCAGATGATTTTTTTTTAGAATAGGTGTCTTTTTATGTCTATTTTATTATGTCTGAACAACAAGCAAGAGAGGAGGGGGAGAGTGTCGTGCCGGTACATATCACCAGTGAGGAGGATGCGAGAGTGTTCCTTCGGAATTCTCCAGAATGGGCACAAATGCAGTTGAGAAGGGTGGAGGAATTGAGGATGATATCAACAGTGTTGGGAGTAGAGAGGTCTCTTCTTACCACGAGGGAAGCATGTCAGCTGTATATATGGCAGTATTATTATGACGTTCATGAGGAGGTTGAGTCAACAACTGTGCCGGCAGGAGGATATAATTATCACACCTGCACGCTCTCCCCCGCACACATCCAGTCCTTTTAATGAGATACCTGCACGCTCTCCGCCGCGCACACCCAGTCCTTTTAATGAGAGCATAAAGTCCTCCCAGTTTACCTGTCCTACTGTTAATCCCCCGTTGTTACCTAACGTGCCATCTGGTGTGCCCCAACTTTCTCAACCCCATTTTTTTCCTTTACACTCTACTCCTGCCGCTGGCTGATCGGCACAGAACCAGGTTACACCTCCGCCCCCATTTATCCCAGCCAGACTTTCTACGATTCAGCGACGTTACCGTCCCGCTTATGTTCCTAAACCACCCCCTACTTTTCCCCGTTAGGGCTATCGAGTGATGCTCTAGTACAACTAGAATTGAAGAAATTGGAAATGCAGGAGAAAAGAGAAGAGAGAGCAAGGCAGGAGAAAAGAGAAGAGAGAGAGCGGCAGGAGAAAAGAGAAGAGAGTGAGATGCAGGGGAGGTTAGAAACTCAGAGAATGACAATAGAGTTACAAAGAACCAAAGTTGAGGTAGACGGGGGTAGGTACACAAGGGGACAAGTGGGCACGGTACACAGGGAGGAATCTAGCGAGTTAAAGTTGTCTCGTAGCCTGAAGCTTGTTCCCGCTTTCGACGAGGACAAAGTCACTGAATGGTTCCAGCGATTTGAAAAGAAAGCAAGGGAGTTCGAGTGGCCACGGGAACGCTGGACGGCATTGGTGGCAAATGTTCTCAAGGGAAAAGCGCTCGAGGCATATGATAGGATGTCAGCAGAGGACTTACCAGAGTATGATAATTTAAAGCAGGCTATGCTTAAGGCTTATGAACTCAGACCAGAAGCCTATCGCCTTAAATTTCGTAATGCAAGGAAGAAGCCTAATCATACTCATGTTGAGTTTGCTAAGTACCTCCGTGATTGTATGTCTCGTTGGCTTTTGAGTGAAAATGTAACCAATTTAAATGAGGCAGTTGACCTTTTCCTGCTAGAACACTTTACCAACAATGTGACAGAGAGATTTGCCAAAAGATCCGTGAGAAGCGCCCGGCAAGCTGTCTGATGCTGCCGTGTGGGCTGACGATCGAGTGTTGGCAACCAAGGGTTTTACTGATCGTGCCAGATATCCCCCACCCCCCACGACTGCACGTGACGAGAAGTACCGAGCAGGTGGAAGCGGAAGGTATAGTAATATTGGCCCTGGTCCCACACGTAATAATAACGGTGGAGACAGACCAAAACCACCAAAATTCAGCCCGACCTGATTCCAGTGTTGTTAGGTGTAATGGGTGTAAACAGACCGAAAATATTAAACCAAACTGTCCCCAGGCAAAGTCTTCTGCAGCGCTTGCTAAGCCTGTGTCGTTAGTGGTTGGTATCCAGGAAGGAGGGGATGAATCTTTGTTACCGAGGTTGGAGGCAGACCGAAGGGTGAAGCATGGGGTGCCAACGGCCGTGGCACAGTCTGCCCTCGACAAAGTGTCTCAACTAGGTACCAATGCAGGTCCCGAAGCCTCGCTCGCTTGGTGCCAGGCTTTCGTTCATGAGGGTGAAGTAGAGCTGTGTGGGAAGGTGTATCCAGTCAAGGTTCTTAGGGATTCGGGAGCTAAGCAGTCCATGTGTTTGAACTTGACGGGGAAGCCGATAAGATCTGACGAGTTTGTGTTATGTCGAGGTGTAAACACTGAGGCCTGTTATAGCCTCGTTCCTATTCATCTTAGGTGTCCTGTAGTCACGGCGACGGTGAAGGTAGCGGTCGTGGACTCATTACCTGTGGAGGGGATTGATTTTCTTCTTGGAGCAGATATGGCAGGGAGTAGAGTCTTTCCACCTCCGGTAGTGGTGTCGGAGCAGGTACAGCCGGAGGAGAGGAATAAGGAGGCTAAGAAGCTGCCTCCCGATTTGTTTCCGGTGTGTGAGGTCAAGAGATCTATGGCCCAGGTTGCACAGCCGGAGAAATTGTTAAGGGAGGAGATAGATCTGATCGAGGGGATGTACAGTACTGAATCTGCATCACCCATAGATTCGACTGATCTGCAAGGGTGCCGAGGGTGTGCAGGACGAGGAGGAAGGCTCAGCGGAAAGCTCCTCACTCGTTTCACCCAGTGCCAGACGTGATACTGAAGGGAGCGATCGGGTCCCTACGGGAGGACCGGTTGATCCTGTATCATCGAATCAGACCGACTTGGAGGCTATACCTAATCTTACCACCGTGGCACAGGGGGAGATTGGTGAGGCGCCGCAGAGTGATGCTTTATTAACACGCTTGTTTTCTAAGGTCGGGGAGAGTAATCCAGGCAGACGTAAGACCCATCAGCTCTGCCATGTTAACGGGGAGTTGTCTGAGGCAGTTTGTGCTACTGTATCCGCTCAGAACGGGTCGGTAGAGAAAGTTGAGTCAGATCCGGTCAATTTCTTACCTATGTTATTGACTGGAGAGTTGGAGTCGGAGGTGCAGGGTGAACCCGGGCCTGGTGGATGGTGGTTGGATAACCCAGGTCCCGGGGCTAGCGGTTCATGCACTGTGGGAACGCCAGGCAAGGCTCCTGCAGTGCCTCTCAACCCCCTTCTGTACTCTCCCCAATTCTCCGGTCCCAGGGACCAGGATGCCGTGTCTCGTTGCCCTGTCCTGGTTGTAGAAGGCATGAAGGAGGAGCAGGAGGAGAGGGAGCTTTTCCCAGGTGAGGCTGTGCCGGCTGGGACATGGGCAGAGATCGGGTACCTGGCCCTGCAGGAGAAATTGACCCATTTACCTCCGGAAAGGGTTGAGGAGATGTTTACTACCTTGTGGGCTTATCCACACGTGTTCGGGGATGCACCCGGTTTGACATCTTGGGCGGTGCATAACATCGATGTGGGAGAGAACAAGCCTATAAAATTACCACCTTGCAAAATAAATTTACTCTCCATGACAGATACCTACCCTTTACGGAGAGTCGATGCCTCGGTAGACAAGATTGGGGCAGCCACGTTCATCACAAAAGTGGATTTAGTTAAAGGCTATTTGCAAGTCCCACTACCTGAAGGTGCCAAGAAAATCGCTAGTTTTGTGGTGGGTGCAGGAGTGTATCAGTGCCAGGTAATGCCTTACGGCTTGAAGTATGCTCCCGCCCCCTTTCAGCGGTTAATGGACAGGGTTGTGCATAATGTACCGAATTGTTTAGTCTACATGCATGATGTTGAGCACCCCATTTTCTACTTTTCGAAAAAGTTTAACCGAGCACGCAAGAATTATTCTGTGATCGAGAGGGAGTTGCTAGCTATTATTTTGAGTTTATACCACTTCGCTGTTTATTTGCCACCATATGGGCCCGTGCTCAGAAGCTACTCTGACCATCATCCTCTGCAGTTTCTTAATAGGCTCAGGGACAAGAACCAGAGACTTACTCGCTGGAGTTTGATGTTGCAAGAATATCATCTCGATGTTAGGCACATCCATGGTGTTGATAATGTCCTGGCAGACTGTTTGTCCCGTGAGTCCTCTGAGGAATGATAGGAGAGCACGAGGCTATTTAGTTAGTAAGTCATATTTACTCATGTTAAAAAAATCTATTAAATGTAAAAATACAAAAGACTGTCAATGTAAATATTTTGCAGTTGTAAACTAATGATGAAAGTTTTGTTTCAATGCTTCAAAACTCCCCCCCCCCCCCCCCCCCTCCCGGTGTGAGGGTGTCACAATGACCAGGGTCTATAGGGTTTTTATGAGTAGCTAGACTCGACTGGCGCCAGATTTATTAAAGCAGCTGTGCCAAGTCTATCCTTAGAAACACCTGGTATTGTGAGTTTCTCTCCGATACCCTTCCAATTATGCATGACTAGTTTTGCTGTGCCTCTAAGCATTTTTGTCTCAATAAACATTTGTGTAGAGTGAGCCCATAGAGTGTTATCAGTTTCGTTTAACCAGTTGTTAGTTAAGCGGCAACGTGTAGTTTGGTAGATAGTGTGGCTGGCGAGGGAAGTGTTGACAGATTGTTGCTCTTGTCCCGCGGGAGGTAAGGTTGCTAAGCAACACAAGTTTATTTAATTATGTGATCATTCCAAGGTCAGTTGTGTTACAATATAAAGATGTAATTTATTTTATCTGACACACTGTTTTAGTTAAGTTGTTAACACAGGAATACTTTAGTATAAGTTATTCTTGTGAATTGTCTTAGTCTTATCATATCGTGTGGTGAGATTCTGCAACCCCTTCGTTTGAGACTGGCCTCCGCGGTGCTCTGCAGCATCCAGTCCCCTCATTCTCTCGTTGGCGGCCAGACAGTATAGGTGGTGGTAGCTCTCTCTTGTGGCACCCCAGTAGGCCTGTTTATTTTTCCTTGCTTGCATAAGAGTAACGTAACGTAATAAACAGAGAATCCTAGACATCCATTTCTTCCATTTTATTATTCCTTTCCTCTGATCAGCATTTTACTATCTTTCCATTTTCATCATATATTCTGAACCTCCGGTGGCTACTTCGGAATTCGTCATGGGGGAGAGCTGGGAGGTTTGCCAGGGTCCTCACTAATAAGCACTGTTAATCCCATAGACAGTCCACACACACACACATCCATAACCCCTACATATTTTTCCCAGTGTTCGTGCTTAGGACCCGGTAACAACCTTGACGGTTCTGCCCCAGCACTTGTGTGTTCCCTATCTCGGGTTTTGAACTGAGGCAACGGAGTGTTTAATATTAATTAGGAATCCAGCTTCAGTCTGGACCGCCCCCCCCTCCCCCCCCATAGTTAAGTGAGTGTGGGAGGTGGACTCTAAGAGTTCATTGTTTGGGCGGTAACTCACTGTGGGGCCCAGGTTGAAGCAGGATGTACTGGTGTGATATTAGAGGTGGTCAGGGCAACTTGCTTCCACTAATATCACCCCTAGGTTACTAGTCATATTAGGACACTGTCTTGTATTGTTAGAACATAATTATCTGCAACATTATTATGTGCAACTCTCTTGGGTTGAGAGTGGATTACCGTTGGCTGGTTTGCGCCCGGTTTAGTATTGTTGAGGGCGCGCATAGCCTGTTATGCTCGAAGTACACCTGCACTCTTTTTTTCGTTGATGTCTGCTGGTAGCCTATGTGTATTTAACTGTTTTGATTATCCAACCCAGCATTGCTAATCCCGGTGTTGGTTTCGAGTTCTCGTAGCTAGTAAGTTACATGATTATTTCTGTTCTACTTGTTATTCAGAATAGGAGCAGGGCAGTGTGCACCTTAAGCCCTGAGAAGAGCCTGGAAGCATTCATAAAGCTCTTACCTGTTGCGTCGTGGTGTTGTTTGGTAGAGAGAGAAGGTGCATTTGCATTAGTAATTATTTTCGTATACCGTCTCTAAGCAACTGAGGCCCAGATGCGTAACAATATATATATATATATATACTCATCTTAGAATGCTGATGGAACAGAGGATGGTCAAATATGACAGTTAAATTGAAAGGGAGTAATTAATAAGAATGGGCATAGAATGTGAGTGAGTCTAGTTTACCTGTTTATTTATATATTTAGGTGTAATATACATGTTACATAGGGAACTCAAAAATAAATTAATAGATACAATTATATATCGATAAAAAAACAAAGCACTACCCCCTTAACCCCTCCTTCCCAACTTTCCTCCCCTCCTTCAGTTATCACCTATTTTCCCTGTTATTCCCTTATGCTGTGGTCTATTTTCGTGCTAACATTAGCGAGTTGGTAACAGGGCGTTGTCATCACTGTTACCAAGCGTGGGAAAGAGCGAGAGAGAGACTATTGCGTAACAGTGTCTCTCCAGACAAGGGGAGGGGAGGAGGGGAGGGAGGTTGCCTCAGCCATACATTATGTAACTCCCGGCCTGTATCGACGATTTTGACCATCCAAACGCTGTTTCCACTTGTTTTATTGATGTAATAGGTTAATACCTGTATAATCAATCTATAATAGGCGCATATGGATAAGTATTAATGCTATTTATGGTAAAATAACGATGTTAGTGATGGGAATAGCTCAAATACGTCAGCACAGGAGTGTGGTGTCTCATACCCCCCATGCGCACTTCTTAGGTTAAGAGCTCGAGACCGTTTTCTTTTGATGGAAAGAGGCGCATATTGAAAGATTTATCAAAACTACAATTTACAATATAGCAGTCTGAATAAACTTTCTGAACAGTATTTATTTTTCTAACTTAATATAGTTAGACCTATTTTTCTAGCACATTGTTAGGTCTCTTTTACATTTTCCATAGCTTGTTATTATCGGCTAAGTAATATAATAATATAATGCCAGATTATCTTGGATGGATTAATTTGCAGTCATTTTGTTCGCGAATATATGCCAAATATATAAACATTCATACTTGAATTTGGCCCTATATGATACCTATAAGGAGGGTGACCTGCTTTTTTATCTGTCTTGCTTGTATCCATTTGCCCCATTCAGCCTACTGTCTTAAGACATATATCCGCATCCAGGTGTCGATTTTGGCCTGGCAAGAAAAAGCAAGCAAACATTTTATGGAGAAAGTTGGCTTTGCCTGAGACATTTATCGAAAAATGTACAGATCTAGCCAGCTGTTTAACATACTATCACAAATAAGGTGGCTCGCTTTCGCTCGCCATGTATAAATCGACCCCGGGATGGGGATAAATGTCTTAAAACAGTCGGCTGTATGGGCCCGAATGGATACAACCCAAAGAGAGAAATAAAGCAGGTCACCCCCCTTTATTACAGATGGTGCCAGGCCCAAACTGTTCCGTGTCCAGACATATTGACTCTCTGTCACTCTTTTAACTTTGAGGGAGACACATGTTACAGGCAGTTTTGCCTTTTGTCTCCTTCACTCACATAGGAGTATATATATATATATATATATATATATATATATATATATATATATATATAGAGAGAGAGAGAGAGAGAGAGAGAGAGAGAGAGAGATAATGTTTTGTCTCTGCTCAAGTTATATTCTCTTACCCTGTCAATACTGTCATAAGTGCTGGGCTACTGGGGGGCTAAAATTAGGGGTGATTCTATTATCAGTAATTTGGTTCGCGGATCTTTTTGATGATATTCGAATTTTATCATATATAACAAAATTCAATAGAATATTACATGGACTAAAGAAAATGCGAAAATCCGTTGTTGTAAGAGTTTATATGGCTCCTTATATAGTTCAATCAGGTTTGGAAGACTTCTGTATTCGAGCATTCGGCTTAAATCTCTCTCTCTCTTCGCTGCAATGTTATATCTCTCTCGCTATTCTACCGCTATTACACTAATCAATGCTCCTCAGAGCTCTCGCAGTGTATACCACCCCCTCTTCGTAGAGTACGTATAGCACCCGTCTTGCAACACAATCTCATCTCTACTCTGTATAACTCTCCAATCCAAGAGTGAAACGATATTCTCAAACCTTCTATTCAACAGCTGAGCTCTGGAACTCTCTCCCTGAATCCATCTTCCCCTCATCCTATGACTTAAGTTGCTTCAAACTCTCCCTCATCCACATGGAAAACAAATCTCCACTAATTCGGTAATTTATATTTACAATTAAAATTACACCTATTGGACAATTAGGTTGACTTGATAGCGTAATGCTTACTGCGCGGAATTTCGGTGTGCGTATCCTCGGTTTACGTCCTTGGAGTACCACATACTGTATATTCATTAGTTTCATTTATTTCGTAAATTAGGCTTATATGTGAGTTAATTGGTGGGTTGGTGAAAAAATATGAATAGTATAACTTTGCCTGCTTTGAATTGGTAAAAACAATAACATACATAATGTAAACATTTATTTCGCAAATGATTTCAACCAAAATCCCTATAATTTATACGGAGTTAAATATTAGGTAATTTGTTTTAATATGATTAGTATTAAGCGAATAATTCTCACGTATAATAAAATGTGTCATTAATTTGTAGGCTAACATGAGTGAAGATTACAAAGTGTTATCAAATCGTTTAGCATGAATACACAATATACAAGGCATCATTCAACTACAGGAGTTATATGTTAAGTCCCTCGGCTACGATATAACTTTCAAGGGTTTCAATAAACGACTAAGGTTTGTCAGAAAAGAAGTACTAAGCAAAATTAAACATGACATTGTAGGAGTGATGAGATAGAAATAAAGCCTCTGTACTACAGCAGATGCTTCTTAGGCAAAATATGATAAAAGGAAGAAAAGAAAAAAGTTAAAGTTTATAGAGCATATCTTACTGTTCAACGCCTTTTGGCCCATCTTACCGATGCTAGTTTCCGGTACACTCGGATGCCATAGTCTCTAGCCCACTCATAAATATTCGTGGACTTCACCTATTTCTAATTATGGAAGCATATATCTGGAAACCAATTTATGTATATAATTTTCTATAAATCAACTACAAAACAATATATACTATTTATTAAAAAGGAAAAATCAATCTAGATATATATAATTGCATAAACAAAAACATAGGGAATCCATGAATTCTTATGACTGGGCTAGAGACTATGGTATCCGAGTGTAACTACTCACTATATATATATATATATATATATATAATATATATATTATGTATTGCCTTAATTAAACTAATTGCTGGTGGGATAGAGTTAACTAATTAATAGTGTGTATATGTGACTATTTATTTGTACATAGGAAGGCCTTTAGGAAATAATATAACTTCTGGGAACATATTTTATGTTCAGAGTGTACTGTAGCCTACTAGCCAGACATCTTTTGCACCAGGCCATAAACGCCAGCAGATTGTGGCGCCAAGCGCGCACTTTCACCCTTTCATCTTCTTGTTTAACCTTTGTCTAGCGGGGGTTTTGGGCTTATTTGGGCATATTAAGGCCCTTCTGAATGATAAATCAAGTATCTGCATGAAAAGAAATGTATTCAGCAAAAAACTAGGCGCTAAAAGCTTCAAAATGAGACCAGAACGAGCTACGTAGCACTCGTGGTTCTCATACAATGGTACCAGTAGCATGGGAGTTTAGTGTAAGCGGCATGTTTTTCCCAGCTATGCTCACTACTGGCTACACTGCCGGCCTCTCGAGAACACAGGGAACATGAGTTAATGGGCAGCGGTAAGCCCTGGGAGTCGGCTGACTGGCCCGCTGCGCTCCCGGCCATTTGCACTCTATTTTAACCCTTTAACACCTAACGAGCGGCCTAGGCGGTAATTTATATGTACCGCCCAGCGGGGTGTTTTTACCCTAAATAGGGTTGTTTGCGTGATCATTTTCATGCCTAAATAAGATCCAGAGCGTAAAACAAGTATCTATCCCTGAAAGGGCATAAACAGAGCTTTCCAATGACACCACAACGATCATTTTATGACGGCTAGTTTTCTTGCAACAACCGCGCAACACGAGTGCAAAAAGCATGTAATTCGGTACTTTCCCCATACAATTCAGTATGAAGCGAGTGAGAGAGGGAGGGAGAAGGTGGGATTCGTGTCAGTAGGTTCGCCGCGGTGGTCTGGAGCAGTCATACGCTCGCTACTCTCCTGCCACCACTTGTCTCTCTCTCTCAGCAACATTACGTGCTGAAATTATCACACGACCTATGTCGCGCGCCACCAGATAGTCCAAATTTATTATACTCTAATTATGTTGCACGCCGCTAGTTAAGGGTTAATAATGCTCCTAACTTGCTGCAAATTGGAGGCGGACTTAAGTCCGCCCCCGATCTTTAAGGGTTAAGCGTCTCTCTGGCAGACGTATGATTAGTCTATAATTATATAATTCGTTATTTAATGTTCTTACTCTTCATTTATATATTTTAACACCTTAAGAGCGGCCTATGCGGTTTATTTATATGTACCGCCCAGCGGGGTGTTTTTAGCCAAAATAGGACTGTTTACGTGATCATTTTCATGCCTAAATAAGACCCAGAACGTAAAACAAGTATCTATCCCTGAAAGGGCATAAACAGAGCTTTCGAATGACACCATAACGATCCTTTTATGATGGCTAGTTTTCTTGCAATAACCGTGCAACGCGAGTGCAAAAAGCATGTAATTAGCCACTTTCCCGATACAATTCCTTATATAGCGAGTGAGAGAGGGAGGAGGGAGCTGGGATTCGTGTCAGTATGTTCGCCGCGGTGGTCTGGAGCAGTCATACGTTCGCTACTCTCCTGCCACCACTTGTCTCTCTCTCTCAGCAACATTACGTGCTGAAATTTCCACTCGACCTATGTCCAGCGCCGCCACATAGTCCAGCTTTATTTAACTCGACTTATGTTGCTCGCCGCTAATTAAGGGTTAATGAAGTATTCTATATTATAATTAGTTGAGTTAATTTGTTTGATTGTAGAGAGAATGTAGAGAGAATAGTCCAGTATGATAACTTCAATGACGAAGGGCTCGATAGAGAATAAGATTTGAGAAACGGCAGTTGTTCTCACGCCTCTGCTTCGCCAAGACCTCACCATGGGTCACCCTGAGTTTGTGTCCTGCCTTGTATAAACTAGCTCTCTATAGATAAGTATTATTATGTTGTATTGTATGATTATGTTGTATTGTGTGAATGTAAGGATAGATGTATAAATTGTAATTTATATGTAAATAATATCCATACTTTTAAATTATCTTTTCATCCATACCTCCCTTATTTATTTTCATGTACTATCTTTCAAATACCGGTAACTTAAATATTTAAAATACTTTAAATAGTTTGTGGGTTTGTGGGAAAGTAAACGGTAATTAATTATTTTTGCACAGTAAACTAAAGTGAATACTTGAATACCTTACATATAAATCTTAAAGGATTTATGAAAGCATAAGTTATTCTACTGACATTTAAAGTAAACTTAATAATATCAATTATATGAATCTGATTGACTTGTATAGTTTTATAGTGTTGTAGGGTTTCGCTGGAGGATAATATTAACCTTGCAGTCTAGTTTTGGGTAGTTAACTTCCATTCTTATATTACCACGGTGATAAGTTGTGCTGCCTTTTCATTGGAGTTAATCATTTATTCATGGTGTTATGGGTTTGAACCCTAGTCCGTAACATTATATGGGGGCCTGTCCGGGATTACCTTTTTGCTTTTATACAACAGTTAATTATTTTATCAGTGGTCAACTATGAATACTTATGATTTTGTGTGTCCTGTTTTGGTATGAATCATTTTCTTTGTTTTGTGCACTCTTGAACATCTCCTCTTCTAAGACTGTTTGCTCTGTTTAGATTTCAATATGGAGTTTAATTTCGATGAGTTTGTTGAGAAACCTTCTTTGAGTACCTTGACTGTTTCCCAGATAAAGAAAACTGATTGGATTGCATTAGCCATCAAATATGGAGTTGCTCACAAATCCAGTATGACTAAGGCTGAGGTAAAGAAGGGTGTGATCGATAAATTGGTAATTGATGAGTTGCTACCACTTGAAGCCTATAGTTTGTGCGATGGTGATGGAGGTAGCGCATCATTGCTTATGATTAAAAAGATGGAATTAGAGGAGGCAGCAAGACAGAGAGAGCATGAAAGAGAAATGAAAACCCAAGAAAATGCTCAAAAGGAGCAAGATCGATTACAAAGAGAACAAGATCGATTACATGAACTTGAAGTATTGAGACTGAAGAGTGAAGAAAGTGTGAAAGACAGAGAAGTGAATGCAAAGAAATCTTTCTCTGATCTAGGAAATCAGTTAAAATGTATGCCAAAATTTGATGAAACTGATGTTGAGAATGTCTTCAATCTCTTTGAGCGTGTAGCAAGCCAGCTTAAATGGCAAAAAGACCAGTGGAGTTTCTTTTCCCAAACCGCTTTCATAGGTAATGCAAAGTTGATTTACGCTAATCTCCCTAGTGATAGCATACCTTATGATGATCTAAATAAGACTATCTTGGAGGCTTATGACCAGGTTCCTGAAACTTATAGACAGAATTTCCGTAATCTAAAGAAGGAAGAGAAACAAACCTATCTAGAGTTTGTCAAAGAAAAGGAAAGGCTCTTTAATGCTTGGATAAGGGCCAGTAAAGTAACTACTTTTGAACAACTCTGTCAGCTGGTTGTGCTAGAATAAATTCTCCGCAAAGTTCCATATTCCTTGAAATTGTATCTACAAGAGAGAGAAGTTACTAATGTAAACAAGGCAGCCACTTTGGCTGAAAATTACAGGTTGACTCATGGCGACTTTTTTTTTCAGGCAGAAGCAGAAGGGGACTGACTCGTCTAGGAGTACTAGTGTCTCTAGCGGCAGTTTCCGAGGTGGTGGTGGAACTCGTGTAACAAGTGATGGGAATGGTTCTGGTGGCTCCCAGCCATCTACTAAGGTTACTTCTGGGAGAACTGTATCTGGTAAGACTGAACCAGGTAAAACTCCAAACTAATCCAAACTTACTTTGATTTGTGCTTATTGTAAACAAACCGGTCATCACATTAGGGACTGTCCTAAGCTTAAAGGCAGGGAAAGACGCCCAGAACAAGTTCTGGCTACTTCTAGCATTCCTTCTAACTTGCCTACCAGTGAACCAGCTACTTCTCAGAGTAATCAGGAATTGTCTTTGCCATTGACATGTTTCCCTAGACCCAACCTCAATTCAATGGCATTCAAATCAGCTGAACTGAAAAGGTACTTGCTGGATCTTGATACCTATGGTGGCACAGACCCGGATGGGTTTTTCCCTCTCTTATTTAAAAAGATTGCAGTGGTCTTGGCACCTAAATTGGCTGTGGTGTTTAGGTTGCTTTTGAAATCAGGTAGTTTTCCTCTTTGCTGGCATAAGGCTATTATCATTCCTATTCCAAAGGGAAATACTGCCTCATCATCTAATGACTATCGCCCTATCTCCATTACACCTATCCTATCCAAGCTCTATGAGAGGCTTTTGTCCAGACGCCTTTCCTCTTATTGTAATAGTCATAATTTGATACCAAACTCACAGTTTGGTTTTCGTAAGGGACTGGGTACATGTGATGCGCTTCTGACACTCACCCATGACTTGCAATCTTCATTGGACCAGGGACATGAGTCTCGTGTCGTGGCTATTGACTTTAGTTCTGCTTTTGATTTAGTCAACCATATAGCACTTCTGTTTAAGTTACAGCTCATTGGTATTGGTGGCAATTTTTTAAGGATCTTTGAAGATTTTTTGACGAAAAGATCTCAGCCTGTGGTCATTGATGGGTGTGATTCCCCTTCTGTTACTGTTGTTTCTGGTGTTCCACAAGGCAGTGTCCTTGGGCCTTTGCTTTTTATTATTTTTACTGCTGACCTGTGTTCCGAGCTTGAAAATAAACTAATCTCCTATGCTGATGATACAACTTTTTATGCGTCAATTCCATCACCAATAGATCGACACATAATCGCTACTGCTCTGAATAGAGATTTAGCCAAAATTACATCATGGTGTGACCTTTGGGGCATGAAACTTAATGCTAGTCAAACACACTCCATTATCATCAGCAGATCTCGTACCTTGGATCCTCCCCATCCTTATCTACAAGTTTCTGGCGAGCAAATTGAGAATGTGGATACTCTGCGTTTGTTAGGAGTTACTCTTGATCCCAAACTTACTTTTGAAAAGCATATTCGTTCTTTCTCCTCTTCCATTTCCCAAAAAATTGGTCTGCTCCGCAAGGTTTATAAAACATTTGCTTGTGACGCCACAGTTATCAAGTCTTTTTATGCTTTTATTTTGCCACATTTCGAGTACTGCTCACCTGTCTGGTTGTCAGCAGCTGACTGCCATCTCAAGTTGCTTGACAGGTCGCTAAATTCCTTCAGTTTTATTCTACCTCATTTGCCTCTTGATCTGTGTCATCGACGTAAAGTTGGTGCCCTTAGTCTTTTATTTAAAGTTTTTAACAACCCTCACCATCCCTTACATGGGGTTCTGCCTGGGCCCTATGTCCGGGCTCGTGCAACTAGATTCACAAGCAATCTTAATGATCTTGCCATGAGCCGTGTTAATTTTTCTACTACACAGTTTTCACTGTGTTTTGTACCGGCCATGGTTGACTTGTGGAATAAGTTGCCAAATGAGCTAGTCAATTCAGCTAATATCTCAATTTTTAAGTCTAGAGTTAATGCTTTTTTGCAGCATTAATTATAATGTTTAAACTTATTTTATTCTATTTTATTGTATTATATTTATACTTGATATCCTCCACTGCATAATATGTTATCAGTGTTTAATATGTGTATATGTACAGTACAGTATACAGTATATGTATTTATTATTTCCTAAGTTGCCGTAGTCTCTCTCCAGTGCCTCCGGGTGTTTTTTGTGGATTGATCTTGATGGTGTTTCTGCACCCTGGTTGGAGACTTCGGCATCTCATATAATTATAATAATAATAATTCTAGTTCTAACCAAACTTCTAAGCTGACTGTTTTGAGTGCCTGTCCTAATAACCCCACAGAGACTCAAGACAGTGTTCTAGCTGGTAGTGACCTTCCTATCTGTTCTGTTGATCAGTTTCAACCCTTTCGTTCTATAGGAACAGTTTCTTTTTCTGACACTTCCACTAAATATCCTATTCAAGTACTTAGGGACACAGGAGCCTCTCATAGCCTCATGTTAACAGGTGTGGTGCCTGATTTGGAGGACTGTTATTTGGCCCTGAGTGTTCTGATCAATGGAGTTAGTGGGTGTATTACTGTTCCTCTGGCTAAGGTTTATTTGAATACTGAGTTAGCTAGTGGGTACTTCACTGTGGGAGTTCAAGAGTCACTACCTGTGAAAGGAGTGAACTTTCTGTTAGGGAATGATATTGCAGGTGGAAAAGTTGTACCTGACACCATTGTAGTTTCGTCTCCCTCATTATGTAATAACACAGAACAGCTGGAAAAGGACTATCTTTATTTGTTCCCTTCTTGTGTAATGACTAGGAGCATGGCAGCTCAACAGAATGACAGTAATGATAGCACTAATTCTGTGGATGTTGATATCTCACACCTATTTTCTAATAATGACCCTTCTCAGGTGTTAGCTTCTCCAGAGGAACTAAGTAACGTACCAATTGATTCTAACACTTGTGACGTTAACAACTCCGTTAAAACCGCATGGCTTGTCCTACAGTGACTCGCTAGGATCGCCAGGGCAGTGGATGAGGCTACAGTTTATGTATTAGAGTGTGCTTTATTTCATATGAAAGCTTGTGTCATGGGCAGTCCAGAAAGGCCCTTTGTTTTCACCCATGTCAAGGTTTATATATTTAATTGTAAAGTATATGTTTTATCATTAACTAGTAATGATGGGATCTGGGAGAGAGAGAGAGAGTAGAACAGAGTGAGAGGGGGGCGCGCAGTGTTTTTGCCCCGCTCGATGACGTCACGGCTGGCTGCCTTGTGGGGGTTGGTTTAGAGAGGTCCTTACCATGCTGTTAGCTTGCTAGTGGCTAGAGGACTTGTAACCGCTTTTTTCCCACGCGGCTCGACCTAGTGCGAGTATATATACTGGTTCCTCGCCACTCTCTCCCTCAGATCTGGTTTCTAGAACGCATCTATCTTATCCCTTGCTTCCTGTCTTCTGCTCCGCACCTGAGAATCTTTTCCTCTGCCTATCTCTCTCATTTTCCATATCTTTCACCACCTTTTATTAATATTATACCCCCTCTGGTTAACTCTGCAAAATCAGCTTCATGCTGGCCAGTTGTATTGTGCGTTAAGGTCTGATATAACCCATGTATGTAGTTGTTAAGATAAGTAGATCACGAAGCATTGGTTGGCATTCATATTGTTTAGTACCGCTTCCTATAAATATTAGTGTTCTGCTGGATTAGATAATGCTAGACTAGGGGTCTGATATTATAAGGTATTGTTTCCTATGAGTGCTGGCTTTAGTTAAAAGCTGCACGACATACCTGAGAACTGGAGTTGATTGAGTAAATTCTAGTCTGTGTGCTATTGAGAGTAGAGCATGCACGAATGAGGGCTTTTTGCCTATACCATTCTGCACTGTTCTAGTCTCGATTGTTTGTCTTTGAGGTACGCCAGGAGAACGCTTAATACTACGGTATTAAGGTTTCTCAAGAGACCTACCCTTCCCTATAACGTAATATTTGACGCACAGACTTGAGATTTGCACTAGGCTATGCGGCATGCCATGCGCACCAGTATCTCGTATCATTGACTCTAGCTAGACTTTATCAGTCACAGTAGACATTAAGTATATTAACCTAATTACTCTTTTTATGCATACCCATTTATGATTACACAAGCATTTCGCAGCCTAGTTTGATGTATGGAGACACAAACGACTTAGGCTCTTTTTGTTGATAGGAATACTGCATTGTCGTGGCGATTATTATTGTTGTAGCGTTTAGGATATTCTTGGCCCCGACTGCATTATATATTCTGCCTTTTTGTGTGCATAGCCTGCACGAGCATTGTTCCGCTGCCGGCCTTTTTGGGTTCCATTTCCGATACGAGCATCTTTATAGCATCTAACATTTAAAGAAGATTCCTTGTTAGTGTTGAAGGACTTTAGTGCACTTTCTTTCATGCAGGAGTGCCTGACATTTATTGATTAAAGTAACATAAGCTGTAACTTCTCTTACCATCTTACTTTGCATACCATAACCAAGCACCTTCGGTTATAGGTAGTAATAGGCTGTTTTCACATAACATTAAGCCTAGAGTAGACGCACATTTATTGAGAGTTTGATAGCCTATTATTGCATATAGAACTCTGTAGAGTATTTGTGTTCTTTGTTCACTGGGAATATACATCAGAGGTTGGAGCTAGCGCTTTCCGTTGTAACATTTATGCCATTACTAGTCCAATGAATAAGAGCCCTGATATATTTGAACCCCAGTCGTAACAAATGGCGACCATACCTAGGATTTGGTGAACCTACATTTATTAAGCAGGGAATATTTGTTGTTTTGGATAATATTTTGCGGGGATCAGCAAGAATATTTTGTTTTTTGCAACATAGTATAGCCCTTGAGTATTTCCGAGAATTTGTGTGTGTATATCGAGGTATAAGAGTTTGGGGTGCTTCTTTTCTGAATATTGTGGTGAGAAATTTTTGTGAGCATCATGTCTTATACCGGATCAGAGGAGAATGGAGACACAATACGTAATGTCGAAACTGAGGAACAGCAGCATGATGAAAGGGTTAATCGGGTGAACTGTGAGGAGGATACTAGGATATTTTTGCAATGGCCTGTTACTGCCGAGCGGTTGGAGGGTATGGATCGGTACGGTCTTCAATGCCTGGCCACAGCTCTCGGTCATGCGGTTACTAGCAGCATGACCAGGGATAACTTGATAACGTGTGTACTGGGCAGGGTGACTGGTGAGCGAGATGGGTTAAGTACTCAGAGACCTTCGGCCATGCTTCCCCTACACTCGACTCCCAGCCGTCCCAGTAGTTTGCCGACCCCGGGTACGCTCCCGCAGTTGGGTGGTGACTGGCAGGGTGGGTTGCCCCTGGGGGGACCACCGGTAATTTCAAACATTGTAGCACCTTCACCTCCTCAAGGGTTAACTCCAGAATTATTGCTTCAGCTCGAATTAGCTAAGCTTCAGCAGCAATTAGAATTAGCCAAGATAGAAGAGAGAAAAACTATCAGTCATGCAAAATTCCAAGCTGAGTCGACTAGGTACTGTGCCGACATGGACGTAGAGAAGTCGCGAGTAGAGACAACGGGACAGCGACTTGGGGCTGGTAACCGTGCTCATGATCAATCTCTCTCGCACTTATTGAAACTGGTTCCGGTGTTTGATGAGAGTGGGGTAACAGAATTTTTCGCACGCTTTGAGAAGAAGTGCCAGGAACACCAGTGGCCAGAGAATGAATGGGCAGTACTTGTATCCTCTAGATTAATAGGCAAGGGTCTTAAAGCCTACGATGCGTTACCTTTGGAGTCATGTATTGTGTATGAGGATCTCAAGGAGGCTGTCCTGAGGGCTTACGAACTGCAACCAGAAACGTACCGTTTGAAGTTCCGGGGTGTAACTAAGGGAAGAGATAGCACCTTTTTGGAACACGCCCGGGACTTGTCCGATGCTATGGGGAACTGGCTCCGATCTGAGAAGGTCACAACATTTGATGAAATTAGGCAGTTAATGATGTTGGAGCAGTTCTTTAAGAGCACGGGCGGTGATCTAACTTTAAACTTGAAGGAGAAAAACCCAAGAACTCTAGTCGAAGCAGCAGAAATGGCTGATCGACGGCTGTCGTTGATTCGGGGTTGCGGGTCCTCACAGAAGTACGATGTAAGTTCTAAGGACCGTTATCCTCCCCCTCCCCAGAACAATGACACATTTAAACAGAAGAGCCATGAAACTAAAACTGAATCCAAACCTTACACCACACCGTATGTGAAAAGTCAGGGGCCTTTTACATCACAGTATAAGCCGAAACCGAAATTTATGTGTTTTAGTTGCCACCAGGAGGGTCATAAGGCAAATGAGTGCCCTAGTCGACCTCCTCCGGCAGCCGTGACTTTTGCTCACGGCATTGGAGTGTTCAAGAGGACATCGGAGTTTGTTAGAGGCATTTCTTCCGTGGTAAATACACTGCCAGTGCAGAAGGATCCGGAAGGCTTATTCCCTGTCCGTGATGCCTTTAGTGACCACAGGGGACTCGGTTGTGTGGAGTGGGTGGGTAGAAGACATGAGGTGAGAATTTTGCGTGACACTGGGGCATCGCAAACACTGTTGAGAAATTTCACTGGTAAACCTGTCAATACGGCGCGGGTGGTTGTGGTTCAGGGAGTTAATGCGACAAGGTCATACCCGCTTGTAAGAATGAAGGTGGAAGTTGATGGTGTGACTCGTGACCTGGATGTAGGAATTGTGGAGAAGTTACCTGTTGGGGGCGTCGACCTCCTTCTCGGCAACGATTTTGCGGGACCTACTTCTGAGGCTCCACCCTTGGTCGTTGCCGAGAAGCCGGCCGACGTGAGTAGGGAGGAGCAGGAGTGGGTTGAGAAGTGTCCGGTGCAACCTATGGCGTGTGTTGTCACCGGAGATCTTGCATCCAGGGAGTCACATTCTGGTCAACAATCTTTAGATCAGCGGAGGAAGGGTACCGAGAAGGGGTTGAAAGTTGATGCGGTTGAGAGTTTAGTATCAACGGACCTTCTCGGGGACTCATTATTAGGACCACATTTCGAGTCTGGAGAAGACCCAGTAACTGTTCCTGAAAAGGCAGAGGATGGGCTTAAAAAGACGAAAGAGTTGAAGGAGGACAGTGATGCACAGTCGGGAGATGTAGCAACAAGGTACCCTGACGCGTACCCTTTGAGAAATGGGTCGGCGAAGACGGTGGTCCGAAGCTTGCTAGTGTATTTTTCCCGGTATGGTTACCCGCAGGGGATTCAGTCAGTCCAGGGACCCAACTTCATTTCTAGCCTCTTTGTTCAAGCAATGCCGCAGCATGGGATTGTTGGGGTTGTGTCATCTGCGTATCATCCGGAGAGCCAGGGTGTGTTAGAGCGATGGCACTCAGCCTTGAAATCTGTGCTTCGTTGTTGTTGCTTTGAGAGTGGGAAGGATTGGGATCTTGGTCTGCCATGTGTTTTGTTTGCTGTGCGGGAGGTACCTGGGGAGAGTTTGGGATTCAGCCCTAATGAGCTCGTCTTTGGACACCGTGTCAGAGGGCCTCTCCATATGGTTGAAGAAGTATGGGAGGGCGCAGAAAAACCTTGTTCTATGCTCAAGTGTGTCCTCAACAGTCGAGAACGGATGTTGCGCAGTCTGGAGTTGGCTGGCCGTAATTTGACTAGCTCTCAGGCCCTCAGGAAGGACAGGTACGACCTCAAGGTTGAACTCGGGGAGTTTCACGTGAGTCAGGAGGTGTTGATTCTACTGCCCCTTGTAGGTCACCCCTTATCCGCGAAGTACGCTGGTCCTTATAGGGTGGTTGAGGAGCTATCAGACCTGGATTACTTGGTGACCACTCCAGACAGACGGAAGTGCAATCAGTTATGTCATGTTAATCTCGTGAAGGAGTATGGGAGGCACCCCCCTGAGCCTCTCACTGTGCCTGTGATGATGTTTAGCAGTCAAGGTGGAGAAGGAGAATGGGACAGTCAAGCTCAGGTGGAGGATAACTGGAAGGATAAGAAGTTCAAATGGGCGCCTGAGTGTGAGAAGGTGTTTAGAGAAGTAAAACACCTGTTGTGCACTCACCCGATCCTCAGGGCCCCTGACTTTAGCCTACCTTTCCAACTAGCAATGGAGGCTAGTGGTGTGGGGGCTGGTGCTGTCCTTGTGGAAAAGGACGATGATGGGCTGGAGCATCCTGTTAGTTTCTGCTCGGAGAAGTACTATTCGGCCCAGGGGAGCTGGTCTGTTGTCGAGGAGAAGCTGCTGGCGGTTGTGCTTGCGCTGGGGCATTTTGAGGTCTATGTTCCAGCCTATGGTCCGGTTGTTGTAGTTTACCCAGATCATCACCCTCTCAAGTTCTTGGACCAGTTTCACAATCGGAATATGAGGCTGACCAGGTGGTCACTAAGGTTATTGGTATATAACCTGGACATACGCCATATTGCCGGTTGTGACAACGTGGTTGCAGATTGTCTTTCAAGGGTATATGATCCGGGGTAGATTGACACACGGGTAGCCTCCTGCTTTAGTTTGAATAGTATTTTGCGCTTGGTGCTTGTTGGCTCGCGCTTGTAGCCCAGCGTATTGGGTCGTAAAGCAGGAGTTGAGCGTTTGGTATAGAAGAAAAAACTAGGCTTGCCCCTATAGTGCAGCCGAAATAAACAAATTAAAAACATAAAAATCAAATAAAAACTCTTTCTTTGATAGTTGAATTTTTTCAGTATGTTATAGCAGTAATTCTGAGTTGCACTCCTCTCAGAATGCTGAGCTAGAGTAGCTCGCTCTTGGGGAGCATAACTACATATAATTTAACCTATGGTGTTGGGGAGGGTTATAATTTTGAAAAAAAAAAATTGTTGAAGAACTGTGCCAGATATTTTACTGCCGCTGGGTGATGGGAAGTGGAGATATAGCATGGGTTCTAACCATCAGATTTTTGTGAGCCTTGGGGCCTCTGAGAAAAATCTTGGGGGGGGTGTGACGTTAACCACTCTGTTAGAACCGCAAGGCTTGTCCTACAGTGACTCGCTAGGATTGCCAGGGCAGTGGATGGGGCTACAGTTTATGTATTAGAGCGTGCTTTATTTCATATGAAAGCTCGTGTTATGGGCAGTCCAGAAAGGCTCTTTGTTTTCACCCATGTCAAGGCTTTATATATTTAATTGTAAAGTATATGTTTTATCATTAACTAGTAATGATGGGATCTGGGAGAGAGAGAGAGAGAGTAGAACAGAGTGAGAGGGGGGCGCGCAGTGTTTTTGCCCCGCTCGATGACGTCACGGCTGGCTGCCTCGTGGGGGTTGGTTGAGAGAGGTCCTTACCATGCGGTTAGCTCCCTTGCTAGTGGCTAGAGGACTTGTAACCGCTTTTTTCCCACGCAGCTCGACCTAGTGCGAGTATATATACTGGTTCCTCGCCACTCTCTCCCTCAGATCTGGTTTCTAGAACGCATCTATCTTATCCCTTGCTACCTGTCCCCTGCTCCGCACCTGAGAATCTTTTCCTCTGCCTATCTCTCTCATTTTCCATATCTTTCACCACCTTTTATTAATATTATAGCCCCTCTGGTTAACTCTGCAAAATCAGCTTCATGCTGGCCCGTTGTATTGTGCGTTAAGGTCTGATATAACCCATGTATGTTAGTTGTTAAGATAAGTAGATCACGAAGCATTGGTTGGCATTCATATTGTTTAGTACCGCTTCCTATAAATATTAGTGTTCTGCTGGATTAGATAATGCTAGACTAGGGGTCTGATATTTTCGGTGTGAGCATCCTGGATTCGAATCCACTGACTGCCACATGTGTTTGTAAAATTTCATTAATCGATTTTAGGAGTATAGTTTGTTGTTGGAAGGAACATAATAATTGATATTGGTTCAGGGGTAATTTATCGAGAGGACTTCCCTAGTGGTTAAGGCCCCATTAATTGCTCTTTCCATTCACATATGCATAGCCTACGTGAGTTGCAGTTGGGATGTGTGTACATGCTTAGATTGATATGCAGGATTCGAAGTTGCATAATAAATCGTAGGCAGTGTCCACCATTCTTCAACTGTCTTCGTGGTGCGATGCATAAGGTGTTGATTTTCGGTGTGTGAGCATCCTGGATTCGAATCCACGGACTGCCACATGTGTTTGTAAATTTCATTAATCGATTTTAGGAGTATAGTTGGTTGTTGGAAGGAACATAATAATTGATATTGGTTCAGGGGTAATTTATCGAGAGGACTTCCCTAGTGGTTAAGGCCCCATTAATTGCTCTTTCCATTCACATATGCATAGCCTACGTGAGTTGCAGTTGGGATGTGTGTACATGCTTAGATTGATATGCAGGATTCGAAGTTGCATAATAAATCGTAGGCAGTGTCCACCATTCTTTAACTGTCTTCGTGGTGCGATGCATAAGGTGTTGATTTTCGGTGTGAGCATCCTGGATTCGAATCCACGGACTGCCACATGTGTTTGTAAAATTTCATTAATCGATTTTAGGAGTATAGTTGGTTGTTGGAAGGAACATAATAATTGATATTGGTTCAGGGGTAATTTATCGAGAGGACTTCCCTAGTGGTTAAGGCCCCATTAATTGCTCTTTCCATTCACATATGCATAGCCTACGTGAGTTGCAGTTGGGATGTGTGTACATGCTTAGATTGATATGCAGGATTCGAAGTTGCATAATAAATCGTAGGCAGTGTCCACCATTCTTTAACTGTCTTCGTGGTGCGATGCATAAGGTGTTGATTTTCGGTGTGAGCATCCTGGATTCGAATCCACGGACTGCCACATGTGTTTGTAAAATTTCATTAATCGATTTTAGGAGTATAGTTGGTTGTTGGAAGGAACATAATAATTATAAGGTATTGTTTCCTATGAGTGCTGGCTTTAGTTAAAAGCTGCACGACATACCTGAGAACTGGAGTTGATTGAGTAAATTCTAGTCTGTGTGCCATTGAGAGTAGAGCATGCACGAATGAGGGCTTTTTGCCTATACCATTCTGCACTGTTCTAGTCTCGATTGTTTGTCTTTGAGGTACGCCAGGAGAACGCTTAATACTTCGGTATTAAGGTTTCTCAAGAGAGCTACCCTTCCCTATAACGTAATATTTGACGCACAGACTTGAAATTTGCACTAGGCTATGCGGCATGCCATGCGTACCAGTATCTCGTATCATTGACTCTAGCTAGACTTTATCAGTCACAGTAGACATTAAGTATATTAACCTAATTACTCTTTTTATGCATTCCCATTTATGATTACACAAGCATTTCGCAGCCTAGTTTGATGTATGGAGACACAAACGACTTAGGCTCTTTTTGTTTATAGGAATACTGCATTGTCGTGGCGATTATTATTGTTGTAGCGTTTAGGATATTCTTGGCCCCGACTGCATTATATATTCTGCCTTTTTGTGTGCATAGCCTGCACGAGCATTGTTCCGCTGCCGGCCTTTTTGGGTTCCATTTCCGATACGAGCATCTTTATAGCATCTAACATTTAAAGAAGATTCCTTGTTAGTGTTGAAGGACTATAGTGCACTTTCTTTCATGCAGGAGTGCCTGACATTTATTGATTAAAGTAACGTAAGCTGTAACTTCTCTACCACCTTACTTTGCATACCATAACCAAGCACCTTCGGTTATAGGTAGTAATAGGCTGTTTTCACATAACATTAAGCCTAGAGTAGACGCACATTTATTGAGAGTTTGATAGCCTATTATTGCATATAGAACTCTGTAGAGTATTTGTGTTCTTTGTTCACTGGGAATATACATCAGAGGTTGGAGCTAGCACTTTCCGTTGTAACATTTATGCCATTACTAGTCCAATGAATAAGAGCCCTGATATATTTGAACCCCAGTCGTAACACACTCTTAACCCTCGGGGCCCGAGCTGCCTTTCCAAATGACGGAGGTTGTATCAGGGCGATCTGGCTAAAAATCAACAAAAGTAAACTATGGTTAATCTCGCTTAATATATTACCTAGATTAATATATATAGAAATGTGCGCCTTACCTTGCGCGTAGAATGGCGTTGAGTAGAGCTCTCTACCTCAACTGGTTCCGGAGTGATGGTGATGGAAGTGGAGGTAACTGCCGCGTATTTACCTCGGCGCGTCCAAACACTGAACCGCGGCCCCGGCTACGTCCCCCAGTTGCACTCGTCACTCCACCCACAATTATGCCGGGAAGCGATTTGATAGTGTTTTATTGTTTGTTTTGCCATTTATTATAGTTATGTTATTTTCATTCAATAAAGTTATTTACATGAAGTTATTTGTGTCTCTGTCACTTATTACTTAGTTTTATTATTATTATTATGATTATAGTGTCTCTTTCACTGGACTTTGATAGTTCATGGGGTCATTTTCCCTATAATGTATTGTTAGGTAAGCTAATTTATATAGGCTATATAGTGTCACTTTCACTTGTTCATATTGTTACGAAGGCACTAATTATTACTTATGTGTCTCTTTCACTTATACTTAGTTTTATTATTATTATAGTGTCACTTTCACTGGACTATGATAATTGATAGTGTCATTTTCCCATTTATGTATTGTTAGGTTAGCTAATAATATATATAGTGTCACTTTCACTTGTTCATATTGTTATGAAGGCACTTATTATTACTTATGTGTGGCTCTTTCACTTATACTTAGTTTTATTATTATTATAGTGTCACTTTCACTGGACTATGATAATTGATAGTGTCACTTTCACTGTTATTGTCACGGGCAGTTCAAAATTGTTGGAGAGTGTGAAACTCATTGAAGCACCGTCCAGCACACAGTGCCACTTCACACTCGAGGCATTCCCATGTGGTTTTGCTCACTTTGCGACTTTGCGGGGTCTGCGAGTTGTGTGGCTGCACACATACCACCTCTTCTGACTCCTAACTGCACTACCTGGTGCTTTGAAAGGAAGGGGGTTGAGCTGGTGCCCTCTGAAGAAGTCGGCACACCCCATTCTGTCCAGCTGGCCTGGTCCTTGTAGTGGTCTCCCAGGTTCTGCATGCTTAGCCAGGAGCTCAAGTATCACCTGCTTGTGGAACTTCCGCAGGGACTTGTACTTCTTGGCTCCTGGAGTCCTCAGACGGTAGATGTTGTAGGCATTGAGGACCGACATATCTACCGTATGCAGGATAAATTTCTTGTACCACCTGCAAGATGTTCACAGGCAGTCGATGAAGCCCATCTGCATGTCGGACTTGTCAACGAAGTGCATGTTGAGGTTGTAATCCAGGACAGCAGCTTGTTTCTGGACGGGATTCTTGGTTCTTCGGTCCACCTTCCCTGTGGCGACCATCTGGGCCTTGTGGCATGTGCTGAGGAAGTTGACCTTCCGCTGGTCATGCCAGTAGATGGAGAGGATGGGGCCACTCTTCTTGTGGAAGATGTCCGTCTTCTTCGTCTTGGTTGGGTAGCCTGGCATGCCCTTCCTCTTGGCCTTGACTGTACCGACAGTTCCGGTCTTGCGGCCATGGAGGTACTTGGTCAGGATAGGCGACATGTAGTAATTATATGTGTAGAGGATGTGGTTTTGATTGAAGTGCCTCTCCATCATCTTCTTCACTACAGCGCCACCAAAACCAATGAGGGGGTCAGTCACAATTTCTACACCCTTGCCGCTGTACACCACAAAGTCCAGCACATACCCCGTCTTGCAGTCACAGAGGACGAAGAGCTTGATGCCGAAGCGGTGTCTCTTGGACGGGATATACTGTCGGAAGTGCAGCCTACCACGGAACAGGACCAGAGACTCGTCGAGGCACATCTTCTGGAAAGGAATCAGGTAGGTGGTGAACCGATGACGTATCATGTCATATAGTTTCCTGATCTTCCATAATGAGTCGGGAAGGTGGACTGCCATGTTGTTTGTCAGGTGGAGATAGGAGAGGATGTCGAAGTACCTGTCCCTGGACATGTACTTGCCAAATGCTGGAGTCGTTATGAGGTCGCCAGTGATCCAATAGTCTGCCAGAGCGTGCTTCCTGATATGTGTCATCAGCATTGTGAGTGCCAAGAACACATAGTGTTCTGCCAAAGTGACAGCTCTCCATGCCACCATCTTGGCACTGGTCTTCCTCCCAAGAAAGTTGGCACAGATCTCATGATGGTTGTTGGTCTCCTCGACGAGGTATTCCATGACTTCATTGTCATAGAAGCCACAGAAAAGTTCACTGGTGGTAGCATCTTGGCCACAGGGAAATGTTGGTGACACCCCGGAACCCATCTGTACCTCGTCAAAGGCAGGACAATCTGGCTCAAAATCAGCCCCATCTGTCCACACAAACAGGTCGGATGCTGATGCTCGAGCACGTGTAGGTGCAGCAGGCACACCGCCCTAGATGCCCTGGCACACGCCCTTGGCCACGCGGAGCCCTGCACGCCCACGCCCACGCCCAGGGGCAGCGGCGTCGGCAAACTGACCACGTCCACGACCTCGCCCTCTAACTCGTCTTGTCGGGACTTCCCCTTCCTCTTCCTGTTCCTGTTCCTCTTCCTCTTCCTCCTCAGGCGACGTCAAGTCATCTGGGGCAATGTTGGGGTCGTCAGCATCCTCTTCAGGAGACAATTCGGGTGAAGAAGTGATCGGGCGTCGGCGGCGTGGGGCGCGGGCGGCTGCGGGAGGTTCAACAATGGGAGCCTCGGCCTCGGGAGTTGGGCTCCTTTTGCGGCGAGCCGAGTGCTTCTCCGCATCAAATAATGCTCTGCGGTGTGTTGAGGGCTGTGGCACACTACTAATACCACTTAAAGAGGCCCTTTGCTCATCCTGAAGGAGAGATGAAGCCGAGGGCTGTGGGTGACCCATGCGGCGTCCCGGGTCAAGGCGTCGGGACAAAGGAATGCAGGTGGTTGCTAGACCATGGTCGGCGTCACTATCACTGTCTTCCGCTTCCCTAGCCTTTTCTGCTGCTGCCCTGCGTGATTTTTTAGCTTCACTTTTCACCAAAGATTGTTTATAAAAATATTTGCCCACTTTCAAGGATGTACGGGCAGGCAAAGGGGAAGGTCCTGGGCTAGGGCTAGGCCTAGGCTTACCTAGCAAAGATGGCGAGGGGGTAGGCCTAGGTTCTAGCACACTTGGAAGTTCAATAGCACCTTCCTGAAACACTTTCACATCAGGATCATCACTACTGTCACCCCCCTCAAATAAATCCACATTATCGTCGTCTCCAAACCCAACACAATCGTCATCTTCGCTTGCACTTATAAATTGTTCTTTGTCCACCAAGCTTTCGCCACTGCTCTCTTCAATATCAAAAAGTTCTCGCTGTATAGCACTATCACTCAACAAACGCTTCACTTTCTTTCGCTGAGCTTTCTTCTCGGTTGCAACAGGCGTCGAAGTTGCGAGCAGGGTAGCAGTGGGGCGCGCGGGAGGTTGCACCGAATCGGACGCGTTGGAATTTATTTTTTTCACTATAACTCGCTATGGCGGCCACGTAGGAACTGATAACGGTAGTAGTTGAGGCTTGGTGGCGCTGCGATCGCCCCTGCAAAGTAAAATTTGGCCGCGCGAATTTTGAAGCACGCTTTCAAGCACAGGGATTTTATAAGGACACCCAGGCTCCTGCCCATCTTCCGCGGTGTCATTTTACAATGCTGCCCGGGCTGGAAGGGTTAAAGATGCCCAAGTAAAAGACTCCGAGTTAGCACCATTCTTTGACTAGGCTGTCGAGGATTCTGAGTTAGTGAACTTTCCCAAATGCTTTTATGTGAGGAACAGTATCCTAATGAGAAAATACAGACCTCCTAAAGTACCAGCTAATGAAACTTGGCAAGAATACCACCAGGTGGTTATACCTACTAGGTTCAGATCTCTTATCATATCAGTGGGTCATGACCTCAGTGGTGGACATTTAGGTGTTAACAAAACTTATACCAAAATCTCCAAGGACTTCTTCTGGCCTAAAATGAAGCAATATGTTGCCTACTACTGTAAAACATGTCATGGGTGCCAAATGGCTGGAAAACCAAATCAGCAAATAAAACCTGCACCATTAAATCCAATTCCAGTAACAGAGGAACCTTTCAGTAAAGCAATCATTGATTGTGTAGGTCCCTTGCCTAAAACACGCAGTGGAAATGAGTATTTGCTGACGGTTATGTGTTCTACCACTAGGTATCCAGAGGTTTTTCCATTGAGGCGAATAACTTCCAAGAATATCGTGAAAGCCCTTAGTAAATTCTTCACTCAGTATGGAATTCCTCGTATTGTCCAATCTGACCTAGGTAGCAATTTCACTTCCAAACTGTTCAAACAAACTATGGATGAGTTGGGAGTGCGCCAGTACCATTCCACAGCCTGTAGACCAGAGTCCCAAGGTGCATTAGAATGCCTACATCAAACTCTCAAGTCAATGTTGACAAAGTATTGCGAGGAAAATAATGCAGATTGGGATGAAGGTATTCATTTTGTGTTGTATGCTGTAAGGAGTAGTGTACAAGATTCCCTTGGTTTTTCACCTTTTGAGTTAGTGTATGGTCATGAGGTTAGAGGTCCTCTTAAAGTTCTAAAAGAATCTTGGTTAGATACACCTTCCAGTAAACCTCTTCTTACCTATGGTCATCAGTTTAGACAAAGATTAAAAACTGCTATAGAACATGCAATGAAGAACCTGAAGGATTCTCAAGTAACCATGAAAGACAATTTTGACAGGAAAGCTGTTGCCAGAGAGTTTAAGCCAGGTGATCTTGTGTTAGCCTTTCTGCCAATCCCTAAGAAACCTTTACAAAGTAAGTTTTATGGTCCATATGTGATAACACGAAAGACCAGTAATATAAATTATGTCCTGAAAACTCCAGACAGACGAAAGGCAGAGAGATTGATACATGTGAACCTGATCAAGCCATACTTTGTAAGAGATCCTGGCAATGATATTGAACGTGGATGTAGCAAACTCTGTTATTGCGGATGAAGAAGATATTTCTTTGCCCTCGGATACGAAATTGCAAAACTCTGATTTCTTGTCTAATCCTCATCTAAAATTCCAGCACTTGCCGCCTGACCAGAGTGGTGACTTGGAATCCCTGCTTAATGAGTTTCCACAGTTGTTTGGCGATGTTCCCCGGCAGTGCCCTCTGGTTGAGCATGATGTGGTGTTGGTCGATGGTGCTCGTCCCATTAAGCAGCATTCCTACCGTGCCAGTCCATGGAAGCGGGAGGCCCTGAGGAAGGAGGTGCAGTTTCTGATGGATAATGGCCTGGTGGAGAAGAGTGACAGCGAGTGGGCTTCACCATGCCTGTTAGTGGACAAGCCGGATGAATCGTTCCGGATGTGCACTGACTACCGCCAGGTTAACCAACTAACCTGTCAGGACTGCTACCCTCTTCCTCGGATTGACGACCTTATCGACCAACTGGGGGACGCCAACTATATTACCAAGATCGACTTATTGCGTGGGTACTACCGGGTCCAGCTGACTGAGCATGCCAAACGAATCTCTGCGTTTGTCACCCCTGATGGCTTATACCACTACACCATCATGCCCTTCCAACGGCTGATTCATCGGGTGACAGAGGGACTCATCAGGGTGCAATCTTACTTGGACGATCTGGTAGTATACAGCAAATCATGGGAAGATCACCAACTTCAACTGCGCACCCTATTCTACAACCTGGCTGAAGCACATTTAACAGTGAACTTGGCCAAGAGTGAGTTTGGACATGCCAACGTAATATTCCTGGGTCATGTGTTTGGGCAAGGTGAGGTTAGCCCAGTATCTGCCAAAGTGGAAGCCATTGCGTCACTGCCTGTTCCTCATGATCGTAAGGCACTAATACGCTTCATGGGCATGAGTGGGTACTATCGGCGTTTTGTGCCCAATGTTTCTGACCTCTCTGCACCTTTAACAGACCTAGTCAGTCTCAAAGAAGAAGTTTGTGTGGACTCAGGAATACCAGGACGCTTTCGTGAAAATCCGTGCCCTTCTCACAAATGCGCCCGTACTGAAATCTCCACAATTCACCAAGCCGTTTATCTTGCAAATAGACGCCAGTGATGTGGGAGCAGGGGCTGTATTGTTACAGTATAGCGAGAATGAAGTATTACATCCTGTTTGCTATGCATCCACAAAGTTCAAACCATACCAGAAACATTATAGTACTATTGAGAAGGAGGGCTTTGCATTATTGTTTGCCATTGATAAGTTTAATGTGTACTTGAATGGTTCTTGCTTTCCTATAGATGTGTTTACTGATCATAATCCCCTCAAATTTCTGCATAAGATGAAACCTCTAATCAGCATCTCATGAGGTGGGCTTTGGCATTGCAGCCTTACAAGCTGCACATTTTTCATATCAAGGGGAAAAACAATATAATTGCAGACATGTTATCTAGGACTTAGAATATTTTTATTTACAACGTTTCCCTTATAAATCTCTTAATGGGGGAGGTGTTATGTATTGCCTTAATTAAACTAATTGCTGGTGGGATAGAGTTAACTAATTAATAGTGGGTATATGTGACTATTTATTTGTACATAGGAAGACCTTTAGGAAATAATATAACTTCGGGGAACATATTTTGTGTTCAGAGTGTACTGTAGCCTACTAGCCAGACATCTTTTGCCCCAGGCCATAAACGCCGGCAGATTGTGACGCCAAGCGCGCACCTTCCCCCTTTCACCTGCTTGTTTAAGCATCTCTCTGGCAGACGTATGATTAGTCTTTATATAATTTGTGATTTAATGTTCTTACTCTTCATTTATATATTTTAATGAAGTATTCTATATTAGTATTAGTTGAGTTAATTTGTTTGATTGTAGAGAGAATGTAGAGAGAATAGTCCAGTATGATAAGTTCAATGACGAAGGGCTCAATAGAGAATAAGATTTGAGAAACGGCAGTTCTCCTCACGCCTCTGCTTCGCGAAGACCTCACCATGGGTCACCCTGAGTTTGTGTCCTCTCTCTATAGATAAGTATTATTATGTTGTATTGTATGATTATGTTGTATTGTGTGAATGTATGGATAGATGTATAAAGTATAATTTATATGTAAATAATATCCATATTTTTAACCCTCCCGCTTTCGGTAACTTAAATATGTAACTTATGGAAAGGCTTTCTCTAATTTGCCATGAAATGTCAGGCTGGGCGAGTTTTCGAAGCCTTGTGTTTTTCTGTATTTTCATCCACCAGAATGCTGTTTATTGTGATGTATCATATATCAATGGAAAGAGGAATATTTATAGTACATGATAAAAAAACAAAAATGTAAATAAATCGAAATATGAAAGTGTAAATGAGTCCGGAATACAATTATTTCCATTCAATTGTCTTCACACCGTCTTATCTCTAAATTGTGAGTGATGACCATATATTTGTTTTTGCTCAAATAATAGTATTTTTACTCCTCTTTCCAAATCTGAAAACATAAATTGTTTATCTTCAATAGTTCTCAAGCAGTGACCGAAAAAATAAATGATTTTGATTGATATGGTTTATAACATTTTCGATTATATTTCGTTGCTACGAAGTGTATGATTTTAAATTTAGGCTGTATGAATACGGCAACTAATGCTGATGAGTATAAAACAAACTAGAAGTTCCTACGACAAATACTTTTTGCGTTATGAATATTTGAAATGAAGAGCCAAAATGCGAATATTTACGCTTCGCCCGTCTCTGTTCCGCCGATGCTAGCCGGGTTCCTAGCTGTTCCCCACGTCGGCGTTGGTTTATTTGCTCGGATACGCATATAACTGTTTATATCACCGTCATCGGAAAATTATGCTCTTTCTAATGTTGAAAACCAAAATAATATAGCGTAATTGGTTCGTGAGCTATGCGCAATTGTTTCCATGCATTGTTATTGTTATGTAAATATATGGAAATGTTTATACAGTTGTATATCTTTGCCACAATGTACAACACTTATATAAATATATATATATATATATATATATATATATATATATATATATATATATATATATATATATATATACAAGATGTCAAACAAAATATAATGAATGGTAACAAAAATATGTGTATGTGTGTGTGGGTATCTATATATACTGTATATATTATATATAATATATATAAATATATATATATATACAGTATACATACAAGGTGTCATAAATATATATATATATATATATATATATATTTATGTGGTATATACCGGGTATATATAAAATTAATAAAATAAAAATATAAATAAAATAAAATAATTAAAATAAAATAAATAACAGTAATAAATAAAATAAATAAATATATAAATAAAATAAAAATATAATAATAATACTATATATATATATATATATATATATATATACGGTATATATATATATATATATATATATATACTGTATATACCGGTATATACATATATATATATATATATATTTATATATATATATATATATATATATATATATATATATATAAAATAAATGAAATAACATTATAAATAAAATGAAATAAATCGAATCAAATAAATAAATATATAAATAAAATATAAATGTAATAATAATATAAATACTCGATTAACGCGAGGGAAAGGTTATGGAAAGGAGAGTCCGAAAATTGGCCTCTAAAATTACTTTTACTTGAACACTAACATATCTTATATAACCTTCACAATAATCCCAAAATATAGTAACGCAGAAACATTTAATCTGGGGTGAGGAGGAGAAGTAGGATCCGTGAAAGAGATCTAATCAAGCATATCACTCGTAGGTTCCTCCGCCTGTAGTCACCAGAGAGACACGCCGTTCTCACACACAGCTAGGATAGTTCGTCTAGCTTTCCTACACACACTACTCTTGGTCACTGGACCCGGGATACTTCTTCTGACGGAAGTATTCTCCAAAATGGTATACACAATGAGTTTCGCTCGAAAGCTAGCTTATAGTGTTCCGCAAATTGGACTGCCAAACAATTATTTCAGGCAGGTAATATTCCGTTTTTAATTTGGTACATGATTATTGCTTTTCGAAATAATAAGGGCATGAGAATTCTGTTTTTTAAATTATTGTGTGGCTAATAATGGTCTTAAAAATATAAAGTACAAGGGAATACATGGGTTATGATTATTCTTGATATATTAAGATTGAACTTATATTTTAGAAAGCTGATCTGTGGGCAATATAAATGTTTTACATTTGTTTTTGCTTTTATCTATTATTGACAGTTTATGTAAAGCATTCGTTAGTAATCATTTATTTTATGTTGCGGTTGTCGGTGGCCTTCATCAATGTAGAGGGGGTCATTCTGGTTGAAACAATTTCTATAGAATGTCGGATTATGGTGGGTCATTTGCATAAAAGACTCCTCATCATAATTTAAATCCGGTTCTAGTTTATGAGATTGACCTGGGTAGGGGAGCAGGTCGAGTGATATGCTTGGTAGCACAAGATTATCCCTAGTGAGTGGCCTATGTTCTGTGGGTACCGGTAGAGGGCTCTGTGTTACTAGGGGGCACTGCGTTGTTTCCATTTCCGCCTTTTTTAGGGTTTTTCTCTTGTTCCTTTTCCTTGTTCTTATGGTGGCTATCCTGGATCTTGTTGGTTGTGGTTCTTCATGATTTGGAGGCAGATATGCTGGGGATCCTAATGCGGCTCCTTCTAGCCCCGTCATTTCACAAACAATAACTGATATCCTGAGGTAAAAATAAACGCGAGGTAGAGCGTGAATCAAGGTAGGTCAATAGTACTGAGGTCACATGTATTCAATAATGGCAAGGTATGTAATTTAGGATATCAGATGATGTACAAATAACTTGGAAGTTATGTCGATATATAGAGGATATAAATCTCTAGCAACTCATATAGTTACAATTGTAGATATTAGTTCATGGAACTGAGAATAATTTATATTAGGATTATATGAGGATAGGACAGAGATACATAGAGTTACATAGAAATATATGTTTTTTATTCATTTCACTTTACCACCAAACACCTCCCAATGAAATTAAAATAAGTTAGCATGTGATCCACTGGGATTCGAACCTTGACAGACTACAAAGCTACTAGGCAGTCTGGACGTATTTCTAACATACATAGAATTTGCTACTAATTGGAAGGGAAAGACAGCAAAGAAGAAGGTTCTCTCTCCCCATCTATCACTCCTCCGACTTTGGTTCGGCATGAAATTTAAGTTGTAAAATATCCTCCCAGCTGTATAAAAAAAATGTCTGCTGGGAAAATCATTGTACAGAACCAAGATCATTAATGGTGTATACTACCGAGAGAGAGAGAGAGAGAGAGAGAGAGAGAGAGAGAGAGAGAGAGAGAGAGAGAGAGAGAGAGAGAGAGAGAGAGAGAGAGAGAGAGAGAGAGAGAGAGAGAGAGAGAGAGAGAGAGAGAGAGAGAGAGAGAGAGAGAGAGAGAGAGAGAGAGAGAGAGAGAGAGGGGCTGGGGGAAGGGGTGGGGTAGAGTGGGGGTGAAATTTACCATATCATTCAATTAATTACCCAGGTCCACCATTACCTTAACGACCAGTCCCGGTGTGTGTAATGTGTTAGACCTTAACATTCTCGTACTATATTTAATTCTAGTCAATACTGCACATTAGGTTATTTGATGAGAGATCTGTTAAAGAGACTAATTGGGGTAGTGTTGTTTAGACTGTAAATCCTATTACACCTTAAAATGATAGATAGATATACAGATAGATTGATAGATAGATACATAACTATATAGCTAGATAGAGTTGTTTGTTACATAGGTAGATAGATAGACAGTTACAAATCAATTGATGTTCCAATTAATTCCTGTTATAACTAGTGTGTGAGCTCAGAGACTACTATTTTCAACAGTACTTGAACACTCTCATCTCGTGTGAGTTCAATCCTGAGATTTATGAAGCTTACAACATATATATGGTAGGAAATATTACTTTCCAAAGATACAACCCGTGAAGCAACTGGCCATATAAATGTTGGCCACTTAGGCACCATTAAAAAGTATATACTGTTTAGTGGGCCTATTTTCACTCCTGAGAGCAGCTAGGAGTTGTAACCTTCCAGGCATTTTGATCCCAACGTCCCTTGAAATTGGCACTAGTTTGGATTTTGGGGAGACACTCGCTACAGGTAACATGCCTTTTTGTCTCCTTCATACGCATAGACAAACATACAGAACATTCGATATAAAGACATATATTTAATTAATAAATAATTGGAATGGCAGAAACTTTATACTGGATTTGGATATACGTTGCTGAAATCTCGGTAATTACCACAAATAGCATATTTTGTGTACCCCTTCTCTACCGGCGTCGTCATTTTAATTTTAGTCTAGCTATATTTAGATGATTTTGTGCAGTTTAACCCTCGGGACCCGGGCTGCCTGTTAGAATGACGGATGCCCGTACCCGGGCGAAATGGCCGAAAAACGTCTAGGCTTAGGCTACCATATCTTTGTTACTTTAACTGCTAGAAATTGCTCACGCATCCCAAAACGTAGTGCGGTTTCCAATCTGTAAACTGGCGTTGAGTAGAGCTCTCTAATTCAACTGGTTCAGTTGTGATGACGATTTTAGTGGAGAGCATTTTCAGGCGATGTTAGCAATACGACGATCTTTTCACTAATGAAACTACGACATACAGACGTACAATAACAAATGAGTCTTCTCCTTCTTGTTTTCGGAGGTGCGGTGATGAAGCGACCGACTTTGTTTACATTCGTCCGACGCACGGCGTTCGGATCAAGCTTGCAAGGCTTGCAAGCTTACTGTCTGTCAGAAGGACGGCCGGGTACCTGCCCTTCTGCAGCGGTGTCCTTCCACAAGGACGCCCGGGTAGGAAGGGTTAAGAAGAATCTGTGGTAGTAAAAGGGTTAAGTGAAATAGCTAGAAGCTTGTTCATTGCTGGAGGCTCTTTTTTAAACTGAATATATTGTTACGACCAGGACTACGAATAAAACAAGGGCACTCAATGATTGGACTAGTAATAGGGCACTATGCAAAAACGGTACGCTAGATCCAAACCCTCGAACTTATATGCCACATACGTACATACGTATGCCACACGTAGTCTAGCTCTGCTTTCACGACAGACTGTTGAGCAGGATTTATACGGTAGGGAACTAACTTGAGCCTTGCACTGTCTCCAGCCTCCATGTAGGATTCTACCCCGTACATCAGGCCTGGAGAAGCAACAAACATGCGGATGTACTGCCACAGCCTAGTAAACAACTTCTCTTGGCGCTCAGGAACAAGAGGTTGCAACTTATCTCGAAGAACAACATGCCTAGTGCCCTCCCACAACCCCGCCGAGACCGCAGCTTCTAAACTATAGTCTCCCTCCTTCTCCACCTTCGTCCCTAGAACAGCCAGGTCATGAGAGGCCACCTGTACCACCTGTGCAGTCACTCCCATAGTTCATAATTGCTAAGGCTTCCCCGCCGATACCGTACATGCGCACCATCGCATTCCTTGCGATTACATCTGCCTGTGCAGCATCACCGCCTTCAGCGACATGGCTAGATACAGTCGGTCTATGGTAGGGCTGTTGCATATTACTAGAGCAGTATTGGGAGGCTATGCGATGACCGGGCGCATCCACTCCACAGCCAACCTCACCAATCTGCTCAATGTCTCATTCTGACCACCATCCATGACAGCCATGGGTCGACCCTGACCTGACAACCATGCCAAAGCCTCGTCGCCCACCTTGAACCACTGAAACAACGAGGCCAACGTCTGACTAACACTCAAGTGACCTGCCAGCGGAACCTCGCGCACCGCATGAGTTGTGAGGCCTGGGTGCTCGGCACAAACAGTGGGGTATGAACCGAGCAGGTGCTGGAGCGCTGCACACTGCTGCTCAGGCAGGTGCTCTAGTGCTTCCACAGCCACCTGACTCGTGTCCCCCACCCACTGCTCCGCCGAGACATGACAATCCCAACTCTCCTCCACCTGTGCCCCACTGCCCCCCTCTCCTTCTCCACCTTGGCCGCTGCAGACCAACACAGGGACAGCAGGCTGCTCAGGTGGTTGCCTCACAAACTCCTTCGCCAGGTTCACATGAAATGCTTCCCCGTCCTCGAGTTCAATAGCTCCGTTCCCACAACTCTCCTCCACCTGGGAACTACTCTGTCGCGGAGTGCCATCACGCCCTACCATGTCACTAGGGGGGACAGGTTCTGGGGCCACGCCGGAGCTCATCTTTGGTGCTAATACTGAGTCGCCAAAAAGAGCCGCTGGATCAAAACTCACAAAACTTCACCCAACTTTAGCTTTCTCCTTCCGACCGTTCCTCCGCTGGTCTAGAGACTGAGGAATAGGCTGTGACACCTTAGATGCACGAGATCGGGTGACAACACACGCCATCTGCTGTATTTGACACCTCTCGACCAATTCCTGCCCCTCCCTACTCACGTCGGTCGCCCTCTCGGCAACGACTAAGGGTGGAACCTCAGAAGTAGGCACCGCAAAGTCGTTGCCGAGAAGAAGGTCGACGCCCTCTACTGGCAGTTTCTCTACTATTCCAGCATCTATCTCTCGTGTCACACCATCAAGCTCCAGCTCCACTCGAACCAACGGGTATGACCGTGTAGCATTAATACCCTGTACCACAAATACCCGTGCCACGTTTATAGGTTGGCCTGTAAAGTTTTTCATCAGAGTCTGGGATGCACCTGTATCACGCAATCACTCCAACCCCTGCTTGCAACCAGCCCAATTCACGCAGCCACGCCCTCTATGGTCGCAAAAAGCATCGCGGACAGGTTTCGAGCCTTCCGGACACTCCTTCACTGGCTGTGCCCCCGCATCTGACATATCACCCTGGGTAAACGCAGAAGACCTCAGAGACACCCCAATGTTGCTAGCCAAAGACATAACTGCTGTAGGTTGGTTACTAGGGCAGGAACGTGCAAAATGCCCCTTTTTATGACACTTAAAACACTCTACTTCACCCTTGGACTTCCCCTGAGGTGGGGAAGGGCCCTGACCTTTCTTAAACGGGACGTTTTTTGGTTTGTGATCAAAATTAGTATCATTGCTCTTACTTTTGTTATCAAATGTTGCATCACTGACTCGGGGGGGTGGAGTGTTGCGCCCCTTGTTAACTGCATCGGTCCGCTGTGCAGACCCGCACCCACGAATCAGCGATAATCTCAGGTCAGCCAACTCAGCTGCCTCTTGTAGAGTTTTAGGATGTTTCTCTTTGAGGTTCAAAGTCAGGTCGCCGCCTGTGCATTTACAAAATTGCTCTAGAAGGAATAACTGCTCAAGCTCTTCGCACTTCGTCACCTTCTCTGACCTCAGCCAATTTCTCAAAGCATCAGACAGTTCCCGGGCATGTTCTAGAAAAGTGCACTCACGACCCTTCGTAACACCCCGAAACTTCAACCTATATGTCTCTGGTTGTAACTCGTACGCCCGCAGAACAGCTTCCTTCAATACCTCATAATCGATGCAAGACTCCAAGGGCAACGCATCATATGCCTTGAGTCCTTTGCCAACCAACCTAGAGGAAACAAGGGCTGCCCACTTAACCTCGGGCCATTGGTGCTCCCGGCACTTCTTCTCAAAACGCAGGAAAAACTCGGTGACACCCGACTCGTCAAATGCAGGGACTAACATAAGAAGGTGCGATAAAGGCTGATCAAGACCTCGATTCCCAGAACCGAGACGCTGCCCTGTCGACTCCACCCGAGACTTCTCAAGCTCTATGTCTGCACAGTACTTCGTAGCCTCAACCTGAAGCTCAGCCTCACGTATGGCCTTTCTCTCCTCAGCCTGAATCCTAAGCTCAGATTCCCGCTGCTTCTGCTGCTGCCTGAGCTCAGCCACATACTTTCGTTGCTCGAGTTTGGCGAGTTCGAGCTGAAACAACATCTTGGAAGAAAAACCCTGAGGAGGGGGTGCTACTATTGGGGACCCACCCCGTGAATCACCTAGAGGCATACCCAACCGCCAGCGGGCATCGGCCTGCGGGAATGTACCCGGCTCCGTAGCCCGAGGGGGCGCCATGGTAGGAGTCGAGTGGAATTGGGGCTGGGCCGAAGGTGCCCCAGCTCCCGCTCCACCCGAACCCCCATGCACCTCACCCAGCACACAGGCAACCAGCTCACTTCTCGACAAACCGCTAGTACCGGGAAACCCTAAGACCGTGGCTACACACTGCAGTCCGTACCGGTGTAGCCCCGACACACGATCCGCTGACACAGGCTCCTCCAAAAATATCCGAGCATCCTCCTCATTGTTCACCACTCGAACGCCGCTTAACAACTCCACCTTCTCCACCTCCTCGCCTGCTTCCCGTACTGTGTCCTCACTGTGCACTGATCCGTCGTTCGACATAGTGTCCACCGGAAATCCTCAACGTTTATAAAAAAAAAGAAGTATCTAAATTCTCATGTAGCACTATTCACTCAAAAAATGATTGAAGACAACTCAAGTGCTATACTAAGTTGCCCAAAAAAAATCCAACGTGGCCAAAATATTCCTCAAAAACAAATGTCCACTGCCAAACTGTGAGAAATAACAATCGACCCCCAAACGGTGATTAAAAAAAAAAAAATCTCCACAAAAAACATCCTTCAATTATTTCTTAGTTCACTAAATCCTAGACTAAGGTTGCCATTTGTTATGACGACTAAGATAAGATACTAGCCCAGGCCGCCATTTGTTATGACGACTAAGATAAGATACTAGGCAAGGTCGCCATTTGTTACGACCGGAACTACGAATAAAACAAGGCCACTCAATGATTGGACTAGTAATAGGGCACTATGCAACAACGGTACGCTAGTTCCAAATCCTCGAACTTATATGCCGGCGAACAAAACACCTATACCCTCCAGGGTTAATCTGCGATAGCGGGGTATCCTTAACTGGGCATAAATGTACTCTACTTCAGGCTAACCAGCACTGGTATAGCCTGATAACAAACAAGATGCAAGTTACGTTAAAATGCATGAAAAGGAATCTATGGAAAGATCAATTAAATCAATGCAAGATTTAATACAATAAAAAGATGCTTCAATACAGTTACTCTAAACAACAATAAACTCTTCTCTCCTATCTGAAAGAAAGTGAAGTATAGTCCTACAGCATAGACCTGGAAACTTCTGAAGAAAGTCTGATGCTCATAAGATGCTCGTACTGTTCTTAGAACTATATAAAGGCAGGAGGCAGGACACCACACATGTAAATCGAATACACTAAAAGATAGGACATTTAATGTTAACTGACACGAGAATACTATAAATGCGCAACGGTAGAAAGCTCGACACTAAAAGAAGTACTTCCTCATCAACGAAACAGTCTGCTATGGTTGTGCGGCTTAACAACAACCTAGACTAATAAATGCTGTGAATAATAATGAGCCCATGTCAAAGAGCTTATATTAAATACAAACAAGTGTCTACTTGATTAATAATGTCTAGCTGGGATACTCTAGGTAAGGAACTGGGGTTGAGCAAGACAGGCTCGTAGCCTAGCGATGTCCTTAAGACTGCATCCTGTAAGTTACGTTAATTGACTAGGGGGCTCTCTCGATAGATCCAGATCACAAGTATCTGGTTCTATCCTGGCGACCCTCTAAAGACAAGCAAAGAGGCAGCAAAGTGTGGAACTGGTAATGGCCAAAACCCCCAGTCAACACAATGCTGCACTCGCAAAGGACGCAACCGAAAAGACAACCCAGGCTACCACAGGACCGGTCGAAGTCGTGTAGGCATAAGCAAACCGTACACACATCGGAGACAACGACTACAGTTACCTTATCCCAGTCTAGCATTAAATAAAAGAACAGAAACACTAAATCAATATTGGAGACACACAAAGTTCTTAACCTATGCTAACTAAGAACCCTCAAACCTATTATAAGTACATGTAAATATCTCTGAGGACGGCGCATGCAATACAATGAGCCGGCTATGAAAACCGTATGCAGAACCCAAGGGGAGTGTTGTGCAGTTAATAAAGGTTAGAGTATGGAAAGAGAGAATCGAGTGAGAGAAACAGTGATAAAGGTGGTGATCGGGAGAGAGTATGCAAAGGGATGCTAGAAGCACGCGCGCCAAGCCTGTCCTGATGAGGACAGCTCTTGGGGACCCTCATGGAGGAGGTAAGTTACACAGGAGACCGCAAAGGCGCGATGGTCGGCCAATCACGGGCCGAGACGTCACAAGACAGCAGGCGTCCTATGACTCAGCAAGACACGCCGTCCAATAGCGAGCGAAAGGCAGGAATCCACCATACATACAGACACTCACTACCTCCTCGCTCTGAAAGTCTTTCTCATTCACACGCTGGTACTATTATCACTACTGTGGATATAAAATATAACCCGTTGTCACAGACGAAAACAAAGACCACCACTGGACTGTCTGTGACAATGCGATTACTAAGAAAGAAAGAACAACATTCTCTGATAACTGTAGCCCATTTCGATGTCCCTGGCGAGCGCTAGTGGCTAACGAGAGGCGATTCTGCCAACGCTGGTAGACGTCACAATATTTGCATGGCAGTAGCCAGAATAACATTAAAAGGACGGCTCCGGTACTGAAAGGATTAAGCTATAATTTACAATAATTTGCTGAATTTTGTTTGCCTTCTACTTTTGCTAACTTTATTTTGTTTTGTTTATTTGTTTTTGTTATTCCCATATATAAGTAGTTAACAATATTGGTAGTTTTGGATAAGTTGGGAGCCTTCATATAAAGTACCAGTACTCGTGCAGCATGACCAGACCAGATGGCTGGAGTAAAATAGAAAGAAGAGTAATTGGACAGAGGAAGAACAAGCTGAGAAATGAGAAGTACAGTAGAAGACTGAAAGTTCTCGGGCTTAACCAAGTAGCTTCATTGTCATCATGAACCTGACAGTCAGTAATATTTATCCTGTATATACTGAACATTTACTCCTTCTGTACCGGCGACGTCTTTTTAAGTTTCTTCTATCAATATTTATACGATTTTGTGAAGTTTAAGGAGGATCTGTGGTCGTATATATTATTTAGTGAGATAGTTCGAAGCCTTTTAATTGCTGTATGCCTTATTTAAACTGAATACATTCGTCTAGTAGTAGCCAAAATATGTAAAAATTATATCCCAGGTACTTTATGGGTTAAACTATATTCCGTAGGGCTGCTAGTCTCCTGCAAAAACATCTCAGTAGACAATTCCCTCAAAGCCTAAATGCACTCTTTCAACAGTTACAATTTGTAATTGTAGTTTATATATGTAATTATTCTCAAAATGTAAAGCAACTTAAATAATAATTGTAATTTTATCAAAATGTGAGATTAGTAATTGTAATTTTAACTGAAGATGAATAATTATGTTTATTAGAAATTTAAATTCTCCAAAAATAATGTAATTACTCCAAGCCTGACACAGTTTCTCCAAGAGCACCCTTACGAACTTGGTGGCTCGGGGCATGAATCATGAATGCAGAAGGCAGTCTGGCGCCGAACGTGGCTTAACTCAGCGTAAAGGGGAAGGTAGCCACGGCCTACATTATTAGCCACAACCAAAAATGGTGATGGGCTGGTCTATCAGAGTGAGAACTGAGCGATCTCTGCCATACCCATAGCTTACTCTGACTGTTCCTTTTACTTATATTATATTTTCTAGATCTCAAGTGACGGCGTCTCTTCCGTGGATTGACCTCCCAATCTACCAAGATTGGAAGCCAAAGTGTCACATTTTTCCTTTGCCCCTCAACTTTCTCTTCATAATTGCTGAGGGGCACAGGGCCCTGGGTGGGTCTTTGGTTTCCCGGGCGTTTCTGCACCCTCCTCAGCTCCCCGCCATGGAGTGGCTTCGGTCACCCAGGCTTTATTGTGGTCGGCAGGGAGGGTTCTGTGTGGGCGCTCGGTTATGGCCTTGGCCTTGCTCGGGACCTTGGGGCTGTTCGGCCAGGCAGCTTGGGGAACAACAACAACAACAACCAAAAATCAGTGTATGGAGGATTGAAAAATAATTACATTATTTAACAAAAAACATTGGCGGTATAAGAGCTTTGATATATTTTCAGTTCCATAGATCTAGTGATATTTCCTGTGATGCGCATGGAGGTGTTAATGTGTTGATAGATACAATGACCAGGCGAACAAATATGCATTTCATTCAATAACAGTTCGATACATGGACTGGGGTTCTCGAAAAGAGGCTTCAGTCCTGATGCTATTCTTGACTTGCAGTTTGCTGCAATTTAAAACAAAAGGGCTAATATTTCACTTGTTCAGTATTAAATAATGCCGAGCGTGGTTTTGGGCTGCTTAATGCAGCACACGATGCGCATTTATGATGACATTTTATTGCACACTTTTGTTGTGGATTTTTACAAGTGGGAAGGGGAACGTAATAATTAACAATTCTATGAGCTGCAGCACATACAGTATATAAATGCATGCACAATAATTTCATATGAAAGGTGTACAGGTGCCTTTGTCAATGTAGAGTACTCTGCTAATAATCAGGTCAAAACTGCTCAAGGAATTTAATACTATACAAAATAAGACATATATATATATATATATATATATGAGGGGGGAAAAGGCTGGTTTACTTGCAGTTGTGCGTGGAGCGCTTGCCATGTGATGTAATTATTTGGATCCAAACTAAGTGGACCCGGGTTCGATAAATGGAAAATGGCAGATGTTTGGGTAGTCACTTCACACCTGAAGCCTCGTTTAACCATACAATAAATAATAACCTTGAGTTACGTGGATATTATGATGTTACTTCTGTGGTAAAGCGGTACCAGCACTATATGTAGTGCCAACGAACTTGACAATAATCTTTAACACTTAACTTCTCATAACTCAACATTAATTAAAGCAATCAAGCTGACATATCTATCATTTAGTAAGAGCCCACCACGGAATAGGTGTGGATCTTTACACCCAGTTTGCTCTAGGCTCTTTTGAGTTATGAGAAGTCAATGGGTCAATATTATTGTCAAGTTCGTTGGCGCTACCTATAGTGAATTACTAGCTGCTGGAAGAAGTGGTATACAATAAATAATTGTAGGGTATATATATATATATATATACTGTATATATATATATATATATCGGAAACATACTCATCTTCAAAAGATATATTCTACTGTACTAGACTCTGTGAAATAGTGAACACACTGTTGTAATAATTTTGAAAAGTTGTTGCATTAATTGGTACATTAATTTTAGCGATCATTGAATAATATCAGGCAATATTAAATCATAAACAAATGAGAGCCAACAAAAAGTCGCAGATAATGGGAGGGCGGACAGCCAAGATTCCTGTAACCCACGTTGTGTATAGAAACTCATTTTGAGAATACAATTATCAAGTATATTGTATTTATACATTCCTAATAAATATTAAATGTGGGCCATTGTAAGCATGTGCAATGATGGTTTTTTCAATAATGTGTAATACATAGAGAACAATCGTCACCAATCACTAACTGCCAGATAGAGAAGGAAGGTGGGGGAGTTGGTGATAGTTTTGGGGTGAAAGGTGGGGGTAGACTTGGACCCGACTCCCCCCTTCTACCTGCCCATGGTGGAGTAGGGGAAGGAAGGACCCACCCCCGAGTAACTTTTAGTATGCGTGAGTGTACATGCCCAACACATTTACTCGATTTGTTCAACAAAGTTTATAAACATAGTATGATATTAGTGCAATCAAAAGAGTTTATATTGACTTTCAGAAAACATTCGATAGCACCCTAAAAGCAAATTATCAGCAAAGTGATATGTTCACTTAATTAATGTGAGTGAGGGAGACAAAAGGTAGAACTGCCTCCCCCATAGTTGAAAGAGTGACAAGGCAAAAATCAGGGGACGTTCTAGCAAAAATTCCTGGACACACAGAGTTTGAAACAATTTAAGTCATAGGAGGAGGGAAAGACTGATTCTGGGAGAGAGTTTCAGAGACAGCTGTTGAATAGAAGAAAAACTAAGAGTAACGTTTCACTCTTGGGTTGGAGAGTTGCACAGAGTAGGGGTGGGATTATGTTGCAAGACGGGTACCACGTACCCTACGTAGAGGAGGTGGTATATGCTGGGCGAGCTCTGAGGAGCACTGATTATTGTAGTAGCGATAGAATAGCGAGAGAGATGCAACATTGCGGCGAAGAGAGAGAGTTTGCAGAGAGTTGGTGAGTAGGCGGGAATTAATGATACGAAAGGACTTCCTTTCTACTTTGTCTAGGAGTGCGGTGTGAGAGGATCCTCCCCACACATGTGAACAATACTCAATACAAGGACGCACTGTGCCCCTGTACAGAGCAAGAAGCTGCGCAGGGGTAATTAAAGAACCCCTTGAGGCGGTTGAGCACACCCAGCTTCTGGGAGGCTGCCTTAGCAAAACTGGTAATATGGTCCTTCCAAGTGAGAGCAAAAGAAAAAGAGATACCAAGAATATTGAGTGAAGATGAAGTATTGATTTTTGTATTTGAAATACCGGCATTATCGATCACCACCATGCTGAGCCAGACAAGCAGAAAAGAAAAGAGGAAGATGGAGAGCGAAGGGGAGACAATATTTAAAGGAAAAGACAACGAGGAAAACAGAAAACCAAAGAAAACAAAGAATATCAGGAAGAACACCAAGGCGGAAATGTGCCCGAAATTGAAAGAGAGGAACAAAAGACAACGAAAGAAAGAAGAGGCCACACCCCCCAGAACGAACGCAGACAAGAAGAAAGAGGGAAAGGAGAAGCAGACAAAACACAGGGAGAATTCACCCCATAATATCTACAATGAACAAAACCACCACCATGAAAGAAAAGAGAAAAGGAAAGAAGGACAGCAACAACATAGGCTGCCCAAACACCAACCTAGCCTCGCATCACCTCACCACTCGAGAGGCGAGAATTGCCACCATCACGCCCACTCTGCCGCCCACGCCCGGAAAAACTATAAGAGTCACAATAAGTACTTCCGGGAACAAAGAAAGAAAGGCGATCTATAAAGAACCAAGCGAGGAAGACGAACACCAATATCCCCCCTCCCGATACCCCGCTCTTCCGCACAGGTCCACCACAATCATGGTGGGAACTTTTGAGGGGTCTACCTCAACCCCCTAATCCCCCCCCCCCCCCCCCCTGCACCTATGACCTTCTGACCTTCAAACACCCTCCCTGGGACATAGCAGCCGATGTCATGACCATCTCGACGAAACCCAGGTAGAGTCAGCAATTTGAGGGCTCAAAGAATTGCATGCAAAGTTTGAGTCTAAAAATTACCCTCTCAATCGTCTGTGTTTACATGCCGTGGCTGTACACCTGCTGGTCTGAGAGTTCTTTCCCCTACTGGTGAACTTTTGTTTTCCACACCATGGTGTTCTGAAAACATTAGATTCTCTTTTAGGCTTACAGTTTTGACACTGAAAGTGGAAACAAGGACATGTCCCCAAAACACTTTTAGGATCAATTCATTACTCTATGAAAACTCTTGGAGAAGTCTTTGCCATGGCAAGATAGCTACAATAGTTCGGGCTATGCGAGACACCGTCACATAAACGCACTCTGCATAGAAATTCCATAAAACATATGTGCCAGAACCATGGTCGAGGGCATATGATTGTAAAAATGCCTAAAAATCCGATCACCTGGGTCAAAGGTTGTGTGGAAAGTTAGTACCGTCATGGTCATACTTCTTCCCCTAGTTAGCCTGATGATTTGTTAATCAGTCATGACACGAGCGACTTTTTATTAAAGACCCCACACCCAAGAGTACCGAAACAGAACTTCACCAATGACTAGTATATACTCGAGCAGCCATAGCTTGAGACATATCCCCGCTGATGCTCGCGTTCATCCGGTAGTACGCCCCCGGTGTCATGACATAAAGAACTACCGGTACTATTGAAGGCCCCAAACCAACTAGTCCATCTGTAACTCAACCCCATGTACCACATGGCAGCACCACCTAAGCAGCTCGACAGGACCAAGGGAAACGACTCTGCAATCAACACTTCAACCACCAAATGCTCAGTGTAGCTCTGAAATCTACTCAGTGTTAGAATAGGAGTGCTAGTGAATCCTACAAGTCTGTCTTGGATTATCGTCCATGCTCGACGTATATATTGTGTATTTATTCCATGTTATAAGTGTAAAGTGTATTCAAGTGTATTGTACTAAGTGACCATTAATAAGAAAACTTATGCGTGTACTCAGTCTTATATTTATCCTTTATGACTTTTGTGCATGTATAGTTTGGCTTTAGTTTCTCCAGTCAAGCAAGAACCTACCATTGTTCAATTAAACCCCAGTAAAAAACCTGGCATAACAGTATTGTTGAAGAATAACGGATAGTTCTCTGGGAGTTCCGTATGGGTAGATAAATGGAGAAATTGGGTTTTGGAAGCATTAAAGGCAACAAGGTTTTCTCTGCCCCAATTGGAAATAGTAGTTAGATCAGAAGATAAGTGTTCTATGGCTTCATTACGTTTGTTTTTGAGGGATTGCTGGCTGGGACGTTCTGGAAAACTAATTGAGTAGTGTAAGATAGAGTCCTCTGCGTATAAATTGATGGAACTGGAGGTTCAGTTGAGCAGATCATTTATGAAAATTAGAGAGAGAATAGGAGATAGGACAGAGCCCTGAGGAATACCGGAGTTGATAGGATGAGGATGTGAGCGATACCCTTTCACAACCGCAGCTATGGAACGCCCAGAAAGGAAATTAGAGACAAAGGCACAGATGGAGGGATAGAAACCGAAGGAAGGTAGTTTAGAGATTACAGATTTGTGCTAGACTCTATCAAAGGCCTTCAATATTTCTAGTGCAATAGAAAGGGTCTTGCCGAAGTCCGGAAAGGAGGATGACCAAGAGTTAGTAAGATATGAAGGAAGATCACCAGTAGAGCGACCCTTAAGGAAGCTATGCTGGCAATCTGAGAGCAGATTATGAGAAGAAAAATGCTTAAGAAATTTGGAAGCAATCACAGTTTCAAAAACAGTAGAGATACAAGAGATGAGACCAATTGGATGGTAGTTGGAGGGTTATGAGCAGTCACCCTTCTTTGGCACAGGTTTAATGGGAGCAAACTTCCAGCATGAAGGGAAGACGTTAGAGGTGAGACAGAGACAAAAGAGTTTTCCTTGGCAGAGAGTCAGCATGGAAGCACAGTTTTTTAGTACAACAGGAGGAACACCGGCCGGAGCGTACGCCTTCTTAGTATTAAGCCCAGAGAGGGTAGAAAGTACATCTTTAGAAGATATTTGCATATTAGACATAAGTAGGAGAGAGGGGAGTGGAGAGGGAGAAACAGCACCGGAATCATCCAAGGTGGAGTTTCTAGCAAAAGTTTGAGCAAAGAGTTCAGCTTTGTCAGAGGAAGAAGTGATGGTCGTGCCATCAGAGTGGAAAAGGAGAGGGAAAGATGAGGAAGAAAAAAAGTTAAAGATGTTTTTGGCTAGATGTCAAAAAGCTTGGGAAGAGCTAGAGTTGGATACTTCAGTGCATTTATTATTGATGAAAGAGTGCTTGGCAAGCCGAAGAACAAATTTGGCTTGATTCCGGGCAGAAACATAGGAAGAATGAGATTCTTAAGTTTTAAGGTGTCAGTATCGTTTGAATTCTTCCTCCTTGTTGCGGACAGCAGTAGAACAAGCGTGAGTAAACCAAGATTTGTTTGCATTAGACTGAGAGAAAAAGAAATGGAATGTACGCTTCCATGCCCGAGAGGATTACCTCGGTAATGCGTTCAGCACTCTCCGAGGGTCCCCAGACACGGAAGCAGAAGTAATTCCATGGGAAATCAAAGAAGTACTGACGAAGTGCATCCCAGTCGGCAACGCCAAATTGCCACAAGCGCCGCTGGCTGGGAGGATCGGGTAGCCGTACTGGAGAGATAGGAGAGGTGACAGATATAAGTTTATGGTCGGAGGAGCCCAAAGGAGAGAAAAGATTAACAGTATAAGAAAAAGGGTTACAAGTCAGAAATAAGTCAGGTAACATAACATAAGTCAATAACAGGTAACACGTAAATTACTCGAAAACTGGCTCTCAGGTTATAATCAGCGAGTTGTAATTTAATAGAAACAAATCTGATTGGTGTAATGTAAACAATGGCCTTCCCGAAGGTTCAGTGTTCTGATTTTACATTTTGATTTAGTGTTCTTCTGTTTTACTATTAATTTCGCAGAAGACATTTACTCACTTTGCCAACTCATAATACATAGTCAAGCCTGATCGTATGACAAGTGAAGCAAATACTGAAAGGATTGTTCATTAGTTAATGCGTGTACGTCTTCTACGCAAATGGTCTGAGGTTTACGGTACTTTTAAACAAGGTGGAATAACAATGGGATTTATTTTAGCCTAGCAAGAGAGAGAGAGAGAGATGCAGCAGGACATGAATCCGTCATGTTTCATTATTTGCCTCATATTTATTTTTCATTCGCTATGTATTATGTGCATTGTTATGATAACCGTGTGTAGAGGTTGTTGTTTCAATGGCAAGATTTATAAACAAATTTGTTTTTAAATATATAATGTTTGTGTCTCCTGCACATACAAGCACTGTAGGTGGAGTCACACGAGCAAACTGGTCACGCTATAGAATCAAACATGTACAGTACAGTACAGTCAACTCGTTTAATCCACAAGTCTCAGAAATTGTAGTTATGCAATTATAATTTTTCCGATTATTGTAGGAATTAGTATCGCTTATACAGTACATATTTTTGATTCACTCTTTTTCCATTTTATGCATTGCAAGTTTATGTTATGCATTACATTTTAAGCTTCTAATAAGCCTAAATATTTGTCTGAAACTGCGGATTAACGAGTTGAATGTAAACTAACTTTAAACACAAAATCGTGGACCACTATTGTTTTTCTTTATGCAATTATAACTGTCTGGATTGATTTGTTTTATAAAACTTTCCATAAGTAGTATACATACTTTTGTAGTTGATATATCGAAAATATATCCATAGGTTTCCAGATATATACTTTTGTAATTAAAAATAGGTGAGGTCCAGCAAATGTCATGAGTGACTGTACTACAATGGATACAATTACATGAAAAGAGTCACATTATAATTTCAGAGTGTTTAACCTATCTAGCTATCTATCTATATACTCTGGCACAAACCCATTTTTTAAAATTATTATTATTGCGGGTGGCCGACTCGATACCAGAGCCCGAACAGCGAAAAAAAAAAAAAAAAAAAAAAAAAAAAAAAATACACACATCTAAGTCGTCCAGGAGAAATACCAAGTTTTGTTAACCAACTACCCCAAAATTGTTAATGTATACATTACTTAAATAAACATAATTACATTTGTTTCGATTATTTCAGCATACATATATCAATATTCAATATTCAAGCGCATAAATGCACCTACATTTATGTTTGCTTTATTATTATATATTATATATATATATATATATATATATATATATATATATATATATATATATATATATATATATATATATATATACTGTATATATATATTTATATATTCTATTCTTCTTTATAACAAACATTATTGATTTACGTGTTCAACGTCCTTGCAGCCTTCAGAACACAGAGCGTCGCCTTTAGTGCGGGATCTGAGAGAAGGAATACGATGGAATTTGAAGAATTATCATATAATATTGAGCATTTTGAGCATTAGACTAATTAAGGTTATAAGTACAAGATCCAAATTTGCTTTTTAAAGAAGTTGGCAATCACTGAATTACTAGATTAAGTTCAGTAATTATATTCAGCGACTACGAGAATATTAATTAATTAATGTGTTCGTGTAACTCTCACTTTTACATCCTTACTTTTACGTCCTACCTATCTCATCTGCAGCCTTCCCCATCTCAGTATTCATGAGTTTCCATACTTAATTCTTTCATTGGCTTTAGAGAGAGGCTGATAAGGAATTACAAGGAATGCAAATATCTCAATTGCCGTGTGGTCCATTAGAGGGATACTATTTATAAATTAAATGAGTAAGCTAGTACATAGTCCGATATAATCAATGATGAATGTGCAAAATCAAATCAAATCATTTCTGTATCTGTTAAACAAAATATATATATATATACATATATATATATATACCCTATATATATATATATATATATATATATATATATATATATATATATATATAATTTCCGTCAAGAGCTTTTCTTGCAGATATGTAGGTTTTATATTATGGCAAACTGGTTCACAAATACTCTTGTTAAGCCTCTTAAGCTTTATCTACAGTTCAACTTATGTTTTATCATTTCATTGTATATCAATCTATTGTCGGACGCCGAGATATCCGAAGGGGTGGCCACGAGCGAATCGCCCTCATGCACCTCTGTCCCCAGTCAGTTGACGCCCCTACTCCCATCCAGCACCGCTCTCACGCATATACCTCTTAACTCCATCCTTCCACCTCTTTCTCGGTTTACCTCTCCCTCATTGTCTTCCATTTCCCTCTCGTACACTCTCTTCGTCGTTCTCTCGCTTCCCATACTTTCCATATGATCAAATAACCTCAAGGTGTTCCTTTTCACACTTTCCAGCACATCTACATCCACACCACACCGCTCTCGTACTTCCTCATTCATTTGTCTATCCCTCCATGTAACTCCGCACGCACTTCTCAGGTAACTCATTTCCTCCCCTCTCACTCTTGGTTTGAGTCTTTTCACCAGTGTCCATGCTTCGCTCCCGTAAGTTAATGTCAGGATTACCACACTATCATGCAAGGACTTCATTACTTCCATGCTGACCACCCTATATCTTGTTACTGCTTTCAGCATTCCAACAACCCTCTTCCCCTGTTGCACTCTCTCCCGCACCTCTTCATCCATACTCCCATCTCTACTCAGCACACTGCCCAAATACTTAGATGAGCTGACATTCTCCATATCCTAACCGTTCAACCTCACTTCACACTCTGTGCCTGCACCCCTTTCGAAGACTATAACCTTACCCTTCCCCGCAATCACCTTCAGATTCCATTTTTCACTCACTGTTCCAAACATATTTACCAGACCCTGCAACTTCCATTCACTATCGCTCATCAGAACTGTATCGTCAGCAAACAGCAGGATTGGCAATATCCACTCAGTTCCTTCCCTTATCAGCGGTACACCAACATCCACTGCTCTTCCTTGTATTTATTTCATGACTCCATCCATATATATATTGAACAACCATGGGGACATCATATTATATTTGTATTGTTATTAAAAACCTTGCAATAATCCGATTTATAATTAATCTTAGTCGTCTAATCAATATAATAAGTTTAATTGCCTTAGCAAGGATAAACGTTTCTTATAGCTCTATATTTATTGTTTGTCCTGACAATCAAATTGCACATCATATTCAAATAGTGTCCATGTGACTCAGAGCGTCATAACCTATCTGTACCGGCGACGTCTATTTTGTTTTATTCTAGTTATATTTAGACGATTTTGAGCAAGTTAAGTAGGATCTGTGGTAGTAAAAAGGGTTAAGTAATAAAGTTTGAAGCCTGTTAATTGCCGGAGGCCCTTGTTAAACTGAATAAAATAATCTAATAGTAGCTAGGATAAACATGAAAAAACGTCGCCGGTACAGAAGGGGTTAAAATTGTGAAATGAATTTCTTATACCTTTAGAATAACTATTTGTTAAAACTCCCTCAAACGGTTTACAGCTAAAAACAGAATTAAAATGCCCTGTTTGAAAAGTCGAATACAACATTTGAGCACTCAGGTATGTTTTTTCTTAAGGGGGAGATGGTGCTTTTTCTGTTCCCCTTGTCCTCATGTGTATGTCCTATAGTTTTGAGATTTTACGACGTTTGCTTCATTAGTTTGGCAATCTTAATATGTTTTATGCCATTTAGGTGTAAAAAAAATCCTGGTGAGCGATAGCGAGCCTGTAATGTAGAAGGAACCGGCCATCGGTCAGTAAATTTATCTGCCGAAAGATGTATACATTTATATTGAAAGTGGGTCTAGGTGGTGTATTTTTAAACTTGATGGAGGTCAAGCGAGGAAACTAAAAATATATATAAAGAAATAAGTAAGTAGACCAAAAAGTAAAAACTATCCACTTAAATCAAGTGGCTATATATGTTGTTCCTAATAGTTAAGGGTTCAGGGGCGATTAATTCACGTCACCTTGCCTATTTCCTAGTTTAAGGGGAGATGCATTTTCTGGTCACCCTTCTTCCTCATGTTTAGCCCAATTAGTTTTTAGATTTTAAGACATTCAGCCCATTAGTTTGGCGATGTTAAGACCATTCACCCTATTTCATTGTCAATATTTTAATGCGGTATCCCATTGTGCGACTTTTCGATGGCTAGTGCCCGGCGACAGGCGGGATTTTTTCTATTCGCACGAATATTCTCAAAAAGTCGCGGAAATCGCACAGCAGTCGCCCAAACCTCACCTATGTTCGCCCAGATTCACCCAGAATCTCCGTTACTTTTGGGCATGTTAAAAAACGGCGGCGAATTGAACATGTTGGCGAATATCGTGCAGCACTCGCCCATTGTCGCACTGCATTCGTCTTTGTTCGCACGAGAGTCGTACAATTCGTACCATTGTCTCCATATTCGCCACTTCCGGTGAATGTGAACGAATTAGGCGATAGTCAGACGAATAGAACGAATATCGGACGATTGCTGTACGATTACCGCACGATTATCTATGACTGACGACGAATGCCCTGCGAGTTTATGAGCGAATGTGATGAATTGCAATTATTGGCAATGCTGCTTTCGAGCGACTAGGGCGACAACCCTATGATGGCTACGCGAATATAGCGAGTGTTTCGATTAATTACCGCAAATGCAATACGATTGCCATGCAACAGGTGTCGACTGAGGGCGAACTTTGGTAAGAGGTGGCATTTTCGGGACTCCTTGACCCTTTCGCCAATCTTACCTATGGTCGCTCATGTTTCACTACCCCCATATATAAACACCAGTGGGGTCACGGTGTCATTACCCTAGTTTCCTCGCACGAGAGCACACGTCTCTACTCCTGTCAGCGCACCCATTTTTCAGGTTCGATCGACACCATGGGAAAGGTTACCCAAAAAACATCAAAGAAACCACTGAAGAAGGTGATGAAGAAGAAAGGCCTGAAGGAGAAGAAAATACCCACACCCCCAGCAGAGCCAACGCCCAATTTACCAAGTACTAGTGGAGAAGGACTTAGGAAATCTCGCTTCCCTTCTCTGTCACGGTCACGCTCACGGTCACGGTCAGGTTCCAGATCACATGGAAAACCTGAAGAGGAGGATAGGACTGTATCGACACCTGAAGGCGAGAGAGCAGCCCAGTTTTCTACGACCGACGATTCAACACCTCCCAAAAAAAGAGAGTTCGTAGTGTTCGATGAAGAACAGGAAAAGGACCTGGCTGAGTGGTACCAGAAGCATGCATACCTGTACGACACAGGCATGTAGCAGTTCCGAAACCGGGAGAGAAAGGATGCTACGTTCACATAGAAGGCATAGTCAGTCAACGTCACTGGTAAGTTGAAAACCTCAAAGTGAATGTGTGTGTGTAAAACTCTGCAATACAAATTTGTAAAAAAAAAAAAAAATCAGAAGGTTTCCCAATAAAATAAAATTGACATTGTGTGAGGAACAATGTTAGTTTATGTCAATAGTGTAAATTGGCTGCCATCATTTGTGTATTACGACCGGGGCTCGTATAAAACAAGGGCTCTTAATCATTGGACTAGAAAGGCACACAGCCACAACGGTAACACTAGATCCAACCCTCGAACTTATAATGCCGGCGCACAAAAAAACACCTATACCCTCCAGAGTTAAATCTGCGATAACGGGGTATCCTATAACTCAGTATAAGTGCACTACTACTACAGGCTGATGATCTCTGATACAGCCTGATCACAACAACATACAATTACGTTAATAAGGTATACAAGGAAAAGATAGAGATCTTAATTAAATCACTGCAATGATTTAATGCAAACTAGAAGAAGGTATATTTAAAGTTACTCTAAACAATAATGAACTGTCACTCCTATACTAAAGAAAGCATCGAGCAGGAATCTTCTGAAGAAAGTCTGATGCTGGGGTAAGATGATCGTATCGGATTTTTAACTGTTATATAAAGCAGGGTCAATATAGGACAAGTGTAGAGACAGACAGTGTCAACTGACACGGGAATAACGATAAATGCACACTAGTATTATCTCCAACAACAAAAGAAGTCCTTCGTCAGGCAACTCAATAAACCTGCTCAGGTTGTGCAACTCAACAACAACCAAGGCTTACAATCAACGTGAATAAGAATGCTGCATACATAACATAAGAGTTTATAATTCTAAACGGGTGTCTGCTAGGCTAATAAAGTCTAGCTGGGATGTCGTAGGCTAGGAAACAATGGCTGAGCAAGCGGCTCGTAGCCTAGCGAGGTCCTTAAGACTGTGCGGCCAAATTACGTTAATTGACGGGGTGCTCTCTTGAGAGATCCAGGTCGCTAGTATCTGGTTCTCTCCTGGCGACCCTCTCAAAGTCAAAACAAAACGAGTTAGCACAGTGCTGGGTGGCAGAGGCAAAAGCCCTCACTCGCAGCACAGTGCTAAACTCACAAGGTACACAGTCAGAAAGACCACCTAGGCTTCCCACGTCTCCGTTGCGATTGTACAGGTTAAACAAAACCTGTTACACATCGGAAATCACAACACAAGTAGCCTTACCCCAGTCTAGCATTAAATAGCCCAGCAGACAGCCAAGGAATAGGCAGGGAGACACCGTGAGTGTGTCGAACCTCTACAGACAAAATGGTAACCCCTCCAAAATGCCTAACTAAACATATAATATCTGAGAGCTTCAGCATATAATACGATGGCCGATGTATGAAATCGTGGAGAACCAAAGGGGAGTTATGATATTAAATAGATTGAAAGAATGAGAGGTAAGAAGTTGAGAGAGAGAAACAGTGTTCTATAGGTAGAAGTCGGGAGACAGGTAGCAAGGGGACATGTGAAGGGTATGCTGGTCAGGCAAGCTCTGAAGAGAGTAACTTTTCGGGACCCCTAGGATCACACACAAAGGCATGGTGGTCAGCCAATCACAGGCTGCTACGTCACCAGGCAGCAGGGCTGCAGAAGGCGCCAGGAACCACCAGCCAATCAAGAAGCGTGGGAAGGCACGCGCGCGAGCCTACAGCGAGGGAGAGGCAGCACATTTATACGCACGCACACACTACCACCCCACTGCCTATATTATTCTCTCTCCTTAACTATATACAATGCATCTTATGTTCTACTCATGATATACAATGCTTCCCCTTGTCACAGACGAAAATAAAGACCACCATGGGACTGTCTGCAACAACACGAACACTATGAAAGAAAGAACAACATTGTAGATAGACTGTAGCCAAATACCTTGCCCCGGTGAGTGCTAGCGAGTGGCCAAGCAAGCGGCTGAGCCCACGTGGCATTCTGCCAAGCTGCAGGCATCACAGTGTTACATAAAAAACAAGGAATTTGTTATATACATATAGACATACATCATAAATATAATCTCCATATATATATATATATATATATATATATATATATATATATATATATATATATATATGTATATATATAATTATATATATAAACAGTATATATATATATATATATATATATATATATATATATATATATATATATATCTATCTATCTATATGCTCAGGCCCAATCCCCATTTTGGGGGTAGCCGACTCAAGACAGAGCAAGAACAGGGAAAACACAAAAACAACATAAAACAAAAAATAAACACAGATAAAAAACACAAACTCACACACATCCAGGTCACCCAGGAGAAGACCCAGATACCAGGGTTACCAAGGTCGCTCCAGCACTCCCCCGGCCCCTGACCACCCGGAGAGGTTCCGATCTCGGCAGGCAGACATGCAGCGGAGCCAAAGCCACAAGCCCTCCCACCACACTTCCAGACACCCTTCATATTAATCGTCCCCCCGGGCCAGGCGCCTGATGGACTATTATCTAGTCGAACTTGCGCCCGACCCCTTACTCCAAATGACCACGTGTTCACTCAAATATTCACAAGCATTCTCCATTCACTCCTGTCCACCACCACTTCCCCTGCCTGATCTATAGTCATTGCTCTATCATCCAAAGCCTTTCTTACACAGTCTCTCCATCTCAATGGGGGTCTTCCTGCCCTTCTACCTCCCCTTGTACCTGACTCACATATTCTCTTTGTAAGCCTTTCATCTCCCATTCGTTGTATATATATATATATATATATATATATATATACAGTATAGATATGTAAATATATATAAATATATATATATATGTATACAGTATATATATTTATTGTCATTTGCACAACATAATTTCTTTATTGCAGTCATGCAAATACATGCAAATCGTCTCAACAATGGTTTTTGTGACATATTTGGTGCTTTTGAAAGTGTACTAGATTATAACCTGTTTGACGATGCTTCCGGTGACACATTTGATCTTATATTAAAGTGTCCTATATATGACCTTTTTAAAGTAAACAAGGATTAATTGTTGGTGCAGATCACCAGCAAATTCTCCATTATCCAACACTTTCAACAAATTTCAATGTATATATAAATATTTATTAACAGTTATTTCTCTTCTTTAACCTCAGTCGCCTAGCTGAGGCCATGGATCAAAGGCATGAAAACCCGGTATGGGAAGCTAAACAACCAGAAGTCGGGGCAGAAGGCAAAGTACCACACAGAGCGCGACAAGTGGATCTTGGCTCATTTTAGTTACCTTTATTGCCACATCGCTAGGGTGAGAGGGCGAACGAATGAGCAGGTAATTAAACATATTTATTTAAGTATATTGCTCTAATGAATTCAGATATTTTTGTGACATTCCTGATTATCTGTATTACACACGTTGTATTTTTACTACGTAATTAACTCGGTCTGATTAATACATAGGCCTACATTGTACAATGTAAACATTAACAATTTATATATATATATATATATACAGTATATGTTTGTTAGACGTATGCTACTATTGCCCCTCTCCCACTGATGCGATTTCATACGATTTTCGTCGCCGAGGACGTAGTTTTGTCAATTTGCAACGAATTTGTGCGACGTCAACGATTTTGACCGTTAAAAAACGTTGACAAGTTAAACTCGGCGACAATGTCGCCGATGGATACGATGCAATCGGCGACATTATGCGACGTCATCGGCAGATTGAGCGATGGTTCGCCGATGTACTCGGCGAGAACTGTCACATTTACATACATACATACGTAACTTTTTAAGACCGAGTGTTCCACACATCAGTGCAGTTTCAGTCTCTTGTCCTAATGGCGGCGTTCCAGGCAACCCTGTTAAGGGCTGCTTCACTTGTCAAGTTCTTGGATTTGAGATCGGCGCGTATAGTCCGATCCCAGGTCTTCCTCGGTCCACCCCTTGGTGCAGCTCCCTCCACAATCACAGACCTGCATTTTTTCACCCAATTTTGTTCATCCATTCTCTCCACATGTCCATACCATCCTAGTCTACTTGTACGCATCACCTCGCTAATACTCTTTATACCTAAACGTCTCCTCAGCTCAACATTTGTTATTCTATCCTGTAGCCTGGCCCCACACATCCATCTCACCATTCTCATCTCATTACGCTCCATTCTGTTGACATCCTCTACTTTAACGGCCCATGTTTCTGAGGCATACGTCATTGCACTTCTAACACATGAGGCATACACCTTTCCCTTCAGGGGGAGAGGCATTCTTTTCATGGTCAGGATTGGCATCAATTCTCTGAACTTCCCCCAGCCACACCTAATTCTAGCAACAGTGGCAGCCTCCGCCCCACCACCGGCAGAGATGGTATCTCCTAGGTAACAAAACTTGTTCACCAGCTCCAAAGACTCATTTCCAAAATTCACAGCCACAGGATCATCACTTAACACAAGCTCGCCTTTGCACACTACGCACTCAAATTTCTCTATTTCTGACTTATCCTTCGGCAGGGGCCCCTTTATTCTACTACAGCGCTTACTCCCATGGTGTACCCAACATCGACAGATGCTACATTGAATTGAGTTACATCTGAACCTTTCCATTTGGTCTCTGTCATTCCACATACATCCAGCCTGGCATTCACTAACACTTCCAGAACCTCTCTCTCTCTTTTGTGCCATCATTCATGCCACTAACATTCCACGTAGCCATTCTCAGAATGTCCGAAGGCATGTCCTTAGTCGGTCGTGGTTCGTCAACGTTGGTTCCGTCCGCATCCAAGGCTGTTCGTTCGGTTTTCTTTGCTTAGATATTCTTTCGGGTGGGGGTCGCAAGCCCACCGACCCAACCTCTTTAGTCGCCTCTTACGACACGCAGAAGGCACGTGGTGCATATTCTATTCCCTAACCCCCAGGGGGGATATATTCAAGTTTATATTCAGTATATTCAAGCTGTATTTTACCATTAGGAGAAATTCAGCCGGGAAATCTATGTACAGTAGTGTATTTATCTATTGCAAGACGCCTTACTTCCCTTTAAGAGGGTGGCCATACACAAAACGTTCCCTAGCGGATCTGTCCCCGTGAGAAGGACAACTTGTGCCGGGAAATAGGTGCAGAAAATTATAGTCCTCATGCTCTAGCCCTTCTCGAGTTACAGGAGGTTAGGATTTAAGATTTCTGCCCTAATTCTAGTCTTTAGTGAATTTGCTATACAGTAGTCAAAAACCAGGGGGATAAAACATACATATGACCCAGCAGTATTCTGGAGGGTTAAAACTATTAATGAAAATTTCCCCCCTGAGGGCAAGGTGGCTTTCACATTTAAGGTGGTGTCACACGAGCGTCCGTCAATCTTTCGGGTAATATAGTTGGGAAGCTTCAATAATATGTTAGATCAGAAATCAGCCATCTTGCATAATCTACCTTCAGTCTAGTTTAAAATTCCAATGTGAAAGAGCCTCAAAATATAACAAGAAAAAACTTACTCATCGAATATTGCCAAAAAGCACTTGTGTGACATTGGCTTTAGTGAAAGGAAAAGAATATGCCCAAAATGTCGTACTGCATGTTGTACAAGGTGACTGTAGAAGAGGATGGCGTAAGTCTGGACCTACAGTCATCCTATACAGTAGAGTCTTGTTGTGGTGCAGGTGGGCTAACTTTGAGTCTTGCTGCGTCACAGTTAGTACTTTGCCAACATCAGCCACGTTGATGACATGGTGGTGTAGTGTTCTGACAGGATTTATATCCTACAGTCCAACTGCTGAGCAACACTGTCTGATTTGGAAAAGAACATAAAACCATTGTACAATATATATGAAATTTAGCCTTCGAGTCATACCGGTTTTCTAACCTGAATATAATTGCCTAGCGGTAGCCAGAATATATTATGTTATCGTATTTCCCGGGTTCGGGGTTTTAATGATAATTGTAGCTTTATTTTGTTGATGGTAGATAGCAGCAGGTTTTCTAACTTGGCGTGATTAATGTGTTGGCATGTTCCCTTTGCAGATTCCAAATATGCCTGATCATCTATGCTGCAAGTTGGTGACAATGGAAGAGAGGGATATTTTCATGATGTGTTGTTATAACCGGAACGCTGAAGAACTACAGAAACATGAAGTTCACCTCGTAAAACCTGAGTGTTTTGTGTAGCTTAGACTTGCACACTCCTCCTCTTCTTATAGAATGCTAAAAGGTACTGGGCACTTCTTATTTCTGCATTGTGAGTCGGCAAATCTAAATTACTTTGTATTATGGTTCAGATTTTCTGGAGGATGATCAACCCCCTGCATCAACCTCAGATGCAGTTTTTAATGCCATGCACTCCTTTGATTGACAGGGCTAGGGCGTGCCCTTCTAACTGAGCACTTCAACTTATCCAATGTGTCTTGTGGCGATTAAGTTATATGGGTACAGCCAAGAGCATAAATATTGACATACTCATTTTAATCAATAACGAACATAAACAAGACAATACAATACAGATAACAGATAACTGTACAATGCTTTATTATAGATGCTTCAGAACTTGGCTATAAGGTTCAAAGATTCAAATTTGTGTAACCTTACACTATATTCAGTATACTCATGACTGTACAACTGGGGTCAGTGCTACGCAGGACGCTTAATATCAATGAAATTACAGAAAGTGTGCTTAGAGTTTTACTCGCTCAATAATTGTTTCTTAGTACTGTAGTATTCACAAATATTAAAGCAGTATTGGTAATTTTCAAGAAGACATTCGCAGCTCTGTTACTGAGTTTGTTTCAGTCCAAACTTTCAGAGTACACTTATTTATCAATATAATGTAATTCATAAAAATGCTTGAGAATTTTTTTAAGATTTGTTTTTTGTTTTTTTATATTTAGCTTTAGAAGTAGTTGAGAAGTGCATGCGGAGTTACATGGAGGGATAGACGAATGAGGAAGTAAGAAGAAGGTGTGGTGTGGAGGTAGATGTGCTGGAAAGTGTGAAAAAGAACAACTTGAGATAGTTCGGCCATATGGAATGTATGGAAGCGAGAGAATGACTAAGAGGGTGTACGAGAGCGAGGTGGAAGGACGAGGGAGAGGTGCACCAAAGGAGAGGTGGAAGGATGGAGTGAGGAAGTATATGAATGAAGGCGGTGCTGGTTGGGAGGAGGGCATCGACGACTGGGACAGCAGGTGCATGGGGGCTGTGTTTCGTGGTCACCCGGGGATAACGGCATCAGGCAATAGATAGATAGATAGATAGCTTTAGAATAACTTAAAACCCTAGAACCTTTCCTAAAGATCCTCCTAATTCCCATATATCTAGGGAAAATTATGTTTAGGTTATTTTAAAGACTAGATTTTTTTTTTTTTTTTTTCCCCCAACTAATCTCTGGGCATAGGCTGATAGCCTACACTCTACCGCTGAACACGGTAAGGCCCGTGAGGTCTTGCCCCAGTCTAGGAGTGAGACATGTGAAGCTTCACGGCTCAAGCAATTCCATCTGAATGCTCTGACAGCTGTGCTCACAGTCTCATCCCCCCAGGCTCGGACCCTCACTCTCAGAACGCACCTATTGAGCAATACTCACTAGGCATTCACCCCTGTAGCATATTTTTGAATATGGGATATTCATACAAAGCTATTTAATCGGGAACAATCATCACACTTCTTTGCTCCCCCTCCAAAGTCATGGAACGCCTAGTATTACAATTACACCTGACGCCCCTAGCTCCAAAAACATGGCTTTAGGCCACTGCACTCCACAAAACACTCTTCTCACAGACCTTACACAAAGAGTCGACGGCATCAACTCAGCTAGACCACCACACAGATCACTATAGCCACACTCGACATTAGTAAAGCCTTCGATGCCATCCCCCGCCAAACCTAACAAACAAAATCTACAACACAAACATGCACAACAACACAAAAAGGTGGTGGCCAACTTCCTAGCAGGCAGATGTGCACACGTATCTTTTGCCGGTCAGTCATCTAAAATCAGAAACTTTCCAAACGGAGTCCCACAAGGATCCGTCCTATCGCCCGCACTCTTCAATCTGTAATGCACGATATAACTACACCCAATACCCCAAATAAACTTAGCCTCCTATGCAGATGACATAACACTCACATGCACACACCATGACCCAAAAAGAGCAACAGATCTCCTTCAACCCTATCTCAACACACTACATGGCTGGTGCACTACAAACAGACTTAATCTAGCCCCAGCCAAATCCACCGCAACCCTGCTCACAAGTGGACAGGAGAACACGAATACATCCCTCAACTCACCATAAACAACACACCCCTAACACATACACACACCCAAAATCCTAGGAGTAACATATGATACTCATATGACATTCAAACAGCACACCACAAACATTAAAAAGAAACTGACACCCAGACTTAACGCCCTCAGGTCACTTGCTCACACAAAATTTGGACACAACAAAGAAACTACCACCACAGTATATAAACAATACATAAGATCAGTGATGGAATACGCAAGCCCAGCCTGGGCTTCTAACCTAGCTGAAACACATCATAAGACCTTACAGACTATTCAAAACAAAGCCCTGAAGATCATTACAGGCTGCACAGCTACTGCACCCACAGATCACCTACATCAAGAAACCAAAATCCTCAAAGTCAAAGACCATCTGGACATGAGAGGCACTCAATTCCTGGCAGCAGCCTCCACGAACCAAGACCACCCACTAAACTACATGGCAACACACCCACAGACACCAAGAAATATCAAAACAACACCCAGCACACGGTATCACACACAATTATTGTCCTCTCTCCCTCCCTGCCCACCCCGAACCAACTTCCAGAAGCACATCCATACTCATATCTCTCACCGATCCATCCACTCACTCACAGACAACACGCAGCTGATGCACGACCTCCCGAATCCCCGAATCCTCCCTTCCTGAGAGGACAGAGTCCACCTCCAGCTGAGATGCGGACACCATCCAGCTCTCCTGAGCTATCAGAAGAGACTGGATGACTCCGTTGTCGACCTGCCGGGATGAACACAGCACCCATACCATTAACACATCATAGAAGACTGCATTTCACACTCACTTACGCCACAACATCTACACTCAATGAGAGCTCTGTGGGAAAGCCGATCGTGGCCATGGCCTTTCTCAGGGACTCGGGCTTCGGCCAGGCAGCTTAGGAACAACACAACAACAACAATAAAGCTTCATTTCTTCATATGGAGTGAAATATACAAACATGTTCCTACACTTACCAACCCTTTTCAACATCTGACAGACTTAATACAGCACAGAGCCAGCCAAACGTAATGCCAGCTGAGACATGATTTATGCCCGATCGTACATTAAGTTATCAAGACAAGGTTATGTAGATAATTAATAAACAGTATATAATTAATTATATATAATTTTTTACTCTGTAGTGTCTGTCTTGGAAGTGAGACCACTTAAGTGCCCACTTCATTAAGCTGCATAGTCTTTACTCATTTAATACAACAGATTGTTGTACTCTGAAACATTTTTTAAAGTACTTTGTATAAGTAAGCTATGCAGAACACACATTGCACAATACTGTAGCATATTTTATTAATGTCATCCTTTGTATTGTCTACAGTGTATTATAGGTTTGATTCTGAAGGGAAGTAAAGAAAACCTAATATTTAGGGCCCCGTAATCATGACGACTTTGCCTATTAACATTAATAGTCTCCATTCAACTAACCCGCAATTGAATAACCGCGCGGAAGATCATGGAGTACTCATCACAAGTGCGCCTAATTCCTTATGGATGTCATTTATTGGGGTAGCCTACAGAAAAAAAACTCTGTAAAAAGAAAAAAGAAAAAGATAAATATGTCTGTTATTATATGATTTGCCATATACGTGGATTCTCAGTTTTGCTTCCCCGATACCAGGCCCCCTAGCGGCCATCCTCGTCCTTCACTGATAAACAAGAAAAAACTATGGAAATCAAGAATGGGAAGTGGGATGGTGGGAGGGCCCGAGTGCGTCAATGATTACGGGGCCCTACTAAATATTAGGTTGTTCTACTCCCTTTAATCAAACATACATAATTTAATAGGGCCCTTTTCATTGACGACTTCGCCTGAATATCAAGACGGAGGCGGGAATCAAAAATATCCATAGGGAAGAAAGTCCGAATAAAAAAAATCTTAAGATTTTTTGTATGCATACAAAATATAAAAAAGGTATAAAAGATTTGCTAGCAGTGCGTGGCATTAACCCTTCCAGCCCGGGTGTCATTTCTGACACCGCGAAAGAAGCCACCGGTGTTATGCTAAGGCATGTGCTTGAAAAGTGCTTTTAAAACCCGCGGCAATTTTACTTGGGGGCGATCGCAGCGCCACCATAGCCTCACTACAAACGTTATCAGTTCCTACGTGGCCGCCATAGCGATATACAGGAAAAATAATTCCGACGCGTCGATGTGGCAACCTCCCGCGCGCCCAGTGCTACCCACTCGCAACATCACGCCTCCAACCGAGAGAAGCTAGCCAACGAAAGAAAGTGAAGTGTTTCTTGAGTGATAGTGCAATACAGCGACCTTTTGATGATGAGAGCAGTGGCGAAAGCTGGACAAAAACATTTATTAGTGCAAGCGAAGATGACGATTTGTGGCTTTGGAGACGATGATAATGTGGATTTATTTGAGGGGGGAGATAGTAGTGATGATCCTGATGTGGAAGTGTTTCAGGAAGGTGCTATTGAACCAGTGTGCTAGAACCTAGGCCTACCCCCTCGCCATCTTTGTAGGTCAGCCTAGGCTCCTAGGCCTAGCTAGCTACCCAGGACCTTCCCCTTTGCCTGCCCGTACGCCCTTGAAAGTGGGCAAATATTTTCTAAACAGTCGCTGGTGAAAAGTGCAGCTAAAAAAGCACGCAGAGCAGCAGAAAAGGCTAGGGAAGGGGAAGGAGTGATAGTGACGACGACCCTGGGTCTATAGCAACCACCCGCATTCCTTTGTCCCGACGCCTTGACCCGGGAGCCGCGTGGGTCACCCACAGCCCTCGGCTTCATCTCCTTCAGGATGACCAAAGGGCCTTCAAGTGGTATTGGTGATGTGCCACAGGCCTCAACACACCGCAGACATTATTATGCGGAGAAGCCCTCGGCTCGCCGCAAAAGGAGCCCACTCCCGAGGCCGAGGCTCCCATTGTTGAACCTCCCGCGCCCCACCCGCCGACGCCCGGTCATTTCTTCACCAGAATTGTCTCCTGAAGAGGATGCTGACGAACCCAACATTGCCCCAGATGACCTCAAGTCGACTGAGGAGGAAGAGGAAGAGGAACACGAACAGGAAGAGGAAGAGGAAGTCCCACAAGACGAGCGAGAGGGCGAGGTAGTGGACGTGGTCAGTCTGCCGACGCCGCTGCCCCTGGGCGTGGGCGTGGGCGTCCGCGTGGCCAAGGGCGTGTGCCAGGGCATCCAGAGCGTGTGCCTGCTGCACCTGCACGTCCTCGAGCATCAGCATCCGACCTGTTTGTGTGGACAGATGGGGCTGATTTTGAGCCAGATTGTCCTGCCTTTGACGAGGTACAGATGGGTTCCGGGGTGTCACCAGGATATCCCTGTGGCCCAGATGCTACCCCCAGTGAACTTTTCTGTGGCTTCTATGACAATGAAGTCATGGAATACCTCGTCAAAGAGACAAATCACCACCATGCTATCTGTGCCAACTTTCTTGGGAGGAAGACCAGTGCCAAGATGGTGGCATGGAGAGCTCTCACTGTGGCAGAACTATATGTGTTCTTGGCACTCACAATGCTGATGACACATATAAGGAAGCACGTTCTGGCAGACTACTGGATCACTGGCGACATCATAACGACTCCAGCATTTGGCAAATACATGTCCAGGGACAGGTACTTCGACATCCTCTCCTATCTCCACCTGACAAACAACATGGCAGTCCACCTTCCCGACTCATTATGGAAGATCAGGAAGCTGTATGACATGATACGTCATCGGTTCACCACATACCTGATTCCTTTCCAGAAGATGTGCCTCGACGAGTCTCTGGTCCTGTTCCGTGGTAGGCTGCACTTCCGACAGTATATCCCGTCCAAGAGACACCGCTTCGGCATCAAGCTCTTCGTCCTCTGCGACTGCTTGACGGGGTATGTGCTGGACTTTATAGTCTACAGCGGCAAGGCTGGAGAAGTTGTGACTGACCCTCTCATTGGTTTTGGTGGCGCTGTAGTGAAGAAGATGATGGAGAGGCACTTCAATAAAAACCACATCCTCTACACAGATAATTATTACACGTCGCCTCTCCTGACCAAGTACCTCCATGACCGCAAGACCGGAACTGTCGGCACAGTCAAGGGCAAAAGGAAGGGCATGCCAGGCTACCCAACCAAGACGAAGAAGGCGGACATCTTCCACAAGAAGAGTGGCCCCATCCTCTCCATCCACTGGCATGACCAGCGCAAGGTCAACCTCCTCACCACATGCCACAAGGCCCAGATGGTCGCCACAGGGAAGGTGGACCGAACAACCAAGAACCCCGTCCAAAAACCAGCTGCTGTCCTGGATTATAACATCAACATGCGCCTCGTTGACAAGTCCGACATGCA